>CM053581.1:89926253-90119814 GCA_028627135.1 Pseudochirops cupreus | reverse complement strand
CTTCTTCTTCTTCTTCTTCTTTTTCTTCTTCTTCTTCTTCTTCTTCTTCTTCTTCTTCTTCTTCTTCTTCTTCTCCTTCTTCTTCTCCTTCTTCTTCTCCTCCTCCTCCTCCTTTTTCTTTTCTCTCTCTCCCCCTCTCTCCTCTCAATTAATAAGGAAATGTATTTTGTATGACTGTATATATTTGAAATGGATTTTGTTTTTCTTGACTCCTCAATGGGTAAGAGAATGGGAGGGGAAAGAGAATTTGGAACTGAAAACAAAATAAAATTGAATTTTAAAAGACCATATGAAAGAATGCTCCAAATAATAATGATAATATGAAAAATGCCACACTAGCAACAACAACCACCACCCCAAGTTTCAAAACCTCACATCCAACAAATCAGCAAAGATGACAAAAGACTATTGAGTCAATGTTGGAGGGGTTGTATAAAGACTATGGGTGGAGCTATGATTTAGTACAAGCATATCATAAAGCAATTTGGAATTATGTAAATAAAAACTAAAATGTACCCCCCCCCAATTTTAAGTAAATGACCCATGAACTAATCCTTGTGAAGGTTATGTAACTCCTCATACAAATGAAAGGTCCAATCAGAGACCCTCTTTAGTTAATTAGTCATTAATCAAACATTTATTATGTACTCACTATAGGCTAAGCACTGTAGTTAGTGTTAGGATACAAAGATAAAAATGAACAAAACAGTTACTGCCCTCAGGAAGATTACATTCCATTGAAAAAAACAGCAACTATATATACATTGATAATAAAAATAAAGTAAATACAACGTAATGGGGGTTGGGGGATGACACCAGGGGCTGGGGGATCAGGAAGGACCTCATGTAAGATATGGCACTTTGGCTGAACTGAAGGAAATGAGAGTATCTAAGAGGCAATGCTTTCCAGGCATTCAGATGGGGAAGGAGATAGAGATAGCCTTTGCCAGCTTCTTTGCAAAGAAAGGAGATGGATCAAGAAATTGATAGTCTTGAATTAATGAAGAAATCTCTCTTCTTTTTTAAAAGCTTTCTTGATGTAAGTAGGCATTGGTTACTCTTAGCTACTCTTGTCCATCTTTCCCTAAAATAACAGAGTAATGGTTTTTGGCTGGTTAGGAATATTGAGGGACCACCTCTAGGACAGTGTAGAATATGAAACAGGTACTTGACTATTGCTTGTTCATAGATGATTAGATGAGTGAATTTATAGTTTCTCTTTTCTCTTTAAGTTGACCAACCTCTTAAGTTTTCTATTGACTAGTTGACCCACCCATGAAGGTTATCCAATAATAACAATACTCTTCAAATAGTCGTCAAAAACATAAGTTACATCACCACTTGGGAGGCTCTAGAGCCACACTCACAGAAGAGACATTCTCAGTGGCGAAGGCTCAGATTCCCTTGGTAGTTCCAAAGGGAACTTGTGGCCCAGTTGCCTTCTGGGTGCTTTCACCGTGTAGTGGTAAAGAGATATCCAGGCTCCAGTAAGGATGGCAGAGTAGAAAGTGGTAGAAAGAAGAGGCCTAACGAATGTTTAATTTTTTTCCTCACTTCATTCATCCTTCTCCATTTGACATGGCAGGTGTGCTGAGCAGGAATGGTGTGTGAATCGATTTGGAGACAATCAGTGACACGGCAGCGAGCCGGGCCGCGCACCGAGCCATCGATCGCCTCCAAATCAATTTGCACACCGCTCCCGCTCAGGTCACCTGCCATTTCAGACAGGGAAGGGAACGGTGAAGTGAGAAGGAAATTACGTGGGGGTAGACTGGGGCCCCTCTCTCAAGAACGTGGAGGTCAGTCTCCAGCCACCTTCCCGTCTCCATCCTTCAGAGGAGAACGCTGTAAGCCGACCCCAGAACCAGCTCTGCTTTGCTCACAGCTGGCAGGTGCCTTGAATTGCCCTGGAGGGAAAGGAAGCTTGAGGACTGCAGTGAAATGGGGCCACTCTGAAAATCCATCAGCCTTAACTCACCTCTGGGGTTTGGGCTGTGACTGTCATATCCTAAGAGCTATTTCAGAAAACCCAAATTGCCAGCAGTAATAATGTGTTCCGCCCCGGGACTGGCTTTCATTTGTGTCTCTCAATGCACTTCACAATTAATTCTCACCAACCCCTGCCTCCCACGAGCAGGGAGGCCCTAAGGGAGGCACACGGCAAGGCCTGGAAGCTTTGTCGATCCCCGGTGACAAGGGAGGACCTTCTCCATTGGGAAGACAAGGAGCCAAGGCCTAAGTCTTGTCCAAATAAGCCAATGGTGTGATCCTTCTCTCTCTCTCTCTCTTTTTTCTTTCTTTCCTTCCTTCTATTCTTTCGCATGTATATGGAATAGGGAAGAGATTGAGAAACTTGATTAATAATATCCCTGAGCTTTGTTATCCTACATTAGGCAAAAAAGCAGAGGTTAAGATGATATTCTAACTACCTTCCAAGGCTGAAGACCTGACCTTCTTGACCCCAGATTTCTCCAGTCCCCATACGTGGGGCTACTTAGTTCCTTATAAAGAAGCTTCACCCACTTCTGTATACTGTAAGGCCAATCTAATCCCTAGGCAGAGATATTTTTGATCCCTCAGCTCCTGGTGCCATATCCCTTCCTTTGCCACCCCCCCCCAACCCCAATTATCTTGTATTTACTTTGTTTACAACCTATATGTGTTTGTTGTTTTCTTCAATAGAATGTAATCTTCTAGAGGGCAGGACCCTTGGATACAAAGTTCAGAAAGCATTGTCAGTCTTGCTGTTGGTTCCATTTTGACTCAATGATCTGATTCTAGAAACTGTGTTCTTGTCTTGTTCTTTGTGACCAAGCCCCTACCTTGTACCTCTCCAAGGTTGTGACCTTTCCCAATACAACAGAGACAAAGGGATGAGGGGCACAGGAGATCTAAGTTGTGTCCCCCGTGAGATATCAGAGAGGGCAGGATGGTGTTAGTGGTGGGAGAGAGTGGTTCCCGACATAATTATTTTAGCAAAGGCCCCTGAAAGTGTGTTTTTTCGGCCTAAGATCTCCACTAAGGCATCTGGCTACCTGTTTCCATCAAAGGCTCTTGGGTTTTACGTTTCCTGGCTTTTGGTTTATATTCACCTGTATCCTTATTTGGACCCCCACCTCCTTTTTTCCCCAGGTGGGGATTTTCTTTTCTTTTCCTTTCCTTTCTTTTTTTTTTTCCAGGTAGAGATTTTTCTTCGGCTCTAGGGATTGCCCTACTCACCTGTGTGCAATGCATTTATAGTATCTCTATTCTAATAAGTGAGTCCCTCCTTAGTGATAGGATCGTACATTTAGACTAGAGGTCATTTAATTTAACTCCCTGGTTTTATAGATAAGAAAACTGAAGCCCATCCAGAACCATTAAGGAATTTGTCTAAGGTCCCACCAGTACTAAGTAGCATGGCTGAGATTTAAACTCAAGGCCTCTGACTCCAAATCCTGTGTCTATTCCATTAATCCATCTCCCTCTTCATCATGATCTGTTCACCTTCACTTACAAGCAAGCTCTGACCAAGTCTTGCTTTGCTTTCAACTCTTCTTCCCAAAGACAGGAGACATGAAGCCCATTCATACAATACTGTCAGAGCTCCCATCACCTGTTGCCTGACCTGCATGCTGATTTACTTGCTCCGAAGCTTAGGGACAGAGACTCTGTGTCCCATATCAGCCTGCCAAGACACCTGGTGGCTTTCCATCTCTGCACTTCCCTGAGATGGATTTTTGCCTCTAACCTGCAAGCAAACTTCTCTGACTCTTTCCCACCTATCCAAACTTCCTTTTATTGTCAAAATCTGGGACCCTTCCACATCCCCTGCCATGGCTCTGCAGGTGTGTCTAGTATCTTGTCTTCAATTGTTCTTGATCTGTCCTGTTCTCTATAGCTCTCTGCTTCCTGGTACTGACCTTTGGTGCTAGGTCCATGGGCACTAGCCATCTGAAAGGAGGGTTACACAACAAATGTTTATTAAGCACTTACTACTCTGCCATGTGCCAACCACTATACTAAGGGTTGGGAATACAACCAGTCCCACAAAATATCTTTTGTAAATGCTACTCACCTTGGATAGGGTCGAGATGTCTGGGCCTATTGTTATCCATTTGAGGTCACAGAGATTCAGAGATTACGTGATTCTGCCCAAATTGGTGGGTTTTGATTCTCAATATGCCAGGCTACTAGGTAAAATTTATAGGGAAGCAAGGAATTTTTTTTATCCTCTTCTTCTATTTTCAAATTAGGAAAAGTGTGTGTGTGTGTTTGTATGTGTGTGTTTAATTGTTTAATGCAGCTTTGTGGTTGCTGACTTGTTTCTGTAGTTTCCAACTCTTTGTAACCCCATTTTGGGGTTTTCTTGGCAGAGATACAGGACTGATCTGCCATTTCCTCCTCCAGCTCATTTGACAGATGAGGAAACTGAGGCAAGCAGGGTTAAGTGACTTGCCAGGGGCCATAAAGCTAGCAATGTCCGAGGCCAGATTCAAATTCATGAAGACGAGTCTTCCTGGTTCTAGGTCTAGTGATCTATCCACTGCACCTTTTTGTTAAGCCACTAAGGCAAATTCATGCTGTCCATTGACATCATTAGTCTCCGGCTGGTAAAGATAATCCAGTCAAATTCACAAAATAGTTGTAGGAGGTAAAAAAGAGGAGGATAGAGGCCAGGCAGTCCTGTGACCTGTCTGCCTTGAACTTTGTAGAGACAATACACTATGAAAACAAGATCCCTTTACTCAAATGGCAGAAGGTCGGGTGGATGATGGTTGTATCTTTTGTCCTGCCTACCCCACCTCAAACATGGGGCTACTTAGTTCCTTATACAGAAGCTTCAATGGTGTGTATGAGGAGATATATACTTGTATAACTTTTCTAACAGGTCTCAGCCCAAGATTAATGATGGGTTTAGGCACTGGGGGCAAGGGTCCTACACCCAGGAGGACCCTTGCATTTTGGGTGCTTTTTTCCAGGGTGCATGTGTGTACATAAATGGGAAATAGCGTTAAGTCCATCCTTGGGCATTTCTCTGACTCATTATCTCATACAAATCACCCCAATCCCTGGTGACTTTGCCCTTCTCTGAGATCATGCAGCAGCAGTCATTGGACAGGGAGCCTGTAGAAACAAGCCCTCCTTTGTCCTTGACTTTGCTCTTTGTCCACTGGTTGGCTTCCTGTTCTAACCAAGGTAGGAAAAACTTCTCCCTGAGTCTGAACCCATCTTAATTTTCATTCAGTGAAAAGACCAGTAGACTTTGGTGTCCCATGATCCAAATTTAAAGCTAAAGGGGGCTTCTTTAGACAGCCTTTTGTCCAACACCCTCAATTTGCAGATAAGAAAATTGAGGTCCAGAGACATGGAGTGACTCACCCAAGGTCACAGAGGTATATTAAGTCATATAGAGGCAGGATGTGAACCCAAGTTCTCTGACTCCTAATTCAGCCCTATATCTTTCCAATGTGCAAAACTGCCTCAAAGGACCTGGACTCAAATCCTAACATTTTCTACAGATGTGAGGTAAAAAATGCTCCAGGTCAATTTATTTCCTTATCTGCAAAATGCTTTCGTTTGCAAGTGGCTTAGACACTCCCCAAAGTTCCTTCTAATTCTAAATTGAGATTTAAATCAAGGGTTTTAAACCTTTTTTTGTGTCAGGGACTCAGGAGTTTGCTGGTAAACACTTAACAACTGGCTGGTATACTTTTAAGTTTACAAATTTACACATGATACACTTGTAAGGTTAATCTGTATTTTAATTTAATGTAATTTATTTTAATTTAATCTGTATTTTCTTCAATCAACAATTATCTTCTGTCAAAGTCACAGATGACACTTGAAGGCAAACAGATGACACAGAAAAAGTTTAGAAACTCAGAAATACATAAAATATATGTGTAGTATTGTGTAATATCAACCCAAATCTTACAATAAGGTACTGTAAACACCCCATAAAAGAAAAAGAAAAAAAATCAGACTTCTTCTTTGCTGTGATTAGAGGGCCAAAAAATTTTACATGGATTTTCCAGATCAAGGGGTGGGGGTGGGGGGGCATGTTCCTAACCTCCAAGATGTGGAATGGATAAGTGTAAATTATTTGAAAGCAAAGTTGTTTTTTTTTCTTATTCACTGTATCCCCTCACAGAACTTCACTTGTACAGTATTTTGCACAAAGGAGGTGCTTAAGAAATATTTAATAGAATCAGGAATTTCAAAGTTGGAAAGGATCTTAGAGACCATCTAGTCACTCTCTTATTGATCACTTGATGGGCTTTATGGAAATTCTGAGAACAACTTCTTAGAGTCAATCTACCCAAAGTCACAATTAAGTTAGGGTGATGGTGCGCTTCATCCAAGAGCATCAAAATTTAGAGGGTCCTATCGGGCATGTGTACACCATTAACAGATAAAAGCAACTGAACTTAGCACTCAGCAAAAACAATTCGTTAGGGTAAGAAACTGTCAAACAGTTTGCCTCCTTCTCCAAGATACAGTATCCTAAGTGAATTCTTCCTTGGCCCAGCTCCATTCACCTTTCTTTTTCTTTTTCTTAGTGGTGGCCTCCCTAGTAGTGGACTCAGGATACTGTAAGGTCTATCTCTCTCTCTCTATACACATATACACACACATATATATGCATATAAATGTAATATAAAGGTACCCTTTATATTATATATATCATATATATGAAGAGATAGACTTTACAGTATCTATATATACTGTATACATATATATGTATATATGTATACATATACATACATATATATGTGTATATATATATGTGTATATATATGTGTGTGTGTATATACATATATATGTGTGTATGTATGTGTATATATATATATATATATATATATATATATACACACACACACACCCTTTCTCCAACCAAGGGATGGTGGGTGTCTTGTGTGCCAAAGTCAGAATGAGGTTCCCTCTACTTCCAAATGAATTTATCTTAAAAAGTGAATTTGGTGCTCTTTGTCCTAGATATGTTTTTCCCAGACTATTCTCTTGGATCAGAATTGCAAATTACAACTTGAGTCCATCCCACTCTATTAGGAAGAAGAAAGATGTTTTAAAAAGAAGTCTAGGAAAGTAAAGGAGGATATACCTGAGTGCCCCAACTCTGCTTTTGATTTCTAAGACAAACTAAAATAAAATTGAGCCCTTCCTCTGCTTATTCTCATAGATTAACATTTTGGAGGTGAAAATTCTCCATAAATGCCCAATCCAGAATAATAATAACAGGTGGCGTTTACATAGCGCTTTAAGGTTTGCAAAGCGTTTTACAGATATTATCTCAAGGGTTTGACCACAAAGTAATGAGGAAGAGTAAGGCTCTGCTCCACCTTAAGGCTCACTCAGACACAGGTGTATATGTGTAACATGTATGCACAGTGAGGAATGAGAGAATAGGGTGGAGAAGGCTTCTTTTCCCAAAGGTACTGAGTGGGGAAGAGCAGAGAGAGTGCTGGGAGCAAGAAAGAAGCAGCTGCAAGGATTGGGACTAGAACTCAGGTGTCCTGATTCCCAGGACAGGGCTCTTTAATAACAGCTGATATTTACACATAGTGTTGCATTTACTCCTCACAACAACCCTGTGAGGTAGCTCCTACAGGTATTGTTGGTCCTATTTCACATATAAGGAAGGTGGTGTTCAGATACTTACCTATATTCATACAATTGGTGTGAAGCAGGAGTTGAATGTCCCCTTTCTCTTCCATGCTGTCTTTATGTGCTTTTGATTGAATATTTAAAAGTAAATGTTCATGAATATTTGTATTCAATGGTACAACTGTCTTGTTTTTTATTTCAACTTCTCCCCCCAAATTGTCTTTTTTCCTTTATTTGAAGTGACTATATCATTTTATATATTTATTGTTATTGATTGTAATAAAATTGCTGTTGTATATTATGATGTGTTAATTCATGCACCACGCATTTATTAAACGCCATTGTTTGATGCATTCTGCTAGGCATTGGGAGATATATAAACCCAAAGATGTGACTCCTACTTGTAGGAAAATTAAAATGCTAACTTCCAAGAGGAAGTGCATAAAAATGTTCATAAAAATCCCCTTCAGAAAGCGTGGTGCAGTGGAAATAATGTTAAAATGATATGAACGTGAGACTAACGATGATGATAAAGCAGCAAAAACACCTCAGGGATGAGGCTTGGGCTTGGGTTAAGGTTCCAAAGCTTGGCTGGTCAACAGGTGAGCCTTTGGGGTCGCACTGCGGCCACGGGAGGTGCAGTACCAAGTTTCAGCCTCACGATGGCGGCAGCTGCCTTCGGACGCTGGGCTGCCGCCGGTGACTGGCCGGCCAGGCGGGAGACAAAGGCTCCCCGGGGCCCCTCCCCCGCCCGCGCAGAACCCCTAGGCAGCCCAGCGCGCGAGGTGGAAGCGCGGGCGGAGGCGCGCGCGGGGAGCCGGGCTCTTGCAAATGATGGGCAAGAAATGGGGCGCGCAGGACAGCGGGCCTCGCGCCCCACTCCTTTCTCCAAGGGTGGAGGTTGGTCCCCCCGTATCAGTACAAAACAACTCCCAGCCCCAGGGGAACGCGGGGAACTCCCATTCAATGAAGTGCAAGGAGAATACGGCACGGAAGTTAAAAACCGTGCCCCAATAGCTCACGAAACTTCTGGTGGCTCTGCAGAGCTTCCGGGTGCCCCTCTCAGAAATTCAGCCGGGGGCCTGAATTTCGGACGCTGTCTCCTTTCTTTTTTCTTTCTTAAGGATGCTCCTTATTCTTCCTCCTTTGCCCCCTACCACTGAGTTGCAGGTATCGTGGGCAGTGCTTGGTTACATGAACCCCTCTAGAATTGCAAAGAGCTACGAGGTTTTAACAGGGATCCAGCGCTCAGCAAGATGACCTCTCTTCCCTGTAGGGGCTCTCTCCTCCCCACATCCCTAGGGAGCTACCAATCTCTTTTAATGGCCCCGGCCATCTCTTAACAGTTGAGTATGTAGCCATATTATTGTAATACTAATGATTATTATGGCTCCCGATTCAGTAAGGGCAGCATAACAGAGCAGAAAGCTTCGGTACCAGAAGACCTGAGTTCAAGGCTTGGCTTTGCTACTATCTTTTGTGACCCTGGGCAAAACAAACAAATCAAAATGTCTTCTCTGGGCCTCAGTTTGAAATCAGTCAAATGAAGATGCCCCAGCAGCTCCAAACCTAGGACGCTTATGATAATTCTTAGCCAATCTGAATAAAATTAATGCTTAACATTTGTCTGCTGTTTCTGAGGAGGTGGGCACAGAACGGGGAGAGGAAGGAAAGGGATGGTGTCAGCTGGTTTGTTTTTGGACAATGTTGGAAAAGATCTGCTGTCTCCATCCTCTCCTCACTGTAACTGGGGGTGGGGTGAGATGTGAAACGAAAAGTAATTCTCTTGCTTCTGGTCTGTGGCAGCATTTTAGAGGGAGAATTCTCTTTATAAACATACTTTAGCCAGAGAATGGGTCTTGGTCAACTCTATTCTGCCTCTTGACAAAGTCATGGAACTTGGTCTTTACGTTCAAGGTCTGTGAAGGTTGATTTTTTTTTAATGTAATCAGCTTCATCATTAAAATTTACTAGAGAATACAAATCTTATGTATGCTACTCTTTAAAAGAGAGAGAGAGAGAGAGAGAGAGAGAGAGAGAGAGAGAGAGAGAGAGAGAGTGTGTGTGTGTGTGTGTGTGTGTGTGTGTGTAAGAGAGAGAGAGGGAGAGGGAGAAACTTTCTGTTCCCAGTTGCTGGTTGTAGTCAGAGGACAGGGATTTCACACCTAGATCTGCTACTTTTCCTGGCAGTTAGGTGTGGAAGTGAATAGAACATTGGGCTTAGAGTGAGTTCATGAGTTCATGAGTTCAAATCCGGCCTGACACTTAATAACTGTGTGTCCCAGAGCAAGTCACTTAATCCTGTTTGCCTCAGTTTCTTCATCTGTCAATTAAGCTGGAGAAGGAAATAGCAAAGCACTTTAGGACTTTGCCAAGAAAACCTCAAACGGGGTTACAAAGAGCCAGACGTGACTGAAATAACTGAAGGATTCCTCAGCTACCTGTATAACCTCAATCTACTTTAACCTCTCTGGGCTTCTTAGTTTCCTCCTCTGTAAATTAAGGAGGTTGGACCAGAAAGTCTCTAAAGATTCTCCTACGACACTGCACCAAGGACTACCTCCCGATTACTGTGGGCATGAGAGAAATATTTAACCAAAGACTAATTCATTTAAAAGGAGAGAGGGGATTGACACAAGATGAACACTAGGATAATTATAGGAGCTAATAGGAAAATCTCCCTTTCACTCACCAAAGTTCCTTGGGTGGCAGATCAGATCTTTCATTCATCATCAACAACTATTGAGTATAAAATTAACAATCACTTGACTATAACAACACTAAGGCAACTAACTCTTACCCTACCCTAGCTCAGTGAGGGTTACTGAGCAACAATTAGCTCTAGTAGAGAAGGACAGGGGTTGTTGAGCCATACGATCCCTTCCCAAAACTTAAGACAAACTCCCCCCTCCCACCCTTTTCTTTCTTACAACTTGTTCTACACTAATTTGCCTTTACTTCATGATAAAAATTCTGTGTTATGTTTCTGTGCACCACGGTCAGAAGGAAGCTTTCCCACTGGTAAATACCATACTCTTGATTTTTGTTTAGGGGTGAGGGAAAGGACAGATCAGGATGGGTGACTTTCTTGGTTTAGGGAGCTCCCACTATGGAAACACTCTTCTCTACCAATGAGATGCAGCTCCACTGCTTGTCTGTAATTTAAAGTCTTGGAGAATCGCCTGGAGCTGTTAGAGATTAAGTGACCAGCCCATGGTCACACAGCTACTACTAGTGTCAGAGGTAGGACCTAAACCCATCTCTTCTTTACTTCAAAGCATCTGCCTCTCTATATTCTAGATAATTAAAGTTAAGCTAGGTCTTTTTATTTTGGGTGGAGTGGAAAAGGAAGGCCCTTGAAGCCCTTTGAAGATCCAGTGTGCCCTTTAACCTCCTAAAGCATTTAGAAAGAGAACTGGGAGTCAGTAAAAACTGATCTGGAACAAGGCTGACTGTGGTGTCCTAGCACAATGCTTCCCACAATCCCCACATAGTAGGCACTCAGTAATATTTGTTGAATGAATGAATGAAGGGAAGGGAAACAGGCCCTTAGTCGATTCCCCCCACTTTTTGCATGTAAACTAAGAGATGTTCTCAACCACAACAAATAAAGGACAAGGGGAAAAATAGTTAAACACACCTAGAGCTTCATCCAAACAAAAGAAGAAAGAGACTAAACAAGCCCAAGGTTTTCTATTTCTCCCTGAGCCAAGTAATCCCTTTGATTACATCTAATACCTGCCAAAACCCAGATGGTATGCCCACCCATCTCCCAGTGTGATAATGCCACATTGCGAAATCTACCCATTAATATTAATTGTCAGCTAGAGAATCTGTCTGAACTACTAAAGCTTGAGATTGCCTTGAGAAAGCAGGGCCTGATTTAGCAGGGATTTTAAGATAATTCTCATTCTTTCATTCTGTATCTCACATATGTAGAATGTTAAATAATCGCCCTAGAATGCTTTTCTAATTTCTGCAGATGTCTGCCTCTCACAATCCCAGTCTTAAACCACTGCTTGCTTGGGGTCTACACCTGCTGACCAAAATATATTACCTTAAACTGCTGTGGGTTTGACAGCTACATGTAGTCAGCACACTGTACACCATAGAGAGAGAATTTTAACTCTATGGCACTACTTGAATTGGATGTGTCCCAACATGTGACCAGTGATCTCCCTTTTATTTCTGTCACTTTACAAATACCCTCTCAGTAACTGATTTGGTAATCCCTAAAAAACAAAAACAACAAAACAAAACAAAATTTTCCCCATGATTACATTTTCTGTGGGCTGGAAGAGATAAACAAAAGGATAGGCCTATATAGGAAACCTGAATCAAGAGATGTATGCAAGTGAATGGAGAAATCTTTTAAGGTGTTGTAGCAGGCTGATAACTTGACTGTGATAGGCTGTGATGATATATTCACTTACCAACCAAATGAGAGGATGCTCCATCCTGACATAAATACCATAAATACCAGAATCACAGAATTTGAGAGTTAGAGAAGTCTTCAATGACCATCTAGTCCAGCGGTTCTCAACCTGTGGGTCGCAACCCCCTTGGGGTTGGAAGGACCCTTTCACAGGGGTCACAGGGGTCGCCTAAGACCATTGGAAAACACATAATTCTGATGGTCTTAGGAACCGAGACACCACTCCTCTACCCGTCTGTCTCCAGGCGGGTCGGCTCACATATGAGTATTAAAGGGTCTCAGCATTAGGAAGGTTGAGAACCACTGATCTAGTCCAACCTACAAGTGAGAGGAATTCCTACTATACTACATCCAACAAATGGTCATCCAGTCTCTGCTTGAAGACCTTCAAAGAAAGGGAATTCATCCCCTCTCAAGACTGCTCATTCCAATTTTGAACAACTCTAATTATTTTGTTTTTGGTTGTTGTTTTGTTTTTCTGATATCAAGCCTAAATGTGGCTCTTTGAACCTTCTACTATTGCTCCTGGTTATGCCCTCTGGGACCAAAAAGAACAAGTTAATCTTTTCTTCCTCTGACAGCCTTTCCAATACTGGAAGACAGTTCTCATGTTCCCCTGGAGTCTTCTCTTCTTTAAGCTAAATATGCACTGCTCCTTCAACCGATTCTCGTATGTGATGGATACAAGGACCTTCACCATCATGGTGGCTCTTCTCTAGATGCTCACCAACTCATCAATGTCTTTCTTAAACTGTGCCTAGGACTGCACACAGTACTCTGGACGAAATCTGATGTGCACAGAGTAGAGTGGGACTATCACCTCCCTATTCCTACAAGTTCTGCCCCTCCTGATGCATCCCCAAGATCATATCAGCTTTTTTGGCTGCCATATCATAACGCTGACTCATATTGAGCTTGCAGTCCAGTAAAACTTCCAGACTTTAATTTTTTTACAACAACTGTTAGCTAACCAAACTTTGCTCGTTTTATACATATGAAGTTGATTTTTTTTATACCCAAGTGCAAGATATTACATTTATTCACCTTGAATTTCATCTTCTTAGATTAAGCCCAAATGCTGTCACGATCCTTCTGGATCCTGAGTCTTTTATCCAGTGTGTTAACCATGCCTCCCAGCTTGCCATCTGCAAATATGATAAGTATACCATCAAGTCACTGATAAAAAATGTAAAACAGCATAGGGCTAAGCACAGGTCCCTGGGGGTACTCCACTGGAGATCTTGTGTCACACTGACATTGAATAATTAACAACTGCTCTTTTGAATATGGCCATCTAATCAGTTCTGAAACTATCTGACCGTATTATCACCTAATCCATATATCACCATATTCTACACAAGAATAGTATGAGATACATCATCAAAAGCCAATTTGCTAAGACCTAGGCACACTATATCAGTAATGTTCTTCTCATCTATTTGTTCAGTAATCATGTAAAAAAGAGAAAATAAGGCTATGCTGCCATGACCTGTTCTTGATAAAACCATGCTGGCTCTTTGTAATCATTATTTCCATTTCTAGATGTGAAACAAATACCTCTTTAATGATATACTCTTGAATTTTCCCAAGAATTGAAGTCAAATTCACTGGCTTGTACTTTACTCTCTATTCTCTTTCAAAAATGGAGACATTTGCCCTTCTGCAATCTTATGGTAATGTCTCCATTTTCCATGATCTTCCTCTTCCTTCTCCTCTCCCCTTCCACTCCTCTTTCTTTTTTCTCCTTCCCTCCTTATTGTTATTATTACGTTTATTATTGGCTCTTCCTTTCCTGACTGGCTATCCCTATCTTGGCCAGTCTGGAAGTGCAGCAGCTGCTCCCAGGCCAGTTGTCATTACTGACTGGCATGGAATCTTTGGACCACTGTTTCCCACCTGGGCCAGTTTGACCCTCTTTTAGGTACCTTGTGGTACCCTGCTCCTAAAGGTTCACCCTTTTGGTGTCATACTTAGCCCATCTGCTTTAGCCCCACTGAAGCTCAGAACTCCTAGACCTAATCCATCCACCAGTCTCAGCCTGCCCAGAAGCAGGGATTACAGGCATGCTCCACCCTATCCTGCTATCCACGATTTTTCAAATATCATTCATCAAGACTCACCCATAACATCCGTAAGTTCCTTCAAACCTAAGGATGTAGTTCATCTGGGACAGGTGACTTGAATTTATAAAGGGCAGCCAGGTACTCTCTTACTCTGTCCTTACTTATCTTGGGCACTAATTTCCTCTTAGTTATTTTTGTTCTCTCATCTCCTCTGTTGAGGTTATTCTTCTTAGCAGAGAAACCAAGCAAAATAAGAATTCAGTAACTGTTCTTTCTTTGGTTAAGTTATTTCCATCCTACCTATCTCAAGCCAAGAATCTTTTCCCTTCTTTAATTCTCCCCCCATCTAACTTTTTTTTAAGACCTCTGTCTGTTGCCATTGCCACTCTTAGTTCATCCTGAGTTTTAGCATTTCAAATTCTGCTTTTACAGGACTAAGTCACACTCATATTCATTCCCAATTTCCTGCCCTTGCTTCCATCTCTTGCATATTTCTTTTGTAAAAATTTTATGTTGGTCAGTACCCTGTGTATGATATGTCTCTTAAGACAAATCTCGTCATTTCCTACTTATTGAAATTATTTGCCTTGAGAATTTCATTCTTGAGCATCTCCCTTTCCCTCAAGTTGATTTCCTTTGAAGCATTTCCATCCATGATATCCTACGTAGTTTTCCTTTAAACCTTTTGAAATCCGTTTTCCCAAAAATCTAGGGTGCATGTCAGACTGAGCCTGATTTTTTTTTCTTCTCTCTCACAGACTTTAGGACAGATTTTCCACTTCCCCAGAGTTCCCATAATTCCCACCCCAGCACTGAGTTCCTCCTTATTAGTGAGAATGAGATCTGGAATACAACTTCCATTTGTTGATTCCTTCACTTTTTGAAGGATGAAATTGTCACTAAAGTGGTAAAGAATTAATTAGAAACGAGGGGATACCCACCAATCAGAGAAGGACTGAACCAGTTATGGCATATGAATGTAATGGACTGTTATTGTGCAATAAGAAATGATGACGGGGATGGTTTCAGAGAAACCCGGGAAGACTTGTATAAATTAATGCAAAGTGAAGTGAGCAGAACCAGGAGAACAATGTACACAGTAACAGCAATATTGTAAAGATAATTAACTCTGAAAGACTTGGTAATTCTGATCAATACAATGATCCACCACTTCCAAAATACTCGTAATGAAAAATGGTATCTACCTCCAGAGAGAGAACTGATGGACTCAAAGTGCAGACTGAAGCATATTTTTTCTTTATTTATTTTTCTTGCCTTCCCCCTTCCCTTTGAAACATGGCAATGTGGAAATATGTTTTGCATGACTTCATATGTATAATGGGCATCTTATTTCTTGCCTTCTAAATAGGTGGGGGAGGAGTAGAGGAAGGAAGATAATTTGGAATCAAAAATGAAAATTAAATGAAAAAAAATTATAACCAAGGCAAGGCAAGAAGGTATTAGTTGCTCTGCTTTTGTCAGAGATAAATGAAGTCTTCCATCACTACCATATCATGCCTCTCTGTCAAACTTGTGCTCCAAACTTTCCATCTATCTCCTCTTTCTGTTCTCTGACGAAAATGTCCAGGATCTTTGCTTTTGTAGGAGAATCCCTTCTGCCACAGAAGATAAAACTATATATTATTTAATAGGAAAGCTCTGAGAGAGTTACTTGAGGTTCAGAGAGGTTAAGTGATTTGTCCATGGTCATCCAGATATTAAGTATCAGAGTTGGCATTTGATCCTGGATGTTCTTGATGCCAAATCCAATGTTCTATCTGTTATATCATGTTGCCTCTTACCATTGTTACTGAATTTGAAAAATAAAGTCTAGGACTTGAGGCTCAATTGATAACTGAAATAGATATCATAGAAATTTGGTTGTCTTCTTGAGGCTGCATCACTTGTAAACCTTTTGAAAATGTGGGGATTACTCTAATGGTCAGTGGCTTTAGCCTCCTAACTATAGAAAATTATACGTAAATCCAGCCCTCACCTGCCTATGTTGTTTTTATCATAAAGAGACAATAGGTTAATTGTAGTGGTAATATGGGGGTCAGTCTCTGTGGCAACTTACTTGTTGTTGCTGCCCCAGCAAAGAGCAGGTTCCAGGCATTGACCAAAGCTGCTGAATTGGGTGTAGAGAAGCCAATGCAAATGAAAACAGAAAACATTTTGTGCTTTTTTTGGGCACATAAATGAATGTTTACTTCAAAGTCTTGACAGTTCTTTTATTAGCAAATATTAATTTCAACAGAAAAAACAGAAGCCCCAACTAGAGCATAATGTCTAAATAGACATTCAGACAATTTTAAAAACACCTATTGGTATGTAAAGCAACATTCCTCATGAAAGGGAGTAACTGCACAAGTGGCAGAAGCCAGTTCATAAAACTAAAATATTTTGATCATTTATTTTTATTTTTATTTTTATTATTATTTTCACAAAATATCCAAAAGAGCAATTAAGTGGCAATTGGTACCAATTTCTGGCCAAAATTTAAATTTATTTTTCTATCCAACGCAAATCTTGGAGGAAAAAAAAGGGTAGGGAATGAAATGGCTGCTGGTTTTTGTATTGAGTTCTGAATCCTCTTCTCCATCAGAACGTAGATCCCAAAGATGAGTAAAGGCCCATGTCATCTAGTGATTTAAAACAACAACAACAACAAATCTCACCTCTTGTTGGTTTTGACCAACAAGAATAGGTAATAAATCCTGCCCACTGGAGATTTTCCATCATAAAATCTATCCTCACACTTAATCATCATTGGGTTCTTTGTAATAAACTCAACAGAGCCAAGTCCAGATCCCAGGAAGGTTGGGATTGCTCTTCCTGGCTCCTTCTCTCACCTGGAAGGCTGCTTCCTACTTACTGCTCCCTGACTGAAGGAAGGTATTAGAGGGGTACAAGAAGGGGGGCAATTAGTATGCTTAAAATGAAGGTGAAGGAGGGCAAGTTCCCTTGCTAGATTTTCTGTTTATTTTGGAAGGGCTAAAATTCTCTTGAAAATGGCAAAGTTTTACACACAAAAAGGGGGGGGGGAAGGCACTCTTTGAAAAAGTAGAAAATATTTAGCCAAGTTTATTTTTCCTATGTGCTTATTTTCAAATTACCAAAATCCAGTTATTTGAAAGTTTGTTGAAAGAATTTTCTCATAAGGTCATACCCTAACATTCCAAGCCTCAGCCCTGGGCAAGTTTTTATGACTGATTTATGTGGCTTTGAAAAAATAGGCTTATAATGGAAACTGTGGTATAGTGCTAACTATAACAGGGAAGCATTGTGCAAACACATTCAGGCATTGATGTGACCCTATTCTTACTGGGTTTTTTTAAACACACAACACAACAACAGAATACTGCCCCTCCCAAAACCCAGTGAGTCAAAAAATGAGGTGGAAATTGATATAAACACCCTTTTATTATAGTTCATTTTTAAAAGAACAGGGCTATTTCAAAGCCTTAAGTGATACCATGAATACAAGTCTGTTTCGTATGCCTTTTGATAGGCTGATTTGGGTTTGTTTTTTTATTTAAGCTCTAGGATACTGACTAAAAGGATTTTCATATTTTTTTTCTCTAAACACATTTTCAACGACTTTTTAATTCTGTATCCCTCCAAAATAAGGAACAGCTCAAGTTTTTCCAGACATTTGAAGTATCCTTTGTGAGAACCATGGATGCCAAGCTCACCAACACCAATATAAATCGCTTCAGCTTCACATTAGTAGTTAGGGAACGAAGTGCCCCTGAGGTAAGAAGGCTGATCAACAAAAAGAAGAAAGAAAATTAAAAAGAAGGCGGGGCTATATTAGAGCTGTATTATTTGGGGGTCTGTGAGTATAATTTGGGCTTCATAACAAGGTCAGACTTATTT
Organism: Pseudochirops cupreus; assembly: GCA_028627135.1. Lineage (NCBI taxonomy): Eukaryota > Metazoa > Chordata > Mammalia > Diprotodontia > Pseudocheiridae > Pseudochirops > Pseudochirops cupreus. The sequence continues at coordinate 90,101,832 of CM053581.1, read as the reverse complement.
AATTCCCCCAGTGGAGGTCATTCTAAGGCCTGGCTATGCTAACCTCTGTTCTCACCCATCTGTCTGCCCCAGGAGTTCAGTTCTTTGAATATGTGATTGTATGTTCGTGACTGGCTACAAAAAATCAAAGAAAGAAAGAAAGAAAGAAGGAAAGAAAGAAAAAAAGAAAGAAAGAAGGAAGGAAAGAAAGAAGGAAGGAAGGAAGGAAGGAAGGAAGGAAAGAAAGAAAGAAAGAAAGAAAGAAAGAAAGAAAGAAAGAAAGAAAGAAAGAAAAAGTAAAAATGTCAAATGGACTTCAGGTCTTATAAACTTCTGAAATATTTGTTTATGATGATCACTATGCATTGAATAGAACCCACACTGCCCCTAAGCTGCCACCTTGAAGTGGTGAGTGGCTCTTTACTTGTATTACTCCTGAGCTGTATGCAAAAACATAAAATAAAATTTGTGTTCTGTTTAACTTGAGGCATCAGGAAATGGTTTTTCTCTTTGCACAAGTCAAGTGAAAGAAAATCTTTTAAAACAACCCATTTCCCCTCCAAATGGAAAGAAAAATTAATTGACTTTATATTTGATGGCAGGGCCTTTGAATTTTCTTACCGTGTAGCGAGAATTCTTTAAAAATAATTGATGGGGCAAAATAAATGCATAACATGATAGTCCATTAGCCACTGCCTTCCTTTATTTATCTCGTACAGAATATTTTCTAGATTTCTCTTTTATTGTAAAGAGAAATCTAGTTTATTGAGCTGAATCACAGATTATTAATGAATAAACCACTTGATGCCTGTAAAGCACTTTGAGGGTGAAAAGCCCCAATGAAATGGCAAATATTATTATTTTTATTGCAAACTAACTGGAGAAAAGTAGGCTAATGAATGCTCATAGAGCTCAAAAGTACTAATCTTATTACAATTGCCAAATACTGAACTATTAAACTTGTTTTCTGAGATGGAGATGCATTTAATTTTAAAGTTGGTACTTTTTAATTTTAGCAAAAGATGAAAAGCCCAGTTTATGGCTCTGTGACTTGAACAAGGATAACTCAGTGGATTAATCGGTCTTTATGTTTAAATAGAAGTTGCCTAAAAGGTATAATAGAATTGAAAGTAGAAACTGGCAAAAAGACCAATACTTATTTTGTGAGTTAAGTCGACCCCAATCATATAGCTATTTACAAGCACCCTTTCCCTTTCAAAAATATCGTATCCACACACTGTATATGAATTTTAAAATGAAGAGCTATCATAAACAGATGAGAAGAAGAACAGAAAATTAGTTGAAAAATCTTCCTCTATTGTAACTCCTTCCATTTAACTTTGGCCTTTTGGTTTATATGATACATAAGACTTTCTAAATATTTTTACTATTTATTTCAATCTGTAATGCTAACACAATGGGATAATTTAATGAAAGATTTTCAAACTGAATGCTGATTTTCGTGGCATTTAAGTCAGACCACAAGAGTCCAATAAATTGATCTTTGATAACCAGCATATATAATTGGTCGTATGTGTCTTGCAAAATCAGCTGCTATACAGGTGTGGTATGTCAGTCAGCAAGCTTTTATTAAGTACTTACTATGTCTAAAGCACGGTGCACACACACACATGCATTTATATAACTGAGATCCATATTTTCATTCATCCTAATTGATAGAAAATTCAATTAGAAATAAAATAATTTTATGGGAAATTATACAATAGTGATAAACCTTATGAAGAAAGTATATTTTCATTTCCATCAAATACATTTTTAATTTTTTCTATTTACTGTGTGTTTTTATCTATGTGGACTACTTAAGATTTTCCTTATTTTCTTCTTCCTTTGGTTCTAGGAATCCTAGCTGAGTACTGATTCTGGATCAAGTCTAAGGTGAGTTGGAGAGAACATTTAAAGACATTTCCTTCTCCCTTCCTCCCTCCCATTCCAGTCATTTAAAGATGATACCCTGGTGATTCATTTCCAGTATTGTAGAACAAAATCTCTCCTGTTTGACAAGATTCAGCCTGCAGTGATTTTAGCAGTCAAGATCCAAGTTTCTTAAATTAAGGCCTTCCAAATGGAATATTAGTAGACCTGTATTAAAACAATGCTGGCAGCCCCCATGATGATACAGGGTAATTTTCTAATTAGCAAAAGGCTATTTGAAATATCATATGGTGTCCCATTTTTCATACTGTTATCTCCTCTGCTCTGTAGGGCTATCAAAGTGAAACAAAAAGCTACAAAACCATGGAAGAAATTTTGTTTTATCCTCCCAGAGGCTGGAAATTGTTGCAAGCTGCCTTCTATAGTCCTATGAAGGAAGGAACCATTTAAATGATTTCTTGATTTACTTCCAAGTCTACATTACTCTTACCTCTACTTCAACCGGAATCTCTTGCAAGGAAACAACCAACTACTGATGTCAATTTTTGCTACCCTATTGACTATCGATCTGTTTCCTATTTAAGATAACAGCTATATATTTCCATCGCATATAAGCAGTGATACACATAGGGAGGGAGTCGCAAGAGGCAAGCCTGCATTAGCATGGAGGTCATAAGTGGTACTGAGCCCTTCAGAGAGAAACCCTGTACACTTAAGATCATGCTCTGTCACTTGTTAACGATGAAGTTAGTTCAATCAAAGAGACCTCAATTTCTATTTATTTTATACTCTTCTCTCCAACCACTTCTCAGTGTCTAGTAAGAACTGCACCCCTATTGGATGTTCAGTGATTGTGGATTTATAATTTCCCCTGAGTTTTGTTTTATAAATTTGAGCATGTTTGAGATAGAGAAAGAGGAATTAAGCTTTTGTAACTATAGATATTCAGTCAATTTTTTTTAGTAGTTTCCGACTCTTTGTGACTCCATTTGGAGTTTTCTTGGTGAAGATATTGGAGTGGTTTGCCATTTCCTTCTCCAGCTCATTTGACAGAAGAGAAAACTGAGGTAAACAGGGTTAAGTGACTTGCCTGGTGTCACACAGTTAGTAAGTGTCTGAGGCCAGATTTGAACTCAGGAAGATGAGTCTTCCTGACTCCTGACCTAGATAATTATCCACTATGCCACCTAGCTGCCCTTCTATAGATACATCATATTATTTACATATGTAATATTTATATATGAATACAAATATTTACATACACAATATTTATTACCAATCTCCCTTAATTCTAGTGCCTTCCCTATATCCATTATTTCCAATTCATCCTGTATATACTCTGTGTGTGTGTGAGTGTGTGTGTGTGTCTCTCTCTGTGTACTATATATACATATGGCCATGTTATATACGCCATAAGTACTATTCACTATATACAACAATATATTTAGTTATTTAGGTGCTATCTTCCTCATTAGATTGTGACCTCCTTGAGGGCAGGGGCTCTCTCTTTTGCCTTTCTTTGTATCCCCAGCACTTAGCAAAGTGTCTGGAACACAGTCAGCGTTAATAAAATGTTTATTGACTGATGGTGTGACTGATTAAGCAGCTACTAAATGCTAGGCATGGTGCTAGTATGCAAAGAAAAAGTAAAAAACAAGAAAAGAAACTGTGTCCTCAGGGAGCTTTCAGTGAAAGATGTAAAAACCATCGCTATTCAACGGACAATTTTATTGCATATAGAATGTGGAGAGGACTGATCACAAAATAAAATTTAATAACATCAGCATCTGTATATGCAGAAAAAAATCACTATCCAGAGCACTGTCTTCAAAGATAAACCCCCAATAAATGTGCAAAATATATTAAGATCCAAATAAAAAAATTGGTCTGTTTGCATATTGGTCAGTTCCTTTGCAGACTGGCAAATGGAAATTGCCAAAGGACAGAGAAAACCGGATTCACTGCTTTAAAAAGCAACAAAGTGTTATTTTTTTAAGTAAGGAAGCTTGTTTTTCAGTGTAGTGCCATGTACTTCCAACGATTTGGAGTCAAGTTCAGAAAATGCTGCTCTCTGAAACTAAAGAGATATGAAACAATAGGAAATGAATAAGTTGTTAATGTAAGCTACCATATGAGGTGGTCTGTAAAATATGGTTTTTGATGAGACTAGGCGTCTCCCACGTTTCATCAGAGTGCTAGGAACTGCAGTATGTTTATAGGTTAAAAACCATGAGTTCACATAAAATAAACTATTAGCTCTGGAGCTACCAAATTGGAGTTAATAACAATTTTGGACTCCTTTTTCAGCCCAGTTTGGATTTGGGGAGGAATGAAATCTCTGATTTCAGTGTCACAGTGTGCTTCCATGTATGTCGGTGTCACTTTTTGTATTAGAGAGCAGCACAGGCCTCTAAGATCACTCAAGATGTCCAACTCACTGAGCCAACAGTAAATCAGAAAGGAGACTTGAACCCACATCTCTCTAACCTAGAAGCCAACTTTATCCCCTCCTCTCTCCTTGGAGATGACTTCCAACCCAGAACAACACCATTGGCTCAGATTTATGTAATGTTTTCTGATTTACAAAGCACTTTTCTCACAACAACCCTGTGAAGGTTGGTAGTGAAAGCATCAGTATCCCCATTCTACAAACGAGAAAAGTTCATCCTCAAAAGCTTAAGGGGCTTGTCTATAGTCACACGGTTATAGAATGTTGTAAGCAGGTAAACAGACTTACTTTAAAAATTTTTAATGAAAGTATTTTTCCATATTCTATTGTCTTTTAAATAATCCTCAATAAAAGACTTTAATATTTAATTATTGTAAAGCTCTCATTTGGATCCAATAATAATATGTAGGGTTTTTTTTTTTTAAATCAGCTTCATTTTTTAAAGCCCTGAATTTAACTTTTCTTTTTCAGTTGAACAGGGCCGTTCTTCCCATTTTAGGCTAGCATATTTGCAAGTGGGCCAGTTTCTCCATATTCAAATATAATGGAATTATATTTATATATTATATATTTATAACTTTAACATATTCAAACATAATGGACTTCTGTGGTTTAAACTATTTTTTCCCCCCCACAGGAAGACACATTCTCTTCTTTTGATACACAGCATCTTCTTCATTGTGTTTGTGAAATTGGGGTAGCTTTAGCATGAGCTTTAAACAAATAGGGGCTGCTGTGTAGTAGGAGATAGCACATTACACGCAAGAGGAACAAAGATGCCCAACAAGCCATGAAATAGTCAATGTGTAGAACCATGAAGAGGAATTTCTATTCTACACCTTTACCTTGTTCATCCCCTGTTCTGGCAGCAACTTCCACATTCCTTTTCTCTGTTAGGGTATCTCACTCCTTATATTGATGCGTCCTCACTTTTGGTGGGCAGAGGACAAGAGTGGAGTGAAAACATCAGCACTGGATCTGTGGTTTCTGCCAAACCTAATATTTTGTCTATGTCTTAGCATGGACCTTGTAGGATAGCCAGAGTCAAAGGTTTTAGACATTGGAAAATGGGATACACACACATACACACACACACACACACACACACTTGTGTGTGCATTTCATATGATAGCATATCATTTCTTTTGTGGAACTAGGCTTATCTACCCACAGGATGATGAAAAGTTGCCGTGGCTCTTCTTTGACTATGGGAGTCCATGCTCTTTGTAAAACTGTGGTTTGAAAGGTGGTCCAGCTTTTGACACTGGAGCTCCTTCTTTGGTTCTTCCCCATCGCTAACTCCTGCCTACTCATTTTTTACTTTTAGATGCCAAAGCTTTGATGTGCCTCAGAACACATTTTATAGTTTTTCCTCACAAAATGGGGAAAGGTAGTGTTCCAGTTCCAGCCAACTGGACAGTCAGCAGCTAGAAATGTAAAGGGACCTTGGGGCCACTAAGTGGTGCAGTGAATAGAGCACCTCACTGGAGTCAGGAAGATCTGAGTTCAAATCCAGCCTCACACACTTGACACAAAACTAGCCCATGACCTTGGGCAAGTCACTTAATCCCAATTGCCCTAAAAAGAAAAAGCAAAAAAAAATTTTTTTTCAAAGAAATGTAGAGGGAACCAATGACAAAGTAGACCTGATCTGTTCATTTTCTTTCCAAAATCTTAAGGTTCAAGTATTTATTTACTGTATAATGCGTTGCTTCCATTTTAGCTACAGAGAACTGATCTCTATTATCCTTATTTTCCTCCTCTAATCCGACCACAAAGTGCTCTTCCTAGGGGTCTCTGATAAAATCTGACACCTGAAAGGTCCTTGTAGTCTTAAGTGCTCGAGGAACATGGACCTGCACAGTTCATGGGAAAAACACTAGCACTCACATTTTCTGATAGAACATATGTAGGTAATTAAGGAAAAATAATTGCATGTTTAAGAAGGTGGACATGGTACTCACCAAGCAGTTGTTGAACTATAAAAATGCATTTAAGAACAGTTTCTTTTTTTTTTTAATCATTCTGGAATGTTGTTTATGTTATTACGAAAAAAAAAACGAGGTGAGAAAATATATTCGGCAATTTTTGGTTTTCCCCCATTTGAGCAGATGGCGATTCGTAGTTCAAAATTTGTAGCTCGAGTTATTTCACATTTTTATTAATCAGTACAATATGTTTTTAAAACAACAAACTGCACTTAGGAAAATCAGTGTAAGCTCCCCACTTTGTGCCTGACTGCAACCGAGAGCAGTTTGAGAATTTGTGATTTTGTTACCATTGCGAGGAAATGGGGCATTCTAGTTCAGTACCTTACACAATAACACATCCATTGGCTATAATTATTTTCCTTCTAGTTTTCAAAATATTTCTAATTTGGGGTGGCTAGGCTGAATGTACAACAGACAGGAAAGCAATGGAGACTGAAAAGCTGGGAGAATCTGTTCACGATGTTTGCTTTCTTGGTAGAACAAAAAGCGCATTTTGTTAAAGACAAATATTTTTGTAATTTTAAAAACATTTTATGTGAAGTGTAGATTGGACTTTTAATATAAGAAAAGAAAAGAAATGCTCAGCCATTCTATTTTAGGAAGCTTTGGCTTCTTAGAATGAAAACTGTTAGAACTGCATATATTGGAATGCTCTCACAACCGTTCTGTTCCTATGCTTTACTCCAAAACCTGTTAAATTACATGAATGTAGAAATCAAGGAGCTTTTTTATTTATTATTATTATTAATTGACACTCATTTTTAGCTGGCATGTGCTGGCAGGTCCTTTCTGACAAACCTTAGACAGCACAAGACACTGCTTCGATCAGAAAGTTTGGGAAATGTTCTAAAGCTCTCTAGAATCTAAGAGAGAATGTAATATCTAAGTGATAAACATCTTATATTCAGTGTAATTCACAGTTTCTTTCATTCCTTTACTATCTATAGATCTAAATCAAAACAAATTCCTCCAGTGGGGGTGGGGATGGAGAAGGAGGGATTATGTTCAAGTATCCTTTCCATCAGAGAGCTATTGAATATTTTATCATATCTATTTCTATACATTTATCTATACATCTTTGGGTCCCAGTTGGAAAAATTTAAGGTGATAGTAAGAAATGAAAGAATTCTATGTAATTCTGCATCTCTACTGGAATTCCTAGGAGGCATAAAGTTAGCCATTGCAAATGAAATAAACTTTGTTTGGGCAATTAAGGAATACACAGGGATATTAAGTCAAAGAACAATATGTCTGAACTATTACATTTTGCTGGAGGTTATTAAAAATGTATTTCAAATTACTGGAGTGGCAGGAAAAATAAAAAATAACTTAAAAACTGTTCTATTTTTCTTTGCTCAATAGAAGACATATTGACTTGCACACAATGTGATTTCCAAGTAGAATATTGGTGTTTCCAAACACCAAAATATTCACTTTATTTCGGGTTAGAGGTTTAACCACTTTGCTTTTTAAAATTCTTCTCTGAAGAGAGCTCAGTGAGACTCATTTGACATGGTATTTTTAAAAACCTAATTGTTCTGCATTTCAAATCTCAGCCATTAGTAAAGGAAGAATTTCTGTATTTGCTACTCAGCTCAGGTTTGTACTCTGAGTTGAAGCATCGGGATTTAGACATCAGCTCACCATACATAATACCCGTCCCGTCCCGTTCCCCCCCACCAAAAAAAAAAGGTACAAAGTCCAAACAACATTTCCTCCCTCCAAGCACTGCCAAAGGTGAAATGGGACGGGGATGTAGACTTTTGGCTTGAGAAGTGGAGTCTCTAGTGTCTGAATAACGTCTCAGGACCCATAGGGTTAATTCCCTAAGGCTGTCATATTGCATAAACAGATCCTCCTTTAATAAAATTAATTAGGTTCTGAGCTTTATAGGGTGATGACCACTGACCCTTTACATGCCTATTGTTCGCAAAGGCAGGCGGAGGAAAAATAGAGGCTGCCCTGTCTGTAGGGGGAAGAGACAAATAGAGAAAACCGAAGTGGAAAGGTTAGAAAGCTCAGCGGGATGAGGGAGAAGGGAGATTTTGTTGGCTTTAAGCACAGAACTTTTAAAAAATGCCACCTGGGCTTTTGCTGGTATTATTATTATTATTATTATTATTATTTTCATTATGCGTGCCACGAAATGTAGGCATTGGAGAGCTCCGGAGGAATCTCAAGTGAATGGAATGGCAGGGACCAGGAGGACCAGCGTCAGCCTGCGAAACGCAGGCGAGCTCGGCAAGAAGAGGGGCAGCGGGAGAAGTGGGGAGGGGGCATACAGCAAAAGCCTAAGGAAAAAGCAACTCCATCCCCCCGCAAAAAACCCCCAAATCCCTCCCAGTCCCTCTGAATAAACCTTCTTCTAAACACACACAGACTCCCCCATGCTCCCGCCCCCCCCCCACGCCCACCTTCCCAAAGACCAGCCTAGCCATTCAGGGACCAAGTTGCAGCTTGAGCAGCAAGTTGGCCCTGGGAACTCTGCAAAGGGGGCTGGGCGAGGGCGGGGGCTTGGCTACAGGGGGCGGTGGGGAGGTCTCGGGGTAGGGGGCTACGTGACCGCATGTCAGGCTTCTCTTGTCAAAGGAAATCAGAGGCATGACCAGCGGCAGCAAACCCCGAGCGATTATTTTGTTGGAATTGGAAAAAAAAGAAAGAAAGAAAAGAAAAGAGAAAAGAAAAGGAAAGAAAAAAAAAGAATCGCCGACAGGATGTTTCCAATTACAGGGGATTCAGAGAGGCAGAAGGAGGGGGGGTTGGGGGTGGGGCAAGGTTTGGAGAGGGTGGGGGGTGGGAAGAGGCATTGCAAAATGCAAGAAATCCAGCTTCTTCGAGGAGAAGAGGAAAATAGGAAAATGAAGCAGAACTAGAAAAATGACAAAGTGTTGAGTGCTGATTTATTGCAGAAGCCTCTGGTCATTTCCATATATTGAAATGCGCCCAAGCGGCCAGTCAGTCAATTTCTTTTGAGCGGCTGCTACTGCCCATGGGCTGCCCACGTGACTCCCCCTCACTCAGCCTCTTTACCACCCAGCCCCCTGATAAAGACGTTGGCGGGGGGGGGGGGGGGGGGAAGAGGAGAGAGCCACGGAGAAGATATCAATACACAGTAATGGGTGCTTTAGAAAATGAAATATTTTTGTATGATCCCTGGGTAAGGATGAATGGGGGTGGGAGACTGGAGGGAGGGTGGGAAAGGTGGGTTTCAAGAAGCTCAGTCAAGGGTGTTAACACCCAGTTACCTCTCTCTATTTGGCATCTAGGTCTCTTTCTACACCCCCACCCCCCCGTTTTCCTCCTCTCCCGCCCTTAAGAGAGTGGGAAAAGGGGAACAGGGAAATGTATCTATCTACATATGCATAATGGAATGGGTTCAGAGATGTAACACATTCAAGTCAGATTTGATTTTTGTGTCTTTGATATTTTCAGTTGCTTTAGTAGTTTTCTCTTAAAGAAAGACACACACATACACACAAGTCCTAGATAAAAGCCAGTGAGTTGTTAAAAATGAATTTGCAGCATTAGAGCTGTTAGCATCATTCAGCAAGCAGCAAGCTTGATAATTTCCAGGTGTTGGGGAAAGCCGTGGTCCAGGAGCTCCTACATAGCTTATAAATCCCTGTTAGGAGAGCGAGAGAGAGAGAGAGAGAGAGAGAGAGAGAGAGAGAGAGAGAGAGAGAGAGAGAGAGATCTTTGGAGGTGAATGAAATATCAAATCACAAGACTCCTATGTAGATTTATGATTGCATAAGAAGCTTGATCATTTCCATATACTGAAATGTGCTGTCCTTCTGAGCCTGCCCAGCCCTTCCAGCAGACGAGGTGCTCCATTCTGCCTTGATCAATGTTGACTATGAAGCAAGAAGGAGGGAGAGAGAGGGTGGGGGTGTGTGTGGGGGGAGAAGCAGGCTGGCACCAGATGGAGCAGGGTCTCGGGAAAGGTCAAGGTTAGCCCAGGCTGCTATTGAATCGGTAGCAGCCTCACAGATAGATCTCTGCCTCCGAGGCACCCACTGGGGCTTCTCAAAATCAAATCTAATAGAAAAGGCAGTCACAGAATGAAATCGCTTCATCTGAATGCTAAAATTGTTATTAGGCTACATTAGAGAGATATCAGGCACGTGGTTACCCAAAAAGGGAGCATGCCTAGCAGTTTGTGTCTGAAAGAAAAGCTATGAATATGTTGATAACATCAGTAATGGTGCAAGTATAATAGATATCTTTCTTTTTGTATGAGAATCAGATTAACATATTCAATGAACATTTTTTTCCCTCTTTAGAGGAACTACCTTAAGATTTGGTGTGCACAAAACAATTTGAAGAATTATGTGCCTGTGAAAAAAAATCTGTTGAATCAGAGATGGTGACATTTATTGATCTAGAAGTTTGGGCTTTACTAGAGGCAACGTCAGTGTTTATACTGGGTCTTTCCACCTTGGGTGATTATTTCATCATGAATTGTTACTCATGGCTAGGGCAGCTTTTTAAATCTCTCTACTGGATTTGCTAAACAAGAAAACAGTGTCAGGCCTTCCTCCTTCTCCCTCTCTTCTTCTCTTTTCTTCTGCTTCCTTTTAAAAACATGGTTATTTCCAAAGGAAAATTTAACTTCACATGCCAACACCAGTGCAGAAGGGGGTGTTCCCAGCTAAGGATGATGACCCTCAGTTGATAAAGTGACATCAACCAGCCTTTCCCCCCAAGACCAAAGCCAGCCTCTCCCCATAATTATCCTAATGCAGTCCCATTAAGAGTTCTTTAACCTACTGCACAGTTATATCTTAAAGAAGGATTTAGTCTTGTAAAATAAATGCTGGCTACACTAGATTAAACATGATGACTGCACTCCAAGGGTTAATAAATTTAGAATTAACAGATCATCCCAGCTTGATACAGCTACTATGGATGATTTAATATGCAGTCCAAGCAGGTTGACAGTCAGCTCACAGATGCAGATAAGATCAAAGTCTCTTGATTCAATAGATTGAATGGTTGTACTGAGTGTCTGGAAGGTGAGTGACAGAACGTATATGGCAGGGGTTCTGGTACAGAACAGCTTCCACTCTCAGCTGTTCTGTAGTGCCCAGATTTTCTTTCTGTAACACTTAACCTTCCACAGCAATAAAACTCAGCCTTGGGGGAAGGGGGGGTGGTGGTGGAATTCCTCTAATACACTTACATAAGTTTTGAGTTGTAAAAAGATCGATCCCTTAATATTATTATCTATTTCTAATTAGTTCTGCCTAGTTAATGTCATCATCCACCAACTCTCTTGCCCCTCTGTAATACAGTAGAATCCTGGGCTAGCATCTCAGGTCAGGCTTCTACAGCCAGTGTGGAGGATTCCTAGGTTATTTGAAGGAAGGCAGGTTTATTGCTGAAATTATATGGGTAATTTCCTCAGTTCTCTGCTTTGTTTTTAGCTGTGAAGAGCTAGATATAAAATACCCATGGAAACAAGATTTAGAGCTAAATCAAAAGTCAACCTTCAGTACCCAGCCACTCTGAAATATTTGCCAGATGAGAAACCTTGCATTTCTGAGATGAATGTAAAACTGGGGTAAAAAAGGAGAGGAGAAGGGGATAGAGAAAGTGGAGGGGTAGCACAGAGTTGATGGCTAGTTTTAAAAGGGTTTGCTTTGATGTCTCTCCTTTGCCGCTCCTGCTTTCCAGTGGTTTAATTTTCCTTTGCTCTTTGTCAACTGCAGTATTTAAACACGAAGATAGGGGGGAAAACAATTTTAATAGAAGTATATGAGATTTGGAGTGATAGACAAGTTTATAACAGTTTTTATTATTTGATCAAGAGCAAGTGCTCCTCCTAAATCCATTAGAATCTGTCATGTGAATACATATTCAGGCAATTTAAAAAATGCATATTATGTATTCAATAGACCATCACAGGTCTGAATTGTATCATGTTCTTCTGTTTTGTAGGGCCCCCACAGTCTTAATATGAAAATCTGTAATAAAGTTACTATAGAGTTACAGCAATCAATTTTCCAATGTTCATAACTCAGTTGTTTCATTTACTTATTTTATTTTTTTAATACCAAAGTGTCCAGTTCACATTATGAGCTAATGGTCCACAAAATTTCCTTTTAAAAAACAAAGCCATTGAAGACTGCCCTTGGAACTGTTAACATATTAACTTTTTACCGCCTGATAGAAGCTCTGAGTACTGGTGAGAGATATCTTATTGGCTATTGATTATCATTTGGTCATCTTGAAAAAGCTAAACATATCTATCTATCTATCTATCTATCTATCTATCTATCTATCTATCTATATATATACATATATATATTTCAGCATTACCAAATGGTGAATTGAATTTTGAGGTGGCAAGGTTTTTTTTTTTTAACTCTTTTAAAAAAGAGTTTGGGGCATTGAAATGTAACTTCCAAATTTTAGGCTGAAGACCATATTTAAATGTTAACTTTCTGACCTTTGGCAGAGGAAGATCCAATGTCACCTTCTTTGGAACAGGGATAGTGGGCACTTGTTTAACATATTAGCCAGAGCTAAATGCTTCAGGATTTTACCATCCTTTTCCCGGACAACTTGTGATTGCAGCAGGGGGCACCACAAACATAGGAATTACGGGGAAGTGAGAGGCTCCAAGCTCTCATGTTTCCTTACTACTTGAAGGCATAACCACTGAAACCAGTTATCTCTCAGTAATTTGCATATTTATGGTGCCTCCTGCAGTTTCCTGTGATTGCTTTACAGTCAGGAAAGGTAACAGAAAAATATATATCCTCCTTTAAAAAATGAAAAAGGATCATATATGAACAGTTCTTCCAGTACAAGACTCTAATCCTTGAAAAGTCCATGGTATGAAATTTGTTTATTATTCCCCCCTCCCACTTTTTTTGTTTTAGGATTTGAAGGAAATATTTTGAAAGTTACAAGACTAAGGAAATGAAGCCCCTAATTCCCTGAAAACTGATCATTTGAAGAAAAACAAAATAATTAAACACACTTATTCACTGAATGCATATACATTTGAAAAGGAGAAAATCTCTAGAAGAATGAGCAAAACACCCAGGCGACCAGATCCTTTTAAAAGCATGGTTCCATGGTACATATATTTTTTTAGCCCCAGTCATAAGCAAGGTACAAATGTGCTGTGCAGCTTTGGATATAAAAGTTAATTGGGTCTCAGAAGAGAATAGTTTCATTTTTATTGGCTCCAAGTTCCACAGATACCTTTGATACACCTTTCCTTTCAGTCCTTTTGGACTGCCTTTGTGGAAATTGTACATTGTCCAGACATTCAAAAGCGTTTGGTTCTGGAAGATAGATGTGTGAGCGTTTAACTCTCGTTTAAATGACCTCTCATTTACATGACCAATATGTTGAAAAAATCCTCTCCTTCCCTCCTTCCTAGCTTTCTACCTTAACTTCCATGTTACACTTTATGTGATATTTTATCAGGGATTTTTAGATTAGTGAGCAATTTTATATACTATGTAGTAGAAACACCTGAACACAGTGATACTGTGTAAATTTAGGCTTCAATTCAGGGTCTCTCACTTTCTGAGGATTCATCATCAGAACCTCATTCTGATTTGATCACACTTCTTTGCTACCTAATTGCCTTAGCTCTTAAAAGGGCCGTGTACAGAACAATACTTTCACATAATCATCAGCAAACATCCTTCCTTCACATTATCTTTTTACAGAGCACTGTTTCCACTGTGCACTACCTTTCCTATTAGAATCAAAGATCCAAGAATAATTTTTTGTTGCAATTAAGACATTCAGTAATAAAGACACTATGTAGTAAAAATGTATGCTATCAATAAGACGTAGCTACATAAATGCCCAAACTGTTCACAGAAGGATTCTCTTACCACACATTAGTCACCACAAGCCATCTTCTTCCTTATGCAGTACCTTTCAGTAGAACATGAGGCAGTATATCTGTTTATTATTCTGGCTATGGGAAGTCTCATTAAAATAATTATTGCCACCATCCTATTCATTTCAGTGCAAGTTTGCACAGAAAAATTGTAGGCATTAATATTGTATTGAAAAATATTACACCATAAGGTTAATATATTTTTCCAGTGTTGCTTTAAAACCTTTTTTTCTTCCTTCTAAATTAAGAAAAGATAGCACCCTAAATCATGAAGAATTTTGCATTCATCGGTCTCTGTGGTCTGAAGCCTTTAACCTTTGTAATTCTTGAATATTGGAGGTGATGAACCAAGACTCTGTGCACCATGAAAAATATATTCACCTTCTATTTGTTTTTCTATTATATTAAATGTACTTAATGGTGAAATATCGAAAAATGTAAGTCTAGGCACATAATTTTGAGACATTTCACAAAATATAATTTTGAGACGTTTCACAAAATATAATTTTGAAAGACATAAGTACACAAATGTGACAATCAGTGGGGGAAAATGCACTTTGCAATCCTTCAGGCAGAGTTAAAACTAATATAAAAAGTATCTCCTGTGTTAGGTGTGACTTGGGGCTGCTTTTCACTTTGATATATGCAGGCTTTTAAAAGAAACTATTGAAAATTCATATCCCCACCACGAATGGTTGACTTCTTGTAAAATATATTTTTTTAAAATGAGTATATTTTTTCTCTTCTGGAGCTTGCAAACAGCAAACTCTAACCATGTACAGGTTTTTGCAAAGCTTTTTTTTTTCTAATATGTGAGATTCCCTGTCTTTTAAGTAGATGCTTTTTTAATAATAGAATTTGATCTGGTAGCAAAATTGATGCTATAAATCAGTTTCTCCTGCATTTCCTCTTATTAGTCAAGCTCTGAGTTCAAGATACAGTATCTCCACTGCTAAGGGACTAAGGAGAAATGGCAAAAATTATTTCTCCCCTCTCTGAGATTTCAGGGTACATTTTACTTCTCTTGGAGTCAGTCCACCAAAGTTCTAAATCTAAAGTCCATTGAGCTCCTACTTGATTTAAATTCTGATTAGAAACAACTAAATTAGATCTTGTTATTTTTAAGGAATGTAGTGCCTTATAAGATCAGGGCCTAGAATTAATCTCTCCCTATATCCTACTTACTAGATATGTTCTGTGTACCTGGGACAGACTTCTATTGCATTTTAAAATTTGAGGCATTTTGGAAATGCTATCGATGGGGATTTTTAAAAAAACCTCAAAACATATAGGACTCAGAAGATGGGTAAGGAGGCATACTCAAATAGGTCATTAAACATATTTATTGTTGTTATTACTTAACATTTATTTTTGAGGACTTAACTGCAGAAACCCTGTGCTAAGTGCTCTGGTGTGTGTGTGTGTGTAGGCAAACAAAAAATCTAGGAATTGTGAGATGGTTTTAAGAAATTGGTTTTTATATGAAATAAGCCCGGTCATAGAATGCCATTCTTCTACCTGAAGCAGATGGGTGAACAGTATGTCATGTGTACATTGGACAGGAGGGCCAACGTATGGACCATAGATCTGAACTAACCTGAGTGAAGAAAGGGAGTTATTTTTTAAAAATTAAATGAAATAAATGGTATACACATATGTCAGTGATAAAGACCTACAGTAGAGCATGGAAAGTGACTGTATTGGTGTCATCATGGGCACGCCATTTGTGTTTCATGGTATATGTGTTGCTGTGTTGTGTTTTCATGCATATGCAAAGGTATGCATGTGTCCCAGGCACTCAGAACATCAGCTCCCTGAAGGCAGGTACTACATCCTGGTTTTGCTCAGTATAGCATTGTGTCACCATGCAAAGTGCATCCACAATAAGAAACAGCGACAATACTTTGCACATAGGAAGCACTTAATAAATGGCAAATTGGATTGCTGGAATACTTAGACCCAGGTTCTTCATTTCACTGAAACATGGAGGCTGAGGTGGCTTATGTTGTTCATGGGAATTTTTTTAAAAGAAAAAGAAATGGAGGAAGGGAGGGAGGAAGGAAGGAAGGAAAAAAGAAAGGAAAGAAAAGAGAGAGGGAGGGAAGGGACATTGTGCACAGTTAGCTTTGAAGAAAAACAAATATTTTTCTCCTTGAACATTATACATTTCCTATCAGTTACCAACTTCATCTGAGAGGAGGTGTCAGATTATTTGTATTTCTTAGTTTTGAATCTGGGAACTAACAACTGGCTCTTAAAAAAAAAAAGACAAGGGCTGAAATTGAAACCTGTCTTACTTTTCTAGCTGAGGGGACCCAAGAAACCTGAAAACTGGGGAAGATACAAGAAGTTGAGAAGGAGGATGATTAGCCTTCTCCAGAGATTAATGGTATTTGCCTAAGGCTGTGGGTAGGTCTGGGAATTTTTTCCCCTTTTTGAGGTGAGATGAGTAGATATGAGAGCATAGGACTGAATGACCCATAGTAGATCATTCTACTTTAATTCCTGATTTTCTTCTTTCACCCAGCTGGTTCCAGAAGGACCTAATCTAAAATAGTTGTATAGTGGGCATGTGATTATCTCCTTCTATTAGGTGATCACGTCTACTGTCTGCCCCAGTCAAAAGAAAAGAGGAAACTATTCTTTTGTCTTCAAAGTAAAGGAGAATTTAGGATTGCAAAATGGCCACAGCAGAATCTTCAGACATGAGCTCAGAGGCCTTGGAGCTTACCAAAAAGGTTGCCAGCTCTGGGAGATAGCATGGAGTAAATGAAACATACCTATAATAAGAGAAACCTTATTTTATTCATCTGCCTAAGTGAGCTTTTCAGAAGCCACTTAAAACAACAACTGGGTTGACAAATCAGTGTTTCAGCTTTCTCTTCTTGCCCCATCATTCATTTTCTCTTAGTCTTCCCACTGCTCCTACTGTCTGCCCTCTGGTGGATATGCTAATCCACGAAAACAGCCAAATTATGATAGGCTAACAGTAGAAAATGCCAGGTCCATATCTCATTGAGTTGTCAGTGAAATCACTAACAAACATTGGGTATGTATATGTGTGTTCATGTGTCTCAGACCCCCAGAATATTAACTCCCTGAATGTAATAAACATGGGATTTATGGGAGTATCCTTGCTAGGCATCATTTGGGTTCTCTGGAAGCATACCACCTCAATCTCTTAAATGTTCCAATGTAAATTAACCATTATGATGTTGTTGTTTTTCCTGGACTATCCTGAACCAAGAAGAAGACATGTGATTAAAGATGCTAGCTTATAAATGCAAGGTGAAGGGGCAAATTCCTATGAGCTAAAATGAGAGGTGGTGTGATAAAATAGTTGGAAGCCCAAAACTTGGAGTCAGGATATCTGAGTTAGCATCCCAGCTCCAATCCAAGAACAAAAGCATTGTGTGACCTTACTTCTCTAACATCTCTGAGCCTCAGTGTCCTCAACAATGGGGATGATACCTTTATATTAATTTTTTGTGAGGAAAGTACTTTAAATATAAATTATAAATTTATACATAAATTATTGAAATGGTTATTATTGCTCTCTTCATTATTAGGTTACCAGCATCACCATAAAATTGATGGATCAAGTCAGTTATGTGAGATTTCTGTAAGAGGTACAACTTGCTTTCTTTTTTCTTATTAACCCTGTGTATATGTGCTTGCTGCACTCCCTTGCATATAGTCACGGTTTTAAAGTTTTTATATATACACTCAGAGATAATAAAAACTTGTAACATACCAAAGAGTACCAGTCTAAATAAAGGCCTAACTGCCTATAAAATTTCCTTTTAGACAGTTAAGTCATAGCTAGAAGTTGGCAGCAAGACCATCTGAAAACACTAAAAATCATTTCTGTAATGTTCTCTATGGCCAAAAAAAGAAAGAGTAAAAAAAAAAAAAAGCTGAAGCTTCCTCAGCTGAGTTAGTTTGCTTTTTGTAAAGCAACTTCACATCTGGACTGATAACTTGTATTCCAAGTTTCAGCCCAATGCCATTTAAACAGCCCAAGCTATAAACCTTTTAAACTTGGGGTTTTATAATAGAAACAGTGACAGACCCTTAACTATAGTGCCTCCATAGTAATGAAAGCACAACTATTTCATTATAGCAGTGTCTGGCAGTGCCGCTATAATTAAGAGTCTGTCAGCGTTTCCATTATAAACCCAAATTTTAAGAGCTTTTTAACTCACATTGTTTTAAATCACATTGGGCTGAAACTTGCTGTACAAAATGTCAGACCAGATGTGTGTGTGTGTTACTTTTTTCTTTATTTACCCAAAATGACAAATAGGTGAAGCTTGTTTTTTTAAATGCTGGACTAATAAAAACATGCATTTAAAAATAATTCCCTAGCTGAAAACAAGTGATTTATTTGGGGGAGGGGAGGGGTGTAATGAGACCTGAAAATTATTTAGTCTTTGGTGTTAATATCTTCAAAGTTATACAGAAAAGCAGATTTGCACAGAGATGCAAAGCCGTTTTAAAAAATGAACCCACATTCTTGACACTAACTTACTGGGATAATACTGTATCATGTGGCATTCTGGAAGTTGATAGAAATAACTTCTGTGATATTGTAATCGTTCAGCTTTAGCCATAGATGGGACAGGTGTGTCCAAGCTCATTACTCTTAGATTTTATATTTAAATGTATATACATTCACATTTACAAACTAAAGTTTGCCTGAGTAAAGTACGATGGTTTCTGGGGAGAATGATGTAGCTTGCATAGATTAGTTAGGGTGCCACTGAGGTTATGGTGTATTGTACAAAAGTTTTGATAGTGTGTGTCCAGTTATCTAATGGAGCAAGCAAGCAGATGGACTGGCATTTTTCTACTGACATTGCTTCCAGTATAAAATTTAGGTAGCTTGTGTTCAGTATTTAGGAATTAGTGCTAATCTCTAAATAATAATAATCCTTTATATTTCTGTAGCACTTTACTATTTTCAGAGGGTTTTCCAGAAGGTCCTTTGATCCCCACAACATTATATTGAGAAAGTAAGGTGACTTGGCCACAGTCACACAGAAATAGTAGATGTATACAAAAAAACCCCCAACCTTCCTAGAGTCCTGACAAGAGAATTAGGAACTGAATACAAACAAAAACAAAAAACAAAAATGTATTAGAAACTGATGATATTGCTGGTCCTCAGAGGGGTACTGAGGTCATATGGAGTGGACTGTATTTTCTTATACATCTCATATAACTTACCCCTTCTACCCCCCCCCCCCCCAACATGACTTAGGGGGCAATGTGAGGAATGATTCAGCCTAGTTCAGCTTTTCCCTTTGCCCCTTGTTTAACATTTCCACTCGTTTTTTGTGATCTGCCTAGTCCTTTAAAGACCTAGGAAAAGGTAAGGAAGGAAGATCTGGTGTTAAGTTGTAACAAGGAAGTCCTGTCCTGGTCTGGTTTACTCAGTTTAAGTTCACATACAGTCTATGCTCTGCAAATCTCTCTCAGGGTCCTAAATAAAGACAATCAGGACTGCAAGCTCCTAGGCACAATGCGGGGGAGAAGGTAACAAAGTATATAGTTGGAGAAGGGTAGATCTTGAGAAGAGCAGCAAGGGTGGACTGCAGCCCTTTATGCTTTTCCTTTGTCATATTTCAATTCCTTTCAAGATGAGGGTGTTCTTCCCACCTCGCCCCAGCCCTGTCCATCTCTTTTTACCCCTGCCTTAAATTTCATTTACATTACTAACTCTACCCTCCTCTTTCCTACATCCCCGCAAAACCCTATACACAAACTCTTCCAGGAACCCCCAAAGTGTTCCCAAGCTAGAATAAAGAGGCATCTTTTAAAAGATGATTCCAAGTCCTGTTATCTCCCGGATATTGGAAGTGAAGAATGGGGGAGGGGAGAAAGGCAAGGACTGATTGTTTCAATGTATTTATTTTTTGGTCAATAAAAGTCCCCCCTCAACTAAAGTCATACAATGAATATTTTATTTTAGTCTTCTAATTTCCATCGAGACAGCCCTTTTAACCCTTTCGCCTCCAGCTGAGCTCGAGTCCCCAGCGCCAGGCAATTCTCCCCAGTAGGACTAGGGAACTGTATTAAGCTCACTTTCAGGAGCTGTTTGTTGACCACATTCACGTTCTGAGCCCTGAAGCTAAAAGCACTTTACACCATAAAATAAAAGCACTGTCTTTTTTTCTAAAAGGTTACGTCTGGAGGCCACGATGCTCATACTTCATACAGAAAACTACTGAAAGGACTATGAAATCCTCTATGATTTACACTCTCCCACTGCATTAGGGTATAGATCTACTCAGCTCTAAAAATACGATGGAGTTTCTAACCGACGTGAATATATGTGCATTATTTCAGAAAGTCTGTTAGAAAACTTGTCAACACATTATAAAGCATAAACCAGAACTTGGCTATTAAATACGGAGATCAGAGGCAGAATATATACTGCAGGAAGTCCTGGGAAAAGTCTCCCCCATTGGAGGGGGGAAAAAGGGGCTATTAGCAAAGAGTTTATACACAGTATACACCAAAGGTTTGGAAAGAGCTCACGGACCATAATTACAACATAAATGGAATCAGCAAAGGCTTTACAACCCTAAACGCAGTTAACTGGACTGCCAGAAAATAATTTTAATATTGTCATAATTTATTACTCTCCAAAAGCCACTTCAAGAACGGTAAATATACTTATTGTATATCCAAGTGTGCTCGTTAAGCTGCTCTTTCAATCCCCCCCTCTACAAAACACCTGCATCATTCATCTATGCTTACGTTAAAAAAAAAAATCTCTTGAAAGACCTTTAAAAAAAAGCCACCCCCCACAAAATGTCCCCCCACCCCCATCCTTGAAAGGTTAAGTGAACTTCAAGTGAAGTGAGGGAGAAGGCAGCCGGGATGGTAAAGAAGGCGAAGGCAGCACTCGTGGGGCATGGATCAGATGCCAATACAGTCATGATAATAATCCAGACGGCATGAAATATGGCTTTAAGGGGAGGGAGGGGAGAGTTTCCATTTAATTCCGGGCATTTTATGATGGTGAAATTAAATATATGTTAATGGTGGAAACGTTACTGGTTGCCTCTCCACTGACACACACGAAAAGCAGCTGCAAAAAATTGGCTTTTTAATGTATGTTTTAAGATGTGGTTTAGGAAGTAACCCCCTGGAATCTCAAACAAGTGCAGTAATAAAGCAGACCTACTTGTAACTAAGTGCTTAATTTCCTATGATTTTTTTTTTAAAGAAAATCAATAAAATGTTGCCAGTTATTTATTGGAAATAACCACAGATAGATGCCCTGATATGTGCTGGCTTTAGAGAGCGCACAATTGTGTAATGAATTGTAATTCAGAAGACTGTTAAATGTGAACCACAGAACCTTTCAGAGGTAATAAAGTCATTACTTTTTACACTACATCCAGCCCTGAAAAGCTTTATATACGCCATTATAGATAAATCATATATATATTTCCATGATACACAGACACCTACTTATATACCTTCTGTATATATAGACTTTTATGGATAGATGGTTCAATATTCAGATATGAAAAATCCTGGCTTCTAAAAGAATGAGACAGTTTGCTTTTGTTACCTAAAATGGCTTTTATTTTATTTATTGCATTTATTTAAAAGAAACACTCAGTTGCACTCCATTCCCCCCCCTTCTTTTCCCCCAATGCATTCCCCTTTTTCCACCACCTCTCACTCAAGCAATGACATTCATTTGGTAGCTCAAAGGCTGTTTTATAAAGAACAAGACAAAAATAGATAGTAGTGTAAGATAGATGCTGACCTGCTCTGAAGAGCCCATGAAAAAGAGGGAAATCATGTCAGGTACAAGCTACAGAGCTTTACTGCAAATGATTCCTTCCTGTTTCTTAACAGTATTTGAGGAATTTTTTTTCCTCTCGGAGTAGAGGAAAATACACACACACACACACACACACACACGCACGCACGCACGCACACACACGTGCACGCACACCAAACCGCACACAGAAAATCCCCACTCCTTTCAGTCCACAACTCTCCTATTACTGAACATCAAAACCCTTTTCTTCCCTCAGAGGCTGCACGAAGCCTCCTTGGAATGAGAAGCCAGTCATTTTGAATAGGTTTAAAACTTTAGGAAGATGACAACCCACATAAACAGCAGTATGCAAGCCGACAAGACTGAAAGGTACAGATGCGCGCGCGTGCGTGCATAGTGTGTGTGTGTATGTGTGTGTGTGTGTGTGTGTGTGTGTGTGCACGCGCGCGCGCCTCCTTGAGCGCGTACGCGCAGCTCAGCCGGGGGTGGTTGAAGCTGGAGAAGCACTACATTTAGGTAAGGTTTAAAAAAAAAAGTCCACAAAGCATTTCACTTTACATAGCCCATCCCCCATTGGTTTTAGGAATGTGATAGTTAGAAGAAAACAGGGGCCGTGCTGAGAGCCTTGAGGGAAGGGGAGGAAAAAGCTCCTCATTCATTCAGGGTGCACACCTCCCTCCCCCTGCAGCTTTCCCTTCAGTTGGCTCCCACCTTCTCCTAACTCCTCACCCAATATTGGTCCTCAGTCTCACCGTCGCTTCCCTCCATTCCTCCCCCTTCTGTCCCCCTCCCACTTCCTTTTTTTTGGGGGGGGGGCGGACAGAAGAACGTCTGGTGGCTGGGTGCCATTGCAAGGGAGGGGAGAGGTGAGACGATTTTGCAGGCACGTTTCAGAATAAACTTTCTAATCGTAGGGGGTGCTGTTGCTGTACATTTTACGTAAAACTGAAAGTATCCCACGCCAGAGAGAAGCACGCTTTTTGACAGCGGTGGCGGCAGCAGCCGCCGCCGCCAGCAGCAGCCTATGAGTGTGAGTGTGTGTGTGTGTTTGTGTGTGTGTGTGTGTATGTGCGCGCGCGCGCCCTCGCGCGCATTAAAGGGACAGGGATTAATTTCCAACAAGTATCTCTTAATTTCTAAGTTTCAGCAAGAGAAAAAAAAATTAAAAAGGAGAAAGGGAAGATATTTGAGCTGTATGCTTCGAGGGTGCGCTGGGGGCGGGGGGGGGGGAATGCATGCTTATGGGAAGGGGGCTGAGTTCCAACAAGATTGGCAACCACTTTTCTTTTCTTCCCTGCTGCTTTTGTGAGCAAACTGTGAGATTCCTATTACCCATTTTCTGTCCCTTTCTCTTTCCTCTCCCTGGGTAACGTCATTAATATAGCTTTGCGTGTTAAAATATTTCTTAGAGTCACGGCTTAGTTTCTCTTTTCTCCTGCTACATTCATTCATTCATTCATTGATTCATTCATTCTCTGAGTGTTTCTCTCTCAATCCTTCCTCTCCCCCACTCCCAGTTTTTAAGTGAGGAAGACGTCCTTTCCTTCTCTCCCAATCCATCCCAACAACAGCTCCGTTTCCCCTCTCCTTCCAGTTTGTCTAGATGGGTCATCCTTCATTTAAAAAAAATGAAGGCAATCGTTTTTGGGGAGTAGCTGGCACCCACACGCACACACATACAAAGCCCCCCTCCTCCCCCGCTCCTTTCCTCCTCCTCCCCCCCACACCCCCAGCTGGTACCTTACAACCTTGCAACTCGCTGGCTGCTCTCCTGGCCATGGGTGCTCAGTATTAAAGGGTAAGTTTCGGCGCGGCCGAAGCTATTGCCGTTACGGCTGCATCTCCCGCCTCCAAGCTCCTTATCTCTCCTTCCTGAACGATTTTGCTCTCCTGGTCTCTTCCCCACTCTTGTCAGTAACGGCGCTGAGTCTCAGAGTTGTGTTTCTGTCTTTATTTATTTATTTACCCTTCTCTCCTTCTTCCTTTCCGGGCCGCGGCACCTCGCTTTCCTCAGATCGGTGCTTTGCAGTTTCATTAAGACATTGTCCCTTCTTGTACTCAGACTTCCTTAGCTACCTATTCTGCCTGCCTTTGGGGTGCAGGGGGATGGGGATAAGTAGGAAGATGCTGAATCGGAGCTTGGACTCCCCTTTCCCCTCATCTCCCTCTCTGGCTGCTCCCCGAAACCCCTAGAATCTCCCAGTCGTTCCTCTCTCCTTCGCACACAGAAGTTCTCCTTTCGTCTCTCCCCAACCTGGGAGCCCGAGGCTCCTGAAAGCCTCTGCCTTCCTGGCTGCTACGGTACACAAACTTCTTTTACAATTAATTCTTTACCACTCTCCGAAACACCCCCTCCCCAACCTCGGTGCTTCTCTCCTTCGGTTGTAACTTCAGAGTTCAGTTATAAACTTCTGGTTTTTCTTTTCGTGTAGGGTTTTTTTGGGGGGGAGGGAAAAAAGTTTCAAAAGTGCAGATTGATGTCGGCTTTCACTTCTGCTCCAGGATGCATGCACGCGGGACTGCGTGTGAGGCTAGCTGGGGAGGGGGGAAGTGGGTGTGTGTAAGCAGGGGGTGTCCTACGGCAACTCTACCTGGTCGTCACCCCCCCGCCTTTTTTTGCCCCTCTGTCGGTTCCCTTCATCCCTTTCTACGTACATCTTTAGCGTATTATTTAAGCACTTCTATCTCTTGTTTTAACCTTTCTTTTTTAGAGGGTGGAGGAGAGACGGGGAGGACGTTCCCCTCCCCCCAAACACACACCTCTCCCTTTCCCCTCCCCCTTTCTTTTCTTTCCTCCTGGCCATGCCGTCTCCTCCTGTACTCGGCTGAGGCCACTTGTGAGCTCAATGCCCCCGCGCCTCCCCTGCCCCCCTCTCAGCACCACCTCCTCCCTTCCCACTCCCCCATTAGGCAGCTTGTGTCTGGCGTCTGGAGAGCCCCCCCTCCCCCTCCCCCTCCCAGCACTGTCCATTGGCTTGTCCTGGTCTCTTTTTCATGTCCAGCCCCTGATGTGTGTCCATTGGTGTTAGCCTACCCTTCCCTCCTCCCCTTCTCTCCTGCTCGCCCTGCCCATGTTTTGTATGTCTCTGTCCATCCAGGCTCCTGACGTTCAAGTTCGCAGGGACGTCACGTCCGCACTTGAACTTGCAGCTCAGGGGGGCTTTTGCCATTTTTTTCATCTCTCTCTCTCTCTCCCTCTCTCTCCCTCTCTCTCTCCCTCTATCTCTCCTCTCTCTCTCTCTCTTTTTTTTTTGCCCAAAAAAAAAAAGCCATGACGGCTCTCCCACAATTCATCTTCCCTGCGCCATCTTTGTATTATTTCTAATTTATTTTGGATGTCAAAAGGCACTGATGAAGATATTTTCTCTGGAGTCTCCTTCTTTCTAACCCGGCTCTCCCGATGTGAACCGAGCTGTAGTTCACCAGCCGCCGCCGCCGCCTCCTCCTACTCCACAACCCACCATGTCTCGCCGCAAGCAAGGCAAGCCCCAGCACTTAAGCAAACGGGAATTCTCGCGTAAGTAACCCAATAATAATAACAATAATAATAAATAATAATAATGATAATGATGATGATGATAATAGTGACGGGAGTGTGAAAGAGAAGATGGGAAAGAAAGGGTGCGTGTGCATGCGTTTCATTTTATTTTTGAGAAGGGGAAAAAAGAAAACATTTAAGTGAGGTGTAAAGAAATTAAAAGGGGGAAATCCACAGCACCTCAAACCGCAACCGTGTTTGCACTTTTGGAGAAGAGTGCACCTCTCTTTTCGTTATTTTCCTTTCCCCCTCTCTTTTCGCCTTCTTTTCCTTTATTTCTCTTTGCGAAAAGAAACGCTATGATTTCCCCACTTATTTGCAAAATAATTAATGATAATAATGAGAGTAACTCCCAGACAGCCCTGGGGAACAGGAGAAGGGGCGAGGGATTTCTTTCTCCAACCGCCGGAAAGGGGAAAAAAAAGTCAAAGGCTTAAAAAAAAAATCCTGGAAAGAAAGAGGTGAGACTGGACATCGGACGCCGGCTCCCATGGTCAAGTGTGGACCAGAGAGAAAGTAATAGCAATAATGCTAATGAATGGGAAAGTGGGACTTTTAGGGAGGGGGAAAAGTCCCCCCTCCCCTCCTCCCCATAAGCCTTGTTGAGAAAAAGAAAGAGGTGGAGGAGAGAGGCGGTGAGAGGGAGACGAAGGGTTTGCGTTTGCAACGTGCGGGTAAAAGTGGCCGGTCGTTGCCTCCTTTTGTTTCCGCTCCGAGGTGGGTGTCTGTCCCGCTGTCTTTTGTGCCGCTCTCCCTCCCTCCTTCTATTCCTCCCTCCTCCTCCTCGCCCTCCTCCTCCTCGTCCTCCTCCTCCTGCTCCTCAGCCGCCGCCGCCGCTGCTGCCGCTAAAGGGCAGCAGGGGCAAGGGGGGTGGGGGAGGGCTGGGGGAAGGGAGGGTGGGGGAGATGTGGCTGCTGCCTGGACTGGTTGGCTTGGGTTGCTGTTGCTGCCGTTGCCGCTGCTGCCTATGCAGCCGCAGCTCGTGCTTGCTTAGCTCTTAGCTGTCTTTCTTTCTCTAGGGCCAAGTAACATGCCCCTTCCCCTTCCCCGCCCCCTCCGTTCCTCATCCCGCAAAAGACACAAAACGCGCTTGGCAAAATGCAAGATGATTTTTATTTTTCCTGCCAAAAACAGAGAAGCTAAAAACCTCAGTAGCTCTGCTCTGAACCGAGATTTTTCCAACATGTAGTCCGCTCTCCTTCTCCCCCCTCCAAAAAAAGAGAAAATTCGCACGCACTGAGCACAAGGAAAAAAAAAAGCAAACCAAACAACAAACCAAACCACAACCCCCCAAACCCCTGCTCTTGCAAACTTAGTCTGCAGGCTGCACAGAGAGGGAGAGAGGAATTCCCTCCTCTTACTATTTTTTGGAAGATTTTCAAAAAAAGTGGAAGTGGATTTTGATTGGGAAAAATCTCGTGTCTGAATGTTTACAAGCACCGCGTGTGCGGGAGCCTCCTGCCAACAAACAGATACAGGACCCAAGCTAACCAAATCAGACCGAAAAGGAGAAAAAGCAGCAGGTCTTGTTTCTTTCTCTCCCCCTAACCCCACCTCACACAATAACAGTATGAAAAGTAGCATAAAATCAGATGCTTTGGAATCAGAGGAGGAAAAAGCAACAGCTTAGTCTCTTACCTTCTCTAACTCCCCTCCCCCCAAACACATATAAATGACGAATTCACAGTATCCATCATTAATAGAAAAACAGAGGCTTTGGAAAAGCTAGGTTTTAAAATTATTTTGCTAAACGAGGAAGAACAACGCATGCTTCCACCTCCTTCCCCCTCCCTGGACCCCCTTTGGATTTTTCTAACCCTTTTTCTCTGTTGGACCAGGTAGGGGGAGGTTTCAAAATGAGTTTTCCTTCCACTTTGCTTTGTAACTACAAAACTCCCCGGCACCTCAAAGACAAAGTGGGGGGCGGGGAAGAAGGGGGGGGATACGCTTGATTCCTAAGAACAAGTTTGCGCTGAGGCTCACTGCCTTGTGCAGTGCTTGGGATCTGCAGGACTGCAGGGCAATTCTTCCATATACTCTGGTTATCTACTTTCTCTCTCTACCCTAGCTGATTAGTCTGGGTTAGGGAGTATGGGGGGGATGTAGGTGGTGTGGGGTGGGGTGGTGTGTGTGTGTGTGTGTGTGTGTGTGTGTATGTGTATAGCTATATTTGGCTGTAAGAACAGCCCTGGTGCTTGTCTTGGCCTGGGGCAAAGTTTGACTGCTGGGGAAAAAGTGTGAGGGATAGAAAAGCTAGCCTTAACGCCCCCTCCCCGCATTAAAAAAAAATTGTTTATTAAAGTGAATGACTACCTAGTCTAAATGCCTTTTTTTTAAAAGGGGGGGTGGTGTTGGTTAGATTTGGCTCAGTAACTTGTCACACTTTTGAAGATCCTTTGCCTTCTTTCTACCCACCCCCATCCCAAACATGTTGCAGGATCCCTCCCTTTCCCCACCCCCTTGCATCCTCCCTCTTTCGTTCCCCCATTCCCATCCCCCACTCTCCCCTAGCCACGCCGGATACCGAACAGACCGGGTGCGCAGCGATTTGAAGTTACTATACTTTCAGGTACCCGAGGCGGGAGGGCAGCTTTTTTTTTTCCTTAAGACTTAGCAAAGAAAAAAAATATAATATATATGCACATACACACATACATATATATTATATATATTTAAAGATGAAATTGGGATGAAAAGTGAAGGTGAGGTTTTCACCGGGGGCAGCCTCTTCCCAGCTGAGTTTTCAAATAGCATCCCCCCCTCCTCATCAATCTTCTACCCCCACGCCCCCCATCCCCGTGCATGTACAGGGGTTGGGCAGCTAGTTATGTGGGTGCAGGGGATTCTCTTATGTTAACTTTCAAGAATAAAATGGGGAATAGAAGTGGGGAGCTGGCTACTATCCCAGCCCCCAGCTGCATCACACACCGTCCCCCCCCCCCCCCATACAAGTCTCAATGTTCTATTCGGTCGCTAGGAGGCAGAGCAAGATCAAGAAAGCTCAGCGAACTTGAACCTGACCACTACCAACCCGCCTTCCCCCAACCCTTCCCCCCTCACCCCTCCCTAGAAGTCTCAACGTTTTCCTTGCCGGGGGAGGAATGGATGTGTGTGTGTGTGTGGGGGGGGGGGTTGGTGGAGAGCGTGCGGATGTGAACCGGAGAATTTCCCTCTCCCTTTTTCCTCTTATTTCTTTGTTCTTAATTTTGGCTTTCAAAAATAAGATGATTCTTTCTAGAGCCTCTGCAAATACGCATAGAGAGAGCTATAAATAAAAAACATAAGCAGTGCACAGTACAGGGTAGAATTTTTCTTTCGGAGTGGAGATGGTGGGAAAGAGAGGAAAAGAAAAACGCAGCTTTAGAAAGCGCGCTTTTTCTTTCTGCTTTCCTTCCCTAAGCGTGGAAGCAACGGAACAGCTTCCTCCGAAGGAGAACCCGGGTTTGGCAAGTTTGCAGTTGGTGTCTAGATAGATTTCTCCATCTCCCCCTCCCAGTCCCTATGCTGCGAGCATACACTTTTCTGGCCCCGGCGCTCGCCTCGCCGGGCCCTGCTGCTGCTGTTGTAAGGAGATGCATACTCCCCTCCTTCAACGGACCCTCCTCCCCCGAGCTCCTACCTCCCAGTCTGGGAATCATAACAACAATAGTAATAGTCATCATCATCACAACAGTAATGCCACCAGCGTGATTAATAATGAATAACCAGACTACTAACGCGCGCGCACACGCACCAAATTGCAGAAAGAAATTCATTTGCAAAGCTCCCCAAAGCGGATCAGTAAAAGGGGGTGTGAGTGTGCTTGTGTATGTTGTAAATATAATTTCTTACGTGACTTAAGGCAGGGGGAGGAAGTCAGAGTATATGTATTTTTTTTTAAACGACTTTCTTTCCTGTAGCTCCTTGCAGACCCCCGTTCTCTTTTCACAAACTAGCAGGCGAGACGTATGTAGCCCTAGCCCTTGCGTTATTGGGCTGGATGGTGTTGGGTTGGAAGCGGGGTGTTGAGACAGTAGCAGCCCGAGGGAGCCCCATTCTCCGTTCTTCCAGCGCTCCTCCCCCCTTTCCCCTTTCAGCCGAACGGGGAAAGGGACCGGGCAGCCTTTGCACGTGTTCGCAGCGAGCGCTGCTCGGGAGCCTGCAGCTTGCACGCTGCTCGCATTGTGCCTAGCAGACAGTCCTCTTCTTCCAACTTCACTTTAGGCACAGTGCCTCTCCAGCTGTCCCCCCCCCCTTTCATTCTGCCCACCTTTAGCCCCCTCTGTTCTCCACTTCTGCCTGCCTCCTTTCTTTTCTTTTGCCTTTCTTTCTTGGGCTTTACCTTTCTTTAAAAAGCCAGTATTTCCATCCTCCGTTTGTTTCCTTACCCTGACTATCAAAGAGATGCACTTGGAAAGCAAACTTGAAGAGGGCATCTCTCTCTCTCTCTCCTCCCCCCCCCCCCGCTTTTCCCCTCCTCCACCCCCGTCTTCCGCCCGTCTCAGCCCCCCTCAGCTTCCCTTCCATTTCCCTATTTTTCTTTTCTTCTTTTTTTACTCTTCCTAAATGAGAGAGAAGGGAGAGAGACCGGCTGAATCAGTTGCTGGGGCGTTTAGATATCTCTTGTCTGTCTTGCTGTGTGAATATTGAAACATTTTATTTTTTCACTTCTCTTTTCACGTGAAGGGAGAAATGGTTGTTAATTTTATTTCTTGCTATCTCTTTAGAGCTCATCTACAACTCCCGCCCCCTCCTCAGACCCAAGTTTATGGGGTGGGGGTAGATCGAAGGAGGGTAGGAAAATGGAAGGGGGGAGTGTAAAATGGCTGAGATTAGGAATGTTTTTAGGGGAAGAGAAATTTGCATTAAAATACAGAGAAATTATCTGATGCCCAGAAAGGAAATGTTGATTGCCACTGAGAAAAGATGTCAATGCAAATCAGTGGCTAAACCAAGAGAATCGTATTTTCTTATTTCCTTTGTGCACCACTCTGTCTGATTTTTTAATAATAACAGCAATAATAAAAACACGTTTTGCTGTTTCTTTGTACATCTCTAGCCAAATGTTTTGCAAGGAACACGGTGTTAAACGTATTTCATACATTAGGATATAATTCTTGTTAATTAGCAATAATTTACGTTAAGAGCATAGAAAATGTTGAGGTTACAGGTTTTATATCTGTACATTTGATCATCTTGTTATTTTCAAGAACTTTGCCTCCTATAAAATTAATTAGGTGAAATGTGGAGGTGTAATCAGCAACCTCTGAATTACCACTTCATTTCCTGGTTTTGATTGTAAATCAGCTCAGTCACTACATTTAGAAGACTTTAACCAAGTCTGTTTTTGTGTAGTATTACCTATAACTTTAAAATCTAGGAGGATATATTCTTTTACTGCCAAATAAGATTTCCAATTTAAGAAGTCCATCAGGGCCTGGGAATTTTTTTAAAAAATTCTTGAATGGAATATTTTTGGCCAAGATTCCAGGTACTGCTGATTTTAATACGTAAATATTTTTACAGTATTTTTTCTTCTGACTTTAGAGCTTATAACTTGTAATTAATGCTTAACAGAAAGATACATTTACCTATATTAAATTAATAATTCCTTAATTTAGACAGGAAGAATCTTGGAGAATGATTCCCTATTCAATTAACTCACTTTTTCAAAATGCAAACAAATGTTCTCAAATAAAATAGCAGAAAGTTACAATACAGAAAGCCCTTGTGTTTATTTTTATGTTCTAGACCAGTGTACAAATCTATTGTGTGTTTACCTTTTGGTTAGTAAGTTAGGAAGAGAAACTCAGAACGCTAGAATTGTTGTCTTTATTAGCAGTAATATAACCTTCATATTCCTGTGGTTGACCTTATGTTAAATTAGGAGTAGGACTGGAGGCTTGAAATTATGGAATCTATCACTGTGTCCTACTTGGAGCCCAGGTGCAGTTAGGTAGTGCTCTCTCAATATTATTTTACCCAGCACATCTGGGAGCTACTCCAGATCTTCCCCCTCAAGTCAGTCTAGGTAGGGTTGAAATAAATTTAACCTGAGTTCACTGGATTTTTGCACTTTATCAAAATCTGTTCCAATATTCTACAGTCAAATTAAAATCTATTTTTTGATTCTCTGTGGCTTTAAGTTCATTAAATGTGAAATTGGCAGCTTGCTAAAGAAGGTCAGACTGATTAACTGTTTGAGAGTTGTACATATTCTGCTCCCTTTCATTAACTGACAGTGTTTGGGATGGGTTTTGCATTTTGTAATGCAGTTTGTTTTTGTTGTAGAGTAAGCATTGTGTTTCATGAGCAGAAACATAGCAACCCTTTTCTCCCCCTTGCAAGGTTAGAATGATAGAAGCTATTCTACTAGGTGCCAAGATATTTCGGGGCAAAGTTTTAAAAAGGGGGGGAGGGAGGTAAGGAGTAAAGCATGTCTTTCATGCCTACCTTGTTATACCATCCACTGGTGATTGTGTGTGCAGAAATAGCTCCATAATGAAGCATTTTGGAGCTCATTCAGAAAATTAGTCAACTTGGACAACATTAGAAGTATTTCAAGTTTAAAGAAAGGACTTCTCAGCGTTGTTATGAAATGTGGCATTCAGTTGACCATACTGATTTTTCTATCATGAGGGCCACCAAGCACAAACACGTTTGGAATATTTTAGGCATTCCTTTCTTCAGAATGGAAGAAAAAAAGAGACTAGTTGGCTTATTTCCTTAAGTAGTCAAAAGTATCCTATTTAGCTAATGTGTCTAAGAAGAATTACCAGTGAATTTACTTTTAAAAAAATGTGGCACAGTTTAAAGTGAGGGCCTGGCTGTCTCTTGGCAGTGTGAATTGTGCTGTATTATGATTATTTATTTAGATGCTTTTGCAGGTAAATGTTATCTTTCTTAGGACTACCGTGTAAATGTAGCACTTTTTGCTATTTGAGGTTCCAGGCTAACATTTTATGGAAATGTACCTAGCTAGATGCACTTAGGTATGCTTGCATTCAAACACACAAAGGTGTGTTACTGTGGGCTACTAATTTTGTACTTGGGAAGTTTAAAAATCAAATCATTGATTTAGGGAAAAAGAAACAGATTTACAACAATGTTACTATTCTTTTTTTTTGAATTTTTTTATTTTTGGTGGATGTTATGTAATTCTTACCCCACCATATTAACCATTCATTTAAAAATCTCATTTGGTTTAAACTTCCAAACCAGGCAAGTTTGCAGTATATGTTTTGTGTAGTTCTGCATGTTAGGCAGTTTCCTTAAAAATATGAGGAGCGGCCTTTTTGATAAATTCATTTTCTTGTTGATATCAACATTCTCATAAATTTTGTATGCTTGTATTTTCTTGGCATCTTTTTTTTTTCCTTTTAAAACCTAGAGACATTTAACATGATGCAGAGGGGTTCGGGTTAGGATTGAAAAAATGATTTTTCCCCCTTTTCCTCTCTTTTCTAACACCTGTGCTTTATGTCTCCCAAACTGCAGCCGAACCTCTCGAAGCCATTCTTACCGATGATGAACCAGACCACAGCACGTTGGGAGCGCCAGAAGGGGACCACGACCTTCTCACCTGTGGGCAATGCCAGATGAACTTCCCATTGGGGGACATTCTCATTTTTATTGAGCACAAACGGAAACAATGCAATGGCAGTCTCTGTTTAGAGAAAGCTGTGGATAAGCCACCCTCACCATCGCCAGTTGAGATGAAAAAGGCGTCCAATCCTGTGGAGGTTGGCATCCAGGTCACGCCAGAGGATGACGATTGTTTATCAACGTCATCTAGAGGAATTTGCCCCAAACAGGAACATATAGCAGGTAAATCAGAAGCAAGGAGAAAAACTGTTTGCATGTTTTCTTTCCATCTGTAATAGGAGCTATAACTAAGCACTAAGGAGTGGTGGAGTGCTTTATGTATCTCTCCATGTAACTGTCCACAGTAGCCCTGTAATGTTGATCCTGTTGCTAACATTCAGAACCCAGAAAAATAAATATTTCCCACACTACTGAGTAAGATGTAGCATGCACACATGAGCGCGCACATACACACACACACACACACACACACACACACACACACACACACACGCCCTCCTGCCCTATCTAGATCTGCTGAGACTCTGTTTCCCTTCTTTTCATTTTACAAGGGCTAGTTCTTTGTCTTGTCTTTGATACACTACACCAAATATGTAGTGTCCGCCATATTCCATCTTGGTGTCATACCTAGGATACAGTAATCACATGGCCTTTTCTGGGTCACCCAATGATCTTAGTGCTTTAAAACCCCTTACACGGATACGTAAGGGGAGAGACTAGTACTGAGGCTTTCCTAAACTGGAAATGGTTTGGCAGGAGGGTTGGAAGAGTGGGGAAAGAGTTAACAGAGCTCCGGGGCTACCCTTGGATCCATATTGGCTGTCAGCAGTATGGGGCTGTAATTAAACACAGCCCGGTGGCAGGGATGACACCGCGACCTTGACTTTAAGATGCCATTTTCGACTGGCCAGGCCAGAGTAGAGAGGGCACTTTCTGAAGCGCACAGACATGCTTATTCGAAAAGTTTAAGGGCATGTTGGAAATTTCAAAAGGTTGGTTTGACAGGAAAGGCTGCTCTCTGCAGCCTGCCTCCTCAGCTAAATGATAAATGCTTCTCTGTGCTCTCTCTTGTCTCTGATGTGGTTTTGACAGATGTATCTTGATTTTGTTTGTGGTTTACACAACCACATGTCACCCTTACAAATGTCCAGCCCAGAGTTCCACTGTTCCTGTTCCAATATGATACAAAAATTCCGTAAAAAAATGCATGTATAGATTCACTAGTGCCCTTTTCCTTACCTAATTTTAACTAGAAGGCACCTAGATGTGTGAGTTTCTAAGGAGTTGAGAGAGGAAGAGGGAATTAAACATAGGAGAGCTTAAGTTTCCCTCATCTGGGTGAGAAAGAGGAGCCCCCTTATGGGTAGATTCCTGTTAAGATGCCCCTTTAAAACATTTTTACGAAACTCTTGTGGCTTAACATATCAAACCGAGTGACTGGAGGATGTAGCCAGATAGAAATACAGTTTCCACCAATAGAGCCCTCCCCATAGGCAAAAGGAAGAGAAGGGTTGGCTTAGTTTGAGAGAAGGCAGTGCATGTAATCGTTTGATACACTGGAGCTCGTCTCTCTGACTTAGTTTGGCCGCAGAGTTGAACCATAATAGTGCAGTGGGCCTTAGGGGATTAAATGTCATATTTCTCTCTTCCCCCTGGAATCTAATCATTAAAATCAAACTCGGTGTTTGTATTTTTTCTTTTTCTTTTTATATAATGCTCACAGTAATAACATGGAGATTTTTTCCCCTCTTCAGTTAAATGAAGGCTCTGCTACTAGTAAAGCTGTATCTGAAAGTTTTTTTTATCCAACGTATGTGACATGCAGGTTAAAGATTTTTTTTTCCTAGAGTAGTATGGCAGTGACCATTTCCATGTGCTGTCTGTGATTTGAAGGAAAATGAACAGAAGTGTAAGGCATGATTAATGAAGCAAGAGTTAGTGGAAAGGGATTTGTAGTCTGTGGAGATCCAAAGCCATGCTAAATCACCAAATATGGAGTAACACTTGCGTGATGTAACATCGTATTTACATATTGAACTGCTCTGTTTAAAAGACAAAACACAGTATCTGTCAAGCAAGAATTAAAACCACACTCCTCACCATGGTCCCAGATAGGTTGTTCAGACTCAGATACCCAGCTTTAAAATTCTGAGATTCTCTTCATGCAGGAGTGATATAGGAACTGAGGGCAAAGCACTATAGTTCAGAATTTTACTGTTGTATGTGTGAGTCTGAGAAATGGGATTGCCACGTAATGAGACAATTGGGGATAAGGTGGTTTTTACGTTGGTGGTTGTCATAAAGGTTCTAGGAAGTTAATTGTTAATAATTATTATCTTTTTTTTTTTTGGCTAAGGATAAGTTACAATACCTGTGCAGTGGATAGGGAAGCAGGAAAAAATGCTAGATGTTTTTATAGGTGATATTTAAAAATAAATCAAACCTAATGCTAATAATTTTTATAAGTAGAGACAATATCTTGGGTATAATATAGGTACACAAGTGAGATGATCCAGGTGGAAGTAAAGCTTTCATGCACTGATAATTTGTAAGTCTGTGATTCCTTTCATTGTATTTAATCACCTTTCCCCACCCTGGAATCACTGAACATAAACAGTTTGGGCAGATCTCAAAGCAGTTATGTCAGTAGCTAGAATCATGGCTTCTAATAACTGAGATTAATGAATGAATGGTGTCCTATGGTGAAATTAGCATTCCAGTCCATTGAGGACAATATGGCTCTAGGTACTTGGGATTCCCCTGAAGCAAAGTTGAGGAAGACAGTTATATACTTCCAGATATATTTCATAATCAGGAAAGAATGAATCTTAGCAATCATTCAAAAGATAGTTAAATATGCCATTTGAAAGGAGAAGAAAAGCAATACTGTCTTATTAGGAAAGGAACACGATAAATTACTAGAAGAATGTGTTTGGCAACCACATGAAAAGGTAGTCAGCTAAGTGGGTTTTATTAAAGTGTTTAAGTTGAATTTGGATACAGTGAACACTGTGTGCCATTGTATAGGCGGTAAGCTGAAATATAAGACTGAAAGACCATCTTACTGAAGTAAATAAAGCTTAGGGCTCAGTATAAGGCAAAGTCATTTAGACTTACAGCAAAATGATGCACATTTTAACTGTGCATGAGTCTTTCAAAATAAATGTTTTCTAGGGAGAATGATTGTAGGTAGCTGTCAGATAAATGGATGAGCATAATAGCAGCATATATACAAGTACATGTATTAATTCATAAATATATATTGTTGGATTGAATTTTCTCAAATGCATTGAATAATTATTTAAAATTTGTTATATTGACCTATTATCATTGCAGAAATGTCAGAAGTAGAACAGAAAATTAATAAGTTATGTTGGGTGGTAGGCCTGTGGAGGTAGCTTTCAATAGGTGTGCCAAATATTTACCACCAGGTACCAGCAGCTTTGAATTTGTAGCTAAGTCTATCAGGGTTTGTTTTTTCAGTGCCATATTTTACAGTGGAGGGAAATATTAACTGAAGTACCTAGAGATCACTGAATATAAAACTGCTGTTCACTTATTGAAAAGACTAAAAAGTATTTACAGTCCCATGGTGTCAGATTTGGGGTTTGGAGTTTGTTGAGTATAGAAATCTATAAGCTGGGGATAGTTTTGTGAAGAGGGGGAGGGAATGAGGCAAAGGGAGACTGGGTATAGGCGTCTTATTGGAATATTATATCATTTTCTATTTATTAATAACGATATATTTATATCAGTGTGAATTTTTAAAAAATTGCCTGATAGTACAAATTAAATCTACGTAAAGAAATATGCACCCCCCCCCCAAACCTTTATCCAGTGGGAAATAATAATAATTCCAAAATAAAAGAAATGAGCTTATTGCTAAAAATATAAAGTAAAGGTTAAATGCTTACATTTTTCAGAATTCATAAAATGAAAAAAAGTCTGTCTTTTGTACCTTCTGGAATTTTTGTCAGCTCGAACTGCATGTATCTG
The DNA here is from genome assembly GCA_028627135.1 of Pseudochirops cupreus. NCBI lineage: Eukaryota > Metazoa > Chordata > Mammalia > Diprotodontia > Pseudocheiridae > Pseudochirops > Pseudochirops cupreus. Next base: position 90,064,725 of record CM053581.1, on the reverse strand, counting down.
TGCATTTATGGTACAATTGTGAATAAGACTAAATTACAGTGGCCTTTTATGACTGTTTTCATTGTTCCTTATTTGTTTAGTTCTGGATGGGAATTACTGACATATATGAAGTGGTTTGCACTGCATCTAAAAAAAGAAAAAAACCCAACATAGAACTATGCCACTGAAAATTCCAGTTGTATCTAATACCCCAAATCTAGTGAATATTTCCCCATTTTAAATATCTACCAGTCCTCATAAAAAATAATCCTGGTGAACCAGTTATCACTTTGTGAGGCCATTACCCAAAGGCTCTTGGTCATGAGCTTGTAAGTCCTACATACAAGCTGTATTTGTAAATAAGACAGAGAAAGGTTGTGAACCTGCAGCTTGGGTGTTTTGTCAAAGTACAATGTCAGAGAAACTCTTTCTAAGACAAATTGTAAATAGAACTGTCACCGTGATTGCATGATTGAGCTGCAGGAGTGTCTTACAATTGTTGGCATTGTCAGAGGACTTTTGAAAGCTTAATTAAACACAGTGGCCTGTATGGCTGCTAAATTTACTTCAGGAAAGGGGGGAAAATGCTAAAATGTGGGCGATCCAAAAGTTCTTCAGATGTTACCCCTTTGGTGACACATAAAAGATGCATTGTTCATTTTCCTAGTAGCCTTTTATAAATAATAGTTTTGAGAATTGGGCCACGTGATATGAAGATCATCCTGTGTATGATGTGAGGATTGTGTTAGTTTTTCTATCTCCTGCTGTTACAGATAGTTAATGTAAAAATGGCCTTTTATTGGAAACACAAATATGTATTCACTTCAAGAACAGGAGCAGAGGGGGAGAAAGTTTCCTTCCCATTCTGTGTGTCTTTTCTGTGAAAGCATAAAAAAAAGGGCTGTAATTTTTAAAATCACGCCATTCTCGATTGCTTTGCAAGTTGTGCCTTTTACTTTAAGAGATCTGAAATAGATTTCCCACACCTTTCTCCCTGGGAATGTGACATTAAATTGTGGAGCTGGACATTTGCTGCAGTGGAGCTGGGTGTAAAATCTGCTGCTGGAAATGTGGGTTAGGACAGTAGGCAGTAGAGTCAGGGCAAAAAGTGTCAAGGTGCATAATAGTGATACATTTTTGAACCCTTGAGTATCATTCATTTCCCATGCAGCCTCCGTATGGTTTCACTGTGAACTCTGAGGATTAAATTTGGAGATTTGGAATAAACAAGGAGCAAATTAATAGGCAGGCGGGCAGATTTATGTCTAGATTTCTATGATGTCTGAATGGAAGTTGCTTATGGAAGGAACTAGGTTAATGCTGACAGTCCCTACTTGTATGAAAGTGAAATTCAGAAACTCTGGATTACCTGTGGGAAGAAAAAAATTAAGTTGAACCTCGCTAGAAATCACAGCTAGGGAGATTCACAAGATTTCGTCACTCAGCATAAATTTAATCTACATTTGTTGGTCTGTTCACACCCTTTATTACACAAAGAAATCATTTGACAAAATTCACCCCAAGCGCAAGTCTGTTTCTATATACAGTAGTACCAGCTCTCTGTAATAGAAAGCACTTAGCATCAAGCTGGACACAGCCTGGCATCTTGCCACATTTTAAGCATGAGATCTAATCACTAAGGATCTTTAGTACCTTTCTGCTTGTTCAGATTTCATTTGGGTCGGCTATGTCAGCAGTGTTGTTATTATAAGTATTTAAAAAATATATTTTTTTAACTTAGTTGATTTTTTCAGCAGAGTATTTTAAATTATGAAGGTTTTTGTTTTCTGTGGCAGTTTAGGGGATGGGACATATTACTGAAAGTTCATTAAAATGTACCTAGACATAGAATTTAATCAGTGGTGACTAGGATTTTTATTTGCATTACAATCAAAATTCAGTGTCTGCTTTCTTGGGGCTTTTTGAGGGGAGTATGAATTCCTTTACTTTTTTACTCTTAAATATAAGTATATTTAGCTTACATTCATCTATCTTTCCTTCCAAGGTCTATGGAGTAGTGGTCAATTTCAACAAATTTACTTTTGTAATTTGCCAGGTAGTTTCTTAAACAATGGCCTAATTAATTTCATCACAAACCATATTACTGCCACAGGAGTCATTTTCTGTCACAAACTTAATTTCTAGGAAATGCAACCTGACGAATACGAGCTTTAAACTCTCAACATGTGCTCCTGGAGACCAAAGGCAGATTTGAAATAAAAATATGCCAGCATTATTGAAGTCAGTATGCATGATGCCAAACTCAATTTGAAGCCAGTAAACATCATACTGTATTTCTAATCAGCTTTAGGATGTAACATAGTCTATATTGGGTTCCCTGGAATTTGTTTCCTAGCCTTTACTGGCCAGCTTGTACTCACTGTGCATTTTTAAAACGTTTCAGAGAAGGCTTTTGCTGTTCTTAGCAGGGTTAGTAACTTGGTGTCTGTTGCTTAGCTCATTCGTCATTCTGAGATGGCATTGAGTTAGGTTGGCAAGGGAAAGATTTGAGGTGTGGGGTGTGGTGAGGTCACTTCTGATCCCAGCAGGGAATTGGTGTTCTTCATTTGCCTTTACAATAGGAGTACAGTTACTGTACCTTGGAGCGGCTCTCAGGTGCGAGCTCAGATGGGCGCATGTAAATGTCCTGTCAGTTGCAACACAGGAATATTAATGTTTCTTCCACCACCACACTATAATAAAGCTGTACACAGCAAGCTTAATATGCAGCTAGTCTGGGGAATTGTATAAAACTTAGATAGCCTAGTGTGAATGACAGCAATGTAAAAATGTTCAGTGTGCCACACTCTCGGTTCTAGTCTCCTTTGATCTAAGGCAAAATGAAAACATCATCTTTTTTCCCCTCTTAGAATTGTCTCTATATCCCCACCCCCCCAACCATTTTTTTTTGTGCAGGGATGATGAAATGCAGCATTATTTGTCACACATGATTCATTTCATTCATTTGATTATTTTAAAGTGTATATATTGTGAGTCCACCTTCCCTTTTTCTCTTAAATGTATCTGATTTGAACAAAGGAAGTACAAGCAATATTGGTGGTGAATTACAACATTCTCTTTTCCCCATTTAAAAATAAAACAAACAAACAAAATAACCTCATACAGGACAAATCCAATACTGATCTAGGGCTTTTCTGATTCATTTGTGCCTCCTTACAAACTCACAATTGAAACTCCATTAAAATATCTTACCATTATATTTTTGAGCCCACTGTTTGAGGTTTTAAAGAGGATTTCATAATGTGTTCATTTAACAGAATCAACAGCTGTCAGAACCAGTTGTGGTAAATCCACAAAACGTACAAAGAAAAATATACACGTTTCCTGAAACAAAACACTTGGAAAAAAATTATCTGCCAAGAACTGATGGATTAGAAGTTTGCAGACAGGGAACCAAAGTGTTTCATCTCTTTACTTACCCTAGAGACTGAGCTGAACCTACCTGATGCAATGATGCTGGAAGTTTTACCAGAACAGGTTGCTGCTATGTCAGGACAGATCAACACCTGATGTGTACATGTAAACTAGCTGATGCTTGACCTCTGTCTCTTTGTCCCTCTGTCTCCTCTCTCTCTCTCTCTCTTTCTCTCTGTTTCCTTCTCCCCCCCTCCTCTCCTCCTCCCTCCCTTTTCCACCTTTCCTTTTTTCCTTCCTCTTTAGATAGGTTGATAAAATATCAGGTTCCTAAACAACAAATTATATCCACATAAAGGTGAGATGATCAAGTTGGAGCTTCCTGTGAAAGTCAGTGGTGAGAAGGAACCTTTATCAAACCTCCCTTCAGGTAGGCGTTGGCAGAATGTTATTCAGACCTGAATCAGGCTCAGTCAGTGAATTCCCAGTGGAAACCTCGAGCATGTATGTTGATGAAGGGGATACCTAGGGACCTTTGGTCAGTCACAATGAGTTTTTGTTTGTATCCTCAGTCTTCTTAACATCCATGATGAACAATTACACCTACAATTTGATTTAAGTTTTAGATAGAGTCCAGTCCACTGATTAAAAACTCCCATTAAAAATATTTATTGTAGAGCTTGAGAATGTGATTAAAAAACAAACATAGATGGTTGTTATGGTTTGCCTTTTTTTTAAACTTCCTAAAAACATAAATTAGGCTCCCACCAAGCACCAGGGTAGTTTAATTCATGTCCATCAATGGCTCATTTTCTTGACAAGTAATGATGCATAAAAAGCCACCCCAAAATCACATCTGTTAATTTTTAGAGAGAAGGTGTAGCCTGGACCAACTCTTAATATCCACCTACAGCTGGACTGTCAAACACCATTATCAGGTCTGTATGCCTTTTGGGTTTCTCCATGGGCAAAAAAAAAGAGAGAGACATGCATTTATTTTTACATGATAAAGGCACATTCCATTGCTATTATAGGGATTTATGTGATTTGGGGGGGCAGAGTAATCAATTTACAGTTGAATTCCAACCCCTCATTTACCTAGTTCATAGTTAGAAAAAAACACATTAATGATAAAAAAATTTAAGACTCTCGAGTGTCTCCTTCCCGTGCCCCCCATCTCACCCCAAGATAAAAACTGTTTTTTATCATTCAAAAGAGAACATTGACTACTGAAGAACGATATAAAGTCCGAATTTTTAATAATAAACCATAACCTTCCCATGTTATGTTTTTATTATGTTAAGGGAAAAATCAATAAGGAAAATTTTAATTCTGATAAAGATACTCTTGGATCTTTGAAAACAACTGCTGTCCTTTTAACTAAAACATTTGAGGCGCTTCAAAGACTATGTGTTTCTTCTGATCTTGGAGCTGTGTGACTGGTAGGAGGAGAGAAAAAAAATCTTATTCTACATACAAGTGGATTGCTTAACAAGTCAGCACAGACACATACTTGTTTGTACAATAGAGATAAAAATTCCTGTATAAAAATAATGCAGTTGCTGACAGCAGGCATTGTGGCTGGGTCTGTCTCTTTTGTGCTGGTCCAAAGCCTTGGTCCATCCTCCCCTTCTCTCTGCTCAGGGCAGTCTGTCTCTATTGCTTGCTGAATACTGGCAATAAGTTAATTGCTCTGTGTGTGTGTGTGTGTGTGTGTGTGTGTGTGTGTGTGTGTGTGTGTATCACACATATAAAAGCATAGTATTTTTTTAAAGGAGTATTTTGAGTTCTCTGTGCATTCATTCCATTCTGTTTTCCGAGGTATGATTGCTTGTTGGAGTGGGGTGGAGAAAGTTCTAATGGGGGAATACCTTGAAGGCAGTTAGAGAAAATTTGGCCTTCAAGTTCTATTTGCTTTGTAGCACAATCCTGGTTCCCAAACTTTTGTTTTTAATCTAATTCTGATTTATACTGTCACATCCCATATCAACCCTTACTGAACTCTTCTTGAGTAAACTAACATTAGTGTCAAATGGAATTGGTCAAGATTGTAGACCTGTGGCTTCTACAGGTGTTTGTTGATGTGGAGTTCATGCAGTACTGAATTCTTTTCTTTCTAATAAATGTTAAAAATATGAAGTTAGGGATCAGAACACACTGAAGAAAGACACCCAAGGAATCAGAGCTAGCACTTCATATCTTTCCCTACCTTTTTCTGAGCTATTGCAGGTAAGATCAATTATAGGAAATAGACTGGGGAAGGATGTTAGGGGAGCTACTGGGGTTGGGGTTGCAGGGGGAGAGAGAGAGACAGAGAGAGAAACAGAGAGAGAGAGAGAGAGAGAGAGAGAGAGAGAGAGAGAGAGATTTAAATATTTTTCAATGGGCATTCACCTTGAAGGCAAAACCTAATCACCAAAGCAAAAAGCCTTTTCTCTCCCACAGCTGAACAGTAAGCCCTGACGTGTGGTGCTTTCTAAGCCTATTATTTTGACTCTCGATAGTACCAGTAGCAACGATACTACTTAGCATAGCCATACATGGTACTTTTTACCTGGGTTGGGGTGTTTTCCAGTCTCAGGCAGAGGGAGCTTCAGTGTAAATTCCAAAGGCTAAATCCTCAAAATGTTACTAGTTAGGGAGATGATTCTTCTCTGGAGTGGGAATTGCAGGCATGAAAATCCCAGTTCCCACGACACTGAGTAATAACTGGGGGGGGGGGGGGCGGGAGGGAACCAACTTTCTGAATGTCAGCTGATGTCTGCATGATCCATTTGTCCCGTATGATATGCTGCAAGTGCAAAATAAGGAAAACCACAGGAAGATAAATACCAAAAGACATAATTTTCACTCCACAGCAGCAAACCGTAGTTCTTCTTTGCATCTAACTTAATATACGTTTCCCTCGTTGAACAACAAGAAGAAAACAAAAAAACAACCGCCAGAAACTTCCAAAAATGACTCCACTCAGATGAAAATGTTGTTTTGAAATTAGGTCTGATGTTGATACAGGAGCTGCAACTGGAGGGTAAAAAGGCTTTTTTGGGAGGGTGGTGGAAATCTTGTTAATCTGTTCTGCTGGAGTATTGCACAGGACTGCCTATGAGCAAGTCTGTGCTGTTTTTGATAAATTACCATGTTTAGAGATAGGCTTGGCTCTTAAGGGCTTAGTTTTATGAACAAAGTCCATAACGAGGTTTTCTGCCTCTGTTTGTCTCCTAGCCCCTTTGGCCTGACTGGGAGCCCTGTGTTTAGTTTAAGCTCAGTCTGGAAGATATAACAATTTTGCATTAAAAAAATGAGGGAATCATAGGAAGAAAAACCCTTTGCTTTTTGGATGAATCTTACTGATAATTTACTAAAGCTCATTTGAATTTTAAGCACTTCTTTAATCTTCAAAGGCTAAATTGCTTTATGAATATGCATGGTGTGGGCAGACTTCAGTTCATTACCTAGTTGTAAATTCTAATGACCATTAGGTCCTTGCAGTAATTGCGAATTGTTTTGCATTTTTGATTGGCCTATTAACATGTACATTCGGTGCACATCAGGCCGGCCTGTCAGGCTGCTGAAGGAGAAAAAAAAGGTGAAAATTGTTTATAGCACCAAGATTCTTAGATTTTCAATCTTGCAAAATTGATGATGTAAAAAAATTAAAGCAGTGTTTTTTCTTCTCAAGATTGAAAGTTCACCAAGAGATTTGACATATTTAATTTACATGATGACTTTGCACTCCTTCATTAATGCAATTTGCATATGAAGCTGTTGTTAATCACTTTTGATCATGTTTTGTGTATTAGCTGCCTCAGTGGCTCTTCTCCCTCAGATGCTCCAGTAGAAAGGAGCAAAATGATGCATCTCTTTGCCAACTTTCCTTTAGTGAATTGAGGAATTAGAAGTCTAACCTTGAGTAATTACATATGTTTTATCCGTTTTCTTTTAACATTAAATACAGTTTGTGGAAATGTAGGGTGGAAATTATTCCCATTTGGTGGAGAAGAGAGTACTTTAAAAATTACATGTATAAACTGATGCCCAGACAGATATATTTGCCTTGAGTATCTGCTGTTTTTTTCTTTCCTTTAACTAAGTTGTTGGGCCTTGTGAGGAGAGTTTCATTGTTACCAGTTTGCTAAGCAGGAAGACTGGCATTTTGCAGGATATTAAGGAAACAGACTCCTCCCACTGAAGAGTATAGTACCGAGAGAACATACCTTCTTAAACAATGGTTTGCCTGGGAGTTTCTGCTCCCACTATGGCTGGCCTTTTAGTGTCCCTGGAATGCATGGGTTTAGCTTTTTCGCCTAGATTAAGTTTTCTCCTGGCTTCTGTCATGTCTCTTTCCAGCTGTTCTGGCTATGTCCTCACCTAGTCACCAAAAACAGTCTCTTGGTCAGGACCTCGGTCTTCTTGCTCCTCACCCAAGACACACATGTATCCGACTTTAGTTGTACAAGCCGGGTACTAACGGTTTCCGATTTTTTGAGAGCCTGTGATTTTGGTGTTTGTCTTCCACTGTTGGATAACCTGCTCTGTATAATTGATGCTCATCTTTGGTTTATGAGTTTATCACTGGTTAACAAGCTGAATCAGAACGCCAAGACGGGCATTCTGATTAAAAGGAATGTTTAATGAAAGAAAACAAATCGGGATGGAAACTGAACAGTGTGCAAAGAACACTGGTACGGTTTTAACCTCTGAGGGACCCTAGTCCTGCCCTTCCATGACTCCTATCCATACCATGCTAAAAGCATGCTTCAGCTCAAAGTTGTTAATATTCAGCTGGGAAACAGTATCCAGAACACAAATAAATTATTAAGTGCATGAACTTTTTAGGCAGTAAGATGAACTGATGGGGTCCATCTGTGAGATCCAGGGGCTTTTTATTTGTGTGTGTCGAGCGATTCTGCCCTCTCCCACTTCACAGCCTTTGGTCTCCGGCCAACTGCATGCATAATTGATTCCACACGCACTATCCTTTTCTTGGTGTAATTGCTTTACTAAGATATGATGAAATCTAATGGATAATTTACTATTTGAAAATGGGCAAAAACCGGGCCCCCCTCCCCATTCATACTTTGATGTTTGGGGGGGGGGTGTGGGCAATGGGAGGTATTCAAATGACCTGGCATTCAAAAAAAAAAAGATGAGAACCTAAGTTATGAACAGTGAGTGCCTCAGTGGTTTGGGCTATAGAAAAGAGGGTCTTTGTGGCATATGGAATCCAATGTGTGTAAATCTCTCTCTCTCTCTCTCTCTCTCTCTCTCTCTCTCTCTCTCTCTCTCTCTCCCCCCCCCTCCCCTCCCCCCTCCCTCTCTCCTCTTCCTTTTCCCTCCTCCCCCCTATCTTTTCCCACACCCTCCCCCCTAAACTTTACAGGAAAGGGATCCTAACAAGGTAAAAAGTAAACACTTTAGTCATCATAAGCCTCCTTATTCCATCTACTCAGGAGTTTGGCCATGTAGGTTTATTTAACTTTCAGGAATGTAAACATGACACAATTCTGAAAACAGCCAGAAAGATTTACATTATTAGAGTTAAAAAACATGTAGCATGGAGGGACTACTCCATACCCCCAAATATAATAACACTGACATAGAAATAGGATGGCAAGTCAGAACCGGCTGGAAACTAGTTCAGTTTCTGCTTCTATGGATGACGAATCTAATTCTGACAGATTGGCATAATCTAGTGCATCCACAACTGGATTTGCATATAATGGAGAAACTATATGAAAACAATTCCGCAAGAAATAAATATAAAAGTATTAGAATTTCCTAAGTGACCATTAAATTTTGCTTGTGAGACAATCAGTTTCATTGGCTCTAATTGCCAAAAAAACATACAACTTTCCATCAGCCCTTTGAAAATGAATTTGGAGATTTGTGGACATTGAAACATTGTTTTAATACAAACCAGTTCATGCTTTAAATGCACCTTTAAAAAAATTGTAGTGTTTTCAAAGTACTAGAGAGGGGTATGGGGGATGTGGTGGTGGTGGGAGGTGGAGAGCACATAAAGCAAATCCATCTAACTTTAGCAAACTGTTTTCAAGTAAAGTCATAATAATGAGCAACACATGATCTGAAATTTGATCAGCAAACATATACTTATGCCAAGGAATTTTTTTTTTTTTGCCATTCACATACCAAGATTCTGTAAATCAGTAAACCACGGCAGTAACTCTTAAAAGGCCCAGACCGAATCATAATATGCTTCTAGAATGTCATTCTAGAGTGGCACAACCAAGCTGTCTTATGAGAACAAACCAAACCCCATTTCCTCCCCCCCCCCCCCCGAAAATCCTATACAAACAGAACTGCAAATGAAGGAACAGCATAAAAAGTAAGAAAATTAAAACCTGATGAGCAAACTCTAAAAACTATTAATACACCACCAGTGAAGGAGATTGTGTATGTATATGTGTGTGTGTGTGTGTGTGTGTGTGTGTGTGTGTGTGTGTGTTTTTGGTACCTTGTAATGCAAAATTAGGCAAATAATTAGTAGTGGAACAAGATTCCAAAAATTTGAACAACTTCTGTGATTACTGGGGTATGCTGAAAGAAAATGCAAATTTTTTTCTGTTCTTAATTAAATTCAATTGTGCAGTAGATTTTTTTCCCCCCTTCTGGGGAGAAGGGGGAGGGAGCTCTGGGGGCGAAGGGAGAGGATGTGTGGGGTGGAGCCAGGTTGGAATGGCACACAGCTGTCTGGCTGAAACAAAGGCCATGTATTCCTTTCCTCCAGTGATGGTTTAACAAACAATTCAAATGACAGGGATGCTGATGGGCCCTGAATCTTGAACCCTTAACTCAGGCAGATTTTTTCCCTGACTTAAAGTGGGGGATTGGGGGAAATAGTTATTTAGTCTAGGAAAAGAACTAGCTTGGGTTATCCATGACAGGATGGGCAAGACCTAGAATGGAAAAGAATCCTGTGTGTAGAGAACTCTGTTCATTTACAACAGGGAATGTTGGGTTAGCAATGGTTAACCATGGCTTAACAGACTCATAGTCTTAAGAATCCACCCATCAGCTTGCTGTGATAATGGTTTTATGCAGAACCCCAAATCTAGACCAAAAGCAACTCCCATTTTTGGTAGTTTCATGACTCTGGTTGATGGCAGAGTAACCAAAGAGTATGTATAAGTACTTCCCCTGGCTGAGTTTCCTCTCCAGTGTGATAATAAAAGTTGTGGCCAATGCATTTGCTTATGAATCTATTTTTGTTTTATTAATATTATTTATTATGCACTTTAATATTATTTTTAGGAGGGACTGTGCTCTCATTTGACTGTTTGTAGTTATGATTAATACATTCCGTACCAATTGTAAAAAGTGTACTTGCATTTAATTGCAAGTCAATATGAATTAATGGCTATGATTTAAGACAAAACTCGTTTTTACAGTATTCTTGTAGGGAGCAAATCGAGGGGAGACCTGCCCTTAATGTATTTTCTGGGTGGGCGTCAGTGGTTGGAGGGTAGGAATGGTTGTGTAGGTCTGGGGGAGATGGGGAAGGTCAGAGTTTAGGGACAAAAAAAAAGGGAAGGAAAGGAGTGGGAGGAACAAACATTAGTTGCTGTATTTCCTTTTGAAAAAAAATTTGGAAGGGTGCTTTTGATCCAAATGTGGCTCTCCCAAGAGGGGCTTAAGTAAAGTAGTCAAGCATCTCCCACTCCAGAAGGTGGTAAAGAAAAAAAGAGGTTAGTGGCCACAGGAGAGGAGTACAAAGGGAAAATTGTACATTGGGAGCATTACTGTCTAAAGTCTTAGTGTGGCCAGACTGGTTTAGCAGACAGAATGATAGATTGCTTTGTCAAGGGTCCCAGGGTGTGCCCTGAACTTGAAGTACTTTGTTTATCTTGAATAGAAAGGGAAAATCACAGACATAATCGATGTCTAGTTTTTAGGAGCTCGAAAGAGGTAGGAGAACAGAGACACTAGGGGAGGGGAAGAGGGAAAGTTGGGGGAGGTGCAGGCCCTGGTTGTGGCTGTCCATTAACAGATGAACTTGGCTGAGGTCCAGACTTTTGATGAGAGAGTGTCAGAGCCCAAGAGCAGTCAAGCCTTTTCAATAATTTTTTTTTTTTATACCTGCTGACTGTACATCAAATGCTCCCAGGTCTTTTGGCTAAAGGCAAGGGGAAAAAAAAAAGACAGTTCAATGTTTTTCCTCTGAGCCAGTCGAGACCAGTCTTTTGGCTCCACAGACGGGTTCTATCATCTTTCCTGGCTTGCTATTGGGAAAAAAGAGTTGTGATAATGCCAGGAACCTGAGGGCCCAGGACTGAAAGGGGTTTGGTGTGTTCTGAGACACAAATTAAACCAAGAAGAGAGAGAGAGAGAGAGAGAGAGAGAGAGAGAGAGAGAGAGAGAGAGAGAGAGAGAGAGAGACAGGAGGAGGAAAGACTTTGGAAATAGCAGAAATGAAATATATTGTTGAAAAGCATCTGTGAAGTAATCTGTGCATGGCTGGTAAAGGTAATATGCAAGAAAGATGGAATAAAGGTCAGGTGAGGGGGAAAAGGGGCAATGTTATTTGTGGCATGGGATTTCCTTGAGGAGGGTCCATCACTACTAATATGTGTGTTTGGGACTGTCCGGTTCTGTTTAAGATTATTTTATCTCCTTTTTGGTCCATTTTTTTTTATTGTGACATTATGCATTTACTTATGAGTGTTGGCAGGCAGGAGTCATCAGCCCAAGAACTTCTGACATTTTTTGCTCTTTTAATGTGGCAGCCTAGCCTGGCTGCCACGAATGGTGATTTAATTGAATTTGACTGTAGCTCATTTGAGGGAGGTGTTTCCTAGTCCCCACCAGGAAGATTTACGAAGATGCCACGGGTACTAAAGCTAAAGCTTTCCGAGTGTGGTCTGCAGACCATTCACTTGTTCAAGTGGCTTTTGAACCTTAGGCATGTTCAAAATACAATCCACATTTTTTTCTTTGTAAAATATATATACAGATTTTTTTTAAAAGCACAAAAGGAAGCACTTTTAGAAAAATACAGCCACGATGATGAATGACTATTTTTCCAAGAGACCATTAAGATTCAGATTTTTGTTGTTGTTCAAGTGGCAAACTGATAATGGAAGCATTTGATGAATGAATGAATGAATGAATTTGATGTCCACTTTTTTAGAGAGTTCTGGACTTGTCCCCATTGGCTACCTTTCTTGTGTATTAATGATACTTTATAACTCCTAATTATTTGTGGTTAAGGGAGGCAGTCAACATGGTCAAGATAATTTAAGTCCAAAGATAATCCACAGAACTTGCTTAACCATTGGATTCAACCTCCTTTCCCACTAAACCATTTTTTAAAAATCCTGAGCTGCTAAGCTGTTTAAAAAAAAAAACCAAGATGAAATGTGATGAATGGATTTTATTGCCTCTCCTTTCCCCTTAACCCTCTATGATGGAGATGCTTCACTGTAATGAAATGGCCCAGTGAGAGAAGGAGGGAGGAGCAGGGGACCCAGGATAACCCCAAAGCTAGATAATCAGGAACTGATTATATTTTTCTACAAGGACAGCAATGTCAACCAGTGTTCTCATATTATTTCTGATTTGCCAGGTGAGTAGGGTCAGGATAAGAAGGGGGAATGGCACATACTGAAACAGGATCCATAAAGTGATTCATAGAGGGTTTCCAAACTGTAGGAAACCTCTTCTCATCAGGAAGGAATGGTGACTTGCTGGGCACTGGTGGCACCATGGGTCATGAAGAGATATCCAGGCTCTTTGGTAGTTTTTGCATTTAAGGGAGACTTGCCCTTCTATGCATTAAACACACAATAGGCACTTAATAAATACTTGCAAGTGGGTTAATAAATGAGTGTAATCGTGGATGGGCTACTGCCTAAATAGCTCCTGAAGAGCTTGAAGGTCTGCAGTTAGTTTTAGGCAGTGAACTGGACAGTGAACTGGAAAAGCAGGAGGGGGAAGGAAGGCTTTTTGTGGATCTTTGCAAAGGGGCCTGGGAATTTGAATGTACACCTCTAGGGGGTGAAAATATGCTGCTGCTGCTTCCCCTTCTTGATCTTTCAGGCATAAGGTTGTTTTATTTGTTTGTTTGGAAAGGGGTAGGATCAAACCTGTCAATTGACAAATATAAATTGTTCCTGTTTTTCTTTTGGGCAAGAGAGTGAATGTTCATAGGTATTCATCAGTTAGCTGTCATAGGGTTGACTCCTGGAAGTGATGGTGAGGAAAGTTGTCCCCATGACTAGTCCTGCCCCTTCATCCCCGGGGAAGTCATAATTTAGGCTAGGTCCTGGACATTTGATTGTCTATGTCAATAACTAAAATTTTGAATGAGAGAAAAAAAAATTTCTGGGCAGGTAAAGTTTCTCTGCTTTGGAACAGTGCTATCAGTATTTGAATTCTGTTGTTTCTTTGTCAATCATTTCAGTTATCACATTTTGGGGGAGAGAGCAGGCTTAAAACATTCTGAAAAATTCATAGGTTTAGGTCTGGAAAGGAGCTTAGAATAGCCATCAAGTCTTTATGCCTTTCATTTTATAGATAAGGGAACTAATGCCCAGAAAAGTGAAGTGATTTTTGAGGTGGGATACAGACCCAAGTATTGCTGACTCTCAAGTCTAACACTCCATCCACTTGGAGAATGGGTAGGTGTCCCAAGGAGTCAGTGCATTTCCAGTCAACAGAGGGATTGAGAAGTTAAGTGTCTGCCATGTAAACCAGGAGAAAGTTAGCATTTCCAATTGCAGTGATTTACATTCAGATCCTTATTATCAGATTGTGGGCTGTTCACTTTGGGGATTATTTTAGGGGCATTTTTAAGCCTTACCTTGATCTCCCCTTTGTATTCAGCAAACCTCTAGGTACACAGTCCATATATACTTGGGCCATGTAAACTAGTGTTCACATTTGCAGGAGCATTGTAAACACTGAAGTGCATTCCAGAACCAAATAGACATACTGTTTTGGATTATTGAAGGATTCTGATTATCCTGACAATTTCTCCACTTTGTTCATACTGATAAGGAGCATTTGTTGCATACCTACTATGTTTGAGGCACTGTCCTTCCATATTATTGAAGAAAGCTGACTGGACTTTTTTTTTTGAATGTTCAGTGTTTTGACAAATGTAAATTGCTATCCTTTGAATGAGGAGAAAAGTCTCCATGACCAGTTCTAAGTCAAAGTCATTAAACTATTGTAGGCTGTGAAGTGTCCCTCTAAGGGAGGGGGGCTTCTGGGTGTCCTTTCAAGTAAAAGAGTGAAGGTCTCGCTTTAAACAGGTGTTTTTATCTCCATTAGGGTCTGCTTGTCACACTGCTTTGGTGGCCTTCATTCTACGTCCTCTAGCTACTCAACAGCCTTTTCTGCCTTCTTCAAAGTTGTTTCCATGCACCCTTCATTCAGAAATGAAGTTAATGGTCCCAGAGTCATTCCAGACAAGAAGTTTTTCTTGGCCTGGTCTCATCTGCAGACAAGTTTAAGTCTAAAATAAATGAAACGATAAATGGAGTACAGTAACGTCTTCATTTTGGAGCTGGTGTGTATGCTCACACACACACACACACACACACACACACACACATATATACATATATACATTTTGGGTCCAGGTATTTGCTATCATGATTGTAGTGAATTTCCAGTGTGGAAGCTCCCTGATACAGTCTAGTGAATCACCTATAACTTCTAGTCTGGGAAATGGGTATACTTGAGAGGTCAAGAGACTTACAGAGCTATCAGTCAATGTCATTATTAAGCACTTAACTCTGCTAGGGTCTTAGGATACAAAGAAAGGCAAAAACAGTCCCTGCCTTTTAGGAGGGCTTAATTGTAGTTGTTGGGGACACTCAGAAGGGCCTCCTGCAGAAGGTGGGATTTGAGGTGTCTTGAAAGACACTTGGGATTCTGGAAGGTGGAGGGCATTCCAGGCATGGGACACATCCAGTGTAAAAGCAAAGAGATTGGACTTGGCATATTCTCTTCTGGTAGTAGCAAGTAAACTAGTATGTTTGGAGGGTGTGAAGAGGGGAATAGAATGTAAGAAAACTGTCAGGGTAAGAAGGGGCCAGGCTGTGAAGAGCTTAACTGCCAAAAGATTTTATGTTTGATCTGGGTGATAGTCGGGAACCATCAGAGTTCATCGACCAGCTGCAGATGTGTGTTAGAAGTAGGTCTCGAATTTGGGTCTTTCGTATTCTAAGGCCAGCTTTCTCTCCACAACCACTGTTCCCTATATATACATCTCCATATACAGAGAAGAATTTTAAAAAAAGACCACCTGTACCTTGAGAATGGGGATGAATCACTGATTCCAGGAGAGAGAGAGAGAGAGAGAGAGAGAGAGAGAGAAAGAGAGAGAAAGGGAGAGAGAGAGAAAGAGAGACAGAGTGTGTGTATGTGTGTGTGTGTGTGTGTGTGTGTGTTGTTCTGACTCAGGTTAGGTAAGCACAAAGTTAATGTCTCAGGAGGCACGCCTGTGACCTTTTAGGTCAAGTGTCTGATCTAGGCATGCTACAGTAAATACTGGTTAGTAGAAGAGATGGAGATTTAACAATACTGTAAGTGAGAAGACTCCAGAGGAGCAGTGGACTGGTTAAGAGACCGCTGGATGAGCTGTATAGTATTTGTGCGTCAACCTGATTGAAATGTCGACTAAAAATCAATGCTGTTGACTAGTGATAATTTACAACGTGCCTGGTGCTAAATAGTCGTCCCTGGTCCCCCCTTAGGAATGAGCTGGATGGGCAGAGATGAGTACAGGAAGTGTGTGTGTGTGTGTGTGTGTGTGTGTGTGTGTGTGTGTGAGTGTGTGACAGTGAATCAGATGCGTTACAGGTCAGGCCCTTTACTTGTTTCATCATGACTTTTACACGGTTGTCATGTAATTTATGACTGCTTCCACATTGTCACACATTTTCATTGCATTGTCTTTAACACACTCCTAACACAAACAGGCCAGCTTTACAGGCTCTGTATTGTTTCATAATCCGAGAGGAGGCCTATAAAACGTCAAATTACACTATCTGCCCGCTGATCTAAATGTGCAACAGATTAAAATCAGAGCTCATTTGTCCCTGATGCAAATTATTAAGTTCTGATTATAAATATCCATTTAATTACCCCATACATTTTTATTTTGCATCCCCTTTTGAGCATTGCTGGCTGAGACACCCAGTAGATGTGTAGGAGACAAATCAGGAGGGATTAATGGACACTCCCGAAACCATACAGGATAAACATGCATTGTTTTGTTTATCTTATTTATCAGTCAGCTAGATACATAGTGACTCTGGCCCCGATATGACTCTGCAGGATTTTTTTTTAACCTTTTAAACAAGAAAATAGCTTAAACTTATTGTGGTGGGTGGGGAATGTAATGAATAGCCAATATCAGTAGATTACTCATTGAAATATGCCATACTAAAAAGGTAGGGATTATACTAAGTCCTGAATTTCATCAGGTGCAAAACTTATAGCAATATGGGGTGGGTATTCCAAGCTTAGCTGTTTAATTCCTAGAGTTACAGACAATCCTATGATAGGATATTCACAGAATTACAATGTAAAAGAGGAAGTCAACTGTATATAATTTTTTTCTCTTGTGCTCTTCCTTTCCTTCCACCATCCTTAACTACAATCAGCCTGTAACATCAGATAAAGTTATCTTCCCTAATATGTGAAGCCATTCAAATTGGGAGCTCTCTGATAAAATGATTTTAATTACCAAATAAAGTAAAGGTCTTAGCAGAATCATATACCCTTCCAAGAAGGTAGTAGAAATTTTACTGAGACTGGATGGAATTGGGAGGCAAAATAATTTGCACTCTGACGATTTTCCTGCAATCAGAAAGGAAAGAGAATCAGGGTAGTTAGTGTCATGGGTAGTGTGTAGTCCTTACAGACCTCAGAAGGGTATCTTGTAGAAGGTGGAATTTGAACTGAGCCTTTGAGAAAGCCTGGGATTCTTCAGATGGAGGTCAGAAAAGAAAAGGCCTGGGTTCCATGCCTGGCTTTGTGATCCTGAATAAGTCATTTCTCAGTTCCCACAGGTCGCTCTCTAAAAACTGTCATTTGCAGAGCAGTTGCTAATCTGAATTAGTATGAATGAAAACAAAACCAAACCAAAACTTTTAAGTGCTACAGGCCAAGGACTGAGTCTGTGATGTGAATATGTAAGAGAGACAGACAGCCCTGGCCCTCAAAGAGAAAGCAATAGAACTGTTTTTAATGCTGATATTGGCGTAATGAAAGATCATTATCTTGGTTGCCGGGAGGGCTGCAGAAGGGTGATGTAAATGTTTAACAACCAGCTCTGTAGAGGGGAAGATGTATCCATGGCACACTTCTAAATTTAATCTCTGTGATTAACATTTTTCCGTCACTTTTTAAAGACTAGACAACCAGTATAACAATAAATCAAGTTCTGATTTGTAATGACTACTGATTTCAAGATGTGAACGGTCATACTAAAGATTTAAACACTAGCTCCTTGGAGCTGATAAGGGCTGGTTCTCACACCCCCCTGGCTCTAGGCTACTAACTAGCCATGTTATTGGATCAATCCTTTAACTCCATTTTTCCAATTTGTAAATCACTTGGTTGGGCAAGATCATCTTAGAGGGATTTTCTCTATCTCTTCCCTTCCCTTCTCCCACTTCCTGTGAGTTTAAGTAGATTTAATGTCCGGTGTAAATGAGAAAGCCTTTAGTGGAGAGCTAGTAATTTCTATTTGTGATTTCATTAGGAAAAGTTTAATAATCTGAAAAAAAGAGAAAGTCATAAGAGAAAGAATTACCTTGAAAGTCTCCCCCACTACCACTTTTTTTTCTATTACAAAGGGATAATCGCTCAAGAGATAAAGCAAGAAAACATTTCCCCCTAGCACCTAGGGCACATTTCCCCCTGTACCTCCTTGGTCCCTGGGGAGAGTGGGTTCAAACTCAAAGAAGTTTCTGCATAGCATTCACACCACCAAGTTCACTTCTGAATTCTCTGTTCCCAGTGAGTGAATCACTATATCTCCCTCTTGGCTTCCAACTCTATATGTGTTGGATCAAACAGGTTGCTCATGATTTCATTTACCATCTGGCTTCTAGCAAATCCTGGAGCTTCTCTAATTTTTCAATGTATGAGGAAGATACCATCCTAAATGTAGGATCATGGGATTTAAGAGTTAGAAGATATCCTGGTTGTCATTTAGTTTACTCCTTTACCATTTTATGGACACAACATCAGAGGCTAGAAAAGAGAAAGTGAATTTTCTTAGTGATATAGTATGCACTGAAGCTGTCTGTATTCACATCTATTTGAAAAAGAAACCAGTTGAATTCAGCCAGTCAGTTAGCAACCAGTTGTTTGAATTATGCCTGTTGACCGAGTTCAGTAATTTTTTTTTTTCCTTTTCAAAATGAGGTATGTATGTCTGTGTTGTAAAGATAGAGCCTGAATTTGTTAAATGTACTTGGGACCTGGGAAAGAATACTTGCTTGCTAAGGCTATAGGGTAGAACAGCTTCTCCTTTGGCTATTCCAGAAGACAGCCTAGTAAAGGGGGAATGTCCTTCTTATTTTCAACGAAGGTATAAGGCTGGATTAGGATATGGCATATGGCTTGTTCAATTCTAATCCTGTTCCCAGGTCTAGTTGTATCTGGTTGAAATTGTCTTGGATTGTCATTGACTTAGAACGTTGATGTTCCATTAATATCAGTATCTTTACATCTCCTTTTTCGAACAGTCCAAAGCAAGTGTTTCTTTGTTTTGAACTTCTCCAGAGCTAGTCTTAAGTTGGGCTTCAGAATGGTACCTTTCAGGAGCATGTCTTCTTTTTCCCAGTCATCATTCCCCAAAAGAGGAATCTTATCCGAGGCTCTTATTGTCCCGTGTGTGTAGAAGACAGGAGAAAATAAGCTAGCTGTGCTGTAGATGTCCCTTCTAGAACTCAGGGTCTCTCTATCTCTTGTCTAAATAAAGAAGTAATTTGTTAAATTTCTGCAATGGTCTTGTTAATTCCTATCACTATTGTGCTGCTGTGAATCTCTTGGGCTTTTTATTCCAACCTTTCCTTTTTCAGTTAGGGCACTGATAATCAGTTGTTTCAGATTTGGTTTCCTATCCTATCTCTGGCAAAAAAAAGAAAAAAAAAGAAGAAAAAGAAAAAAAAAGTTTGAAATAACACAAAACCAACCCAAAGGGAGACAATAGACAGGCCATGTTACAGCCACAACCACTTTAATTCCTTCTCAGTTATTACCTGCACAGAAAAGCAAGATAGCATTCATGCCAAAGAGATGGAAAACAAAATATGTATTCAGACATGAAGCTTTCGATTTCAGAGCCCAACATTCTCTTCTCCCCACTTCCCCACCCGCTCACCCCCTCCCCACTCATTGTATTGTATTGTGCAAATGTATCAGCCATTGTATTGTTAATGTATGGTAGGATGCTCCCGCTAGGACAGTCGTGGCTCACTAATGGGGTCAGCCGTGTCACAATGTGATATATGGATTATATTTACCATGGCATATTTTGTTTGCGAGCTGGGCTGTGAGATTGGAGCAGATGATAAATGAAGATACCCTCCAGTTTTCACACTAGTTCCTGTGGTCCTGAGTCTACAGAACAATAAAGCGCTGCTGATAATGGAGAGGTATTTATGGGGACATAATTGACTTTAAAGTTTCAGATCTCAGCTGAAGTTTAAGATGTGAGAGTCCATTACATTAATGTCTCTGCTTAAAGCTCTTATTTGACCCAGATAAATTATTTAGGATTTGTTGCGAAAACCTTGGTAAATTTATGAACCTTCTGTCTAGTTAAGCCGTTTGTAGTAGGGTCTTCTTTGCCTAAACTCTTTTGTGTGGTATATATGTAGGGGTGTGTGTGTGTGTGTGTGTGTGTGTGTGTGTTGCACACACACACACGCCTTGCCAATGGATGAGTTCACTTTTGGGAAGAGCTTTTAGCATCTGCTTCTTAGCCCCTCATCTGGGGAAGAAAAAAAAATAGCACCACCTTTTTACTATCATCAGTCAGTAGAATGACCTAGGAGGGAATAGGGCGTCCAGAGCGAATCCATAGCTTGGTCTTCGTATTCCTCTAGACTCTCTCTTTTGACTCTTGAATTAGCTCCTGTTTCCCCAAGTACTTCATTTGCACAGCCTACAGTTGAGGGGGTCCCGTTACAGGTTTAGTGACTTAGGCAGTCCTAAGCAAACAGAGGATGTGGTTGCTTAATTGCCTGTTGATGAATCAGCAGCCCTGGCTTGCTGAGTTGGGAGGGCTTCTTCCCCACCCACCACCTGCCCAGGGGATGATGCACTTGTTGCCTCTGTAGCCATCTCTTCGCAGTGTCCTTCTGCTTGCCTGTGTGCCTGCTTCTATGTCCCGTGACCTGCCTCTGTAGCTGGTTAAATGGACTGCAGTAATCTGTACACAGTTACTTCTTAACTTATTTTATCTCCTGAAAGATATTAAGTCCAACAAGCTTTTTACCCACTGAGTCTATAGAGAAAACGGCCAGGCAATTTTTGTTTCAATCTGTCTCTTTGGAGCACTAGTTCCAGAGACTGATCAATAGGTTTTATTGTAGACCTCACTGTCTCTAAAAGCGTTGTGACCTTATCCTGTCTAAAAATAGTATTTGCTCTTGCTGCCTGCAGAACCTTGACCTGTGAAAACCCATTTGGAACATAACTGACATGTCTAGTCAGCTGTGTATCCAAGACATGCTCTGTGAATGAATTCCTGTCCAGGAGGACATACTCCAAGGAAAGAAGAAATGCCCGTTCTGAACACTGGGGGTGCACCTGGATAGAATAGAAGGAAGTTATGGTGAAGATGGGTAGGGAATGCATCACAGAGCTCAGCTAGGGGCTGAGGTTCAATCAACTATTCCAAAGGCACCAATGTGTGTATATTGCGTCAAACCTGAGTTCATCATTGGAGAATGCCTAGGTGTGGTAAATCATACCTTTATGCTGGTGTGCTTAAAGAGCTGCAGTTCATCTATGACTGAGAACCCCAAGAGGTTTGGGAGGGTGAATACGAGGGTAATAAGTGAGTTACCTGTAAGGTCACATAGACAGTTTATATGTCAGAGGCTAGACTTGAACCCAGTGCATTCTTACCCCAAGGTTGGCTCTTTACCCACTCTACCATTCTGTTTCTTGAATAGGCACACACACATACCTTTACATATTTACACATATGCAATATACATGATATGTGAATGCGTTTATGTACACATACATCTATGTGTGTATAGAGGTGGAGTCATTGAGATATATATGTATATAGATGGAGTCATTGATACATATATGTATATGTGTTTTATCTATCATCTATCTATCTATGTCTATCTCTCTCTCTCTCTCTCTCTCTCTCTATCTATCTATCAATGACTCCATCAAGAAGTGTTTATTAAATCTCTGTTGTGCACCAAGCATTATGCTAGACTCTGGGGCCTCAATTCCAATAAGTGAAACAATCCTTCCTTTCAAAGAGCTTACATTCTAATTAGGGAGACAAGGACATGTAAAGGTAGAGATTGAGAGGATATGGATAAGAAAATCATCCCTGAAAACTAGGATTAAAAACTACTGACTGGAGGAGAGAAGGTTTTCTCCTCATTCCAACTCCCCTACAAACAGCATGATTTTCTTTGATGCTTACATTTGCAGTAGGGCTTGAGAACTCTCCAGCTGAGCTCCAGTGGTAGAAGAATAATGCCATGGGGCCCAGGTGGGAAGAAACATTCTTCTCCTCCCCCCTCCCACCCCAACCCACTCCACCCCAGGTAAAAGTTGCTCCCTGGCTGGCAGTTAGGAAAATGGCCCATCTCAGTAGGATGTTGCACATCCGCCAAAAGTTCAGCATGATGTTTTAGAAGCTTAGGATGTTCAGAGGGATTGGGGGAGGGGGGAGGGAGGGGAGAGGAGATCATAAACATGCTTAGAAGTCTGTCTGGAATAGTCATTGCATACCTGGAAACTTGATAATGCTGTATGCTTTCCACTATGAGATTTAAAGTCTGCTGAAAAAGAAGAGGATCTCTGCTGGTTTTTTTTTTTTAAGCATCCATGAAGAGTTCCAAGAGAGATTTAAATCAAGCTTCATGGCTCATTGGAGGTTCTGATCTTCAGCCTTTTCAGGCTTGTGTTGGTTGGTACAAGAAAAAGTAGTAGAGTTCTCCTTTACCCCTGGATGTTAAAGATGAGCCCCATTGGTTACTACTTGAGGATTATTCACTAGAAAAAGATGATTTTCCGTTGAGGAAGGTAACTCAGTATCTTAAGAAATTGGGATGGTGGGGTGGCAATGAGCAGCTAAGGGTTAATCCACCTCCCTTGCAAGGAAGGTCTAGGGCATATCCACTGGAAGATCAAAAGGGAAGAAAGAGATGACCGAAGAGGCGTTTAAAAGAAAAAAAGCATTTGGTTGGTTCTCTCCTTTAACAAAAGCCAGAACTGTTGTCTTTTAGCTTGAAAGAGAGGTCAGCGGGTATTAGTGTGGCTAATCACATAAGAGCTAAGGTGGGCATGGGCTGTGTCTCCTGCCTTGGAGCTGAGACCAGCCACACTCATCTGTTCCCAGGCACAGGTTCCTCTCTTTGGTTACACAAAATGTCGGCTCTTACTCTCGTAATGCATAGGCTATTATTAGCAAGTGTCACTCAGTTATCTGAGAGTGGCGCTTTTAGCTGCCATCTAAGTGCCTGACACTTGGGTTTACAGCAGATTAAATTAAATTTTAGGCTGGTTTGGCTTCACTGAAAGTAGACAATAGGAGCAGCTGTTGTGGAAATGTAACCTGGCACCCACAAATACTGGGTGCCACGACCAATGCATTTTTGTGTTTATGCATTTGAGGACTCTTTGAAGGTGCAGGTGATTATTTGGAGATTAGGTCCTGGACAGCCCTTCCTAGTGGGGTCTGGGAGTGGGAGTAGGGAGGGCATGTGTCATTGTCCTGGCCTAAGGGCTGTGGCCCAACCTTCTTAATCTCTCTAGGAGGGTTTGTTCGTACAGTTCTTGAACAGTTTTACAAGGCTTGGCTGGTAGAGGGTGTGTGCAAAAAGCAGGGGGTAGTTCTTCCCCCCGTGACTGTGATTTGTGCCCATGTTGATGTCACTCTTCAAAGAGAGGCTCGGCACGTAGGAAAATATTAATGGAAACCCAGTAGGGAAATGGGTCGTTGATTTTCGTGCCCATTGTGATGGGTGCTGACTAAGTGTCTCAGATGGGTAGTGTGGGCAGGCTGTCAGGCTACACCTCTCTCCTGTTTTGGTTCTCTGACCACCTAAGCACAAAGGGCATTCCACTACTCAGGTGTTCCTTCTCTTTCTGATGCAAATACTTCTGCTCTCTAGTACTTGTAGTACTTTTGCCTGGGAATTTATGACAAATTCTATTTACTCTGTCGAAGTAAATCTGATGAATTCACCTTCGGTTCCCTGAGATTACAAAGTCCATGACAATAATTTTAAATTCTTCTAACTGGAATTTTAAGTGTGGGCTTTGCTTTGGCAATCCACATTTTAACATAATAAAATATTAAAAAGTAATAAAATAAGTCATGACACTGAATTTTTTGTTTCTTCGGGCTCTAGAATTTATACTTACTGATTAGCAATGCAGCATGCAAATAATTCAGTTTACATATCCAAATACTGTTTTGCATCATTCACACCTCATGTCTTGGAAAAAAAAAGTGAAATGTTTCCTCAAAATAAACAAAACCTGAGGAGGAGTTTATTGTAAAGGCTGGAATTAAGAAGGCAGCAATTTGCCTGAGAATTAGAGAAATGTGAATAATCTTGAAGCTAGCATTTCCCAGGTTTGTGGGTTTTTTTTTTTAATAAAAAATCAACAACCCTCATCCGTTGTGACATGGTCTTAGAGTAGCATCTCCTGTGTTCAGAATTATTCACATTGTTTCTTGGAGAAACAGAAACCATATCATCCATGTATTTGTATGTGTCTGTGTAGTTGTGACTGAAAACTGGAGTCCCGTCATTTGGATAAAGTACCATGGTTGACTGTTCTACTAGTACATTGATGAAGAAATAGGGCTGGGAACGAGTTGGAACATATTTTAACACTTTCATGTCAAAAGAAAGTTACTCAAATACAGCCAAACAACTTCCAAGTTGTAGATTGGTGACCTGGAGTCCCAAGAAGTCAAAAACTTTCTTGGCAGTCTATAGATTTTTTTTTTTAGCCACTCATTATCATTCAGGAAAATGTATACGATTGCTTGTTGAGTGAATAAACAAACTTCCGTGTCCACCTGCCTAGAATGCCAGGATCAGTGGCTTCTAGCCTCAAGTCTCACAGCAAAATGAGCCTTATAAAGTCTAAAAGGATTCAACTGTTTGGAACTTGGCTTTTGTGTGTTGGTTACCTAGTTACCTAGTAGTGGTCTCATGGAACATCAAATTCAGTTGGAATATCCCACCGAAGGAAGGAAGGAAGGAAGGAAAGAAGGAATGAAAGAAAGAGAGTATTCTCTCCAGCATGAGTGCAATCTTCTTTCCCTATGATGCTCCATACGCATTTCTACCTAGAGGTTATAGACACATTTTTGGCATTGTATAAAGTAAGCGTTCCAACATGTTTTTAATCTTCAGCTCTCATGTCAAAAAAAATCTGATGTACTGGTTTTCGGCTGCATGAAGACATTTCAGGGCACAGCACCTGATAGGTGTTATGTTTTTTGTTTTATGCCTTTCTGTAAGGAGGCTATAGCAGCCTGAAGAATACTCGCACATACATAGGCACAGAACAAAATACTTTAAAGTTATTTACGGCCATGCATTCTTTATGGACTGCTTGGATACCACAGTTTTTCCTGTTTGACACACTTGCCTTTTTTCCATAGCATCTATATCAGAAAGTGGACTTTGGTTATGTGTGTTTGGGGGAATTTTCCTGTTTGCCTCAGTTTCCTCATCTTTAAAATGGGGATGATAATAGCACCTACCTCCCAGGGTTGTTGTGAGGACCAAATTTGATAATAATTGTAAAGTGCTTAACATAGTACCTGGTACATAAATGTTGGCTATCATTAGCTATCATTATTATCTGGGTGGTGGAGTGGGGTAGAATAAATACCTTTCTTAGCACTACCACTGACTGATTGCCTCTTTACTCTTTGTGTTGGAATGGAAAAACAGTTGGCATCTTAACCCTCTTTCCTTTACTTTCTCTGAGCAGAGTGAGTATAAACTCTGTGAAGGCAGGGACTCTTTCTGGTCTTGTGTTTGCATCCTTGGAGGCACAGTGATTTGCACACCTCAGGTTTGAGTATTTGAATTGAGATCAAGGATCCCTAGAGGTGGGAGGGGAGGAATGGGGAGCAGAAGGGAAAGGAAGGGGACAGAGATTACTAGATAGGTGTCACCTCCTGTTAAAAAATAAATCCTCCCCTCCCATGATAGATTTTTTTTTTAAGAGGAGAGTACATTTGGAGGCTTGTGTGGTTTCAGGTTCTGACTTGAAGGACAGAGTGTTAGCCCTAAGAAGTCTGATGGAACTTTGCCATGGTAAACAAGTCCATCTTCCGGGCTTTTGCATGTATTTGAGAAGCAGTACATTGATCCTATCTGTCCAGTTTTGAAGTTGGCTACTTTGACCTTTTCAGTAGAAATATAACCTTTTTATTCTCGAGATCCTCTGGTGTCTCTGTTCTTCCCTTCTGCCTTCCTCGCCCAGACAACACTTTATATTTCAATTTTTAAAGTCTCTGATTCTTGGAGTTTGAAAGGAACTCTGAGACTTGTAGCTGTTAGTAGAATCTTAGCACTGGCTTCCACAGACTCAAACCCCCACCCCCCAAAGATTGATTTGAATTTTGCTTTTAGATTCTACTGGATTATTTTTCTCCCCTAAAGGAGCTTAGTTATAAAGTGTGTGCCTTTTCTTATATGAGTGCCTGTTAGCTGTGTGTGTGTGTACATGCACGTGTGTGTGTGTTTGTGTGCCTTTTCTTCCCAGTAAATATTCATTAATCACCTACATACACATAAAAGCATAGGATTGAGTTGGAAACAAGAGTAGTGACCATTTATTACAAATGCTCATTTTTTGTATATGGTAACAAACAAGCCCAGTGAAGTTAAAAACTTTGTTCAAAGCACACAGGTCAGTCATTTAATAAGCATTTATTAAACACTTGCTACAATGGTCCTATGTACCAACCACTCTGCTACTGTTCTGGGGTTACGAATACAAAAGTGAGAACTTATATCCTGCGAGGATTCTTGACTCTCAGTACAATGATTTTTCCAGGCCACCATATTGCCTTGGCTTCTTTCCTCTATGCAGCAAGCATTTGGGGCAACACTTGTAACTGGATTGATAAAACTGATTAAATATACTCCCCTCTACCTTTAGAGTTCCATTTAGGATGCTTTCAGAGCCAAGAGTCATGCTGTTGAATGCCTGGAGCTCTTGCAACAATATTAAGTTAGGAATCATAGGCTCATAGGTCCAGAACTTGGAAGGGACCAAAGAGATCATCTGAGCAAACCCTCTCATTTTACATGTGAGGAAACTGAGGTAGAGTTGAAGCCTTCCAACATAGATACAAATTTTAGTATTTTAGCACTGGGACGAGGTATTTCAAAGTTTTAAAATATATACACATATATGTACACGCACACACACATACACATATTGCCTTTTGCGTTTAAAGTGTCAAAAATAAGGGATATTTGGTGTTTTAAAAGAGGAACAGAATCACAGACTCTGAGGCCTGTGAGGGGCCTTGATATATCATCAGAGCCAGCCTTTTCCTTCAGGCACAGCTACACTCTTACCCTCTCAGACAGATGAGAATCTGTCCCATTTTAGAAGAAAACCCTTGGTGTCAGGAAATCCTCCCTTTTATCTAACTTAAATCCCTTATGTTGCATTTTAAACCGATTTTCTCTTCTCCACCAAGAGAGATGGAGACCAGCTCATCACCAACCTCTGTGTAAAACTATTCATAATTTTAAATTGTCCCTCATTCTTTCTTTGCTCTTGTCAGGATAATCCTAGGACCTTAAATCAGATGTGATAGCTCTTACCTTCCACCAGAAGCATAGAGTTCAGTAGTAAAAATGCTGAACTTGGATTCGTGGGACCATTTATTACCTGCTTGACCTTGGGCAGGTCACTGAACCCAGAGGGGCTCTGGTTTCTTCATCTGTAAAACCAGAGCTTTGGACCAGATGACCTCAGAGGTCCCTTCCAGCCTGAGAATTGTGATCTCATTTACTATCCTTTTGTTCTTTAAAATGTTCCATGGCTCAGGTGCTCCTGGTATTTTTCTCTAACAATTTTCTACTTCTTTTAATGATGTATAGTAAAGTACAATGGCAGAATGACTACTTTTCCCATATCCCCTGCCCTCCATTTGAACACACTCAATGTCTTGTTTTTTTTTTTAAATCCCATGCTGTTACTGATACTCTGTGCTCAGAACTTGCCCCTGGATCTCCCATCTCCCTTTGCCAACCATACCAGCAAGTAACCAGTTTTTCCCTTGGTGTTACTTTTTTTTTTCTATCCCTCAGGTGCATTATGGTATACCTGTCCCTACTGAACTCAAGCCACCACCCCCTTAAAAATTATTCTTACCATTTTATCAGTTAACCAAGATCATTTAGAACGCTGATCCTATCTCCCAGGGTGCAGCCTCCCCTTTTGCCCCTAGCCCAGTGATATCTTCCTGCAAGTTGAGAAATCTAGTGAATGAGTGGCCTCTCCTTTCTGCCTGTTTGGTAAGTTAGCTTGAGGGGAGAGGGCTGTCCACACAGCTTTGCTGACATAAGGGAAATGTATATCTTGGAGCTGTGAAGACCAGGTTCACTCTAAAGCGGAATACACCAGTTATTATTTTTTTCTGGTGAAATCTGTATCATAATAATAGCAATAAGAATAATCGAAATTGGGAACTGTATATACTTAATAGTAAGACAAAACAAAAAATATCCGTGAACAAACAGAAACAAAGTCTCATCTCATGCAAAAGAGCACATCTTTTCTGTGTGCAAGGGTGAAGAGAGGTAACCAAGAGTGTGTAGGTTGATACGAAAAGCATTACAGGCATGGGAAAGCATTTCAGACTACTGAAATTTACCATGAGTAATCTCATGCCCGTAGCCACAGGGCCAAGTTTTCAAACTCCATCTTCCTCATTGTGCCTGGGCACAACTGAGGCAGGAAGGAAAGATGGGGCAGGGGGGCAAAAGGGGCTGAAGATAGAGACTCTGCCCCCTGACACCAAGCTCAGTGTTGGGACTTTCTTCACTGTTTGCTGATGTCAAGGAAGAGAGGCTCCTGGGATTGTTCCCTTAGGACCGCGCCCCCCTCCCCCAACCTTACCCCACCATGGCCACCTTGCCCTCTGGCTCATTCTTGCTCACTTCCTTCTCTGTGTCATCAGGAGTGGAGCAGGAATCTCCCCCCTCCCCCCCATGTCCATGACCTCACAGTCAGTTAAGTAGCCTGGGAATGTGTCTTTTCAGTCTTCCAAGTCAGGCGATACATTTGGGAGTAGAAAAAAGGAGAAAGGAAATTTGAGTGAAAAAAAGAAGTCAGCAGGAAACCAGAGATGTGGTGTTTCAGACCCTGTTCTTGTCTTTGAGCAGTCTCCCTTTATCCAATGCAAAACAAAACAAAAACTTGCTGCCTAACAGCTCTGGAAATCTCATCTTTGAGCATTAAACAAGAATCAGATAGTTAAGTTCACAAATATTTGTGACCCACTGAACCCCATAGTTAATTCTCTAATTCCAGATTTCTATAACTTAGAACAGAAGGTGGAAATTATTTTTCTATATAATTCAGATCCCTTTCTTATTTAAGGCCAACATGGAGTTCTTTGGATACTTGAATTTTCTAGATAATACCTTGTTTTATTTTTTACTCTTTTTTTGTATGTAGAAACTCAGCTCTGGACTTTGTAGAAGAAATTTATAACTGTTGATTCAGGTGTATTATCTTCCTAACAAGTGAGGGCAGGGACCCTCTATTTTTTTTCCTGTAACCCCCTATGATACCTAGCATGGCGTTGAACACTTCAGGAGGTGCTTGATCAATATTTGTTTATGATTAGGGTATGAAGGCCTGAGTTTTGAACCATAACCCATGGCCTTTTGGCTTTGAGGCTTCTACAGGTTGGGTACGTGTGCCTTCAGACTACGTAGTGTTATAGAGCTAGACTAAGGGGTGCTTTGCTCTGCTCCCTCAGCAGGAGCCCCTTCTCACTGATGAAGCATCAAACTGCTTCCAGCTTCTTGCTTTTAACCAGGAAAGAGGGTGTGAATGGGAGGGCGTGCAGGGGGAACAGGGAGAAGAGGAAAGATCCTCAGGGATCAGCAAACAGAGAAGCAGGGGATCCCCAGGGGTTGTGTGGGAAGCTAGAGGAGTCATCAGCTGAGCTGTGTAAACAGCACAGTGCTCCCGTCTCACAAAAGGGAGTGGATTTCAAAAGGAGGAGTTTTTACCTTCCTTTGGAAAGCTCTGACTGGCTCTCTGTAGGTTAGGTTTAAAAGGTGTTTTTCTCTCTCTCTCTCTTTTTGTATGAATCCTTTGATACTTGAGTAGGGAAATCCTCTCTTATCAGCTAAATTCACTGACTCTTACACTGTTTCCCTTTTTGCTGCCCGGTGGAGAGAGAGAGAGAGAGACAGACAGACCAGGGCTATTTGTACAACTTGGAGCTTGATTATAAGGAGAAAGCCACTGTGTTTAATTCTGCTGTAGATGGCCCAGTCTGTGCTTCCTGCCAGGGTCAAATCATGTACCTGAGATCACGGTACTGCCTAAAAGACAGTTTGAGGGTTAGGTCAGAGTGCCTGGATAGACTGCTGTCACATCTCTTGACTATGGTCTTCTACTTTAAAGTGACCATCCACTTTCCAGTTCTTCCTGGCTGTGCCTGCACCCTGAGAATAGAGAATAACTGGACCATGGCTGTGGGAACATTTGGGAAGCAGCATAACACATAGAGTGGAAAAGAGAATTCTCTTTGGAGGCCAGAGGACGTGTGTTCAAGTGTGACCTCTTGGGCCTAGTACTTGTATGATCTTGGCCAAGTTACATAAGAGTAAGGGAGTTGGCTCCTGAGGTCCCTTTTGGCTCCAGATCTATGATCCTATGGCTTTAGCCTGATCCCCGTATTTTTACAAGTGAGGAAGCTAAGGTTCCAAGAGATGAAATTACTTGTATAAGGCCCCATAGCAAGTTGGTGATAGAACTGGGGCCCAAAGTAATGTCTCTGGGATCCTGTTGGAGTATATCCTTCACTACATGCAGGTGCTTTTAAAAATTTTATTGTTAGGGAGAGGTCTCCGTGGAAGAATTGCTTATCTGAAAGCAGTTTAAATGGAAGCCTAGTCTCAGTTTGGGTTTCCTCTGTGTGATGGGGGTGAGTGGGTGAGTGTAGAGGTGAAGGTGTTGAGGCTTCTGTGTAGGCTGATCTCCTGGGACAATGACAACTCCAAGCAGCTGTGGGTTATCGAGCAGTAAGAAGAATGACAAATTGGGGGAAGAACAAGAAGGGAGAAGCCAAGACTTTTCAAAGATATTCAAGGAGAAAGGGGAGATGAATTTAAAGTTGTAAGGTCTTGGGAGAACTGGCTGGTCGACAGACTCCATGCTAACTTATTTCAGGGGCTTTTCCCCAGGTTGGCTCCAGGTTGATGTTTTTTTCAGTCATGGCACCTTCCAGAGACCAATGACTTAAGTTACATAGGGCTGGTTAGTGATCTGGGCCAGGAGCAGCAGGAATGAGCACCCTGATAAAGATGATAGACCCTTGAAGTGTTGATTAAAGAAGGGGCTTAAGAAGGTAGTGAGTACTCCTGGCTAAGCTTAAAAAGTGCTCTGGAATGAATAGGGCGGTTGATTGTTCATTCTCTGCCTCTTGCAGAAGGTAATCTAGAACTATTCTCAGGTGAGGGAATTGTAGGATGAGAAGAGGCAGTGAATCTTAAAGGCAAAGTGGTTATTATATTAACTACTAGTTTTTTATTTGGACCAGCCCTGTATTTCTTATCCCCTCAGAGCCTGCCAGGGAGCTAGCTTATCCAGGGAGTGTCACACCCAACAGAGCTGGTGGTCTACAAGTCTTTCCTGGGCTAGCCCATTTCCATAGCTTTAGGAGAAAAAACAAATTGTGGAGGGGTGAATAATAGGAGGAAGCCTCATACCTAAGCAATTGGTAGTTTCTTCTGACATCAGGATCTTGAAGACTACTTGTCCAATTTGTCCATCCACCTTTCACAGAGTGGACTATTGTAAGCATAGAGGGAAAAACCTGATGAAGCTTTATGATGGGAATAGGTAGAGAAAAAAAAGTCTTACAGACTTTTGTTCCTGTGGATTGGGCAGGGAGGTCAGATCCTTTCATGAAAGGCTTCTTCTCGGGGCCTCCCTCCCCATTATTGGGGGTAGAACAGTGGTCCCTATTCTCTATTCAGTCATTTTGCTGTATATCTCTTAGACTTAGAGAAAGGTTGGAGCTAACAGACAAGTATTGATTCCTGGTTGTTGCTCTGAGGTACACCAACAAGATCTTGGTGATGACAGAGAGAATAGTAACATTAACAAGAATGGCAGCAGGAGCTGTGGTAGTAATAGGAATTGTAGCAGCAGCAGCAGCAGCAGCAGCAGTAGTAGTAGTAGTAGAAGTAGTAATAGTGCTGCTACTGTAACTGTAGCATTTATATGGCACTTTAAGGTTTGCAAAATACTTTACCCGTATTATCTCACTTTACATATATTATCTCATATGAGCCTCACAATAACCCTGTAAGTTAGGTGCTATTATTATCCTAGTTTTACAAATGAGGAAACAGGGTTTTGAGAGAGTTTAAGTCACTTGCTCATACACTTGTTAGATGTCTGAGGCAGGATTCAAACTCAGGTCTTCCAGGCGGCAGTTAAAGTACTTTATCCACTATATCACCTAGCTGCCCTATGACCACCTTTGCCTTTTCATTCTCCTACCCAGAACAGAGTAGCCCTGGGTTTTGTGTAGCTAATTATATTAAGTGAAGTTCATCTTGACTTCAGTGTCAGCAATCAGACCTGCCAAATTCACCCACCCCACCCTTTATGAAAAGTGACTCATCACTGAGAGCCAGAAGACCTCATCTGCAGTTGACTTGAAGTGATATGGCAACTGACTACACAAGGTCTGAGAGTATTGAAACTAAAAGGTACTCGGTCCTTAGCTGCTCTGTAGTAATAGATTCAGAGTCCTTTTTGGTACAACAGAAAACAGTGTCTAGAGGAAGTGGGTTCAGATTCCATCTTCAAGTACTTATTACTTGGGTGACCTTGGGTAAGTCATTTAACCACCTTTGGACTCAGTTTCTCCATCTGAAAAAAGAGGGGGTTGGATTAGATGGCCTTGGAGGTCTCTTCTCATTATTAGTGGCATAGAATTTGAGTACTGATACAAAGCTTAGAGATTAATTCAGATTTTTCATTTTAGAGGAAATTGTTTCAGAGAGATTGAGTCTCACCCACTCTGCGCTATTAATTAGTAGCAAAGTCAAGACCAAAATCCAGGTTTCTTAATTCCTAATCCAATTCTCTCCTGATTTACCATGCTACCACTCATCAGGAGTAGAAAATCATGGCTATATGCATAGATGCACATACATACATATACACATACGTACACATGCACATTTGGGTAGAAAATCATATGTGCATAGGTATATATTGTACATAGAAAGACATACAACACATATACATACACATACACAAACTCTTTTCTTTTGAAAATCCTCTATGGGCAGAAAATTATTTTGCTGCTCTATTTAGTGTCTGAGTTTTTTAAGTCATATGGATTATGTTGAGACGAGTGTGTCAGGGTGGAGTACCTGGGCTCCTATATTGTGTCTGTTATTTATGGCCTGTATGACTTTGAATAGTAATAGCTAACATATATGTGCCAGGCACTGTGCTAACAATAAGCACTTTATGATGATCACCTCTGGTCATCACAACAATCCTGAGAAGTGTGGGTGTTATTATTAGCCCCATTTTACAGATGAAGGAACTGATACAGAGGTGAAGTGACTTGCCCAAGGACACACAGCTAGGATGTGTCTGCAGACCTAGCACTCTATCTGCTGCACCACCTTGAATGAGTCCTAATCTCCTTGTAGCCCTCAGTTTCCTTATCTGTTTAAAAAAAAAAAGGTTGGCTTGGATGGTCTTTGAAATCTCTTTTAGCTCTAAATCTATGCTCCGGGGACCTCTAAGACCTTTCCTCAAACTCAGAATCCCGAAGGACAAGCAGCTGTATCTCTATTTCACTCATTTTGGGAGTCACCAGAGTAGTCAAACTTCTGAAAACAGGTGCATGGCTTTTGGCCCAGACAGCCTCAACTCTTCCCCAGCCCCACTCCTTCACAAACCCTTCTCTAATACAGCAGATACAACGTACAGGCATGCCCATCTGCCTGTTAGTGTGTCAAGGATACTCTTTTTTTTTTTAACAAGGTGATTGTTTTTCTGTTTCTGTTATCTCCTCCTTTCACCCTTAATAAAAACACAGTGTGCATAGGATTTAGGGGAAAAAGATTAAAGCCTCTCTTTCCCCCCAGCAATATCTTACATTGTATACTACTTCTGTGCCTACTGCATTTTCAACTTATTACAGCTTTTCTATGACTTGGAAAATAGGTTGACTGAGTGATGATTGTTTTCATGAAATGGTGCAACAAGTAAAGAAATGCTTGTCATTAATAGTGCAGTTATGTAGATTGTAGCTTTTTAAGCCTTCAGTTTCAAACCAGATTAGAGCTCTGTTAACTTAAAATAGCCAAGGAGGGGGAAAAAAATAAAGGAAAAAAAAGAACTGTCGGAATCAGAGGAAAATATTAGCATTATGAAACATGTTAATAAGTAGCCATTAGCACTTTATGTCTGCATGAATAGCATCCTTAAGTGTTTTATTGGTGACAAAATAGACTCGAGTCACATAGAATGACATTGGTTTTCAAATTGGCAAGTTCTTGTAATTCAAACTTCTCATTGTTAGCACTGGCTGTGGAGTTCACCGTGTCAAAATGTGCCCTGGGGTGGGAAGGTAGCCCTCAGCTGGGTTTGTTGCTCTCAGGTAGGAGAGATCTGCTCCCTTAAAAGGGAGAAAATCTGCAGCAGGGGTGTTTAACTTTTTGTGTCACGGACCCCTTTGGCAGTTTGGTTCAGCTTTTGGACTGTTGGCTGTCTACATTCATAATTGAAGGAAATGCTCAGTTTTAGTTAGAGGTTGGTGAATGTAAAGATGTTTTTTTTCCCCCCATCCATGTTCATGGATCCCTTGAAATCCGAGTTGAAGAATTCCTGGTCTACAGCCATAGACTAAGAGAAGAGTTGAATGGTATCAGCTCTCCTCTGAAGGAGCTGTACTCTCTGACCTTTCACAGTATTAGGGGGGTGATTATCTTTGTTGATCCAGACAACTTAGCATGTGTGTGTTCCATTATGATGGCTGAAGGAGGAACACTAAGGAGACAAGCTCTTCTGAAGTGGTAGTAGTGAAAATAGATTGTTGGTAACCTCAATGCAATGGTAGTACACAGAACTGTGGCCTTTAAAGACTACGTGAATAAATGGTACTGGTACCAATTGTTTTAGCTCCACCTGGCTTCTACTTCAGAGCTGACTTCACCTCTGCTACAGCCTCTCTGTGGGTCTTAACTGCTGCCATCTTGGATTTCTCCTGCTGGGACCAGTCTGTACCTGGTCTTAGCTGGATGCCTCACTTTGCTTCTTCTCTTTCATTTACCCAAGATGGAGGATGGTTTTTTCAAAAAGGGTTTAACTAGTGATTAAGGAAAAGAATGTAAAATGTAATTAACTCTAAGTTTATGATTGAGTATAAAAAGGTCAAGTTATGGAGCACAGGTCTGAAGACCTATTTAAACTAGCTACAACTGACCAGTACAGTTTTCTGCACTAAATCTTACTGCTTCCCTCTCAGGAACTCGCTGGCCTGGTCCTGCCATATGGCTTGTCGTCTTGCTGCCTTTCAGAAGACCCCCCCGTTACATTCCTCCCTCCTTTGCCATTTCACCCAACTCCTGGTTGCTTTGCTTTTCTTTTACATTTGATTTTTATTTTATTCTTGTTCGCAATTACATGTAAATCATTTTTAGCATTCTATTTTAAAATGTTGAGTTCCAAATTTTCTCCCTCCCTCCTTCCTTGAGAAGGCAAACCATTTCCCTGGTTGCTTTTGAAAGTTAGTGGCCCTACTGACCCCTCCCCATTCACTGAGCTAGATTAGACTGTTGCCCACTGGGTCCAATTACGTATTTCACACTCATAACAACCACCAAGGATTGTTTACCCAATTCTCCTTAAAGATCTTTTTAAAAAAATATGACTTCATTTATTGTGCCCTCAGTAACAGACAAAATTCTGACCACTGCTAAAGGGAAGACTCATTGGTCAATAAATGCTGTGTTCCAGGAACTTAAGATACAAAGGAAAAAAGAATCAGTTACTTCCCTCAGTGAGCTTGTATTCTGTCCAAAGAGGGCTGTTTCTTCCCAGCTTACCCCTTTCCTCTCCAAAACAACCTAGCCTCTCTATTTAAGTTCCTTCTTTAGGCTTCTATCTTCAAGTATTACCTGAGGGGCAAATAACCTGTCCACGTTTGGCCCCAGTCATATAACTAGAATTGGAGTGTCCTATAGTAAGGCAGTGCAGCGAGTCAGACATCTCACTGAGAATTTGGAGGCCCCCTGGTCCTGCCACTGGGAAGTTACTCAATCTTTCTGACTCTTAGTTTAATTCTAAAATGAGAGCTCACTATCTTCAGGAACTCTTGTAGTGCTAAGACCCTAGGTCTCCATGAATGGTGAGAATTGGTAGGGAAAGAACTGCTAAAACATGTACTTTTTATATAGGATGATTTAGGCTGCAGTTCTCTACACTAATATAGTTGCATATATCGCATATATCTATATGTTCCATTTTTATACTTTGCTTTATTGATATGTTTTGTTTTTAGGTTACATTTATAGATTATTCTCACTCTCTGAGAGATCTCTTGCAACAAAGTTAAACTAATAACACGGTGCCCTTATCTGAAAGTTCAGGCAACTTTTCACATGGGTAGCACCTCCCCCACATTTATTTTTTTTAATTAAGAGAAATCTATTTATTTTCCTCCTATCCCCTATCCCGTTGTGTGTGTGTGTGGGGGGCAGATTTCTTATAATAAATACACGTAATCAAGTAACACAAATTCCCTCAGTGGCTGCATGCAAATATGCATAGATACATACGCATATATGTCTACATACGTGTAGACATATATATGTATGTATGTGTTGGTATCTATGTCCCATTTTTGTACACTAAATTCTATCATTTTTCTGTCATGGATAGCACATTTCATCACGGGCATGATGAATGGTCATGTATTGATCATATAGCCTTTACCATTCTTATCCAGCCTTCCCTTGAAGATATCAAATGATGGAGAACTCACCAGCCTCAGAGGCTGCTAACTTTGCCTTTTAAATTACTTTTTGAGGTTCTTCCTCTTTGACTGAAGAGAAATCTGTTTCTTTGTAATGCATAGCTCCTGGTCCTAGTTATGCCTTCTGGGGCAAAGCCTGACAGTCCATTGGATATGTAGACAAAGCTCTCCTCTAGGCTTCTCCTGTGCAGATTCCATCAGCCAGTTCTCATTTTGCCTGGTTTCAGGTACTGTCTCCATTCCTGATCTGCCCCCACACCCCCTTTGAAGATGTTGAGGTTATCAATAACCTTAGAACGTGGCATCCAGAAATGAGCTCAGCATTATAGGTGTCATCTGATCAGGGCAGGTTACTATAAGGACTCCCATCCCCCTCATTTCAAACATGATGCTTCTTTTTTCAAGGCAGCCTAAGATCTAACTTTTAGCTTGACTGTTCTTCAGATTACAAAGACTATGAACACTGGTCTTTTATTTCTTGTTTAACCTTTTCGGTTCATCTCAGTAGGGTGTAGGAGAAAAACTCTTTGTGAGCCAGAGAATTCTATTAGAAGCCAAAGCTTTGGCCTTGTTGGTAAAGGTCTTTCTGCATGTTGTTACTGGCACATTGCTGTATCCTGCCACACTGAATAATCCTTTTCCAAAAACTGGGTGGTAAAGGTGCTTCCTTCTTAGACAATTTAGTTACTTCTGGGATGCGCTGGTTTGAGAATCTGGAATCACTTATGGTTCTTCTCTCTACACACCCTAACTCTTATTGCCCCAACAGAAAGGTTAGTGGGGAAATAGGAAGCTTTTTCTCTAAAAAGAGATTTTAAAGCCCTCTGATAAAAAGAATAAAGGAGTTCTCCCGGGTCCAGGTGATATTCAAGCTAGCCAAGTTGTGGTCAAAGAAACAGTTGGGTTACTAGGTTGATAACTTACCTAGGTTTAAATTGTATTTTCAGTCCAGATATCCAGAGTTGGAAGGAGAAGGAAGCTAAAGCATTAGAGTATTCCTAGTTAGGCATTGACTCACATTCATGGTGCCAACTTTGGTGGGTTGAGCTATTGCATGAGGGGTGATGCATCTGCCTGGGTCTACTTTCCTGTGAGAAAGAAGGACAGACAGACCTTTCACCAAAGTTGGATTTCCTTGTCAAAGAGAAGTAAGAACCACTTTTGCCGTGGAATCACGGGGAAGGGCTGAAATAACATTAAGAGTATGAGATTAATACATTCCCTTCAAGTGACTGAGGACAGGGGTTTTCTTTTATGTGCATCAAGCCCCTTTCCATTTTTCCTCTCTTTTCTACGCTTCTCTAACCCTGACAAACATGAAAGGAAATCCTTCCAGATTCATCGATGGCCCTGAGGATGGTGTACAGAAAAGTCTAGGCAGTACACTCAAAGCTGCTGCCACACTGTCAAAGGAGACCCTCAGAGAAACTCAGGTGGCTTCTCGCCAGCCACATCAGACGATTTCTCTGAGCCCCATGCCATGACCGGACTGAGCTGCTCTGGTTTATTACTCCCTCCCACCCCCCTTTGTCCTTGTTATTGCTGCTCCTGCCATTGTCAAAACTCCTTTTACACATCCTGGTACAGTTTTCACATTGTCCCCTTCCTCTTAAAGAGTCGAGGCCCTTTAAAAAACAAAAACAAAAACAAAAAACCCCAATGTGGTCCCCGTCGAGATGTTACATAACCTTACAGTTGCATTCCTTTAAAAATGTGTGTTATGGATGTTTGTCTCACAGCAACTGGCAACTCTCCTTGTTTGTGTAAATGTCAGATTCTATGTAGTTATTGACTGCTCTGTTGGGCCTATGTGTTGCACTACTGTAGGGAAGGTGGCCCGGGGCGTTGTTCTGTGTAATGAAGCCTTTCTCGGGCTCCTCTTTGCAATCAGGGCTTTTCTGCATTCTAAAACAAGTGGGGATGAGCTTGAGTTTCCTATACTTTTTATTTATGTAACTTTTTTGTGGGGGAAGGGGGTGCTGGGGAGAAGGAGTGTTGGGTAGACAGCCCTTGGGCAATCAGCATTTTAGGTTGGTTCTTCTAGATGAATAACTACTTAGCTGTTGCTCAGCCACTTTTGTTTGTGAAATAAAGGGCAGTAAGCACCATGACACGAGAGAATTTCAGGTTTATTGTGATTTCTTTTTTGTGTTTGCATCTGTCCTACTCAGTTAGGAGCATTATCTATAACCCTATAGGAACCAACACCGAAGACCATATGATTTTAAAGCTTTAGAAATCTGTGTGTGTAATATGTCTTTTGTGAATTTTTTTTTTGTTCGTTTGCTTTAGAAACTGTAATAATAATCCATAGTAATTATCCCATAGTATGCTGTCCTTTGTTACGGGAGCACTGGATTAGTTTGAAAACGTGTCCTGTATACAGTTTCAACAGCTTGATTTTGCTCTTCTTTCCCTCCCTCTGTCTCTCCCCTCCCCCCCTTTTTTTGTCTCTTGTGATTAGGAAGACAATTTCCACATTTTTGCCATATGTCTTAGAGAAGGCCGGGACTAACAAGGCAGTAGCAGACTTAGGACCACTAGCTGTTCAGGTGGTGAGCCGGGCGTGTAGAACAGAAACATATTATGCAGAGACCTAGGCTGTTGAAACAGCTGCATTTGGAAATTATTTTTTTCCCCCTTGCCCACCCTCCTTCCTTCCCCAGATCTTGCAAGGCTCCTGAACTTAGATCTGAAAATGCAGAGTCCTACCCCAGGTTTTAACTTTTCTTGCCCAAAGAGAAAAAAGCAGCCTTAGTGGCAGGATCCCTGCAGCCCAAGTAGGTTCTTTGTATACTCTTCCAGGGTAGGCAGGGTAAAAGCCTTTTCTGTATTTTTCTTTTCTTTTTTCCTTTCATTTTCTTTTATTCCTTCTTTTTTTGTGTATGTGTATGTGTGTGTGTGTGTGTGTGTGTGTGTGTGTGTGTGTGTATGTGTGTGTGTGCATGTGCCTTATTTTGCATTCGGCTGTGCTGAAAGAGCATTTAATCCTTGCCCTTCTGTCTGTTGAGATACTATGTTTTTTTAATAGTGCTTGTTTATGACTAAGGTCAAAGACAGTATTTCAGAACAAAAATTAGAGTTAGTTCATAATTGAGTACATATGTATGTAACTGTTTATTTTTATAGTTTGCTAATTTATTTTTAAACAGCTCAGTTGAGCCAACATGTTTATAGCTCCGTTCATCACATGCCTTACCAGTCAGGGTGTTAAAAGGCACATGCTTTTCAAGAGTTCGGATCCCAAGTTAAATTAGATAATACCATCAGGTAGCAATTTAATTACATTAATTGAATGTTTAGCCTGAAAGGTACTTTTGCAGAGGCTATAATGAAATAACATTTATAAGTACACATGTATAAATCTCAGTGTTATAGACATTATTTGGGGTTGCTGACAGAAAAATGGAAATATATCAAGGGTTTGGAAGGAGAAATGGGAAATACTCTCATCAGCACTAAAAGCTGCCTTGGCAGTTTAGGAAGATGCTGGTCATGACCATTTCATTATGGAGCTGCCTTCTTCATTAGCACCTTATGTGTTCCTAAACCAAACTTGGGTAGAGTTCCTGACCAGGACTTCCCAGTGAGACAGGGCACCTTCCCTGGCTTAGTCATGACAATTGTCCAGAGGTGAGATGTAAACAAGTAGAGCCTCTGGCTACCCTGGAGAAATTGGGCCATGAAGATTGGCACACCAAATGACATTTCTGAGACCAAAGTCCTTGGCATCCCAAACTGATTCTCTAGTTTGGGCTCACTGTGTGAAAAATAATAGAATTCCAAGCCTCAGTGGGGTATCTACAGGACCAGGGAGGTAGGTTCACCAAATCACAGAAGGCAAAAACAGAAAGCAAGTTTTTGCTTGGGTGATGCAGTGCTGTATTTGAACCTCAAAGGCCAGAGTATCAGACCTTAAGGCTTTCTGAGCTAACCATGGAGACACCTTGCCCTCATTGAAATGGCCTGCCACAAAGATGCTCAGGCATTTGGCTAGAATTTCAAGATATTTGGGACCCAGGTGTTGTTCCATCCTCCTCTGTGATTTAGTGTGGCGAGTGTCAAAAGGCAGGCTATGAAAAGGGATTTTGAAGGTACACTAACAACAGCTCCTCTGGGTTTGAGTAAGTTTGAGTAATGCAGTGTCTCCTTATACCATCTGGTTTCACCTGCGTTACAAAATATAACTGTAGCCCTCCACTCCCCCCCAACCCTAAAATCAAACTTCACTCGTCCTCTGCTGCATCTCACAAATAAATCAGGTGAATTTGTTGTTGCTCCTGGGTGTTTACTTGTACACAAATATTACTCAAGTTGTTTTCGGCCACCAATATTTTCCCTGTGGTTCCCCCCATCACAGCTGTTTCCACTAACATCTGTAATTGGCCTTTCCCTTAGTAGTCAGTCATGAATCACTTAGTTTAAAATTACAGAGGCATATATGTGTGATGTGGGGAGTTAAATAGTCACACATCCTCAGATGATGTACTCCTGATCAAACAGGGGCCGGCCTACCACTACTTCTGGGAAGTAAGGGTAGGAGGGGTATATGTTAGCAGAGGTGCACTTAGTGGGAGCAGGAAAACAACCACCCCAGTGACGTGTTGATGGAGACTAAAGGGGTGTGTGTGTGTGTGTGTGTGTGTGTGTGTGTGTGTGTGTGTGTGTGTGTGTGTGTGTGTGTGTGTGTGTGTGTGTGTGGAGGGGGAAGCATAGGAAGGCGGGGTTGGCACCCACAGAAAGGGCAGAAAGGTTTTCATTCTCTGATGTAGATAAAATGTTTGTCCAGCTGAAAACAATCCCACTCGCCTGCTTACCTGATGAGTGATCTCCCCCAAGCTGACAGCTGCTTCGACAGATTTCACCTACAAGTCCCGACAGAGCCAGCGGGGTGTTCTTTTAGGCCTGTTATTACTACCACGGAGGCAAACTTGTAAGACTGAAGTTTGATAATAAAACTTAGAAGCCATTTATGCACATCCATGCCATATATCTCCCTTTGTCTTCCTCCAGCTACATCCAAGTTCTGTGAAATGGAGAATGAACTGGAATTCTCCAACCCAAGTATCCATAATGATAGTTAACAGCATCCATGTAAGTCCTTTGTCATGGCATGGGGGTGACCCTGGGTTCTTGAAGGGTATGCCAGCAGAGCACAAGTTCTAGCAGGTTCCACTGTGCTGGGATGGCTTTGAGTAATGGACTTGGCAAACACCTGTATGTCTGTCTGTCATCCAAAGGCTGGACTGGCTAAGTTGGAAGACGCTCACCACCTGGATGGCTTCAGGGTGATGAATTTTTCAGCCATGGAAGCTCTCAAAGACTGGATAGCAAGGCTGTGGTTGGGATTGCTACCCCATGGGTAGAGGGAGTGCCTGCACGGGTGAAGGCAAAGATTCTTGAAATATTGACAGAGCGCAGTAATCATTACAGTACCAACAGCACCACTTAGGAGTTTGTAGCATTTTTCACATTATCTACAGTGTCTTTTGCTTATTCCCCTTGAGATAAGAATAGTAACACACCTACCTTGCCTGTTAAGAGAGATGGCATAACTGAACACCAGAGAAGTTATGTGGAGCCGGTGGTCACACTTTTACTAAGAGACAGAGCCAGTATTAGAGACCTAAATTACCTAGGTTGGGTTCATTGGTCTCTTCACTCCTTCATCCACATTGTCACTGTTTTGTTTGAGCAAGGACAGTTATCTGGATAGGGGACAGAAGCCTGTAATGGATCTCACTGGCAAGAGGAAAGACAATAGTAATATTTGCTATTTGGGGGGGTTTAAAGTTTGAGACAAGTTATGGTGAAAAGGTTTCCCTTAGATTAAGTAGGTGTAAAATATTAATGGTTCTCTGCCTACACTGAGTTCCTTGTAAAAATAGACCTATATGCTCTAGATTGTTCAAGAGTTTCTCATAGTTGCTAAGTACTGGTGGAAACATGATCACTTAAAGGAGTTTCCCCTTCCCCTCATAAATATTCTAGCTGAGCTGTAGTAATTATTCCTTATGAACATTAATAATAATAGTGGTCATATCTGGTATTGCTTACTCATTGTAGGGATATAATAGAAAAAGCATTGATTCTTTGGGTCAGACGACCTGGGTTTAAATTCTCTAATGATTTTTTTTTTAACCAATGTGACTTTGGACAAATAATTTACCCTCTTTTGGACTCAGTTCCCTCATATGTAAAATGAACGAATTGTATCAGGTGACCTCTGAGGTTCTGTAGAGTAGACTATGCGGAGTAAGGAGTTAGAAAAAGAGTAAGGGCAGAGAGAAGAGCTTCTCCAGAAAGTCTCCCCCGAAAGAACAGTACTTACCTTTGATTGTTGACTTCGGACATTTTTTCTCTTTTGTTTTAAGTCATCTGGGAGAATGTGTTTCAAAGAACATATTAACATTAAATTGAACAAAAAAAATGTCACAGAGGTGATCTGAGATAGAAAAGACTAGCGAGGTAAAAGGTGAGAGTTCTTAGAACATTCCAGCATTGAGAGTGGTAGCCCCTCCTTTGCCTTGGTAACTGGATGCAGGAGGGCAGGGAGGCAGGAATGGGGGATAGCTGTGGTAGACTCTTAGGAGATGATGCATCCAGGTTCCCCCGTTCATTTGTGCCAGGAGCTGAGACGGTCTTCCTGAGGAAAGAACTGTTTAGAATTAACACAGGGCATTTTCTCTTGCTTAAAATAAGATGGGCTGAGAGTTCTC
Organism: Pseudochirops cupreus; assembly: GCA_028627135.1. Lineage (NCBI taxonomy): Eukaryota > Metazoa > Chordata > Mammalia > Diprotodontia > Pseudocheiridae > Pseudochirops > Pseudochirops cupreus. The sequence continues at coordinate 90,021,156 of CM053581.1, read as the reverse complement.
ACTGGGTATCTCTATTATGCGTAGGGAACCCTGCCAGGCAAATCTAAGCCAAAAAGGAGACCAGGACCAGGGGGCACAAAGGTAGTTTATTTTGAATAATATCTTTAAGCACTCTCTGAATATGTTATCCAGAAATACAAGTGCTTCTAGCCAGCAATGTGAAAAATACGAGGGTTTTTTTTTCATTTTTAGTGGATGGTCCCTAACATTGAGTGTGGGTGTGAGTGTTTTCATTTTTTTCTTAAAGTGAAAAGCAACAGAACAACTATGTTTCCAGGGGTTTTATTGAATTTAAGGAAAAAAAAGATTCTAAAGATACTGCCCTTTCCATTTGGACATTGAGGCTGAACACGCCTCAGTAGTCTTCCAGTTGTCTCTCAAATCTTGTGACCTTGACTTAGTCACTTACAAATTGTTTGACTTTGAGCAAGCCACTTAACCCCTCTTGGCTATAGTTTCCTTATTTATAAAGTGAGGGTTTGATACTCTGTATGCCATAAGGTCTCTTCCACCTTTAAATCTACTATATTAGGATCCTTTGTCTTTAGGCTGTTGTCCAAATCTTGTGGAATCTTCCCAGATCTTTTACTTCAGTCTCTTACTGACAGAAGTCTATGACCCTGGGTAGATCACCGAACCTCCCTCAGCCTATTTCCTTGTCTGTAAAAATGAGGATGACAATAGAACCTATCTCTCAGGGTTGTTGTGAGGATCAAATGAGATAATCTTTATAAATCATTCTGCTAATCTTAAAAAGCTATATAAATGTTCACTGTTACTATTAATTATTATGATTACAGTATTGCTATTATTGATGTAATCATATTACATATATTATTACTAGACTACTACACTGTTATTATCACTATTGCTCCAGCAGTGTCTTGGAAGGCCTGGTCATGCTCCCAAGGGGAACAAGATTTTGGGGTGGGTGGAAGAGTTCTTCCTGAGTATAGAAAGGAGAGCTGCAATCATCAGTAACTGGTTGGGGCTTTGCAGTTGTCTACAGGCTTCTTCAGTGCCTGGCACACTTAATAAATGCATGTTGACCCAGTGACTAATAGAGTTCTGCATTGAATAAGTGCCTCAACAGTCTTCTGATTGTCTCTAAAATCCTGTGTTCTTTTTTGCTATGTCCCTTCTGATATTGTGGGCAAATCAACTTTTCTGAGCTGTAAGTCCCTCATCTGTAAAATGAGAGGTTCGACTAATAAGGTTCCTTTTTCCTCTAAATCTAGGATCCTGTGATTTCATACCTACTGGGTGGCATTTGGAGTGTTCGTTCACTGGGGATGCTGCCCTGAGATCTGTTTAACTGACCCTTCTGATGGGTCGGAGTTTTTTAGTTTGCCCTTAGAATAAAATAGAGAATCTGAAAATAAAGCCTCATCAGTGTTCTGGAAGGCCTGGTCTTCCCCAAGTCCACTGCTTTACCCCACTGCTATTGATTTCTGCAGGGAGAGAGCTGGTCAATGGAAGTCTTAGGTTGAGTTTTTTTTTCCCAATAAATGATATCTGTAATAAGTCAAAGTCAAAAGGAATATAGAAAAACAAGGTTCCTTACCACCTTGTCCTTGGTTTCCATCATGGGTCTAATACCAGTATTCCCTTAGATTAGCTAGACTTCTTGACCTCTGTTACGTCATACACTCCTTGGGCAGCCTAGTGAAGCCTGTAGACCTCTTCTGAGAGTAATATTTTTAATGTATAAAATGAAACACAGTATCACAAAGGAAAAACAAATTATATTAAAATACAGTTACCAGTTTTAAAAAATGGTAACTTCATAGACTCAAGGTTAAGAATCCCTGCTTTAGATCTAAGCTCCAGAAGGCAAGACTGCAAATTCTACCCTTCCCTTCCTCCATTCTTCAGGAGTGTTTGAGAAGACTCAAACAATTCTGAATTCCAGTTTAGTAGAATTTGAGAACTATAGAAGGACCTTTAAGACTATCTAGATTTACCCTCTTATTTTGCAGATGCAAAATTTAGAGACTTTAAATAAATTTCTTGAGGGCAAGACACAAAGGAAGTGTTTAATGATTGTTCAGCTGAATTTAAGTGCCTTGGATCTGTCAACTTAGCAGAACCTGGGCAGGAACACACATTTTAGTGTTTGGTCTGATGGACCAAACTGAGATAGCCTGGCCACCATCTTTTCTCTTTTCCCCTTGGTCATTGAGAGAGAGAGGTTTTATACGAGCAGATCCATCAGAAATAGTAGGTTAGAAAAAGATTTCTTGTTTAGGAAAACCTCAGATTTTAATGTCAGAAGGAAACATGGAATGAAGTGTGAGTAGTAACTTCTGATATGAACAGAAGACTACAGCCAGGGGAGGAGTTAGATAAGGAAGGCCTTGGATCCATAAAAATCCCTATCAGTTTCTGAGAATAGGTGGTTACAGCTATGGAATATTGAAAGAAAGTCTTTCTCTGTGGGTCTGATAATTCCTCCCTAAAAGCTATCCTGCCTTTGTTGTCTGATTAGGCTCTGGTTTTACCCCCCTGCTTACTTTACTTTCTCTTTGTTCTTAACCACCTCCAAGTTAGGAGGACCTCTACTATTTACCTGTGTTCTGCCTTGGTTTTAGTCTTTGTAGCTCAGTCAATCTGGCTTGTAATGCCGTGTTTAGCCGGCTTTCACAAGCTAGGCCAATAAACTTCAAGCACATCAGCTCGCTTAGAAGGACCTGATATCTGATTGTTGCTTTGATAAGCGCCTGTACAAATATTTATAGGATTCTGATAGTCTTCTGAATTGCATTATTACAACATACAGAGCTGTCAGATTTCCAGGATTTCTGGTGGGAATGTGTTTCTGTGGAATTAGAGACCGTTTCCAGCCCTTGGTCCTCCCTTCTCTCTACCCAGTGGCCACATGGCCTTATTAACCTGAGATTTTGCCCAATGGGACCACCTGAGTTGCTCAGAAAAAAGAAATAGCTGCCTTTTCTTTCCTGTCGCTGATAAAAAGAACTGAAATGAAGAAGGCCATGGCGGTCTCTTCTGGAGCCAGAGAGGCCCAGAAAAAGCTCTAAAGCCATCTTCTGCACCCACTCCCCATCCCCTTTGTAAGTGATTCATGCATGGATATTGCTAATAATTTTGGTGCTTAAGAGAGGTCCTGCCCCTAGCTAACTATGGTTGAGCTTCTAATTCAGAACTTATAAAATGGATCAGTTAGGATAATTGTTCACATTATGAAAGGATTCTTCCTCCCAAGATCTGGCTGAAGTTTTTCTAGAGCATTTAAGTGTTTGTTTACAGATCATTAACCACTTCAAGCCAACCTATTAGGAGCTGGAGGCCGTTTGGAGGTCAATCAAAAATGAAGGGAAAGCATCTTGGAAATGATTTTGCAAGTCAGCGAGATGAGAGGCTTGGGTGCGACTTTTCCAGGAGTCTTTCCTTTGAAGGGATGGAGATATCTATTGGTGTGGTTCTCTGAGGGGTGGAAGTGACCTTATTGTACTCCCCTGTTTTATAGATGTGGAGACTCCAAGGTGAAGTGACTTTCCTAAAGAAGGCAGTCACTGTCTCAGGGACTGGAGGGCCTGGGTTCAAGTTCTGCTTTTGACAACTCAGTCTATGTCACTTTGGACAAGGCACTTAACCACTCCCTGGTCTTCTGTTGTTTCATCTGTAAAATGAGGGGCTAGATGACCTCTGAGGTCCCTCCTAGGCACAGAACTGGGGCTCAGTTCAGTCTTTGGATTTCAAAGCTGCTAATTCTCTGCCACTACCACTTGCCTCCTCTTAAAATAGTGAATGGTATTAAAATGGGTAGGTAGGGAGAGGGAATTGTTATTCCCATTTGACAGATGAGGCATGGAAGTGACTTGCCCAAGGTCACACATCTTCTTGGTGAGTACACAGCCTGAGCTAAATTTAACCCTGGGGGGTTTGCTTTTGAGGACTTTTCAACTTCAGAACTCTTTTACACGTCCTTCTCTAATGTCAGTAATATTAGGAACCTCACTCTCTCTGTTTCTGTCTCTGTCTCCCTCTCCTTTCTCTCTGTCTGTCTGTGTCTCTCTCTCCTTCTGCACCCCCCCCCCCACCTCGTGGCACTGGAACCAGCCACAAAATGGGTGGGTGGGGGCAGGTGTTCAATCCTTTGATCCCTTAATTGCTTGCTTTCTTTATCACCACCCAGAGAGACTTCCTTCTTCTGTTTGAGTGGTCTTTGAGCTACGAAGGTTAACTTGTCTCCCCTGCAGACCCATCGGGCCTCCTGTCTCCTCACGAGGGCTGGCATTCTTCCTGTGAACTAATTGCTGGAATGCCTGAGCTTTTGGCCTCCTCTCCTTCGGGGAGGCCCTTTCCTTTGGCGAGATGAACCGATGCCTGCTGCATCTGGGCTGACAGAACAGTGACCAGAGAATTGGTGGCTTTGGATCTTGGACTGTCACCTTCCCCCCACCCCACCCTTCCTCAGTCCAGTGGCCTCAGATGGTTTTAACTCTGCACAGTCTCCCTCTCCTAGCCCATTCTTATTGCATCAGCTTCCCAGGTTGCCACTGGGTCACCCAAAAGCCACCCCCATCATAATTTCCTGATGTCTTGTGTTTTTTTTCTTTTTTCTTTTTCTGAATGGGGTGGAGTAGCAAGACTGCAAGAGCCCCAAACACCCAAGGCCCAGGGCATGGCCCTGGCATGCAATAACCCTGGCGTGCAGCCCCAGGCAAGCCTGGGCAGAGGACAGAAACTAGGAGAGGGAGCATGGGGAGACAGCAGCAGAAGGCAGGCCAGACAGAATTGAGCCCTAAAGTAAACAAGTCTTCTCAGAGCTTGGGGGCTGGCAGCACTGGGGCTTCCTGTCCTTCCAGGGCTCTGGCAAAAAATGACTGGGCTGGAAGGCGCTGGTTTCTGGGGATCTGGGGGATGAACTGGACAGTCACTGGGGAACTTGGGTGCTGGTGAGCTTCCAGATGCGCCCCCCCCCCACCTTTGTCTTAACTCATCCTTACTCATTCTTTCATTCTTCCCTTGGCAGAGGGGCTCTCCCTTTCCGGGAAAGGAGCAAAAGAATGCAGGGTGAGGAAAGCAGGTGGGGACAGGGCAGCTGTAGAAGCAGGTACTTCTTGTCCCTTATTGCAAATCTCTCTCTCTCTCTCTCTCTCTCTCTCTCTCTCTCTCTCTCTCTCTCTCTCTCTCTCTCTCCATCTTTTCCATTGTGGAAAAATCAAGTTCTGGAGAGAGGTGTGTTTCCCCTCATCACTTTCCTAGGTACTCCGAAATGGGGTTACAGATCCTTTGCACTCAGTGGTATTCCTAGCCAGCTCAGTCTTCTCACCAGCAGCTCTGATGGGGCTAGAAAAAGGAGGGAGATGTTATGGTGCAGTTGGGCTTAGGGCCAGGGGGTTTGTTTCCTTCCCTCTGCTGCTAATTTACATCTATTTCACTTCAGATCCCTGGGCTCCCCACCATGCCAGTCCTTGGCAAAACTGAAGTAAGGGAAATTGTATCTTGAGCACCCTCCTTGACCTTTACTCCTATCAGCCCCCTCCCCACAGGAAGACAGGCCATCTCTACCTACTCACTGTGGCCTAGGAAAAGATGCAAGAGACTTTTATACCCATTTTTTGACAGATTTGCCTTATACCTTTGGAGGCAGCACCTAAATCTTAGGGGCAAGATGAACTTTGCAGTTCTGAAGAAAAGGAGCAACAAGGCATCATGTTTCCATAAGACATTACTGGAGAGAGGGTTGATTACCTGGAAAGACCAAACTGAACAAATCTAGCCAAGCAAGTCTGGGGAATTTATACAGAGCAGGCTTCTAAGTGCCTGCCCCTCCGTTCACAATTTTCCCCTCCCCCACCCCCACCTCCACCCCCCATTCTCTTCAGAGGTTTGGAGCAGGGGGTTAGACATTAGTGACCTGATGAGTTGTCATTGCTTCCTGACATCTCTGGCCCAAGCAACATTGTCCAGTGCTGTGGACGTCCCCCAGCTCCCTACTCCACACTGAAAAAAACCTAACAGGAAGACCCAGTTGTAAGGTCTGTGTAAGACTGTGCTGATCATGGTGAAATGGCTAAGTGCCACCGGGACCTGGTGCCTAGGACTTGGAGCGCCCTAGGTTAGTGGCATGATGTGTTGTTATTCCTCTGAGGAAGATGCCTACTTGAGAAGAAGAGGTAACTAATGCTAGTTACATGAGAAGGTACATGAAGAAGTAATAGTTAGAGGGTTGGACTCAAGAAAGGGAAACCTGACCTGCAATCCTGCCTTTGCCTCTTGTCTAACTGTGTGACCATGGCCTAATTGCTTAACCTCTCTGAAACAAAATTTCCTCACTCGAAAAATCAGGATAATTACATAGCTCAGGGTTATTACAAAGAACAAATAAGATAATGTCTTTGGAAAACCTTAAAATTCCTTAGAGATCTCAATATGGAATCTAGTATTTGTTATTAGATTATTATTAGAGCTAATATTATTAGAAATCCAATAATTAGTAGCTCTTATGTTAGATCTGTGCATTATTGTATTATTAATTAGATCTAATCTGTTATCAGAAATATTATCAATTGCCCTAAAGGCAGCTAGGTAGGACAATGGATAGAGTATTAGGCCTCGAGCTAGGATCACCTGAGTTCAAATCTAGCCTTAATAAAATCCTTAAACATGTACTAAGGTAACCCTAGACAAGTCACTTAACTCTGTTTTCCTCATTTTCTTCATTTGTAAAATGAACTGGAGAAAGAAATGGTAAATCCCTCCAGCATCTTTGCCAAGAAAACTCCAAATGGGTTAACAAAGAGTCAGACATGACTGAAAAAGACTAAACAGCTAAGTAGGCATTTTGTATACTTGTTTTTTAGACTATTTTGATAATTATGGGTATACTTAATTTCTTTGTGACCCTATGTACTTTTTTTATGCATTTAAAAAAAAACAGTCCTAGGAGCCTGTAGGCTTTGCCAAACTGCCAAAGGGGTCCATGATGCAGTGAAGGTTAAGAACTCCTGCCCTAAGGTAATCAGTCTTGGTAAGGGGCCAGCTATTGCCCAGTGAGGACAGCTTTGTTTGAGGGCTTGCAGGGGACTCAGAACCATAGCATGCATTTGACTGCCTTTTGTAATAGCTCAGTCCTCAACCTGACTTTTTATTCATTTGTCAGACATTGGCTTTAGACACCTGAGACTGTACAATCCAAACCAGATGGGATTGGACAGGAGTAGCAGGGAAGAGCTAGGAAAGTGGGGGAGAGAAGAGACTCTGAACCTTTTTCCTGAGTTCATGCTGATTATGATGAGAATCAGAGCTTGGAAATGGGTTTGTGTGTTGTCTTAAAGACATACATTCTCAGGTCATAAACTTAGACAGACCTGCCTGTTCTTGAAACCTCCATCCTTAGCCTCACATAGCTCATTCATTGCCCGTCAAAGATGTCACACTTGGAAACGCAAGCTCTGATTTCTGAAGACTTCAGTAGCCTTTTAGAAAAGTTCACAGGGAAAAGAGCCGAAATCTTGGGCCCACAAATACCTTTAGGAGACCTCAGAATGCCCATACTCTCCAAGGCAGTAACTTAACCTTTCCTGCCAGTGTGTAGCTCTCTCCGCCATCTTTCTCTATCTCTTGCTGCTCAGTTTAGGGAACTCAGAATCCGCACTGAAATTCCTAAATAAGCCTAGTGGAAAAAGGAAACCAGATTGTCCACTAAGAACCCAATATCTGCCTTCTTTTAGCTGACAGTCTCTGCCAGCATCCATCCTTGTAGAACTTCATGGGTAACTCTTGAAGGAAACACGTTCCAAAATATCAAAACAAAGGAAATTTTAAAAATTGCCTTCACATATTTTCCCTTCCTTTTCTCCTCTCTTTTCCAATTCTATTAGGTGCAATAAATAACTTAAGTACTAGTAATCTTTGTACCAGAGGCGGTCAAGTTACTTTTTGGATTTTAGTTATCCCACTAAGCCCCTATCCAGAAAACCAGGAAATTGACTCCCTTAAATAGTTTTGTGTTTCCCAATTGTAGGCTTAAGTCTCCAAAGAACTTTAATGCTGACCACTATAATGCTCTCTATGGGTTTGCCTACAGTGTAGTCCATGTACCACTTTTTCCCTTTATAAATCCCACTTAGAGCCCTTAGCTGTGTGCTTGGTGTTGGTTTCACTCTTAGGTGGTAAGTAATCGCTGTCCCATATGATGTGTTGATTTATTTGAGCACTGTGATCCCATGTGGTACTCTTTTAATGCTACTCTGGGTCACTGTGTTCTTACTCCTCTTTCCTGAAAAGGGTTTGCATCATCTTTTATTGTAAACTCTTAGCAAAGCCCTCTTCCCAATCAGGTGGCAGTCTCCTCCCAGAGTATCCAGATTATCTTCTTCTTAGGAAATAGGCCAGCTATCACATTGAGGGCACAGAGAGAATACGAATCTCCTCAGAAATCACTCCTTTAGAGCAGGAATTCTTAACTGGGAGTACATGAACTTCTTTCTTTCTTCTCTCCCCTCAAACTGTATTTTAATAACTGTACTTCAGTAGCTTTGCTTCCCTTTGTAATCTTATGTATTTTATTTTCCACATTTAAAAACCTTGTTCTGAAAGGAGATCCATAGGCTTCAACAGACTATCAAAGAGGTCTATAATACAAGATAAGTTAAGAACCCCTGCTTTTTAAAGTGTTTTTTTAAAAAAAATTATTGCTATTGACCAGGATCCATTGACTCTAGCAAGTCTCAATTAGGGTGACCTGTTCCTCACCCTAATTCTGTTGTCCTTTCAGTCCTACCCAGCAAGAAAGGGGGGGGGGAGTCTTCTCTAAGGACCACAGCCTACTGTATTTCTCCAAGAGTTGTCCAACTACTTTGCCTGTACTTTGTTCCATTTCCATGGGGTATTACGGCAAGTTATGTAAGTTAAGCAAGACTAGGGCAAGAAATAGAGGATCCCCAATAACACATGACAAAACCACCGGTGCCTTTTGCCAAGGGCACTGGTAAACCCTTGACTCCTACTCCATCTTGTTAGGACAACACTGATTTAGGACAATATGCTGGATTGGATAAACCATTTCTTTAATGCTATTTTAGATGGGACAAAGAAGAGAGATCAAAATAAAGATGATGAGGATGAGGAGGAGGAGCAATATTTACATAGCATTTTCAAGTTTGCTGTCTACAAAGATATATGCTTGTGGATATATGCTATCCACTAGAGAAATTTAGGCCAGAAGTTAAGAAAAAGAATTTTCTGGTGCTCCGGAGGTAGCCTACTTAAATGAGGGCTCAATAACTCATGGAATGTCTTTGTTAGAGGTTTTAAAGGCAGAATTGATGCTGACATGTCCAGAATAAGAAGGTTAAGATCCCTACTGAGAAGAAAAAGCAGCCAGAATCTTAATTGATAGCTTTAGATCTGGAAAGGACCTTAAGGATCATCACACACCATATTCTAGTCCAGTGGTGATCAGTGGAGTTAGAATCCATTTTGGTGACTCGGTTAGTTTGCTGATACCTGACTGAATAGAGGTGGTTAGCTTTACACCCACCTTATCCCCTTAAAAAAAAAAGCTGAACTTAAAAAAAAATCCACTTGGAGGTGATTATTCACATTACCAAGGGCACTGGTAATTCACAAGAATTATTCCCTCCACAGAAAGGCTCACTGTAGGGCTCCTTTACACTATATGCTTTCTCAACACATTTTGGTGTTTACATGGAGAGGGGGGACAGAGGTTAGAGATAGATTGAGTCTTGCAAGAGTAAAGTTCAATTCAGAATAGAAGATAGAACATCTCTCAGATGCTGAAGACAGTAATTGAGAAAATAGGATCTAATCTTCAGAAATTCTGCTTTTCAAGAATGTACCTGTTGCACAATAGAGGGAGACTCAAGAAAAAGCAAAGAAATTAATTTGAGACCTTACTTGCTCACACAGAAAGAGCCTACAGTGGAATCCAGAGGGTGGAATGCCACCAGATGGCTATTTATTTATTTATTTCCTGGGAGAGGATCCCATTTAATATCCCTGGAATTCAAGTTTACATGACCAGGGCTTCCATCCAGGACTTCTATAAATAACTTTGGCCCCTGCTGGCTGCCCGGAGAAGCTGGCCACTCTGCCTGTTGCCTAGTAAGTGGGATAGTTTTCAGCCCTACAGGGAGAAGGGGGCAGTTTTGACAAAGTATTTAGGAGAGAAAGATTGAACACCTGACAGAATGATGTTAAGAACTGGTACCAACACGCATCTGAACTCATTGTATGAGAATTCACAGTGGTTTTCTTTATCCCACTGAAGCTTGCTTCTGAAGAAGGGGGCAACCAGATAGCCTCATGTAAACCCAAAAGAATGTAAGAATCTTCAGAGAGGACCAGTTTGGAGCAAACCATTGTTCTGGACTCAAGAATAATGAGTGAGAGGGCATTGTTATCCTTCTAGATTTCTATTCTGAAGGATCCTGGCTCGAGGATGACAGGAGCCTAGATTTAGGGTTTTTAAAATTTAATTTAATTTTTGTTCACTGAAAAAAAATTTTTCTTTCCTTTCCACCTACCTGTTGAAAAGAAAAGGAAAATCTTTTATAGCAAATATCCACATTCAAACAAAACACAGTTTTGAGTTGGCTATGTTAAAAAAAATGGTTTTTGTCATTCTGCACCCCTCATCTGCCACCTCTCTGTCAGGAGATAGGTAGCATGCTTCATTGTCAGTCATCTGGAATTGTGGTTGGTCATTGCATTGATCAGAGTTCATAAGTCTCTAAAAGTTGTGTGCTTTTACAGTGTTGTTACTGTATAAATTATCTTCCTGGTTCTACTTACTTCACTTTGCATCCATTCACACAAGTCTTGTCAGGTTTCTCTGAAACCATCCCTTTCATCATTTCTTAGAGCACAAAAGGATTCCATTACATTCACATTCCATAATTCATTCAGTTATTCCCATTTTCTAGTTCTTTGCCACCACAAAAAGAGCTGCTATAAATATTTTTGTACCTACAGGTTCTTTTTCCTCTTCCTTTGATCTCTTTGGGGCATGGGGCTAGTAGTGTTATTGATGGATCAAAAAGTATGCCAAGTTTAGTAATTGGTACATAGAGGAACATACATTCAGAGCCAGAGGGGCCCTTACATGTTATCTAGTCATGGGTTCTCAGAAGCCATCTGGTCCACTCCTCCTTCACCTCCCTCCCAAATCTTGACTTGCCTACGATTGCAAAAATTTTTCCTATAGCGTTCTAGCTTGTCTTTGTAGCTCAGTGTGGATCTGTGAGCCAAGTTTCAAACCTATTCATCTTTTTAGCCTTTACCGCCACTCTGGGTGAGGAGTTCCATAAGTCTGTGATCCATTGCATAAAATCTCACTTGCTTTTATTGGTCCTAAATTTACCTCTTTCAAGCTTCAGGAGGATGCACAGATATTCTAGTATTCTGGGACCTGTTATGAGAATCCATGGGAAGAATCCTCACCCATGATTTTATAGAATGCCATCATCTTTCCCCCCATCTATAGGAAGAGCATTATTCTATTTAATCTTTTTACAAACAGCAGCCCCTGACTTCTCAATTATTTTAAAGGCACCATTTCCAGATCTAAAGAGTTATTTAAAACATTCTTTCACTTTTGAAACTCAGGGGGAAAAATACTGAAAGTGAGTTTCTGCTGGATGCTGCCCTGTATTTGAAGACTTATTTTTCCTTATTCTCTCTTCCTGAAGAGGCATCCAAGCTCCATCCTCATAGGAAACTTGCCCTGTGGTATTACGAGGAAGCTGCACCGAGGGGCTAAGCAAGCTTGCTCCTAAGGCTGTTCTTCTAGTATGCGCAACTTGAGTTGGAAGTGATTAAGGAAATACACTCCTTTCAAATTTGAGCTCTTTCAGGAGTGGTAGTAGTAAAAACAACAGCTGCTAGGCCACAAAGAAAAATCTCCCAACCATCCCAGCAGCTTGGAGCACAGCCTAGAGAGAATTGCCTCAAGACCTTTCCCTGCTAGCCCCAAAACCACCCCAAATCTGGTTTAGGTTGTAGGCATTTAGTCCCTGCCCCTGTCCCACCCTTTGCCTAGGGCTGTGCTTCCAATTGTTTGTGTCTGGGTAGACTTTATCTCTAGATCTGAGTCACTTGTGGACTTCGGAGACCATCCCTTGTGAAAAGGTGGAGGAGGCTGGGCTCAGGAGTTAATTAGTAATGACATAAGGGCACAAGTGCCCGTCTAGGACTTGGTCTATGCACAGATTTGTAAGGACAGAGAACAGAAGAACCCAGAGAAACATGCCATTTGCTAATTAATATTCCTTAGAAAAAGAGGGGTGGGGGAGTATTCATTTGACAAGTAAGCAAAAGAAAAGTAGCTTTTTCAGGCAAGAGGCTTCAGTTGCTTTAGGCTTGGCATCCACAGGGACAGTCAGTCTCCAGTCGCTAAAAACCTGTCTTTCACATGACTTTTTTCTGCTCATAGGAAACCAGAAGTTTTTAGCCAAGAATTTATTTCCTAACAGGGGCATGTGGGAGATTGCCTTGATGGAGTTTGGACACTTCACTCTACGTGCAACCTTTTCAGATTATGAAGTCAATGGTTTCTTTCTGGAGTCCTCTACCTCCATTACCTTTTTTTAACCGCCCCTACCCTATTTCAGCTGTTTTTCCTTCTAGGAACCTTGTGAAAACTTTCTCTTGGCTGTCCAAATCTACTTACCAGAAAGGAGCTGAGGTGGAAATAACTGAGATTGTGTGTGTGTGTCTGTGTGTGTGTGTGTGTGTGTGTGTGTGTGTGTGTGTGTGCGCGCGCGCACGTGCTCAGAGACTGCACAAAGTGTAATGAGGGTATTTTTCTAAGGGAAGGGGTATTTGCATTTTAATAAGCAACAAAGTCCTTTTTCCCCCTCTAATTATGAAATATTAGGCATTAGGGGACAGGTGAGAGGGGTGTGTGTGTGTGTGTGTGTGTGTGTGTGTGTGTGTGTGTGTGTGCAGACGACTACCCATGCAGGTAACCACCAATTCTACATAAGTATGATTCCCGACCAGCTGCAGGCCCAGGTGTGTAGGAATGAAATGAGGTAAATGAGGACAGTGATAACTCTTCCTCTGCCCAATCATCTCTCCTGAGACAACTCTAGATCATTTCCAACTATCTCCCACACACTTAGACCTCTTCTTAAGTATTGACTGCCTTGGAATCACAGGCTGTCAGAGTTCAGCCCCTCAATTTGCAGCTGAGGAAATGATATGTTTCACAGAGATCAAGCAGTTTGCTAGACCAGAACCCCAGATTCCTGACTTTGAGCCCATTGCTTGTTATGTTCTGCCACAACTGGCCACTTGCTCTTCTTCCTCCTTGTACCCTCAGTAATTTTAAGCGAATATTGTTGGGGGGGATCAGTTTATGAGCGAAACATCTCTTAATTCTTTGCTTTCTCTGTCCACACTTTCTATACTTTCTCTCCCATTGAGATCGCTGTTCTGTCTTCTTTTTCTTTAGAGTTCCTCTTTCTCTTTTGTGATGCTTACTTCTTCCTTTGTTTCTCTTCCTCATCTTCTTCCTCTTGCTCCCATACCATGAGTTCATTTTGGTCACTGGGACCATGACATCTGCTGGGTCTTTTTATGGTGGCTCCTTCATTTACTGTCCTTTCTTCTAATTCTGTCTCTCCTTGTCCCTCATTGGCGTTCATGTCTTGTTCTTTCAACTCAAGCTGAGTGAGTAGTTGCTACCTAACATCACCTTGATTCCAGTCTTTAATTAATACACATTCAGGAAGAGCCTTGAGGTCTCCATTGCAAAGTTGCCACATGAATCCTCAATCTGCCAGACATTTATTGCAAATGTATTCTTTTAGCAAAGTGGGGCTAGTCCAGAAAAGTACAAATTTAGGGTCAGTGGGCTGGAGGTCCCTTATCTGCTAAGATCTCCTAGAGGAAATCTTAGCTTTATAGTGTCCAAGAAAATGCAGAGTGGGATTTTTTTTGGGGGGGTAGGGGGTACTTTCTTAAACTTTTGAGAATTAGAGAGCTCCCTTTGGTTGGCTCTGCTATAAATGGAGAAATGGAGAGGTTTCAGGATATTGAACTGAAGGAGTTGACTTGACCCAGAACTCAGGATTGAGATATGTAGGATGGCTAGAGGTGCTGGTGAGTGGTGAAATGGGAGAACCTGAAGGCTTTCAGATTTGCTCTGCTTTGCAGAATCTCAAGAGTTTGAATTTGGCCAACCTTTCAGGGCTTCCTTGTGCAAGATTGATCTTGTATCTTTGACCTTTTATCCAAGGGTATCAGAAATGCATCATAGGTTCAACCCCATGCCTCCTCTAGCCCAGGATTCTCTCTCTTCCTCCAAAAGCACCAATTAGTATATTGCAAGACAACAGAGTGGTCTTTCTTTATATGTCTGTGTGAGAATTTATGTAGGGTTGCTAGATACAGTCAACAGTGGGTTATAGAGTCTCACAATTGTCTCTTGAGTAGGCAGTGTATTTTATGATCAAGATATAGGTGTGTAAGAGTTGGTAGCATTTGGGAAGACATCTGATACAGAGACCTGTGTTTGTATTTTAATATTTTAAAAAGTCAAATGAATGGAGGAAGATCAGGAAAAATTAGTCAGCCCTGTGTTCATTGGATTCATCAAGTGACTGTTTTGTTTTAAATATCTTTATTTTCTCCTTCTTTTCCTTCTATCTTGAGTCCCATGAGTAGTCTGTGGGCCAGAACTTATGTTAGTCTGGATAAATTTCCCTTCTCAACTTCATTCACTTCATTTATCCAACAGTTCTTGAATTTCTATGTATATAGTACTATGCTAGACACTCTCTTCATGTTTGGACACTGTAAGCAAGAAATCTCTGTGGCCTAGTACGGGACACATTCTCATGATTTCTATCAGGGTGGAATGAGGATATCTTTTAAGGAAAGTACCATACCAGTGTGGTCTTGGAACACCACATTTGCTGTGATTCATTGAGTACATTAGCTCAAACAGCATATTCATTTCCTTCTCTCTCTCCAGTAAAAGACAGTCAGGTTGTGCGTTTCCTGAGAAGAAGCTGACTTGTTAACATGCTTCATTAAGGATTATTTAAGCTCTCAAATAATGTCTCTGAAGAGGGAAAAGAAGTGATGGAATATATTCATAAGCAGGAGAATACCTCCTGTGGGTAAAATGTCTACTAGGCTCTCTGCATGATGTAGTGGACATATAGTTGACCAGGTAGTCAGTAAGACTTGGGTCCAAATTTCCCTCTGAAACATACTGACTGTTTAACCCTAGGCAAATACTCTCAGAGCCCCCAGACAATTCAAAGATCATACATTTCTGGCTGGTAGCTAATCTACTTTGGTACAGTGGATTTTATCGTCAGGAGTTTCCTACGTTGACTGCGTCACAGGTCTGAACCAAAAAAACAGAAAGTTAAATGTCTTCTGGGAAAGCAGACAGTGCTTCTTTCCCCTCTTCCTACTTCTCCCTCTCCCCCCCAACTTCACAGTTTGCTAGAATTAACCATAACCCTTTTATAGTACAACCAGGTAATGACTGTCTAGGACATGCTTGTTACTTAGTCTTTCATGAGCCAAGGACGTGGTCCTGGAGTAGGAGCCAGGGAGTCCATTTCAGTAATTCTGGAATTCCCTTGTTCAGTTTTTATTTGTTGGTGGTTCACGTTCTATTTTGAGAGCTTGGGCTTCTGGATTTTGGAGGGGCTTCCAGTGATTTTGACTGTGAGTCGTGTAGGTTGTAAGATGACTGTAAAATGCTCATGCAAAACTTCTGGGGAGGTAGTGGGGCATAAAAGAACTGAGAGTCTTCTTTTTCAGTAGCTGAGATGCTTAAGCCTGATTCTCTCTGGGATGGGTTTAGAATCACAGAATATTGAAACCTGAAAAGGAGGGACCTTAGAGGTCCTCTGGTCCAATATTTCTTTTTCTTTTTTTTTTTTTTTGGAGGGGGAAGGCAGGGCAATTGCAGTTAAGTGACTTGCCCAAGATCACATGGCTGGTAAGTGTTAAGTGTCTGAGGTCATATTTGAACTCAGGTCCTTCTGACTCCAGGGCCAGTGCTCTATTCACTGAGTCACCTAGCTGCCCCTGGTCCAGTATTTCTCAAACTGTTGCATAGAACCCTGTTGTTTCATGGAATACGAATACAGATTTGGTGAGAAAATTTCTATGCTAGCAATATTTCTAAGTCATTACACATAAAAATCACATGTATCAAAATACTCATTACATGTCACAATTGGGGGGATATAAAAACAGGCTGTTTCTCTGTTTTGTCACGAAATGTCTCTGTTTCCATACCTTAAGACCTCTATATTAAGTCAATAGACATTTAATTAAGAATTTACTATGTGTCAGGCATTTTACTAACTAAGCCTGGTAAGGATACAGGGAAAGGCCAAACCAACCCTTGCCCTCAAGGAGCTCACATCCTTTGAAGGAGACCACTTGCAAACAATTATATGTGTGTGTATTTATGTGTATATAAGTGCGTGCGTGTGTGTGTGTGTGTGTGTGTGTGTGTGTGTATATATATATTTATGCATGTATACACACATGTGCACATGTATGCAGAATATATACACAGATAGGATCTGCCAGTATACTTCAAATTCAGGAGGGGTTAAATTAATTTGAGAAATGATGATTTAGTACAATTACTGCCTCCCTTCCTCCTTCCCCCTCCACCATTTTGTAAATCAGGAAACTGAGAAATTGACTTGCCTAATGTCACAGTTGAGCCAAAAAGAGCCAAGAAGAGAATCTAATCTCTTGATTACCAGTCCAGCGCTAATGCCACAGCAGTTTTTCAGCTGCCAGTCTGTGCCAAATTTTTATTGGTTCATAAAACTTTTACTACTGGTGAAAGATTTAGAAATGGGCTGCTTCTTTGGGCCCATCTTGCCTTGAACACCTGGCCCTATAGAACCATCTAGGTAAGCCTATAGCTAGAAGGGACCCTTTGAGATAAGTCAGTAATAATTTATTAAGTGCCTACTGTTTGCCCAGGTACTGTGTTAAATGATGAACTTTAGTGTTCACCAGAAAACACCCCTACTTTCCCTTAATAAAATATTATGGATTTTTCCCTCATGCATTTATCTAAGCTTTTCTGTACCCTGTGCATACATATAGTATGGAGTGAGAGGATCAGGAGTTCAAATCCTGGCTCTGCCACTTAAGTGCCCGTATGACTGGCCAAATCATTCACCATCTCTGGGTTTCAGTTTCCTAATCTGAAGATGACTAGATTAGATAGAAAAGGACTAGATTATCCCTAAAATCCTTCCAGCCTGAAATCTGTCATTAAGAGTCTATTTTTTACCTCTATGACCTTGGCCAAGAGATTTCACGCCTTCATACTTCAAATTCTTCATCTCTAGAAAGCAGATTAGATTGGAAATAATGACCTCCAAGAGCCCTTGCAGTTATAGGTCCTATGATCCTGTAACCCAAAGTCATCCACCTTAAACCCTCTTGACTTAAATGGACTGTTCCTTCTGGTCCTCTTTCTCCCCATGTCCTGCGCTTTCCACCTCCGATTCCCTCCTTCTCCTTGGCTCTAGTTATGCTCTTCCCTCCCCCAATGGAGGAGAAGACGACAATGTTTCATCAATCCAAACTATAGTTTTAATTAAGTAAGCATTTATTAGGCTCCTACCATGTGCACAAAGTAGGTACTGGGGATAGAAAGTGAAAAAGGAAACTCTTATCTGCTCTCTGAGAGTTTATACTCTACCAGACGGAGTTTGGAAACACAGTACTCCATAGAAATGCCTCCGTTGGTGTAATCTGTAGCTTACATTACATGCTAATGAAGATTTTTTCTGTCGAGAAGTTCCATCAGATACTAGTCAGTCAGTCAGTTAATAAACATTTATCAACTGCATATTACATGCTAGGCCCTGTGCCAAGTGCTGGGGGGAGTACAGAGAAAGGCTTAAGACAGTTCCTGTTCTCAAGGAGCTTACATTCTGTCGGACGAGACAATGTTCAAACAGCTGTGTATGAACAAGCTACGTAAAGGATAAATTGGAGATTTATTGGAAAGAGGGGGCAAAAATACATGTTTACTGGCTTATTCCTCACCAAAAAGGAGGTGGTGAAGAGGATAGAGTACTGAGCCTGGAGTCAGGAATACTCATCTTCCTAAGTTCAAATCTGGCCTCAGACACTTACCAACTGTGTGACCTTGGGCAAGTCATTTAACCCTGTTTGCTAGTTTCCTCATATGTAAAATGAACTCGAGAAGGAAATGGCAAACCACTAACTTGGCCCAGGATCATCCAGCTAGGAAATGTCTTAGACTGGATTTAAACCTCAGCTCTTTCTGACTTCATGCTCAGTGCTCTGTCCTTTATACCACCCAGCTGCCAGTAAAGTGTAAACTTCTCGAGGGCAAGGATAATTTTGTTTTTATATTCCCCGGCACCTAGCACATAGTAAGCACCTGATCAATGTTTGTTTAATTTAATTGAAGGAGGGATAAGATTCAGAGAAGCACAGGGAGACTGGACAAAATTGTATGCAGGTAAGAATGTCCAAGGTGAGTTTCGGGAATTTGAATTTCTTGATCTGACAGGAGTGGAGAGTTCATTGTTAGAGACAAATGGGAACAAAGGTCGTAGACATAGGAGTCCTGGGTCATATTGTGATAAAACTTGAATGTGAGACCCAGTAGGTATTTTGTCCTGTTCTTAGAGTGCCCTGGGAGATTTTGTGCAAGGAAGTAACTTGATCAAGTTTAGGAATGGAGGGACAGGAAGACCAGGAATGTGATGGGTTTGTGGGATTATCTCAGTTATCTTCTTCATAATTCTTTTTTTTTTTCCATTGTATATCATAACATCTTCTCCAGAGGACAGATTTAGTAAACTGTTGTGCTTCTTTCCACACACTGAGTGTAACCGAATAAATGGTTTAGGAATCTTGCACATGCATCTGTTATTAATGTTAAATAGGAACTTTTAAGTGGTTCGTTTTAATTTAGACCATGCTGGATGGGGTGGGGAATTGGGTTGGAAAGGAATGACACTTGGGAATCACACTCTTCCAGCTTCCACATCTGTCCCCTGTCCCTTTTTCTAGATCCACCCATGGAATTCTAGGAAATTGGCTAGCGCATGGAGGGTTTTCCTGGTGAATCCTTCCATTCTGACATATGATGAAACAAGCCAAAGACCAAATGCTAGATAACTTGTCTTTAGTAGCATTTGTTTCCACCCTGTGGAACCAAACCATCCATTTGAAGATTTGGAGGTAAGGGGAGAGGAGAGAAGTGGAAAGGTTGGAGTTGGTGGCCCAAACTGGCTAGAGAGGTAGATGAAAAGAAAAGGGGTTGTTATAAAATCTCAAGGGATTTCCTGGTAGGTGTAGCAAGTCTAGGTTGCAAATGGAGAGCAGAAACTATTGTTTGCCCATAATGAATGTCCTGGGTGAGAATACTTTCTGTTTGGATTTGAAATTGTCAGAACATCCATTCAGACTCTCTTGCAGAACTTGCTCCTGTGGCTGTTTTGTTTAGGGACAAGTGTTGGTCAAACAAGCTTTTGTTTGTGGTCAGTCACTTGGCACACAACAAAACTCCTTGTCCGGGACAAAGAGGAAGCTGTTTTAGAGGTGGGGCAAGGGCAGCTGTGCATTCATTGGAAAGGAATATTTGATTTTGAGTGGACCTATAGCCTTCAGAAAAAACAACAACAACAAAGTGATGTTCTTGTAGTCAGTCAATCAACAAGCATGTTAAAAGTGCTTATTTACTCTTTGATAGATATAGGTCCAAGTCTTGCTATTATCTTCACCATGGGCAAGTCAAGGAACCTCTCAGTGATTCTAGCAACTCTCCGAGATGATAAATTACAGATGTCTGTCAGGAGAGGGAGTTTCCACACTGGGAGCTCCCATGTGGTTTGAGTCCTTCTCCCTGTGATCTCAGAGCCCACCTTCCCTGGCTTTCCTTTACTGTAAGGCTCATGCTTATCTGCTACTCCAGTTCTATTAGATTTGATTGTAAAATCCTTAAAGGCAAGGCAAGGACTATGTCATTTTTCATCTTTTTATCACCTGAGGCTAACAGAGACACAAATATATGTTGAGGAACTATTAAAGACAATGGTTGTGCTGGAGACATGTCTGAGGCTTCTTCTAGCAATCCCTTTCCCACAGGTTGCTCCTTGGCTAATAGTGTTTTGTGTATTATCTTTCATAGACAAATAAAATACCCTTTAGGTGACTGTCTGTGACCACTTGAGTTTCTTTTCATGTTGGTTCTGAGACCCTCACCCCACCCCACCTACCCCACCCCCAAACACCATCAGCTAAAACCAGAAAGTTTCACCAAATTCCCTTGCAGCGGCTCAAGTGTTTTCCTTTTACCGAGGAAGTAAACTATTTATGGTGATAACACAGTTTAAAATGAATTGCATAAGTGATACTGACTTCTGTGTCAGCAAAAAATGAAGCAAAAACTGATCATGATGACATTACCTAAATGACATTACATACGTGTGTCCTTTCTTTCACATTTCCTGTAATCCTGTTACGGCATTGTCCCATTACCTCAAGTACTGTCATCTTTAAATGCTGTCAAACCTTAACTGGATTGCCAAGGACATAGGAGAGGAAGCAGGGAGAACACAATGGCATTTACCAACACGCCATATATACAGCTGTCTCTCTCCCTACTTCAGCTCTTGTATTCTGGGAGAAATCATTTGGGTAAAATGATGACTCAGGTGAATTTTCCACACTTTGATGAAATAGCCAGGTTTTCTCTTCATGTTCACAGGTGAAAAGAAACAGCTTTTTAATTTTATTTTATTAAAGCAATTGTTTTCAAGGATATTTTTAATGTATATAGATTTGAGTACAGTAAGAATATTTTATGAAGGATTGGTTCCCTCTGTCTCTACCACCTTCACCTAAAAGCAATATTTGGCATGTACAATGATCAAATAACTTCATGTTTAATTAATCCTCACAAGCATGGTGGGGAATACCATCTTAAAGAAGGAGACATTGAGTTAGAATGAGTTATCAGAGAGCAGGAACTTGAATCTCCTTAACTGAATGGTCTCCATTTATACCATGAGACCACACTTCTTCCTTACACATTTAAACCAAATTCTTCCCCAGATTTCTCATAAAAGGAGCATAAATTTAGTGTCTCCACCTTTCAGCAGCTTCCTTAGATAGAGTGGTTGATGGGGAAATTACTGCATTAAAATTAAGCTTTCTACTTTTTGCAGTGCCCAGTGCTCATAAATAAAGGAGTGAGAAATGGTTACTTTGAAAGCTCTATTAAGAAAGCTGTTTTTTTGTTGCCAAACATACAATAAAGCAAAGTTTGGGGGGAATAGACTGACATTTTTTCTCCCCTTCTTTGCTTTTGGGTATATGACTGTAATTCCATTCCCCCCTCCCCCTGCCCCCTACCACCTAATCTGATTCCGTATTCATCTCTTAACATATAATGTTGATTAGTATGTTCTATTATTTATAGCTCTCCAGAAGGATTTTCTCAAATAGCAGTGATGTCCCATGGGAAGATAATCTCCATTTGAGAAGACAACTTCCCGATTTCCATACAGATGACGAAAAGGGGGCAGCAGCCCCGTGCAATACTCCTCTTGCTGTGTTTGTCTTGCTACACTTTAAATTGATGGCATTTTATACCTCAGATACCTAAAAGCACTGACTTTTCTTTCTTGGTGCAACATGTAATGCGCTGACATTAATATTAAGGGACTAGCTAATTGACTTGCAAAATATAGGTTAGGGAGTTTTATGGGATATCAAATTATATGACTCTTTCTCTAACTAAAGACAAAATACTATATTAAATAGAGCATAATGGACAGCATTACACAGATAAAATGTTGAAACTTCACACTTCAGGGGACAGTTCTTTCTTTAGCCCTCCTCCCTTGTGACTAGGACAATGACACATAATGGATTCCATGCAGAATGATGCTCTGTTTATAGAGCTATGTAATGTCTGAACAGCTGAGGCAGACTGAGGGAGGAACTTTGCCCTAACTAGGAATTTCCTGGGCTATATGAATTAGGTGGATTAGGAATTATTATTAATTTTCTTTGTAAAATATTATTTTAGCATCATTACTTTGTGGTTTGGAAGGAAAGGGGACAGTTACTCGGAGGATGAATAACCAAAATGTAGACCTGCCTACCAGGTTATTTGAAAGACCCTAGTGTCTGGGAGGTAGTTGCTATTTAACCAATAGTATACTTCAGCAAGACTAGATAGTATGCCATTGCCTTAATGTCCACAAATTGCCATCTCAGGACAACATGGCAGCTTCTCAGTAGCTTGATGGTCTCCGTAGCTTGATGGTCAGTTTTCTTTGCTAAGAAATTTGCCTTGTTTTTGGTTCTTAAAAAGAAAGAAGGAAAAGCCAGAACACATGTAGAGTTACCATCCCATATGTTTCTGATATTAATCTTGACTGAGCCATGTTAATTACAAGGCTAAAAGATATTATAGAAGTGAAAAAAAGTCAGGAAGGAATAGCCACAAAATGTCCTAGGACTGATGCTGCCATCTTTTTTTTTTTTTACCAAGTTCTAAGATAGTTGGGTTTTTAAAAATGAAATACATAAGGGTATGTGTGTGTGTGTGTGTGTGTGTGTGTGTGTGTTTGTGTGTGTGTGTGTGTGTGTGTGTGAGAGAGAGAGAGAGAGAGAATGAGAGAGTTACAGGTATCTCCATGGGTTATCTCTGCCTATCCTTCTATAGATACTTATAAACAAGACATGATAGACCTTTTCTCATAGCGTGAGGGTATTTTGCCAATATACAAGTAGAGCAAGATGGAATAATAGCAGATAATGTTATGTTAGGAAACCTAGGACTTTGATTAGTAGTTTAATGAGGAGGAGAGATTAGATAAAGTCTATGGAGGTGAACCACATCACATCCACACAATGGTAAGAATTTGAAAAATACCTGTTGCTAACACCCACCAGTAGAGCTTACCCTTCCACGCTAAATAGGATCACTAATTCAGAACTGAGAGGGACCTCAGAAGAAATCTTGTTTTACAAATGAAGAAACTGAGTCCTAGAGATATTAAATGACTTGCCCTTGGTCATATAGGGAGTAAATGTCAGAGTTGGGGTTAGAAACTAGTTTCTCTGATTTTTAAATTCAGCACCCATTCCACTGAACCATAACCAAAACATATTTTTATTACACAGTAACCTGGAAGAACGAATATATCATAATCGTTTCAGTATTCGCTAGCTTCTAGAACAAGAAATTTTGGCAGTGAATACTATTAAATAATCCGCACAGACCATTTACTCATTTTACATGGGAGTGCGGGGGGCAGAGGGAAGAATACAGATCTGGTACCTCTACAGTCTTCCACACCCTTTTCTCGCCTCCAGTTCGTAGAACCATTAGCCTCCTTGGAAACTCTTCCCCAATTCCTTTAATTGTTAATACTGTCACTGTTCTTGACTTACCTTTACCTGTGTACGTCATCCAGTAGAATGTAAGATACTGAAGGGTAGAGACTCTCATTTTTGTTGAAGGCAAAAGGGAACAGCAGATGCGGAGATGGATAGATAGTGCCATAGAAACAACAACATGAACTTGAACAGACTTTGAGAGACAGCAGAGGATAGAAGGCCCTGGCGTGCTATGGTCTGCAGGGTCATGAAGAGTTGGATACGACTGAACAGCTGAATTACAATAGCAACATCCCTGTCACCACACCTAGTGCAGGGTTATCTACGTAGGAGACACATGTTTGTTGAGTGTAATTGAATTGGAAAGACAACAACAATTTAATTATAGAAGAGTAAGGGAGACTTGGAGATCCGGAATTGCTGTGTGACTTTAGGTAGATTTCCTAATTTCTTTATTTTTATTTTTTTTTGCTTTTTGGGGGAGGGGAGGGCAATTGGGGTAAAGTGACTTGCCCAAGGTCACACAGCTAGTTTTTGTGTTAAGTGTCCGAGGTTGCATTTGAACTCATGTCCTCCTGACTCCAGGGCCAGTGCTCTGTTCACTGCACTACCTAGCTGCCCCTGATTTCTTAATTTCTTTATACTTTAGCTCATATGACTGGGACAGTAAAAATAATTGGTTAGAGTACAGGTACTTGTTGTTTTTAAATGACTGATGTCTTGTTTTTATATTATCTTCATTTCTGAATACACTTCTGCTTCCTCCCTTAACCAGCAAGGCATCCCTTGTAACAAAGAATGTTAAAAAGGAGGAAAAAAAAGAAGCTTAGTAAAACCAAAGAAGTCTGTTTAAAGTGGAAGCATTACTGACTCTGGAGTCAGGGGACCTGGGTTCAGATCTCATCTCTGATACTACCTTGGGCAAGTCACTTATCTTTTATGGGCTTCAGGTGTCTGCTTTCTAAAACGAGGGATTGACCTACACGGCCCCTTCTAGCTCTAAATTGATGCCTCTTATTATCAGTTGAGTTTGATAGCATATACAGTATTCTATACTCCGTAAAGAAAGGAGGAAGGTACATTTTCTCACATATTCTCCAGAGCCAAACTTCCCTGTTATTAAAATTATACAGTCTTCAATGTCGTTTTTGAAAATGTTTGTTGTCATTATTGTGGTCCTCCATGTTGTATTCCTTACCCCACTTTGCATCCATTCATATAAACCATTCTCACATTATAGTTTCCTAGGGTGTGATAGAATTCCATCATTTTCATGTACCACAGTCTGTTTAGCCAATCCTTCATTGATGAATATCTACTTTGTTTCTAGTTCTTTACAATTACAAAAGTGCTACAGTGGATATTTCATTGTATATTATATGTTTGGTATATATTTCTATTTTTTACCTGCTTGCGTCAAAGGAGGTGTCTAGCAGTGGGATCTCTAGGTTATAGGGCATGATCACTTTAGTTCCTTTTTTAACCAAATTCCAAATTGATTTCTTGAATAACTGGACCAGTTCACAGCTCCACAAGGAGTGTATCAGCATGCCTGTCTTTCCACAGCCCCTCCAACATTTACTATTTCCATCTTATGCTTTGTTTTGTTTCCAAGATCCAGGTTGATATAACATTTTCCTTCTAAGAGTTTAATTGTATCAATAGAGTATTGGAAATTGACTAAGTTAGATTTGTTTCCTTATTGCTCTTCTCAACCATGTACTCTTCCTCATGGATCCTAGCTGAAAAAGTGAAATCTCTTTTATAATATAAATTAGTCTATGGGCTTTAAGTAGGTGAGGGTATAGCCACTCACCTTCTTTTTTAGGAAAGAGCTGTCCAGGACCTCTAATATTGTGTAAACTGAATATCCTTGAGAAAGAGGATTCCCTCCAAGCCAAGAATGGGAAAATCTTTAGGGACTAGTGATTCCTTGTCCTTCTGGTCAGACAGTTGGAGTTAGTGGAAGACAGTTCCCGTTCAGTTTTGACATTCCTCAAGTTTACTCCTTTTCTGGTATCTCCCACTTAACCATGGAACTCTGCCACTCCGTGTGATTTTGTCTGGTTTCACGTAATCCATAACTGATGACTCCCATATTTTGTTTGTTTGAGCCCTTCTGGCTACCAGGTCTCTTTTGTCTTCCATGTGTAAAGGGTCCTCCATAAAATATTAGGAGTATTAACACAGGTCCACATTCAAAAATGGTAAAATCAAACAAAAAATAGCTTGTTTGGTAGTATAATTTTTTTCCCACGTGAGTGGCACTTCTTATGTTCTTTTTAAAAGGTGTATATTTCAAATAGCAATATTTTCAATCCCTGTGTTCACTAGATATAGCAATGATTTCTCTTTGGTTTTGACTTTCTAGTAAACTCCAAGCAGTATGGGGATTGAGAACACAGACACACATACACAGGCTCTTAGAACTTGTTTCCCTGGATAAACTGCTCAAGAGAGTGAACTGCCTGACTTCTGAGGGCTTAAAAAATGGAATGGTGATTGGGTCTGGGAACCTCAGCAATGTATACATTTCTGTCTGACCTTTAACCTTCTCCTCCTGTCCCCCTCCTCCTTTATGTCCCCCAACTCAAGAAAAGCATGTGGTCTTTGCTGGGAGTTCAGGCTTGACCTCAGCCACACCAGGTGCAACT
Organism: Pseudochirops cupreus; assembly: GCA_028627135.1. Classification (NCBI taxonomy): domain Eukaryota; kingdom Metazoa; phylum Chordata; class Mammalia; order Diprotodontia; family Pseudocheiridae; genus Pseudochirops; species Pseudochirops cupreus. The sequence goes on along the minus strand of CM053581.1, from coordinate 89,995,111 downwards.
CAGCTGTCCGGTATTAAAAATGGGAAATAGAAGGAAAAAAAAGAAGAAAAAAATTCTGGAGGCGGGGTGGTAGAGTGGGGTGGGGTGACAGTGCAGGAGAGTTTCTGTTCCACAATTGATGCTTTTTAAATAACAAAGACTTGGGTCTATCTGTAAAAAGTTATTTCCCTTTCTGGTGAAGGTTGTTGTTCTCAATACTACAGGATGCTGAAATTTGGACCTGAATGTGTAAAAGGTACACATGGGAAGAAAGAAAATTTGAGCTCACGGATGATAGAAAGAAGGAATGGAAAGAGTAAGCATCAGGTACTATGGTACCTGCCTGTAACCCCAGCCACTGGGGAGGCTAAGGCTGGGGGATCTCCTGAGTTCTGAGCTGCAGTGGATTAAGCCAGTCCCATATTTGAACTGAGTTCAGTATTAATGGGGTGAACCCTCGGGGCAGAGAGACCAATAGTGAATTTACCTAGACTGGAAATGAAGCAGGTCAGAAAACTCCGGCGTTGATCAGTAATGGGGTCAGGCCTGGGAGTAGCTCCTGTACTTCCAGGCTCAGTGAGATAGGGAAACAGAGTCTTCTTCTTCTTCTTCTTCTTCTTCTTCTTCTTCTTCTTCTTCTTCTTCTTCTTCTGAGAGAGAGAGAGAGAGGAAGAGAGAGAGAGAGAAAGAAGGTGGGAGAGAAAGAGAGGGAAGGGAGGGGGGAATGAAGAGAGAAGCAGAGACTGAAGAGAGGCAAGGAGAGGAAAAGAAGAGAGATAGAGGGAAAAGAGAGTTGTGATGAGAGCTATTTATAGCATTCAGTGAATGCAGATTTCATCTCCGTTTGTTTAATGTAAGGAAACAGTTCTGAGAGTACAGTCACCTTCCTTGTAACTTCCTGCTGAAGCTGGCTGTAGTGACTACATTTTCTGACACTGTAAGAGTCTGGGTAACCCTACCAGCTCATGGAAGGTCAGTCCAACAACTGTCACAGAGAAAGCATCAAAAGCATGAGCTGTCGATAGTGACCTGCATTTGCAGAAAATCTGAGGGCTTTCTAATTAACGGAGGAGCTCTAAATTAGAGTAAAGCTGCTCGACAAGCCCCCTCATACGCCGTAAGTGTCACGGCCAAAGAGAATCATTACATCTAACAAGCTTCTGATTTTTAACAGAAGCTATGAGACTAAATCAGCTGTTAATGGCTTGGTTTAGAAGAGGAGGGGGGGGGAAACCCTGGTGCTCCCTGGCAAACGCATGCCCCTGCCCTGAATTCTCCTTCTTTGTTTCCAGCTGAAACACACAGACAACACTCTTGATTTTTTTAGGCCTTTGCTTTCCTTTAATATGCCCGCCCATTTTGTTCTTCTTCTCCCTGGGACAAACATCCTCCTGAGTTATTTGTGACAGTCTTCTAAACAGCACAAGATTCAGAGTGAGTCTGGGGGGACAGATGCACATCCAGAAAACTACTTTGAACTCTCACAACTTGTATTTTCCAACCTAAACCCATGTCTTGATGCTATAGTGCTTTACTTAATTCTTTTTCTTGAAAACTTTGAATCATAGCCATCCAAGGGGGCTTAAAGCATCATATGCTCCTAGGTACTTAGAGATGGTTGGATTTGGAAGGGAATTTCTGTGATTACCTACTCAAAACTGCCTTGTTTTACAGCTTGGGGAAGTGGAGCTTTCCCAACAATACATTTGGCTGATGGTGAAATTCCAATCAGAACCCAGGTCTGTGGACTCCTAAAGCCATTGGCCCTTTATATAATACTTGGAGGGCTCTTACTAATGGGCCTTATAGCTGAAAAGCTAAACCTGCGTAGTAGCTTAAGACAAAGACTTCACAGGATTTATTTCGCTTTCAGGCAAACTGTTAATAGAGTAGGCTTTTGCTTCTCCAGCTGTTTGGGCCTGGCCCCAGTAACAGACAAGTCTTTGTGTGCAGGCATAAATTATTATCTCTCTTGTTTTGCTGTATTACAGATCCCTACATCTATACATATCATATCTCCTGGTAGATTATAAGTTCCTTGAGGGCTTGTCTTTGTGCCCTTAGGACCTAGGATAGTGTAAGTGCGAAATACATATTCATTGGTTTATATTGGATTTTATTGGATCTGTAGCCATTTAGGGTTGACAAATGTTGTGCAGGAAGGGCAGAGCTAATGAGCAACTCTTTTCCTCCCTCCCTCTCTTCCTTCCTTCCTTCCTTCCTTCCTTCCTTCCTTCTCTCTCTCTCTCTCTTTCTTTCTTGACTTGTATGTATTGCTGCTCTATGAGGTAACCATGCCCTTATAATTATTCATGCAAAATAAAAAAATATAAATCAGTGCCTAATTCTTCTTAAAAATTTCACAAAGTAATCATATCCTGAAGTGCAGGTTTTCTCATAGCAGCTTTATCAGTAAATCACATTTTGACCATTTATCAGTAAAAGTTAGATTTAAGCATCTTTACTGTAATGTTTGAAAGATGAACATTTGTTTCAGTGGGTACTGTGCCAATCAATAATCTTCCGGCTTGACTCGGCTATCAATTATTGCTGCAATTATTTGTCTAGTTGGATATTTAAAATGTCATCAGAAGGAGATGATTACATATTCCAGAAAGCAAGGCACTGTATAATCAGCTGAACTGAATCCAGTTAAATGTAGTGTGGTACTAACCTGTCCTTCAGAGCTGAATTCTTCAGCCACAACCGAAACAACAGGCTTCTGCCCTGTTTTAAGGAAACCGATCTTAACCTTGGAATACAGTATGTTATTGGGGTCAGGTAATACACAATTATGGGAAACTTTCCAAGTCTGAAAATGGAATTGGTCTTCCAGATACAAGAGAAGTGCATTTTGGTTATCTCATTCAATTTCATCTGCAAATCTATAAATAAGAAATCCCCCTATTCTTCTTGTTTCCTGTGGATTTAAATGCCAAATCTTGATTCACTGCAGTGTTGTTAAATGCCCCTTTCCCACTCTCCATGCCTGATACACAGGAACTAATCAGTGTCAGCAAAAATTACAGCAGTTTTGAAGCCAGGAAGAGGTACCATTTCTCACTTTTCTTCAGCTCAGGATGTACTCAGTCCAGCCCCATCCATCACTAGCATGTATAGATTCTTCCTTCTACTCCCTCTCCATCCCTCACCTCCCTTCTCACCTGTATATAGAGAGAAGACAAAAACAACTCTCAAAGTTTTCTCACCCCTAAACTCAACAGCTCCTGGCTTGAGATCTCCTGAAATGACAACTTAGTAGCCACAGTTTCCCTTTTAAATTTATTCCTGTCTCTGAGTGTGGATTAGTGAAAGAGATGAGTAATTTGTTTGATTTTAAAGTAGACAGCCAGGTTCTTACTAGAAATTTAAAAAGTTATTGCAGACCCAGTTCTGGTATTGTCTTTGGAACTGAGATCCTCCAGAGGCCCAGAGAAGTACCACAGGCCACTTGTGGGAGTGTTACTGCATTTGAAACTTTTTTCTGTGAGCTGGGTGCCTCTAAATTGAGCTCTCACTTAGACCTCCTTAGATAACATTCCCATGGAATTAATTCATTTTGCTGCTGTTTGTCGTAGTTCTCAAAGAGGACCATGGCATCAGGGAGGTGATGGCATGACATGCAAATGAATAGGATTTAAGTGAGGAGGGCTGTGCAAAGTCATCAGCCTCACTTTTTCCTCTGGAGCCATCTGGGTCCAGTGGCCAGCTATAGATAAGGACAACTGAAGATGGCCCAGGATGCACTGGGAGACCTTGGCCTTTTCAAGCTGAAGGCCTTAGTTCATTTATGATTCTCAGGTCAGTAGGTGCTCCACAACTGTCCAATGGCTGTAAAGAATAATTCTGCCTCATGGGATATAAAATTGTCCCTTCACAAACAAATTTTTTTTCTAGAGGGGCATGAAATAAATTCATTTTAAAATAAGAGATCACATTGTGTATGTCATGAGATACGGTGAAGGAGGGCCAAATGATGGATACTAGATCTGGTCCTGATGAAATGGAGAGGTATATTGTCTTTGCCACTTCAGTGGTGTCAAAGGCATTAGATCTTCAGCAGAAAAGGGGATTCGGAAATGTCTAGACTCTTCTTAAGAATCTCTTCCTGTAAGTTGCATTGTGGTATATTATTATCCCTCTTCTTCCTCCTCCCTCTCCCCCTCCCCCCACACATGTTGTATAATAGAGAACAATGTTAAGGAATGGGCTTGGCAGGGAAAGGGTGGAGAAGTCTGTGAACTACTTCTCAGAATAATGTTTTGTTTGTCTACGTTCATAATGCTAAGAAATGTTAAATTTCAGTTTGAAGTGGGGTAGGGGGAAGGATGCCCCATTCAAGTTTGTGGACCCCTTGGAGGATTTCTGGACTTAAAAGACCCCTGACCTAAAGGCACCGTAATTAACAGTGAGCTGGGCTGGGCTGTGGGGTGACCTCAGTTTCACTCACTTCCTTCTCCCTAATCAATGCTGAGAGCTTCTCAGAAGTTGAACGTTGTTCAACTGAACTGCTGGTTCAAGGACTTCCAGGTCATAGCAATGCATTAGATGTACTCTAAACTCCTGAGGTGGGCTGGGAGACATTAGTCCTAGCACTAATACCAGGTCACATGGCCGCAATGTCCTATTTTAGGGTAGAGAATGCTTTAGCAGAGAACTTGTAAAGGGCATTAGATCTTCAGCAGAAAAAGGGATTCAGAAATGTTTTGATTCTTCCTGAGGCTCTCTTCCGTATCATGTCTCCTCTCCCTGCTTTCTCTTCTTCCCCTTGTCCCCCCAATACATATGTTGTAGAATAGAGAACAAGTCAAGGAATGGGCATGGGGGGTGAAAGGTTGGGGCTTCAGTATGAAATAGGCATATTCTCCAGGTTTGCCACCCAGCCCTAGGGCCATCTTTTCCAATCTCACTGGCCTCTAGTGGTAGCAAATGAGGTCATTGCGATGCTTCATTCCTTGGGTTGTAGGCTCTACTTGCCAGGTACTGGCGAAACTCTTGTAATTAGATGTGGGTTCCTTCCAATTGCTTGTCCCACATCTGCAGCAGAACAGGCAGGATGAGCTCATCTAGCTTTTCTGTGCTCAAAAGCTGCTCTGCACCAGGTAGCCATGGTTTTTTCTCACCCTTGGGTGGCAAAACTTTAGCAAATTCCCTGGGTCTAGTTTTTGAAGTGCTTAGGGGGGAAATAATAGTCTTAAAAATGCACATTTGGACTGAATGACCCAATTCTATTCCTTCTCTTGGGATAAAGAAGATAGAGGTCAGAGAGTAAGAAGAGGGGCAGCCAAAAATAATGGAGGAGGAAAGGGACTAGGGCTGGGTAATTGAGAACAATTTGTCAGGAAAGTGTAAGAAAATTTGACATAGATTGTAACTCCTCTAACTGTATAATTACTCTGTTTGAAAAGTGAATTATTAACCTGATTGTCCGTAACAACCACTGAGTAAATATACAATTAGAGATTGCTGAAATAGGTACAGTGAACAGGATAGTCCAGCAACCACTTTTACGGGCCTGTAGTCATCTTCTGGTTCAAGGCTTACCAGGAGACTCCTTGGCTAGTGAATCATTTACCTGAGAGACCTTAGCAGATTCATAAAAGGAGGAGAAGGTTTCTGGGCTTACACCTGGCTTTCTTCTCTTCAAGGGGCTCTAAAATGAATCTCTTGAGATTGTGTCTTGGAATACATACATACATTCAGATCCAGCTTCTTGCCTTGCCTTGTACAAATGGCCCTCCCAGTCTAGAAAGCAGTCCCTTCTGGCCCCAGCCCCTTAGAATACCACACTCTCTGGTACAAGTCCTCTTCCCTAGTCGTTGGTTCTCTCTACCGTTTGGAGCTTGTATTTCGTCGCCTTATGTGTATTGACTACTTGCTTGCCTATATGTTCTGTCTCCCCAGGAGAATGGAAACTCTTTGAGAACAGAGACTGCTTTGATTTTGTCTTTGTATGGCAACACAGTACCTTGTTTTTCAGCTGTCTCTCTGTGACCCTGTTTGGAGTTTTCTTGACAGAGATACTGGAGTGGTTTGGCATTTCCTCCTTCAGCTTATTTTAAAGATAAAGAAACTGAGGCAAACAGTATTAAGTGACTTGCCCAGCTAGAGTCCCACAGCTGGTAAGTGTCTGAGGCTAGATTTGAACTTAGGAAGATGAATCTTCCTTGACTCCAGGTCCAGCACTCTATCCACAGTGCTTCCTGATTGTCTTGCCTGTAGTAAATGCTTAATAATGTTTGAGGGGCAGCTAAGCGGAGCAGTGAATAGAGCACTGGCCCTGCAATCAGGAAGACCTGAGTTCAAATCCAGCCTCAGACACTTGACATACTTACTCCTGTGTGACTTTGGGCTGGTCACTTAATCCCAATTGCCTTGCAAAAAAAAATGTTTGTTGAATTGCGTAGCCTGAAAAAAATCCTTCTCTGTTCTCTATTCTGAAGAGAAAAGTACCTTAACAAAACATGATCAGCAACAATCCTTCAATAAGTATTGATGGATCGGTGACTTATCTGGTCTCAGGCTGATATTTGTAGGGGACATGAGAGAAATAGAATGTACTGTTCTTGTCCTCAAGGAGGCTACAGTCTAGCTTAGGCAAGGCACATACAGCAAACACATCTCTAAGTCAATGCTATCTACAAGAATCAAGTGTTTTTGAGTTGGCTCCAGGGAACCCAGGATGTAATTTAGGCCAAAGGATTACAGCCGTTGGGTCTGAAGAGGAGAATCATAAAAAGAGGCCTGCTGTTTCCCAGCTCCCTGTTGATTAGGAAGTCCTTTAAATCCCAGTGTTGGGCACAGTCTGCCTCAGTTTCCCCAGGCCCAGCAAAGGAAGGAGTAACCCCTACAGGGCCTCTTCTGGGGAACTCCTGTCGGGGGCCTTCTTGGAGGAGCTGAGTGAGCTGAGTGCCGCAGGCCAGAAATGCAAAGTGTGATTTAACAAAAGCTGCTTTTGAGTGAGAAACCTAACAGGGAGTTGTCCTAACCTGTCAACTTCAGATTTCTTTCCTCCTCCCTAGAAATCAAAAGGGGTGGGGGGATGGAGGGGAGGGGGGGCGGGAGGTGGGGTGGACAGGAGCATTTCATTTTCAGATTTTGTAAGAAAATAAAATCAAATCAAAAGAAGCTGTCCCACGCTGAGACCTCACATGCCAGGTTTGAGCCTGAGGCACATTCTTGTGGCCGTGTAATAAGCCTTTTTCAAATGGTGACAGACCCTTGACTCTTTGGCGAGAATAACATTGATAAAAGACATTTTATTGCATTAGAGCTGGGGCAGGAGTACAGGACTGTTCTTGCCTGGTCGGCCTCTTTGAAACTGTGTCTGCCTACGGTCCTGTCCACACTGCACACAGTCTGACAGACAGGGTTGTTGAGGTGGTAGGGTGGGAGGTGGGGGATGGGGAGGATTGGTGGGCCTTTGACAGGGTTGGGCTTTCTTACTGAAGCCTAGGAAAGTGGAGGCTTGGGGAGAAAGAGGTTTTTCAGCCTGGGGTGCTTGTTAAGGAAATGTCAGGTCCTTCTAGCTCCTAGTGGACTTGAGAGATCTTGACTTAAGCACTGTTTTTTTCCTACTGGTGGCTACAGGTCAAAACTCAAAGTTGAAGAAGAAAGGAAATGGGAGTGGGCACTGGTGGGGGACTTGGGGGAGGGGGTCACCTAGCATAGACCTTGGAGAAGGAGATGATCCATTACCTTTAGGTAATGACAAAATAAGTCAACCTAATTAGTTAATAATAATAATTATGACGATACTAGCACACATTTGTATCATACCGGGTTAGTCTTTAACCCTTTAGAGGAAGAAATGGGTAGCTTTGCCACTGTCTCCATACCGAAACACACCATGTTAACAAGTTGAGTCACAGATCTTCCCCAAGAAGGGACCTCCTTTATGTTTAGAGGGTTTTGATGAAGTAGGGGGTGCTATTTGTAAATGCAAGGGTTTATGGATAATGAATTTAAAACTTCGAAAGAACCTCAGATATCACTTAGCTCAACCCTCTCATTATATAGTTGAGGAAACTGAGTTCTTAAGTCTTGAAATGACTTGCCCAAGGTCCTAGATCTGTAAATGACAGAACAGGTATTGAAGCCCAGGTGCTCTGACTCCAAATACATTTTTCTTTCCATTTTGCCACATTGCCTTAGGGGTCTCTGATAACTCTGGAAATACCCTTTATTGAATGAGCCCTCTCACTCACTCATAACTTCGGAGTTGTTCTCTATGGGCCTAAAGTCTTGCAGGGAGTACTGGGAGAGGTTGGTCACCCTTGTGATTTTCAAGCTGCCACTTGTGGTACCCATCTTCCCTGACCCGACTCTGCCAATGCCATGGGAAATTCTAGCTGGTTTCGTCTGCGTATGTCCTCTACTCTCAAGGTCCCTGGCCTGACTACCTACTTTACCAAATAGGCTGACACCAACAAAGAAGAATTAGAGAGTTAGATATAGCTTAATATAGCCTTGAAAATAATCACTGACTCCTACATGCCTAAAATAAACAGAATACACTCCACTTCAGTTTTTTGGATTGGTTTTAAAGGAGAGTCACTCCTGTGGGTCATTATAATTCTATACTTCTGACCTTAAATATTAGGAAACATGAAGTAGTGGTGGAAAGAGTAGAGTTTTTAATGGAAGGCCAGTGCAAAATGATTTAGCCAGATAGAATTTTAGGAGTCCTGGAATTTTTTATCCCAAACTGGCCAAGCCTACTACTACTACAGAGAGTAGTGCTATTTCATCTGTAGTGCCTAAAGATAGCACTCTTTTTAATCAAGAATGATAGTTTACTCTTTTCTTTGATAACTCTGGTTTAAATTCCCTTCTCTGTACTGGAAAACAATATGGCCCCAGGCTTGGGGGTTGGGGGTTGGGGTGGGGAGAAGGGAGGTGCCTTTTGGTGGTAAAGGCTGTTCTCAGGCTTAAAAACATGGACTATGAGATAGCTAATAGTGGTTACCTCCCCAGCATTTGAAAAGCTTGTGAGTAGATTCTTTTCTTAAAAGAAGAAATTGTATTGGGGCAGGACTACTTATCAAGGTGCCACCAGCATCCTTCTTGGTATAGTTCACTGGTACTACTGGCTTAGTGGAAAAACAGTGTGGTTTTTGTCTTTGAACAAATAGTTAAGGACAGTCACTAGACAAAACCTTTTCCCTTTATGGCTTCTTGCCTTGAAGGCTTAAATTCCCTTTCATAATTCCCAAGCAGTGAATTAGAAAACTTTTAACAGGTTTCAACTCTGGAGAACTGGAGAAAGTAAAAAAAATCCAGTTGTTGGGATTCTATGGCCATGATTCTCCTAGGTGGGGTCCTAAGATCCGTGGTAGAAAAGAAGTATTCACAGGCTTGGTCCAGTGGAAAGAACAATGGACAAAGTTAGAATTCTAGCCTTGACTGGGACAGGAACTTGCTGCATGATCTCAGGTGTGACATTTAACTGCTGGAATCCTCAGTGAAGTAGGCCCACGGATGCCTGCCTTTCATTGTCTCACAGAATTACTATCATTAAGGATAAAGTGAGAAGAGATGCATGGTGCTTTGAAAAAAATTTTTTTTAATTCAAAGCACACAAATAAATACAAAAGTATCATAACAGTTATTTCAGTATCTGAGGCCAGTCCTTTGCTCCCATAGTAACAACTCCTTTTGTCCCAGGTTGGCTTTTGATCATAGTTCGAAAGTTTCCTTTGACTGTGTAGACCTGACTAAAACCGTTTTTGGCCAGTGAACGAAGTCCCACTAAACTTGTTAAAGCCTGTTCCTCCTGTCCCCATTTTTGATGAACTATTACACAGGTCAGTCTTGCAAGATAAATTCAGAAAGGCTTTGGATCTGTACAGTTTACCTGGGCTCCACCCGTTTCCCTCTTTCCTTTTCCACCTCCCGCTCTCACCCATTTTACTGGGTAACAAAAAAACAAAAACCCTAACTTCCTCTATACCCCCAAATTCCCATAAAATCTAAAAATATAATTTTTTTTGTAAATTTCCAGAGTCTGGTTTTCTTTAACCTTCTTTTATTTTATTTTTTTTAAGTCCCTGGAAGTACAGATCAGTATAGCTGAATTAGAGGAATAAGTTAGGTTTATGGTGAATGTCATAGATAAAAGGGTTTGGTGTGACTTCAGAATAATTAGGGTGTTAACGCATTCTGTTAGTCTTGATATATAAGTATTCTGTCTTCACGAGTAGTGTTATCAGAATCAAACATTTTTTTGCCCAGATAAAAATTTAATTGGACCTCACAATACAAATTTTTTTTTTCATTTTGTGGTGTTGAAAACATTTGTTTCCCCAGCTAAGGCTTTGAAAAGCTTGGTTTCCATTTTTATATCTCACAGCAAATACAATTTGCAAGACCTTTCCAGTAGCCAAGCCATCAGTTTCTTGCAGAGAGAAGAAGTGTCGTAGAAAACATGTGCACAAGAATAGGGCACTATTTAAGACAGAAAAAGCAGGTTTTTTTATGGTGACTTAAAGTGAGGTTTGCCTCCCCTTTGCAGGTGATACCCACTTTAAGAAGACCTGGTACAGTATACATAAACCTGCTTATGGAACAGATAAATTAAGGGATGATTATTCACGTTACAAAAAGATTGTTAACATTTCCAAAGGATTCACCGCAGGGTTCCTTTAAATAGGGAGCTCCCCTAGTGAATTTAAAGTGTTTGTTTACAGATCATTAACTACTTGACAGAGAGGTTGGGGAGGAAGAAAAACTTAAAAAGCTGAAGTGTTAGAAGCTGCCTGCCAATTGAAAATATATCTGAAAGCAAGATAAAGTGTCTGAAAGAGGAGAGAAAAGAGGATTCTGTTTACAGAAATTCAATTTACGCAGTTTCCCTGGTATTTAGAAAATTCCTTGAGGACAGGGACCTACCTGGTCTTTCTCCCACCCCATATATCCTGTGAATGGAAAAAAAGATAAATTATCTGCCTTAAATTGTTCACTCTCAGTAGTCAGAGGCAGTGAGGTGATGGTGGAGAGATTTTTGTCCTTCAGTTGTCTGGACATCGAGGGAAAATGATGCCATGACTTGCAAATGAATTGGATTTAAGCGTGGGAGGTCTGTGCAGAGTCGCCAAGCTTCACTTTCTCCTACGGAGCCTTCTGGGTCCAAGATAAAGATTAGGACGACTGACCCCGGAGGAAACGGTGAATAGAGTCCTGTACTTGAAGTCAGAAAGAGCCATGTTCTTGAGTTCAAATCCAGTCTCAGACACTAGCTGTGTGTGACCCTAGGCAAGTTACTGAGTTTGCCTCAGTTTCCTCAACTGGAGAAGGAAATGGCAAAGTATCTTTGCCAAGAAAACCCCAAATGGCGTCACTGGAGGGTTGGACATGACTGAAGAATAATATCAGCAAACTGTAGTCACAGCTTAACAATGGGCTGTCGGGCTGGCTGGGCTCTGGTGAGGCAAGGGGATAAAGGGGGAGGGAGGTGTCATAACTGAGAAACAAGGAGGGAGCTGAGGGTGGCAAGAGTCAGGTTTTTAAAACAATTATAGGTTGTAGGAAGCAAAGACTTTTGGTAATAAAAGTTTTGTGGACTAGTAAAAATTTGCCACGGACCAGGGTGGTTCCGAAACATCGTTTTATACTTTGGAACTCCCCGCACCTTCTAGGGCAGTGCTGAATCCGCAGTAAGTGCGCACTGTCTACCTGTTAAGTTAATAATTTTTTGAAAACATTGGTTGTGGGCTGTCCCAGGCAGGTAGAATTATTAGTGGTGGTAGTATAGTGAGGTACAGTTTCTGGCAGCCAGACTTTTCTTGCTGACTTAGGTATATCAGTGAAAAAGCATTTTCTGCCTTAGTATTTGGTGGTGAACATTTAGGAATTAGAGCAAGGAACCTAGTCATTCCTCCTGCTCTGGTGTGACCTTGTTGGGTCCTGGCTGTTCTCGCTAACATCAGTGGGAGCTGTAGATCTGGCTCAAGGCCATGCTTTTGCCACCGGCCTTTTGGCACTTGAAGTAAAAACCTTTCCCCTTGACATTCAGCCTGGTTTTGTCTTCTTCCCGGTTCACTCTGACCTTCATTCTGAATTGGCTCAGCTCTTACCTGTGGGTTCATTACAACACTATGTCCAAGGTAGTTAAAATCTACCCCCAGTCTTCTCCCCCTCCCCCTAATATGATCTCAAGTAGGAGCAAACAGAGAGAGAGAGAGATGACTTGAGTCACTTACCTCCTGAGGATATAAGTCTGGGAATCCCTGGACTAGCTCTCATTTTTCTGTTCAAGAGAGGGGTCTTCACAGGTTGAAGATGTAGAAGGGATGCTGAGCCCTCAATGTTGCTTAATGCTTTCATGGTTCCCCCAGTGCCAGATGACATCACAGGGGCTCCCATCTGTATCCAGGATGCCTCACAGTGCCTTCCCTAGCTTGTCTTCCTAGGATCCCAGAAGAAACCAGAGGTATTAAGGAAGCTAGACTGCCTGAAGAAAGACAGACAGGCATCAAAAAGCACAAAATCTTAAAAGGCAAAGAATCTTAAAACGTGAATGTTAGAGGTGAGCTAGACTGACTGCCCCTCACAGATGAGAAGGCTGGACCCAGAGTACAGAAGCCAGACAGTCCCTAGTTGGACAGTCAGCCAGCATTTATGCAGCCCCCTCTCTTATGCTCTTAACACTGTGCTAAGCGCTGGGCTTACAAGGAAGGGCGTAAACAAACACACAGTCTTGCCCTCAAGGAGCACACATTTTAATAAGGGGAAACAGGCAAATAAACCACGCACCGACCAAATACAGTGTAAATGCAGGCTACTTTCAGAGAAAGGGGAGGGGGGAGACCTCAACAGGGTTCTTGAGTCTTAAAAGAAGCCAGGAAGAAGAACATGCTAGGCATGAGAAACAGCCAAGCAATGGGAGGAGAGATCTGATAGGCAGTGGAGTATGTGCATGCACCGAGTAAGGTGTAAAGAAGTCCTGAAGGGTAGGAAAGGGCAAGCTTAAAAGCCAGAGGATTTTCTGTTTGATCCTGGAGGCAATAGGAAGCCGCCAGACTCTACTGGGGGTGAGTATGTCATGCAGCTAAGTAGTAACCGTACCAGAACTAAAACCCAGGTTTGCTGATGCCCACTCCTCTTCCTAGAAGAGTGCAACAATAACACAGGCCCTAGCCTAGAAGAAACAGCAGAAAGAGTCAGGAGTGGGGAGGTGGTGGTTGGTGGTGGTGGTGGTATTGCTTTGGGACAGACTAGGAATCGAGAAAACTCTCCTCCCCCCCCCACCCCCAAGGTTAAATAAGATCTTAGGCTGAAGCAAACTCTTTAAAAGCCCTCTTTTATCTTCCTACTGCTCCTCCTCCCCCTAAGACTTTGAAGGCTCAAAAGAATGGGATCCATGCGGTGGGGTTGGGGAGGGCCTAGTCGATGATGGAAGAGGCAGAGCCCTATAGGAAAATCTTCCTGCCTCTTGCACAGCCATTCCATGAAAATGTGTCAACAAGTATAAGCCCAACTCAAGCTGGCAATGATACATCTGAAATAGATTATTTAATCAAGGGAGGCTCTATTACAGAGGAGAATGTGACTATCAACACTTGTTTGGCTGACTCAGAGGAACAAAATACAGTGAAATCTGCCTAAAGGGGACCACCCACCATTCCCGCCAAGAAATGAATGGGGAACTAACTGAGACCTGAGGAGGCATTTAGGCTAATACCCTCTTTTTACAGATGAGGAAACTGAGGCCAGAGCAGTGATGTGCCCAGTAAGTGACAACTTCAGGATTCATCAAAACTTTTTAATTTTTTTTTTTTTGGAAGGAGGAAGGGAAAGTATAGTACCTGCTCTGATAGGTACCCATCCTTTTTTTTTTTTTAATAATTGATTATGGCCATGCCCTATTTTAGGAAAACTAAATACATAAAAAATTACTTGCAAAATACATATAGGGCTGGCTATATTAACTTTATACAAAAAAGGATATTTAAAAATCCTCACCCTTGTGGCACAATTTCAGCAATTCAGGTTTACATAATTTGAGTTTACATGGGTTTCTAGGATCATATAGGCCATTTAAAGCAGAGTAAACTTCAAACCTAAACATCTGTACCAAGAATATGCACTTTTAGGTGGGTAACTTTCTAAAAGAATCTTCTTCTTCCCTTACCCCCTTTCAGATTTGAGGATATGCACAGAGGGAGAATCTTAAAAGTATAATAAAAAATTAAACTAGCTTACAATCAAGGGAAAATGCTGAGGACCAGAGCCAAAGATTATTATTGGAGTGGACTTTTTTCTTTCAGCACCCTAAATTTAACCAGCTGGAATTCTTTTTTTTTTTTTAAGCACTATCATATTAAACCTTTTGAAGGATTTGTCTTTTAGTGAGAAAATCTGCATTTCAACATAAAGACGGAAAACACTGTCTTTCCCTTATTATTCTCCAGAAAAGCAGGCTCTTTTATTTTTTATTTCTTGGTCTGCTTTGCTTATGGTAAAGACACAGATTGCAGGGAATTTTGTTTAGGCATGACAGATTGGCGACATGCATTTTGATGGCTAGGGCATGAAAAATGTCATCTCTGCCCCCAGTAGACTGAACAGCTATGATGAAGACTCTTTAAGAGGTAGTGTCAATAACACCCCTCTTTCAATAACCAAGGGTCTGGGAGGATGGAATCAGTCAAGGAAAAGAGGAGTTTTACAACGAGTGATTGATGTAATTAAAGTTACTGGTTAAGATATGGAGGAGCAGAAGACTTAGAAGCAAGTTTTAGCAGTGAAATATTGGGCCAATGTGTTTCTTGAATTCTTCTTTCAGTTTTTGCACAATAGGCTATTTGAAGAGAGCATCTCAACTCAGCAAAACTATAGCCAATTTAAAAAAAAAACAGTGAATGAAGAAATACTCATATAATTCTCCTTCCTAGAACAGAAGAGAATGAGATTTTGACTACCCGCAGGTTAATTAAGAAATCTGTTAGAAATGATAAAGCTGACATATTTTCAGTTTAGATTGACATTGTTCAAGAAGCAGGCATAACTAATGTTTGCTCAATAATGCTAAGATATGTTACAGAATCTCTGAGTGAATTGCTGGTATCTTCTGAAGGCTCAAAGTCAAGTATACAAAGAGCTAACTTGAAGGGATTTAGCTTGGCAGACTGTTCCAATTAAAAAAAAAATGAACCGCCCATCCTAGCTTTGGGTACAGTCATTCATATGATTGGAATGTGGTGACATTAAATGAAATGGGACTGACAGAAGAGGTTCATTAAGTCAATGAACAGTTAGGCTGCATCTTAAGAAACTCATATAGAAGGCTTCAACCTTATAAAGAGACTTAGAATCTTGGAGAGGTGGGCAGGAATCTTAAGAGGTTACATCTGGGCTAGTTTCCCACGTACAGTAAGACACCTTTCTGCAAGATCCCTGACAGGTTCCCATCCAGGCTCTCCTTGGATACTTGTATTGATGGGGAGTTTACTGTGGTATTGAGGAAAGGGTAGTTTTCTAAATTAACAGGTTGGAGAAAGAAATGTTAAGAGCTGTTTAAATCCATTATTTGATAATTCAATGGAAATTGTCTCTATGGGCTATTCTCCCTTAAAGGTTTGGGACTTAGAGATGGATTATCAGTTTAGGAATGGTGTGTTGGAAACCATGATTTCTGCTCAGTTATTTCTTAATGTTTGCAGATCACCTTCTCTACTGGTAGGATATCTGTAGACAGTGGTCAGTATCACAGACTTTAAAAATAGGTTCAGAGACAACCAGCCCAACATATACAGACAGAGGCAAGAAATTTTAGACCTGTCCTTAAGAGAGCTTAAAACCCCATCACATGGCTTGAAGTGCCAAAGATATTGATTTCATGCTTAAAATTTTCCATACATGAGGTAGAGGGAATTGACCAGTCAACAAGCACTAATTGCTTATTATGTGCCAGGTACAGTGGTAGGGAAGGAAGGAGGGGAGAAAAAGGAAGAAAGGGAGGGAGGGAGGAAGCATGGATTTCTGTTCTCAAGGAGTTTATATTCCATCTGGGGAGACCCTATAAACATACGTAAGTATGTCTGTGCTTATAGACGGCTGGTGACTCAGTGGTTAAATCTGGTCCTCAGACACTTACTCGATGTGTGACCCTGTTCAGTGGCTTAACCTGCCTCAGTTTCCTCAACTGTAAGATGAGGGCTAATGATAGTTCCTATCTGCTAGGATTATGAGAATCAAATGAGATTATATTTGCAAAGCATTTAGCATGGTGCCTGGCACGTAATAGATGCTTTATAAATATTAGTTATTATTTATGTACAAAATAAAGATATGCAGAATGAATTCAAGGTCGTTACATACCAGGTCATTAGAGAGATCAAGAACACTAGCAGTTAGGAGAAACAGGAGAGGTTTCTTCTAGAAGGTGATGCTTAGGCTGCATCTTTGACCGAAGAGAGGGATTCTGTGTTGTGGAGGTGGGAAAGAAGTGCATACCAGGCAAGGTGTATGGCCAGCGTAAAGGAGAGAGTTGGGAGTGCTGTGTATGAGGAATAGAGAGCCATCGATGGCTGACCAATGAAAGTACAGAAACATTTCAGATGAAAAATTGAGAATAAACATTTGCAGGATTGCCTTTGATACATTTGTTCCCATCTTTCGGAGCAATTGAAAACATTCTCATTTTGCTGCAGATAGCTCTTATTGGAACATGAATATTAAAAATCAGTTGATCAATAAACACTAAGTGCCTAGCTATGTGCTAATCAGTGGAGATACAAAAAGGGCCAGAAGACAGCGCCAGCCCTTAAGGAGTTTACAATCTAAGAAAACGACATGCAAACAAATACAGAAAGAAGCTATATCTAGGATAAATAGGAAATAATTAACAGAGGGAAGTCACTAGAATTAAGAGGGGTTGGGAAAGTCTCCTGCAGAAGATGGGAGTTTAGTTGGAAGCCAGAGAAGATGTGATATTCCTGTTGGAGCCAAAGACACCTTTACAACCTGATAAACAGAAAACAGGTGCTATGACACACAGTTGAAACTTGATCCCCAGGATGAATCAAGAGTTTCTGTTCTGAAATGGGATAAATAAGGAGAAAAAAAAAAAGCTATTAAAGACAGAAAAAGGAGATTGGCTAGGAAGAGGACAGGCAATGTATCACACTTGAAGCTAGAAATAGAAATATTTCATATACAACTCCAACCACCTAGCACTCCACAAGTATGCTCAAACATTCTGGTTCAAGCAGTGTTTATTTACCTGGTTATATCAACTGAGTTGGCTATTGCCTTACTCTGACTCTGTGTGGTTTGTGGGTGAAAAAAAATGTCTGTATCATAAGGGTTTTCAAATGGAGACTGAAAGAAGAACAGATAGACTAAATTCATTAAACATCTTTTTAAGGACCCATATGTAGAAAACACTGTGTTATAAGTAAACCTTAAGGACACAAGAGGAAAAAAATGAAATAATTCTGTACCCCTATCTCACCCCCTTGAAGAGTTTACATTGCACTGGACTAGAAGATAAGGAATTTCGTTCTTCCCCATGTCGTAGTAGGGCAGTGGAGAGGACTAATATCATCATGAAGCTATGGAAGAAAAACCTGGAAAATCCATATCTAGCTTTTATTCCTTTGGAGAGCCATTAGAAATTGTCCTATCCCTATGCCCATGTATTAGAAGTCTATCTACCCCTCCACTACTCCTCCCATCACAACCCTATAGGGAAATGGGTCAGGGCAAGAGAAAAAAGCCCCTAGAGCTGACCTACTTCAGCTCTTATATCCCATACCTCTTTCCCCATCCCTGTACCTTCCCCCCAAAGAAAACAAAACTTGATCATGTCCACATCATAAGAAGTGTTCATGCAACTTTTAGGACTAAAAGGTTTGGGGGCTGGATGAGATCATCTTTAGACTAGGGTTACTAACCCTTGGGGTCTGTGAATTTATCTTGAAAACACATTTTCCTAGCTCTGGTTCATTAGAATTTTCCTTTATAATTCTGTAGATCTCATTTTATGCATTTAGTAAACATTATTCAGAGAATGCCCATAGGCTTCACCAGAGTGCTGGAGGCGGGAGGGGTGCACGCCACACAGAAAGGTTGTACTCTAATGTAACCACCCTCCCCCCCCATTCTGGGCAGAACCAGGCATTTTACAGGTGAGGACACTAAAACTTAGAGAGAAGTGACTCTCCCCCAGTCAGCCAGATAGCAAGAAAAACAGAGTTTAGGATTCAAACCCACATTATCTGACTCTAAATGGGTGCTATTTCCATGGTACCAAGCTGATTCCCTGATTTCCTTCTGCCCTCTCCAGACCCAGAAAAGGGATAGTGACTAATCACCCCGAACCCGAAGAGGGGTGAGATGCTGTGTGAGCTTCATGCTTAGAAACATTAATTGTGATATTTCACTTTGCCTAAGCTATGATGAAATAATTGAAGGCATCATAGCAAGGAGTTAAACCCTAGGGAGGCTATTAACAATTTAGCATTTCCAGTTCATGTGGGAATGTCGATTCCACTTACCAAACAGAATGTTATGGACACATTTAGTCAAAGAGGCTGTGGGGTTGGCTGGGGATCTCAGCCACCTTTCCCTTGACCCTCTCTTCCTGGGAAGTTAAACACAGGTCTAAGCCTCTCACAGAGACAGTCTATTATCCTATGGTAGTGCCCTAAACCAGCTTATTAGAAAGATTCTGGGCTTCTTTAACTGGCTAACCATGGCAGGAGGAACAGGAAAAAGAGGGAGGAGGGGGAGCAGGGGCTTCTGAAACCTACAGCTGTTTGCCTGAATGAGCGATGGGGCACCTTCTCTGAGTTCAGGAAGTCCCAAGTCCTGCTGTAGAAACGCCATGAGAGTTAGATGAGCCAGAAGGTGGGCAGGTGTTTCCCTGACTGTTCAGTGGGGAAGGCAACTTCAATTCTTAGGCTTTGAGGAGGAGGCAGAAACCCCTGAAAGGAGCCTTATGGTAAGATTGAAAAGCCCAGCTGTGCTTAAGTAGCCAGGTGACCTTGGGCTAGTCACTTAATTTAGGCATTGACAAATTTACTTTGGATTCAGAAACCAGTTGTTGTCCCCGACCCCTACTCCTCCATTTGGTAGTCAGATGATTTTTTTATCAGCTTTTAAGGAAAGGCAAAAAAAAAAGACAGCTTGTTGCTTTAGAGCATTGATTCTGGCCTCAGATTAGGATCCAAATTAGGGTCACTGAGTGTTTATAAAAGAGTTTTTGAAGGACTCTCTCGAAAAGCCCAAAGAGAGAGTTGAAAATGACTGGGCCCCTCCTCTTAATCCATTCTGTTTCTTTCTGTGGCTTGAGGAAGCCAAAAGCAGAGTAGGTTTGGGTAAGGTTGAGATGTTAGAAGGAACTCCCAATGAATGCCCACAGCAACTGGAGCTGTCCAGGGCTACAGACTTCTCAAGTGATTGTAATGGTAACCCAGGAACAGGCACAAGCAGGAAGCACAAAGTGCCCTTCTGTCGTTCTCAGTGAAAGTATTAGGTGCCATGATGAAATGATGAAATGCCAAGGCAGATTGGTGCCCAGGATTTGTCAAGCCCTGACAACCCTCCCTGTAAAAATGAGGTGTTTGGACTGATAATCTCCAAGGCCCCAATTCCAGCTCCAAAAAAAATTCTGTGATTTTTAGATTCTATCAATACCAGATTGATGCAGATAACAAGCTGCCTTTCTCCCGCCCCACCCAAACTCTCTTAGGAGTGTATAAAAATGTAGTGTAACCTATGGACAGTGTGCTGTGATTCAGTTTTTTTTTTTTTAAAGATTGAACACAACTGCAGTTTTTTGGTATATGTAACGCCCAGTGAGGAAGTTCCCTCTCCCAATTTATATTGGCTTCACTGCTACAAACCATACATATGTGTGCGTGTATATGTGTATACATGTATGTGTATCTACATGGATGTGTATGTAGATGCACACGTGCTTATATACAGAACATATACATACACGTGCATGTGAATATGTATATAGATTTGCACAGATATGCACAATCTATATATATACATGTGTACATATACATACATACGCATATATATATATCCATCCATACACACACACACACACACACACACACACACACACACACACACAACCCTTTACTACTTGGCAGTTTTGAGTTGCCATAGTCAAAATATTCATCACATTGGAATTAATCTAGTGATGAGTATTTCTGAACTTATTTAGGCTTGTCTTTGAATAATACTAAACATATATAAACACACACAAAAAAACATGAACATATAAACTATAAATATGCCTTTGTAGGGAAAAGCAGAGTGAGAAGAGCAGTGGCTTTGGAGTCAGAATATGAATTTGAATGCCCCTTCTATTTGTCAATCAGTTAGTAAACCACTGTACTAAGTATTTATTTTAGAAATATTATAAATAGTTCTCATTTGCGTAGCCTCATACACGTTACTTAAACTACAAGCCTCAGTTTCCTTCTTGACAAAATGAAGGCATTAGACTAGATAATATCTAAGTCCCCCTCAAACTAAAAATCCCATGAACTACCTCAATCTAATTTTAAGGGCACAAACTGCATCTAGGAATCCATTTTTATTAGTCATTCTTAAATCTCCCTAATTGGAGACCATAGGAATTGACTCAGCCTGCACCAAGAAGTTGTTTCAATGCAGCTTGTGTGTCCAAGGTAGCAAGATGCCAAGTTGGCCATAAAGTTGCTCCCCCTCCCCCAAGAAAACTGAGTAGGTTAATTTAGCCTTTTCATCAAGAAATCTAGAGTCATGTTAACGAATCCTTATAGATTTCTAATACAATACATCATACTTAATCCCATGTATTTACAAGGCAGGAGACCTGGGGTTAGTTTATCTCTAGCTGTTTTTCAATTTGGGGGTCACAGAGTTATTTTAAATATATGTAGATTTCCTAAGAAAGGTATTTCAGAAATGGCAGCATTTAAAAAAAAAAATCTAACATGAGAGTAAGTGCTAAAAATGTCCTTGGATTCCTTGTTGAAAAGCACCATTAGTAAATCTCTAATTCATCATATCCCAATCAGCAATCCTTCTGACATAAAATGAAGGCATACCTTTCTGTTTTTTTTTCTCAGAATGAGAAAGAACTCTGTGTGTATGTATGTATACACGCGTGCTCTAACAGACACACACACATACACACAAATAGATAGTCCTCTTATATTCAAGTCTCAACAGTCTCTTGTTGCCGTCCTGGTAACAAAAGATTTATGTGGTCTGTGCAGAAGCTTACCGAGCAACATGCTATTGTAACAGGCCCAGCTCCTAATGAAAGAAAACCTTGTCCTGTCTGCCCTGGCTGTACTTGGCAGGGCGGTCTTTATAAGGAGAACAGGATGTATTTTACACTTGAGACCTGCCATCTCAAAGCATAACAACAACACTTTTAAGTGTTCTTAATATTAAGCTAACGGAAAACACATACTATTTACTCAAAGTCTGTTTTCTTTCTTTCCCCTCCCTCCCTCGACCTACCCAATCATAACAAAAATCCAAGCTGCCAAGGCAAGTTTAGTATCATCTGCTACATCCAGGGTTCCATTCTATCTCATGCTTGAACATCCAAAAAAGCTGATTAGCCAACAGTGAACTTAGGAAAACTGGTAACTTTGCAGATGACCCCTATAACCCTCAGGACTACATAAGCCAAACCTTTCAAAATTTCTCAGAAAAATCTCAGTGCCCAAGCAGGAAATGCCTAATGCAACTTCTAGATTTGTGTTTATTAGTGTTGGATGTTACTGTCCATTACCAGGGTGCAATGGGGCACAGTGTTTAGGAGTTGGTTCTATAGAAGGCAATTGGACACTGCTCCTAGGTGCTGGGATTGTGAAATACTGTGTCTTTTGCTCTGTCATTTCATGTATATGACCTTACCTGGGAAGCAGGGGTGGAATCTGGCCAAGATTCATTCAGATTTGCCCACTCAAAATTGTCCCGTCTTTTCCAGTAGTGCGAGAAGGGAGACACATTCGTGGGGTGCTCATTTGGTAGAAACTTAGACCACACATGCCCTAATTCCAAGTCCTTGAATTCTTCAGTCTTCCCTACAGAGTTGGGGCCCACCCTGAATGCTGCATGAATTGAGGGCTGGGAGTGGGTGGGTGGATTGAGGACAGTGGGATTCCCTGTTGAAAAAATTTTTTTAAAGGCCAAACTACCCTCCAGCCATCTCTAAGCATCTCTAAGTTGTGGGTTGGTTATTTTGTTTTTATTTTTTTTGGCTTGGTCTTTCTGCAACTAGGAAAGAGATATGTATGCATGTAAATCAGCCTTGCAGATAAATTCCTAAATTTTCCAACCTGCTTATTATCCCCCCTTCCCAGACTACTGATTACACATCAGTACTTCAGAGGTATACTTCTATACCAATTCCCTTGACCTCTACCTTAGAGAATAAAAAACAATTCCTACAAGTGAAAATAATCCCTAAACAATTCAATCTTTAAAAAAAATTTACTGTCCTTGGTTGGGCCAGTTGACTATCTGCAAGACTGCTCTACTAATGTTAATAGAATGCAATGAAATGTAATGTGTGATGTGTAGCTTGAGTACTTTATTTTGGGTTTCTTCCACAGATAAACTTCTGCACTGGAGGGGACTCTCTTCCCCTCGTTCTGCACATGGAGCTCTTATTCCCACACCCGGGATGAGTGCAGAATACGCCCCACAGGGTATTTGTAAGTTCAGCGTTATTTCTTCTACAAATGTCCATGTGTGTCAAGATGAGAATTTCTGGAAATCACTCTTGCTTTTTAAGTCCTGAAGGGAGGCACTTCCAAAATAGATTGGCACCCACATGCATATTATTCCATTACTCACTTGGCATCCCAACAACCACTCTGCTCAGCACCGGAATGGGTTCCCCCACCCCCCACCCCACACCCTGATTTTTTTTCTTTCTTTCTTAAGTAGTGGCATAGAGCTGACGGTTTCTTTTCCCTGCTGGCCTCCTCCCCAGCTTCTCGTCTGGCTCCAGGGCCAGTGACTGGTGGACATGCCTGTGGGCTCACAGGGTCTATTATGTGGCTAGAGGTCAACTCTCGTTGCCTCATAAGGAGTTTGAACTTATTCCATGGCCAACAAATTTGAGCAGGCCCAGATGGGACTCTAGATACTCTCCTCCCAAAGAGAAATGGATGCCCCTTAATTATTTTATTGAATCAAATGAAGTGTTACACTAATGCTGTTTGTTAATTCCTCCCCCCGCCCCAGACCTAGAGCTAAATTGACTGCCTCCTGGCCATCACACTAAATTCAGTCTTCTCCCCAAACTCCTCTGGGTAAAGAAACAATGTCAATTTTTATATTAGAGGACTCTTTATAAAATTTGGGGTAGAATCGTAGATTTTTGAGAGCTATAGGTTCAGAAAAAAATGAATTTGAAAGAACTTGTTTTAAAAGTTAAAGCAGTTTGCTTATGTGAGTAGGAATACATGGAATGTCATGGCTAAAACCGGGAAAATCTCATCTCAAACACAAAAGCAAATGTAAAAGAAAGCATGACAGTGTATTGTCTCATCTTTACCTAAGGAAAGCATTTTCATTATGAAAACAAACAAAACATATCTTGCTGGTGGAATGGGGAAAAGGGAAGGGTCATAGGAAAGGAATGAAAGGGAGAGGAAGGGAAAGATCCAGAAGAAGGAAGTGTTTGTAAGTAGGAAGAAGGCTGGATTCGTCAGCTCTAGAATGGTGTCTACAGGGCCTCCACCCCATAGCCAAATTCAGTCAGTTGTTTATTAATTTTTTTTTAAACTGCTAGGTAATCCCAGGTAACAACGAATTATTGTCTAAATTTCGTAAGTCTCCAGTCCTGAGGGCTGGGTGGTGGTGCAAGGGTTAAAGCACCTTGTCTGTTCCATAACACCCCTTTCTTTCCCCCTCCCCCATTCCAGACCTTGGTTAGGTCACAGATAGCAAGGAATTTAGGGGTTGGACTGATTTTCAAGTCTCTGTGTGACAGTCCGTCAACTCTCAGAGATACCTATGCCTGATTTTGCTCGGGGGTCTCCTAGTTCTCTGTACTGGGCTCTCAGAATGACCCAGGTTCATAGGTCATTAATTTTTTTTTTTTAACCTGGAAGGGATCTTTGAAATCATTTAGACCCCTACCATTCCCTCCACTTTTACAGATGATAAAACTGAGGCCCAGAGATTTTAAGTGGCTTGTTCAAGTAGGATGAGCCAGAGCTTAGATTGGAACTCAGGTTCTTTGGCTCAAAACCCAATGCTCTTTCCTTGTGGTTATAGCTGCCACTTTCAGAAAGGAAGGAGAAAAATCATTTTGGGTATAAGAGTGATGGGAGAGATTGGAGTTAGACTAATAAAGGGAAATGGAGAATGTTTTTCTCTCTCTCTCCATCTCTTTTATTCACCATGACTTTTCTGTGGGTACTGAATTTGGTTTAGAGGGTGGGAAACTCAGAAGCCTGAGATTAAAAACCCTCCTCCTAATAAGAGGGTTGGTGCTGATGGCCACAACCACCAACTAACTTTCCCATATAAAGCAAGACTTATTGGGGAGCAACAGACAGAGAGGTATGTAGGGATAGAGATGACTGTGTTTCACAGGTAGATCTCTCTAGGAACACCGGTTTTCACCAGCTAATGGTCCTTTTCCCTTTGCCTCCTACTCACCCCTAGCCTCTTACAATCAAACCCCCAAATGTCTAGGTAGGATCACAACAGGAAGAGGGCATTAGACTGGAAGTTAATGTTGGGTAGGAAATATGTTAGGTCAGTAGCATTAGGAAACAAGTGCCTAGATAAATTGGAAATGGTGTCCTGTCTTTTTGTTATTTCTTAAAAATCAGGAGGTATGAGCCATTTAGCTGACTTTAACGCTTTGACTGCTGGGCCTCCTAGAGCTTTTGGGTCAGGGCAGTCATGTATGTACACACACATTATTACTCCAAATCCCCCCAAAATGGTCATTCTTGAATGGAGAAGTTGATTTTCATCAGACTAAATGAAGAATATTATTATGTTTTACACGTCAGTAAATCAATGTAGCCCTAATTTTGCCACGCAGGAAATCAATTCTGGTCTTTCTAAACCGTGGAAGATGTTATGAACAAAGTAATTTTGCAAATTAAGGCAAGTAACACATTTATTGATGACTGTAGTTTAGGAATTTAGAATTGGTGAGCACTGTAATGTAATGTGCTGCACTGGTACGAGCTGAGTGAAATACAGATTATATGGCAAAACTGTAATGCATCATTTGCTATTAGTGGACTGGTAATAATTACCAGTTTCAAAGCAGCTCTTTCCATGTAATCTTTAGTCTCAATCGTAACAGCCCTTCTCATTGACATTATGATTACACTAGCTGCCCTCATGATCTAGAATATTTAGTTGATGGGAATACTAAAATGCGATAGTGAAAACTGTATGTTGTATGCTCATTATAAGATAAAATGCCATTTTCTCTGACCTAATGTATGAGAGAGAGAAGGGAGGGGAGCATTACATTGTTAGCATACTGTAGCTGGATCACATAGCTTGTTCTGCATTGTTTTTCGTTTTTTTTTCCCTTTTTTTTTTTAAAGCAGCCCCAGCTTATGACAGCAAAAAAAATGAAGTTTTTGAATTTAAGCTTTTTTTTTTTTGAAGCTCATAAATGAACATCCTTAAGTCACTCTGTTTCCCAGAGATTTAGATATTTATCAGAAAGGCTGTATTAAGACACATGCAAAATGATTATGATGCATTTTTATTCCAATCTTGATTTTAGCTGAGGAATGTGAGGTTAAATATTATTTTAAGACTTTTGAAGGGATGAAAGTGTTAAGTGACTGCTATAGGCAGTTGAATCTCCTTTTTTACTTCCTCAATTCGGATTGTCAGGCTAAATGTATGATAATAAAGCAGAAACCTAGAGGCAAAGGATAAAGCTGCCTTGGGTCACTTAAGCTAGGACTAGACAAGGTTTTTTTGCCTGTCTGGTCCCCAAATCATTGTTCAACAACAACAACAAAATTTATGAAAATAATCTCAGTGATGCCTTTTATTTCCCTTTGAAGAGAGGAGGCAAACAAAAACAGGCAGATAATGTGACCCCAGTGTCAGCATTTTCTTTCAAAATCTCTCTGCCTTTTTTTCCCCCACATTAGGCAAATGTTTGAAACCTAATTTTGGTATCTTATCATCTAATCTTGTTAAAGAGATTTGCCCAGAAGTGGGATATATTGAGTGAGATTATAAATGCTTTGTAAAGTAAATTACAAGGTCAAGGCCAGGAGTCCATTATGTCGTCAAGCAAGTCTCGCAAGCCCGGCTTGTTTTGGAATACTGGTGTCTTTGGCTCCTGAGTAGAACTCACCGGCTTTTATTTCTGAATCGTTAAATGGAGGAAATCATGAAACTGATTAATTCCTCGTCCCCTTTCCTCACCCCAGCGGTGACTTATTTCCCTTTATCAGAACTTATTGAAAAATGTTAGCTGGGGATTTGATGAAATATTCTAGCCACTTGTTTAAGAAAAGGAAAGGTAGATTTTCTGCAATTATAATTTATTCAATCTTTTTTTTTTTCTCCTGGAAGCCTTTGAGAAGTTTTCTCTTTTCCTCATTCCTACCGTCCTGCCATCCACTTGTGTCCCCTTTGAATGTCACAACTGGTAGGCTGTCCATCCAGGGATTTAGTGTTTGGTGGCTCCCTTGGAGCGTTTTTTGGTTATCTCTCAAAATAAACCATAGTGAAATCAAGTTGGCTAGCTGTTTCCCAAAGTGGCATTTACCATTCTCCGGCTCTTTTCAGCGTGAGAGAAATAATGTGACTTAAGTAGGGCTTCTATCCAGGCTGCTTGGCTACTGGCCAGAGAGTTGACTAGCTGGACTGTTTCTTTCTCAACTGGAGCTGAATCTCAGCTGAGGGCACGCGATGTTGTGTAATTTGGTTCACGTTGTTAGCCACTCAAAATAATGAGGAGGATAGTGTAGCATTTCTCAGTTTGCTGCCTGTGATGGTGCAGGCTGCTGTAAACTCACTTCAACTTGGATTGGTATGTATTCCTTCATATACATACCGCAGGGACGTCAAACCTTTGAAAAGTTTTGACACCCTGCCATCTTTTGTTTTTTTTTGTGTGTGAGGTCCCCCTTGCCTATGCATCCTAAGAATGGATGTGGCATGGTATTTATTTGGAATATTTTTGAAGATTTTGAAGATTTTATGAGACTCTCTTCAGAAAATAACCATAGGTACCCTGAGGGTGCTGAAAAGTTCTATTTGGGAATTACTGGCCTATGTTTACATGTTCACATTACCTATAGGGGGCATTATGACTATATTTTAGACTATACTAATAAGCAGCATGTTTTTATTTAAATAATATCAGAAATTTGCTTGTTTTGTAATTGTAAAATTAAAAAAGCATTTCTAGAGCATAGAGAATTGGCCTCATCTGTTTTCACTGGATCCTAGAAATAAATGATTATCTCTTTAGAGAGGTCACTGCTTAAGGAGACAGAAAGAATTGTTGAAGTTTAGAGGGAAGAGGGAGATATAGGTCCTTTCTGATCGTGAGGGCCAATCCTGTCACTTACAGGTGAAGTAAACTTGAGAGGTCTAGAGGGGGCAGCCTGTAGTGTAAAGAGAACTGGATTTGGAGAAAAAGATCACTTGAGTGCAAATGTCACCTCAGACACTTACTAGCTGTGTGTGACCGTGGACTAGTCATTTGACTTCCTGCTCCTCGATTTTCTGATTGGTAAAAATGAAAGGCTTTGGACTCATGGCTTCTAAGGGCCCTTTCAGCTCTAAATCTCTGAGTCTACGATCATAAGCAATACCCCATAGTTAAAAAGCAGCTGCAGAATCCATAGGTATGTGATATTAAGGATAGCCTCCAAATGCGATGATTGCCCTAAGTGCCCCCGCCCCCTCCGCTTTACCACCTTTTCGTTTTGGATTTTAACCTTTTAGACAACCAGAGTGTAAAGAAGGGGGAGATGAAGGGGTTAGGGGCTGGGGAGGAGGGATCGGGCGGGAATGAAGCAGAAATAAGCGATCGTTCATCCATGATTCCGTGATTAAACCTTTATGTACCTGTTGTATTATTTCTGCAGGTAAAGATGAGCCCAGCAGCTACACATGTACAACTTGCAAACAGCCATTCACCAGTGCATGGTTTCTCTTGCAACACGCACAGAACACTCACGGATTAAGAATCTACTTAGAAAGCGAACACGGAAGCCCCCTGACCCCGCGGGTTGGTATCCCTTCAGGACTAGGTGCAGAGTGTTCCCAGCCTCCACTTCATGGGATTCATATTGCAGACAGTAACCCCTTTAACCTGCTAAGAATACCAGGATCGGTATCGAGAGAGGCTTCGGGTCTCGGCGAAGGGCGCTTTCCACCCACCCCCCCTTTGTTTAGTCCTCCACCGAGACATCATTTGGATCCCCATCGCATAGAGCGCCTAGGGGCAGAAGAAATGGCCCTGGCCACCCATCACCCGAGTGCCTTTGACAGGGTGTTGCGGTTGAATCCTATGGCTATGGAGCCTCCCGCTATGGATTTCTCTAGGAGACTTAGAGAGTTGGCAGGGAACACGTCTAGCCCACCGCTGTCCCCAAGCCGGCCCAGCCCTATGCAAAGGTTACTGCAGCCATTCCAGCCAGGTAGCAAGCCGCCCTTTCTAGCTACGCCCCCCCTCCCTCCTCTACAGTCTGCCCCTCCTCCCTCCCAGGCCCCAGTCAAGTCCAAGTCCTGCGAATTCTGCGGGAAGACGTTCAAATTCCAGAGTAACCTGGTAGTGCACCGGCGGAGCCACACGGGCGAGAAGCCCTACAAATGCAACCTCTGCGACCACGCGTGCACCCAGGCCAGCAAGCTCAAGCGCCACATGAAGACCCACATGCACAAGTCGTCCCCCATGACGGTCAAGTCCGACGACGGCCTGTCCACCGCCAGCTCCCCGGAGCCCGGGACCAGCGACCTGGTGGGCAGCGCCAGCAGCGCCCTCAAGTCGGTGGTGGCCAAGTTCAAGAGCGAGAACGACCCCAACATGATTCCGGAGAACGGGGACGAGGAGGAAGAGGAGGACGACGAGGAAGAGGAAGAAGAGGAGGAAGAGGAGGAGGAGGACCTGACGGAGAGCGAGAGGGTGGACTACGGCTTCGGCCTCAGCCTGGAGGCGGCCCGCCACCACGAGAACAACTCCCGGGCTGGCGAGGAGAACCGCTCCATCCCCGACGTGATGCAGGGCATGGTGCTGAGCTCCATGCAGCACTTCAGCGAGGCCTTCCACCAGGTCCTGGGCGAGAAGCATAAGCGAGGCCACCTGTCTGAGTCCGAGGTGCACAGGGACACTTGCGACGAAGACTCAGTCGCGGGCGAATCCGACCGCATAGACGATGGCACTGTCAACGGGCGCGGCTGCTCCCCGGGAGAGTCCGCGTCGGGGGGCTTGTCCAAAAAGCTGCTCCTGGGCAGCCCCAGCTCGCTGAGCCCTTTCTCCAAGCGCATTAAACTCGAGAAGGAGTTCGACCTGCCCGCCACCGCGATGCCCAACACCGAAAACGTTTACTCCCAGTGGCTCGCCGGCTACGCGGCCTCCCGGCAGCTCAAAGACCCCTTCCTCAACTTCGGAGACTCCAGACAATCGCCTTTTGCCTCGTCCTCAGAGCACTCGTCGGAGAATGGCAGCTTGCGCTTCTCCACGCCGCCCGGGGAGATGGACGGAGGCATTTCGGGCCGCAGCGGCACGGGAAGCGGTGGGAGCACTCCGCATATTAGTGGCCCGGGCCCTGGCAGGCCCAGCTCAAAAGAGGGCAGACGCAGCGACACTTGTGAGTACTGTGGGAAAGTCTTCAAGAACTGTAGCAATCTCACTGTCCACAGGAGAAGCCACACGGGCGAAAGGCCTTATAAATGCGAGCTGTGCAACTATGCCTGTGCGCAGAGTAGCAAACTCACCAGGCACATGAAAACGCATGGCCAGGTGGGGAAGGACGTTTACAAATGTGAAATTTGTAAGATGCCTTTTAGCGTGTACAGTACCCTGGAGAAACACATGAAAAAATGGCACAGTGATCGAGTGTTGAATAATGATATAAAAACTGAATAGAGGTATATTCATACCCTGCCCCTCACTCCTCCACCCAAACCCACCCCAGCCTTTTTGCCCCCTTTTCCCCATCACCTGCAACCCCCCTCCCATCTCCAGTAGAATTTTTTCTAGTCCCTTGTGATTTAAAACAAACAAACAAAAAATAACGGAAGCTAAGAATATACAGAAAAGTGCTTGTCACCAGCACACCTGTTTTTTTTTTCCTTTTTTTCCTTTTTTTTTTTCCCTTTTTTTTTTCCTTTATGTTCTCACCGTTTGAATGCATGATCTCTATCGGGGCAATACTATTGCATTTTACGCAAACTTTGAGCCTTTCTCTTGTGCAATAATTTACATGTTGTGTATGTTTTTTTTTTATTTTGACTTAGACAGCATGTATGGTATGTTATGGCTATTTTAAATTGTCCCTGATTAGTTGCTGAGCAAACATGTTGCTGTTTCCAGTTCCGTTCTAAGAGAGAGAGAAAAAAAAAGAGAGAGAGAGAGAGAGAAAAAAAAAGACCATGCTGCATAACTTCTGTAATACATATCATGTACAGTTTTGTTTTATAATGTGTGGAGGAAAAGACAGTCTTTGGATTAACCCTCTATGGACAGGATGGATAGCACTGAAAAAAAAATGCTGTATTAGCTAGATGTCTGTCTCTAAAGGGTTAAATGTATCAATTGGATAGGGGGAAAAAAGGCCTTGAATGGACAAATTAAGAAAAAAAAGATAAAAGCAAATTTGTACTATCATTTGGTTTTTAAAATGAGTGCCTTGAATCTATTGAAACCATGTTGATGGTTCTTCCTACTTGTTATAAACTTGTAGCTTAATTCAACATTGGGTAAGGTGATAAATCTTTAGGACCTAGCATATGATTCTATATTGTATTTCTCACAACAATGGCTACCTAAAAATATGACCCAGTATGTCCTAGTTAATCATCATTCTCCCTTTAGTTTAATTTAAAAAAAAACAAAAAACAAAACTGATTATAGCAGTATAAAAGCTATTTTGCTCCTGGTGAGAGCTTAAAAGAAATGGGATTTTTTGCCCAAAGTTTTATTTTTTTTAATCAATGATTAAATTGAATGTGAAACGTGCAAAGGCCCTGGAACATGATTAAATACACTAGTAAGGAAATTCATTTTATGAAGATATTTACTTTTAATAATATCTTTTATTGATTCTGGCACCAAAACAAATAAATCCAGATCCACTTGATTGTCAAGCTGACAATCAGATTATAAACTTTTAAGACCTTGTGTACCCATATAAAAAAAAGAGGCTGGCAATAAGATTTTACAGAGTGTAACAGATAGAAAAACAAAAAAAATAATTGTGATCCTTAGCACAATGTGGTACTGTTTGCCATTTTAAACTAGAACAGGTGTATAAGCTAATATTAATACAATGATGATTAACTATGAACTCTTAAGACTTGCTTTTAAATGTGACATTCTAAAATAAAGAGAGAGAAAGAATTTTAAGAGTAGCAGTATGTATGTCTGTGCTCCCTAAAAGTTGTACTTCATTTCTTTTTCATACACTGTGTGCTATTTGTGTTAACATGGAACAGGATTCATTTTTTTTTTTTATTAAGCTAGCATCCGCCCCAGTTGGTGTTCAAATAGCACTTGACTCTGCCTGTGATGTGTCTGTATCTTTTCTCTAATCAGAGATACAGAGGTTGAGTATAAAATAAGACTGCTCAGTTAGGACAATTAAGTGCACTGTACAATTTTCCCAGTTTACAGGTCTATACTTAAGGGAAAAGTTGCAAGAATGCTGAAAAAAAAAATTGAACACAATCTCATTGATGAGCATTAAAAACAAAACAAACAAAAAAAAAAAACAAAAAAAAACCCGTTGCCAGCCATTTACTTGACTAATGAGCTTACTTGGACGCAACATTGCAGCGCTGTGAATGGAAACAGAAAACACTTAACCTAGAAATGAATGATTGCTTTCGCTTCTACAGTGCAAGGATTTTTGTACAAAACTTTTTTAAATATAAATGTTAAGAAATTTTTTAAAAAAAAACACTTCATTATGTTTAGGGGGGAACTGCATTTAGGGTTCCATTGTCTTGGTGGTGTTACAAGACTTGTTATCCATTTAAAAATGGTAGTGGAAATTTTATGCCTTGGATATACACCGCTCTTCAGGTTGTATAAAGCATACATTGGGGAAAGGTTTAAGATTATATAGTACTTAAATATAGGAAAATGCACACTCATGTTGATTCCTATGCTAAAACACATTTATGGTCTTTTTTCTGTATTTCTAGAATGGTATTTGAATTAAATGTTCACCTAGTGTTAGGCACTATAGTATTTATATCGAAGCTTGTATTTTTAATTGTTGCTTGTTCTCTTAAAAGGTATCAATGTACCTTTTTTGGTAGTGGAAAAAAAAACACAGGCTGCCACAGTATATTTTTTTAATTTGGCAGGATAATATAGTGCAAATTATTTGTATGTTTCAAAAAAAAAAAGACAAAAAAGTGTGACATTATACAGATAAGAAGCCATATAATGGCTGTTTGGCGAAAACCTGTTAGAATGTCACACGGATGGCTGTCACAGAGGGTTGTACATATCTTTTTTTGTTCTTTTTTCCTGCTGCCATACTGTATGCAGTACTGCAAGCTAATAACGTTGGTTTGTTATGTAGTGTGCTTCTTGTCCCTCTCCTATTCACCTTACATTCCAGCATTTTAACTTCATATGCAGTAAAAGAAAGAAAGAAAAAAAGGAAAAAAAACAATGTTTTGCAGTTTTTTTCATTGCCAAAAACTAAATGGTGCTTTATATTTAGATTGGAAAGAATTTCATATGCAAAGCATATTAAAGAGAAAGCCCGCTTTAGTCAATACTTTTTTGTAAATGGCAATGCAGAATATTTTGTTATTGGCCTTTTCTATTCCTGTAATGAAAGCTGTTTGTCGTAACTTGAAATTTTATCTTTTACTATGGGAGTCACTATTTATTATTGCTTATGTGCCCTGTTCAAAACAGAGGCACTTAATTTGATCTTTTATTTTTCTTTGTTTTTATTTTTTTTTATTTGGATGACCAAAGGTCATTACAACCTGGCTTTTTATTGTATTTGTTTTCTGGTCTTTGTTAAGTTCTATTGGAAAAACCACTGTCTGTGTTTTTTTGGCAGTTGTCTGCATTAACCTGTTCATACACCCATTTTGTCCCTTTATTGAAAAAATAAAAAAAAATTAAAGTACACAATGTAAGCTTCTTGTGTCCTCATTTGACACACTCTGTAAATTACTTTCAGGAAAATAACAGGTTTTAAGAGAAGGCCAGGCAGTCTTTTTCAGGATTCTTTCTGTGGGCATTTTGACGTGTGTGTTGTATCCTAAAGGAATATAGAAATACCATATTAGAATAGACATTTCAATCCAGGGAAATAGTTTTGAGGCTTTACAATTCTAGAATAATTTTCAAGAGCATAGAAGATGTTTTTTTTTTTCAGTGTGGATATTCAAACTTCTCCCACCCTGCTGTAGCAATAGAGCCATTCAGGAATAAACTTGCATTTTCCCTGTAATGGCATTGTCCACATGGCATTCCTTTGGGATTTTTTTTTTTGGTCTTGTCTGAAAGGGACTTTCCTCCTGCCCCGTCTGGAGCACATGGGACAAAAGAAAAGAATCAGTCCTCTTGTTTCTTCACTAGCCCCTCTGTCAAACCAAAACTAACTTCCTTTTCCCCTCCCCTTTCCTCACCACCCTCACCCAAGACCCCTAACAATGGCAACAGGTGAACTCCAGATTTTCGGCCTGTGCCATGCACTGAATAGTGTGACATGTTTTGTCAAAGCAGCCACCGATGGTGTGTGGGCATGCACAGCCTCTGATTTTACGAGATGCATGGTGTGTTTCACTGTGAATCTGAGATCAGACGAACCGGCCCTAAAACTCTACAGACCTGTTTGTGGTGTTTCACTGGCTGACAGCAAATGGAAGGTGGGAACTCCCCTTCACTTATCTTTTGAACAACCAGCAGGCTTATGAAATATTGTGCATATATTTGTACTTAAAATCTGGAATCAAATTAAGGTCTTTTTTTTTTTAACTCCTTAGAGGTCTGTGCATGTTGTCAGTTTTTACAAATACTGCATGTTGCAGCATCTTTTTGCTTTATTAAAACACATTCCTCCGTGATATTGTGTCTCGCTGTTCCTAGTGTAACTGGATGGATATGACATTGTTTTTATTTTTGTACAACCAAAGCCAGAGCTGTTCTGTTGTCTTCTTGTGGTGGTGGTCATTGTTGCCCAGTTAGTGAACCCATCAGGCCTTTTCATAGGTGGCACTCTTCCAATGGATGTAATAATATTGATCTTAGGAAAGAAAATCTTACTATTAGTGCAGAGGGAGATGATTTTCCCCCCAGCCTGTTTAAGAGAGGTATCTGTCCCTTTGAGGGGTGAGGACTAGAGGGTTTGGGGGTGAGGAATGGGAAGGGGAATATTAGGCAAGCTGTACAGTTAGTTATTAGTGTGGAAGAGATTGGATGATGAAAAGGAAGGGGGTTGAGTGAGAGGACAGATGGATTAAAAAGAGCTTGGTAACTGTCAGAAAACCAGGGCTCAGGGAGGATGTTGGTGTTTTAGGGAAGGCAGTATTAGCCATTAACACAGTACTGGGACCAGGCAGAAATCATAACCAATGCTTTGCTCTTTTGGGAGTACATGACTTTAGCTCTACCACTATTAAATGTCCATAAAGTCTGTATATCCCTGTTACTCTTTTAATAGGAAATTGTTACTGCAGCTGAACAGGTTTTTATATATAATACTCATTTTAATTTCTCCATGTATAATGTTTTAGTGTAATTAGGTTTGCATTCTGATATATAGTATTGAATTAATATAATACTACATGTATATATTTATAATTCAAATTCAGAATTTCTAAATCATGGTGGGGGGGGAGGTGATGATTCACCCTCTGATGTATGAGAAGTTGTGTTTGATTTAAGCCTTTACAAGGCTGAATAAATCTAGTGAGAGGCATGACAGCTTCTTCAGTTCTCCTAGTCTCCTGACTTGCTTAAGCCCTCTTTTAAGAGATTATTTCTGAAGCTGCCTCAGTAATAGATGCATCAAGGATTAGTCAACAAGAACATATAGGTTAGATTCCAAGTGCTAAACAAATATCTTAATGCAAACTATACATTTCCTAACAATGTAATGAATGCATGGTGTTTAAAATCAGAAACCACTTAAAGGTGATTTTTAAGAATTCTGAAACAGACTTAAGTGATCTCCCTGTAGGAACTTACAAGGCAGTGTCCCTGTAAACCTGACCTTCCAACATCCTCCCTTTCTGAAGAACCTTGTTATTTATCTCCACTTAAAAAGATATTTAAATGAAAAGGAATGTTATTGGGGTGGCAGTACAAAAGCTTTTGTTAAAATTTCCATTGCCCACTGATTTTAGTCCAGAATTTTTTTTGGGGGGGTACACCTACTATCCCCCCCCAAAAGACATTTAATACCCTCTGAATTTTAAGGCTAAAAAAGGGACTGAAAACAACATGGAGTCCTTTAACCTCAGAGGTTCCACACTTAAAGGCCTGTAAGAAGTGATATGAGTATAAAGCCTTTAAGTTATCTTTGCAATTTTGGGAAATGTGAAATTTTTGAGTTTATCCCAGAAGAATGAATGTGTGTCATTGTGTAGCTATTTTTCCCCTGAATGTGTGTTATACTTATATAAAGCTTGAAGTGAGAAAAGTAAGGGAAGTAGGACCATTTGGAAATAGTTTAAAATAGAGAAACAAGGAGGTAGGATGGCGTGCTTATCCATCATAGACAAAAGTCTACTAAGAAGAGCCAGGATTTTTCAGGCCTTCCTGGAAAGAAGTTGGATGGCTTCATCCTGCCTTGCTTCAAGCACTGGATAGACAGAGAGAGTAAGTGAGGGAAATGGATTTATTTCATTTGTCTTTAAACACCATCTATATAATTTTGAAAATTATTTATAAGTCTTCTGTAACTGTGTATCCATTATGGTTCTATTATATGCCATTGTTTCTGAGTCTGAGGTATTCAAGAGAGGGCCCATACTTTTCTACTTATTTGGCCAATCTATTAAAAAAAATTAAAAGTTAGTAGAAATGTTGCCAGTGTTGAGAAGGTTGATAGTATTCTCCAAATTGGCTCTTTTTTTCCTTTCAAAAGAGTTTTAACTTTAAAAAACCATGAACTACTTAGTAAATTTTCCTTAGTGGCTTTTGAGACCCTTGCAGATACCCCCAATGAAGAATAAATGGGTCCATTTCCAAAGAAATGAACTCGTCAGGCCACAGGGATTTGGGATTATGGTGCCTGTATCACAAGGTTGACTTGAGCTGCCAATTGTGTACTTGGATTATTGGGTGTGCTTGCTTGATATTATCGGCACTCATTGGCCTGCTGTTTCATTTGCTAAAAACGCATGGTTGTTGAATCAGCCTTTTGGGGGATGGGTTTCTCTTTCTGTGTGTTCCACAGTGTTATCCATGGTCCTAGGATGCAATTGATTTCTTCTTCTCTAATGGGGCAGGGGAGAGCAAAAGTTCGGAGCTCTGGGGCTGTTGTGTGGAAGTGTATAACCTTGCCCAAGCACAACTCAATGGTGGATCCAACTACCGTTTTTTCCATTCTGTAAAAATGACAAAGAGTTTCCTGTGGGAAGTATAAAAAGAAACGTACAAAGTATGTCTTCCACAGGAAAAGCAGAAACGGCCGAAAATAGGGATTTCTGTAAAATCCTTTCATTTGAAGTAGGGCCTTGATATCGGACAGGGAAAGTGCTATTAAATGAACTTGTAAATAGTTAAGTGCTCAACCTGAAATTGTACTTTGATTTCCAGTGAGGGCTGTAAAAATACTGGCAAATGGGGGAAGAGAGGTGACAAAGCCGTTTGATTCAGACAACCTCGTCTTAAAGAGAGGCCTTGCCAGTGTCTGGGCAGTGGGACCTGGGAATCCTACTTAAAAAAGAGGTGTGATTGTGGGATTCTCAGGATTGCCTGGTCCTTGCTGGACGTGGCAGGCCCAGGTCTGGTCCCTGTGGTTCAGCCAGGGGGATGCACAAGAGCAGCTGAGTGCTAGACCCTGGGCCTCCAGCGCCAAGTCAGGGGAGAAGAGGCCCCAAGCCCCTGCCTCGGGTCACCATGGCAACGAGGCCTGGAATACCACAGTGGTGGTCTTCCTCAGCACATCCGGATTCCCAGTCCTGCAGCTTCAAGTCAATGCACACAGGAGGGGAAGAAAACCGGGAAGAAAATAACCGCCCCTGCTCCCCTTCCCCTTTGCTCCTCAGCAACGCTGCTTTCTCCCCCTGCCCCCTTCTTCTTCCTCCCCCACCGAAATCGAACTGCTCTTTTCCAAAGAAACCGCAGGCAGGTTTGGTGAATTGGGCTTCTGACTTTCCCTGCAGAGATTTCGTCCGACTCTTGTAACTCTTTGGCTGCTTTGACGTTGAACTTGATGACATTCCATGTTTTGTTGTGCTGCTTTACATCGATTTTTGTTTTTGTTTCATTTTTGTTTTGTTTCCCCCCCTTTACTCTCCTTTCCTTCTCCCCTTCCCCTCCAATCAAAAAGAAAGACAGACAGAAAAGAAAGAACCGGGCTACATATGACTTGCCTTGCTACCTGCATTTTTTTTTCCACTGGAGGTGGGGGGAGGGGGAAGAATGCTTCCCTCCATATGTATCCTGAAGAGTATTAGGACTGTGATGTGATATGCCCCGGGTGGGCAAGAGTGGGTGGGCAGTCTGCCTTTGTGGGGAAAGCAAGCAGAGACCAGAGAGTATGGGGCCTGGGTTTGAAATCAGTGCCTGAGATTCCAGCAGCTCAGGTCTGTGGCTGATTGAAGTTAATTGGAAAACAGAAGAGGCTAGGAAGAGAATGGGATGTCACTGGGCCAAGTTACACCTGTATTTTTTTTCCCCCCCTCTCTGTCCCCATCCTCTTTCTAGGTTCTTCACACACCCCCATTCGGCGTAGTGCCCAGAGAGCTCAAGATGTGTGGCAGTTTTCGGATGGAAGCTCGAGAGCCCTTAAATTCTGAGAAAATTTGATGCCCTTTCCCCCCCACCCAAGGCAGGGTGGGATGTCCTGCCGCCCAGCCGACATCAGAGCGTGGTCCGTCATCCTGCTAGTTTGTGATGTTTTCTGACAGTAGCCTCCAAGAAGCCGTCGTGTGAAGACAGAGTCCTGCGGAGTCCTTCCCGTCGGGGCCTGCAGCGCCATTTTATTTATATTTTTTAGTAAAAAAACAAAAACAGAAACAAAAAAAACCAGAATCGCATTGGAACAGTGAATCGGTCCCATGTTATAGGGCCCATTGGCCGTCACTGTCTTTGGGTGACGCCCAAGCCCTCTTGAAACCAGCCAATTTAATTACCTGTACTGTGGAAAGAGCATGAGTCCCCCAACCCATTGTTTCTATACATTCTACGTTGTCTTTTAAAACTTGTGCTTAACATTGACACAATAAATGTTGGAGCTTTAGGTTCTGCTTGCTTGTTCTTTAATTTTTAATGCTTAAAAGACAGTGCAGCTGGTTATGACTCTGTGTTGCCATATCCATTTGCTACAGATAACCACTGGGTGGGTAGGGGGAGTGGGAGTCTGCAGTAGGGGGGAGGTGAGGAAGGCAAAAGAGGTTAACATCCACAAAATGGCATAAATTTTCAAGGAGAATCAAAATGCAAAGCTCTAGGACTAAATCATAGGGATATCATAATTAATGTAGTAATAGTGTTGCTGTTTATTAATGCTGAAGTGTGGTTTTCCTAACTGTCTGACTTATAATTTGCATACCATTAAATAATACATAATGTGGCATACTACATTTCTGGTTTTCAAATGTACACTTTCGGTGGCAACATATAGGATCTGAATTTGTCTTTTTATCGAATGCACAAAGCTAACATCCCTGGGTTAAGACTATGGCAAAACCAAAAGAAAATAATAAATATCTTTAGTTGCTTATCACATAGTCTCATTTTGGGCCCTAAACTCATAGAAATATAATTTATATTAAAAAAGAAAAGAAACACAACCACCACCCCTGTGCTAATGTCAGGGAATTTGGGGTTTGTTTTCCTGGGAGGGGAAGTGGACAGTAATAAAGGAAGAAATTCTCATTCAACAACTGTAGTGCTAAAGCTTTTATTTCCCTTAAAGTTGTATCGTGAATCAATCATAAAATAAGTTCCATTCCAATTAATCTACAAAAGCCTTTGCTTGATAAGTGGGGGGAACTAGAGAAAGGGAAGATGGTTTCCACTCCCTGGGTCTCCAAGTGAGGATTAGAAATGATATATTAAGGCAGTTATATAAATAATAGAATCACACATACTCTATTTCTGTATTGACTGTGTAGGTTCATGTGTGTGTGTGTGTGTGTGTGTGTGTGTGTGTGGCGGGGGTAGGGGGGAGGATCACTCGCTTACCCTTTGGCCAGATTGCTCAGACTAGTGAAATTAGTAGTGGAATAATTAGCATCAGGAGTTTTTCTTGCTAAATCATCATAAATAATAAAATTTATAATTCCTTCCCATATATTACCCCATTCCATCTTTAGAATAACCTTCTGAAGGAGATAGGGTAGGGCAGATGTCCCCATTTGACAGAAGGGTAAATAGGCAAGCTTGGATTGGGACTTGTCCAAGCTCACATAGGAAGTGGTAGAAAATGGAGCTATGGTTGGAACCCAGGCCTTCTTTCCCATAGTCTAGTACATTTGTCATTATGCCACCACAGCCTACTGTTGCCTATAAAAGGGGCTTTCTCTACGGAATATATCATATGTACATATATATATGTGGATGTAGATGGAGGTATAAGTACACATGTATATTGAATATATGTAAAGACACTATATGTACACAGATGGGTATATACATGTGCACACATGCACACACACACACACATATACTCACATACATAGTTGCTGTATCTAATACCTAGGAGTGTGTATACATTTATTATATGCATGTCTTGTATATATATATATATGTATATATATATGCTATATATCTGTATGTACATTTATGCACTATATATATTACACATTAAGTACTATATATACATATATAAGTTGTATAAATGTGCACATACACTCCTGGGTATTAGATATGACTCAATGTATTTATTTTTCTCTATAAAAAGCACAGGAAATGGTATCTCAAGAGAGAGCCCAGGGCAAGGTCTTCCTCCCCTGCCTCACCAGTGGTGGTTTTCCCATGACAGATGAATATCCTTGACTAAACAAGGGGTCTTGGCAGGTTATCCTCAAGGGTAACATACTCAGGTTCTATTGAGCCAGGAGAAGAAGAGAATTGTGGACATAAAGACATTTCACAGCAACGCTCCTGTATCAGATTGCCTCCAGACCTTCGAAGATCAAGACCAAGGGCTTCCTGCCCAATGCACTCACAATCCATCTCTGCTCTTATGTCACTATAGAGTGAATGGGTTTTTAAAAGGAGGACCAAAGCAACCCAGAGCAACCAGCCTCCAGTTGTTAGGATAAGTTCAGCTCTGTTGCTGAACTTGGTATTTATTATGCTGGGCTGCATGATTTGTGCATTTCCTCTCGTTTTCAACAGTTTGTAAATGGGTTGGTTTTTCTGGAAGCTTTGCTTGGATAAAGGGTGTATGTACTTCTTTGTGTTTATTTTTCTTTTTGGAAGAAAAACCAAACCTTGATCATAGGAGAAAAACCAAAACAAATTTTTAAGCACCTCCAAATTAATTTAGATACAAGATGGGTTGTTGAGCAAAGGCAGGAGGCTTTTAAAATTAAAACTCATTTAGCATTTATGACTTAACCTGCTTATCTGTAAGAGTCTGACTCTTCAAGATCCTAGTGGTTCCCTGTGTTCAAGCTACAGTTAAGCAGGTCAGGACAAGGGAATGGACCAAGAGAAGTAAGTCAGAAGTTACTGGATGATAGAACTGAAAGGGAACTTGGAGCTCATCTCATCTAATGCTCTCCTTTGATAGATGAGGAAACCAAGTCCCCAAGAAGTTAAATGACTTACCCAAGGTCATACAGAAAGTTAGTGGCAGAGCTTTCCCAGAAAGAAATGCTTCATACTACAGATGGATTAATATGTTATTAAGCATTTGTCAAGCTATTTTCAAAACAGTATCCCAAATATTTCATTTGATCCTCACAATAACTTGGAGAGGGAGGTACTCTTTTTTTTTGTTTTTTTACAGATGAGGGAGCTGTGGCTCAGAGAGATGAGTAACTCGTACAAGGGCACATAGCTGTTTAACTGCAGACCTAGGACTTAAAAAATAGAAGATAGAGTCCTATCCTTTGAGGAATTTGCTTATGCTTCCTTCCTATGGATATGTTCTGAGCCTCCTGACCTGATAATGACTTTTGGGAGCCAATGTGATAAATCCATCTAGGTGGCTATGGTCTATGAAAATAATTTTTTTTAGAAGGGGTAAGGTCTGGATCTATGATTTCCTTATTCAAAGGATGATGAGTGTTGAAATTCTCTCCACTGATGCAGACCAGCAACTCCATTGCTATTTATAGTTTTGAAAATTTTCCTAGGGGAACAGAGAGGTTAGGTGACCTTCCCGTGGTCACACAGCTGGTATGTATCAGAGGCAGAACCTGACTGCCTTCTTTATGTCCAGGCTACCTCTCTATAATAGTATTACCCTACATTTACAGTATTACATATACATATTAAACATAATTGGATCCTCTCCTCATCTCGCTTGTTCTCTCCTGTCCATTCCTCTCCTTGATTGGCTAACCATAGATCCTAGTCCAAGTACCACCTGGTCACTGTCTGGGTCCTGATGACTCAGAGTGAATATAAACAACAACTGTTTCCCTTTTGGTTAGAAACTCTGAGGGTCGTCCCCTCCCAGATTAATTTTGCTTTTATTAGGTAAAAAGGGCCATTTCTTGGCTCATTTATTACCTAGCCATAATCACTGAATGGATATTGCCTCAGTCAAACTGAGTCCTGGGAAAGACCTTACCTTAAAAAGGCCAAGGTCCCTCACACTGCATCTGGCCTCATCTATATCTTGCCACTGGACCCAGATGGCTCCAGAGGAGAAAGTGAGGCTGGTGCATTTCCACAGCCCTCCCTCACTTAAATCCAATTCACTTGCAAGTCATGACATAAACTTCCTGATGCCATGGGAACTCGCCAAATGACAAAGAACAACAACTGGATCCCCACAACAATGTTGAGAGCTAGATACCATTTCTCTTTTGTATATTAGGAAACTGATGCTCAGAAAAATATAAATTATACAAGGTCACTTAGATACTTGGTGGCAAAGCCAGACCTCAATCAAAACTCTAAATTCAGTGCTTGCTATGCCATTTCAGAGTTGCTTCATACAACAAAACCACTAGAATTTTAAGAATAAAAACCTGCTAGTTAAAAAGAAAATGTCTTCAATGAGAATAGTAAACCTGTATGCCCTGTCAGTTCGTTTACCCAATATGGGGGAGCTCCATAAAATCCTGGTGGAATTTGTACTTCTTGTCTTCCCCCTCCTCTCCCACCGCAGATACTTTTTATTTTTGTCTTAGATTTTTGAATATGTGTGTATTTAAAGGAACATTTAGTCTGGATAGAGTCTATTCCTACATAGTTAGCCATTCAAAGATCATTATATCAGAGCAAAGCCTTTTAAGTGTTTCTAATATAGTATGGTGATTAGTGGGGGAGTCAAGGAAGAGGGGAGAAGAATTGAGATTAGTGGTTAGTAACATCCATATCATAGCTTAAACTAAGACTTGTTCCTTGTAGAGATATGAGTTCTTTCCATTTTGTAAATGAGCCAGCTGCATCTCAGAAAGTAGGGGCAGATAAAGGATTAGAATGTAAATATTTCTTTGTCTCTTGATTTGATCTTTTACTTAGTGCATGGCCCCAACTTGCTTTGGGATTAAGCCTGCTGGAGGCAGACTTTGGGGATTTTTTGGTCCAGTCTGAAGTTCAGGAACAACAAATGTTGTAGGTCACTTCCATATTTTCCCACCTCCACAGCCAGTCCAGAGTGAATATTTGTTATACAAGGAATCAATGTTGTGTCACTTTTTCACTGAACCCTAGGTAGAACATATGCTGTTCAGTTACATGTGCAGTATGTTAGTTGAGACGGAAAACTCCAGTGGAAACAAGTAAAGGCAGGTATGAACCTCAAGTAGAAGATACATTCTCTTATCTTTGAGTACAAACAGAGAGCAGTTAGGTACTTAGTTAATCATTTTAATAATGCTATAGACAGTAC
The DNA here is from genome assembly GCA_028627135.1 of Pseudochirops cupreus. Lineage (NCBI taxonomy): Eukaryota > Metazoa > Chordata > Mammalia > Diprotodontia > Pseudocheiridae > Pseudochirops > Pseudochirops cupreus. Next base: position 89,951,756 of record CM053581.1, on the reverse strand, counting down.
TACACAATTTAAAAATATCTTCAAGTATGCTCCCATTTGATCTTTGCAAGAATTCTGTATCTTTAGAAAACTCTTACTCTAAAATCTCATCCTGATATGGAAGTGACTCTGCTAGGTTCTTTCCTGGTGGAAAAGATTCACGTATCCTGACTATGGATTTTCTGCTCTCCAAGAATCAGCCTAGCCAACTACTGAGAAGCTCCACACCAGTAGGCTAACTGGGCAAACACAAAATAAAGAAAAATATAAAATGGCCCTCATCTTTGCCTATCTCTCCCTTTGCTTTTGCAGGGACAGTGGAAGAATGGCAGAAAAGGGCATAGAGAGTCCTAGAAATCAGTTTTTACGCTATCTCTAACCATTACCTTAACTGTTGGTATTAAAAACGTGAGATCCTGTCCAATGACCAGTGAGTTTACATTCTACTGGAGGAAATAAACATTGTAAGTTTTGACATTTATGCTATAAATAAAACTAGAAAATATAGGGAAGCTGTAACTAAGTGGAATGATGGCTCACAGGTTCTCTTGGAGGAGTATAATGAAGTTGGCAGAATTTGATTTGATCACATGTCTAAAGATAACAAAAAAACATCATTTCATGGGGGTGTTTGGTACATGAAAAGTACTATGAGGATCACTAGAGCTCACACATCAAAACATCTGTTGCAGAGAATGAGAAGGCAGAGAAGTTCTATAAGAAGTCAATGATATCCTCTCAATTAGTCAGCATATACTTTAGTACCTAATAACTTCAATGGTAAAGTGGACATAAGTCAGGATGGTGAAAAAAATATTCAAGAAGACATAGTTCAGTATCAAGAAATCAATCAAAGGAGCCAAAAGCTTGTAGAAGACCTAGGACACAGCAGAGGGTATAGCAAAATGAAGTTGACTATATCATGCCAGGAAATGGCAGGTTACTGAACTGAAAGTCATTTCCAAATCACCTGCCTGCATGAGTGAGAGTACTGACCTTTGTAGAGCAAAGATCAAAATAAACAATAAGAAGAAAGAATCAGTATGAGAAGATAATATGACAGGCATTTAAAACAGCTCCTACTTGACCTATTTAAAAAACTACTGACTCTGAAAAATTGGAAATGGATAAATGAATAAACATTAGCATAGAAAATTTTTTACTTACTTTATAGGATCATAGATTAAGAGCCAGAAGGAACCTTAGAGGTCATTTTATCTAACTTTTCATGTTAGAGACTAGGAAACTGAGGTCCAGAAAAGTCAAGTGATTTGTTTAAAGTTACTAGGTATTTTGTGATAGAATCAAAATTTGAACTTAGGTCCTCTGACTTTAAAACCAAGGTTATTTCTACCGTAATATGCTACCTCCTTATCAGTGTACATGTTGTCTTCCTCTCTCCCAGCAGAACATTAACTGCTTGAGGGGAGGAATGCTTTGTTTTTGTTTTATTTATATTCTCAGCACCTACTAATAGTACCTGGCATATAGTGAATTCTCAACAAATGTTTGTTTAAATTAATTGAATTGCATAATCATTTCCTACAGATGTTTAACTGAAATAAAGCAATCACTACCATGAGGAAGATAAAATTGTCTCAGACAGCAGATACTTGATCTCTTCTCCATGTGGAAAGACATAACATACAAGGTCAACATTAATTTAGAATACAAACTAATTTGCAAAATCTTATGGAGGAGAATGGTCAAAGATTATAAGCAATATCACGAAAAAGGGAAAAGCAGGTAAGGGATAAATGAGTTGTAGAATGCTCAATTTAAGACTTGATTAAAATAGAGCAAATTAAGAGCATTTCACAATGAAACCAGGAGGAAGACAGGCAAAAGACCAAAAGAATGTGATAAGATTTCTATAACCAAGTGTTTTCTTTAATAATGATGGTGGATCTAACATATCCAAATTCTAACTTCTCAGTTCCTGGCGTGCTATATGAGGAGGAAAAGGAAGTAGAACAAAAGAAAATGAAGCCAAGAAGAGTGACTGGACAGAGTTAATTATGCACAGATGAGGTCTGTGATGGAAGGGACAATATTTTGAGGGCATCGGGGGCCTGTTTCAAGGTGTGATAGGAAGAGCACTGAATTTGGAGTAACTGCAACTGAATTCAAATTCCAACCTGTCAACTTACTACTGGGTGACCTAAAGCAAGTCCTGTAATGTCTCTGGGCCCTACTTTAATTATCTGTAGAATGAGGAGCTTAGACTGGATGACCTATGACTTCCTTTCCAGTTCTACATTTATAATTTTTATATCTGAAGAAGGGAAAGATAGCAAAAGATTGGGGAGGGAGCAGGAAATAATGGAAACTATTACTATTAAAAGAAAGTGATTTGAAGGACACTAGTGACTACTAATCCATATGCCCACTTTTTTACCCCTACATCATCTTTGAAAAATAATCTATATATGTATTGAGGCTCTCCTTGATGAAGATGTGAGGAAGGAATAGACCGACTTGCATAAACAGCATGCTATAACAAATCATATCTCTATAGTTACTTATGCTTTACGTAGCTATGCTTTACAATTATTGTCTCATTTAATCTTCACAAGGTCCCTAGGAGGTAGGTGATATTATTTCCCCCATTTTATAGATGAGGAAATTAAGCCTGAGAGGAAATAAGTGAGTTGCTCAGGGTCACATCGCTAGTAATCATCTGAGGTCAAATTTGAGCTCAGATCTTCCCAACTCTAGGTCTAGCACTCTATCCACTGCACCACCTGTCAGAAAAGTTTAGCCTAATAATCCACTCAGGTAAAACAAAAGAGATGATGAATGCCTATTGTCTAGATTATGTTATGTAGTTCAATGGAGAACTTATAGCTCTGATCCATTAATATATGTATCAGTATGTACACATATGTATATTTAGATACAAACACATGAATCTATGTGCATATACATATATATATGTTGGCATATGGGGTATATGGAGGATTCATGGGGACCAGCCCCTCCTATGTGAAGGCTTGTCATGCACCTTTGGTGTCCATTTGTCACTCAATTCTCATTTGTGGCTCCAAGAAGCTGTAGCATGAACAGCAACCATTAAAACTGTCTTGGTAGACAGGCTAAACCAGGTTGAAGATAACTGACAAGCTTCTAACCCATCAGTGAGTTAGGGGGATGCCTATTCAAAGCATGTGAAGACTTCCTCCAGTGGAATGGGTGGGTGAGAACAATTTGTTCCAATGACCATGAAGGTGGCTGAAGCAAGTGCTATGGAGTGCTTAGAGCTTGGTCAGACATTGAAGATCCCAAGGTCATCCACTGCATCCCAGACCATTGCCAGTCATTTCAACTTTTGTCCTGCCATTGGACTTTGATGACTCTGAAAGAGAGAGTGAGGCTGATGACTTTGTACAACTCTGCCTCACTTAAATCCAATTCACAGGGAAGTCAAGACATCACCCATGATGTCATTGGTCCTTTTTAAAAGGGAAAGATGAACAACAACAGTGTGTGTGTGTGTGTGTGTGTGTGTGTGTGTGTGTGTGACAGAAAATGTAAATGGAGGGGGCAGCTAGGTGGCACAGTGAATAGAATACTGGCCCTGGAGTCAGGAGGACCTGAGTTCGGATTCAGCCTCAGACACTTAACAATTACTAGCTGTATGACTTTGGACAAGTCACTTAACCCCAATTGCCATGCCTTCCCCCCTCCAAAAAAAAAAAAAGAAAATGTAGATGTAAAGTGAGTTAGGGCTAGGACCAAGTAGGTAGAATAGAACCAGATGAATTGCCTTTGGTAAATTATACAGTGCTTTTCATTATGCCAAGCTTTTTGCTGTAACAAAGCTCATCTTAACAACAGTATTTTTCTGGTATTGCTCGTGGCTATGAATCATGGATTAACACAATTTCCAAAGGATCAAAAATTGTTACCCCAGAGGGTAATAGAGAGACACATAGTAGGCATAACTAAACTGTAGTATATTACCCTAAGTGATGAGCACAAGTGTGAATGGAAAAGGAGCTGGACTGACATAGAGTGAGAATGACTTATGACAGATGGAAAAACCTGTTTCCTAGACAGGCACTCACGTCTAATGAAAAGACCTAGAACAAGACCCCCTAGCAACACTCTGGAAGACTTGTACAAGACCCATATAAAAAGAGAAAGTTTCTTTCTGCACCATTGGTGGATTGTCCAGATTGATGAAATTACAGGCACATTTTTAGTCACCAGATAGTGTAGCTAGCATCCAATCCGATCCTATTCATTGAAAGAGCCGTGCCCTAGGAAGTCCCGAGTTCTCTCAGGTCCTCTCTAGGTTAAGTACCATACTCTCTATGATCCTCAGAGAGTAGATAGCACTTTATCCCCTAAGTCTACCTTCCTCTGGGCAGCTGAACTCATCCCCTTAGTCTAAGAGGTATGGTTAATGTACATTTACCCAATCAGAATAGCTCTGAGCTCCTACCTCCTGAAATGCTTTTCTTTGTTCTTGAATCTGCCATAGCCTTGATATAATGGCCATTTATGTGAACTTGATTAACTGTATTCAGTGTTTTTTACTTTCAGCATAGAACCAAATAAAAGAACAAGACAACATTGGATAAAATATCTGCCCATAGTTTTGCCTAAAATCAGGCAGCCTGCAAATAGTAGTTGGGAACCCAAGAATCCTAGGATAAAGTTCTAGGATAGAGTTCCAGGATATATGCCTCAATTCAGCCCACCACCTCAGAGTGGCAGGTGATCCCATCATCAACACTCTCCAGTGGAGGGATTAGTAAATCTTCACAAAATAACCATTGGCATCCTCAATTCAGCTACTGATTCTACCACAATTTCAGTCCTGGATTTTTGTGTGCCATTGGGCTCTTGCCAGGGTTTTGTTTTGAGGCAATTGGGGTTAAGTGACTTGCTCAGAGTCACACAGCTAGTAAGTGTCTGAGGTTGGATTGGAACTCAAGTCCTCCTGACTTCAGGGCCAGTGCTTAGTTGCCCCCTTGACAGGTCTTAAGGCTTGTGCACTTCTATTCATATTTAGTGTTCTGTCCTTACCAGGGACTTTTGACTGCTTTTTTCCACACATAATGCAGCACTTGTGGAAGAGGGAAAATAGACTAAAAAACCGACCCTGGCAAGGAAAGCCATTGGCCAAGGGTGTATTGGCTAATGTTTAACAACCAGCTTGGGTGGGTGGGTGGGAGTGTATGCAAGACACACTTTTAAGTTTAACCTATATTACTAACACTTTCTCACTTTCTTAAGTCTAGACGATCAATAAAACAATAAATCAAGTTCTGATCTGTAGTATTTGCCAGTTTCCAAGGCCTAAATTCACACTGTAAATTTAATAATTGGATTTTCCGAGCCAGAATGTGCTGGCTCCAGCACACCCCTGCCTGTGGCCATTCTGGTCTATTCTCTGACTTTGAGGTCAAATTTCCCATTATTAAAAGAAATGTTACTTCTCTATCAGTCTCTTCAAATCCCAACTGACATTGGGGAGAGGATAAAAGAGGAAAAGGGGATCTCAGACATGGAAAAATGGAAGTAATGGGTCTGTGAAATAGACTGGGCATGCATTAGCTCTATTTTACAAGTGGGGAAACGGAGGCTCAGAGAGGTTAAGTGAGTTATCTAAGGTCAATAAGCTTGAAAGTTGTAAACCCTGGACCAGAACTCATAGATTTCCCAATCCAGTGTTCTTTTTTCCCCACAATGCTGAATTATTTGGAGCAAATCTTTCTCAACAATATGTTTAGTAAAGATACAGAAGCTATTGAACATAATTACAGAATAATTTAAAAAAGAAAGGGATGAAGGAAAATAAAAGCCAGTCTGGGTGGTGGCTCTGGCCTGCAGTAGGCAAATAGACAGAAGAGGAATGATTTAAACAGGTTTAGATTTTCATTCCTTTGAGAGCATTTATTTAACCTGTCCTGTATGTCATTTGCTTCCAAGCCATGTTCCCCAAGCCAGAGGGCATTTAGGTCACTACCTGGGAGGGGCTTTGCTTCATTTTATGGTTCAGAGGTGGAAATGAATTTGGGAATCAAGAATCCGCCCGGTGATGGCCTTTTAAATAGGTTAAAATGAAAAGGGCATTTAAAAAAGAGCTACTCATCAAAACAAGCTAGCTCAAATAACTTAAACGGATCTAACATCCTGTTCCATTCTCTAGACAGGATCTTAAAAAAACACAGAAGAAAAACACCCACTTTATTTTAATTCCAACTTCACATCACATCCTGTTAGGTAATCCAAACAGCCAATAGCAGTACTGGGATCCTGTCACACAATATATTTAGTTTTGTGTTCAAAGGTGGCAGAATAGCTGTCAACTACAAGGGAGGCTAAATTGAAAAAGTGTATCACTCTGGTTTGGGGAAGTTACTCCTTTTAATAAGCTACAGATGCTCGACCTTCTTTTTGGTTGCAGGAAGAAACATTGTATTTTCCTTTCTGATTGGATGTTCTTCTCTGTTCAGAGATGTACATGCATTTAGCTACAATCTTTATAGGATCTACTATGTTGTTATGATTTCCTTACCTCTCTTTCCTTTCCTTCTTTCTTTCTTCCCCTCCTTCCTTACTTCCCTCTCCGTCATTCATTCTCTTTTTCTCTCTTTCTGATTTTCTCTCATTCTCTCTTTTCCCCTCTGCCCCTCTCTCTTTCCCTTTCCCCCCCCCCTCTCGCTTTCCTTCACTTCCATCCTTCTCTCCCAATCCTTTGATTCAAATCTACTTCTTTGAGTGGACATGGGCTGACTCTGAATGTCTCAAGACTTGATAGGGCTGCAGTTGCTGTTAAGAGCTGAGCAGACAAGTTAGAGGCCAAAATAGGAGTGAGACAGCGTGAAGCCCAGCGGAGGAACAGCAAATCAAACATCCCTGTTGAGGATGGTCTGATCGGAAGTAATTTGCCTGATTTTTTTCCCAGTGATAGTTCCTTGAATTTCCTTAGACAGTAATGCAAACAGTCAACCCCTGCTGGATTTTCTGTCCCTTCTGCTCCTTTCTCCCTGCTGATTTGTCTTTTCCTTTTCAGAATATAGCAGGCAAACCCAGAGCAGCACAGAAATTTTTCTGCTCCAGTATTTACAGAAAGCTGTTCAGGCCCATTTTCAGAGTCACTAATTTTGTCTATTGCTTGTCTTAGCACACAAAGAGGGAAGGCCATAATGTAGACCTCCCTCTTAAAGGGACTGACTGAAAGCTCTTTCCTAACAGGGATGGAAATAGTTTTCTCTTAAAGCCTTCCTCAAATACAGTTTTTCCTGGTGTTTGTCTATAACTCCAATATCTATCTTTCAGCCTTTGTACAATCATTCAAATTTTGAAAGTTCTTGAGAATAACTTTTCTGAGGTTCATGTGTCAGTCATAACTCTTTCTGCCCTCTCCTCCCTCCCTCTCAATCCCACCCTTGCATCATTGCTCGGACAATTGAATAGTGATCTTGGAGCCAGTTGATATAGGAAGCCAGAGGAGCTGGATTCTAATTACTGCCCATTTTTAACAGTGGCAATACGGGGCTAAAATGGAGCCAGGCTTATGGAAAGTGAGCATAATATCACCCACTGATGAGGTACAGGCTCTGGGAATCCCCCTGGAGCTCTCCTTGAATCTTCCCACAGGAGACATTTCATTATCGCTCAGCCCAAATCTCAGTGACTAAGCCTAGCCCTCCATCGTCCAGCTAGCCCCAACCCTTGACCCTCCCAAAATTTCTATGCCCAAATTTGTTACCCTTAAACTAACCTAGCCCTCCACTGATTGTAGCCTCCAACTACTTCCCACCCTTAATCTCTCATTACTGGAGTCTGACCTCATTTGACTGAAGACCGCCCTAAACTCCTCCATATCACCCCTAGAAGCCTCCCACAAACTTTCTGTATATAAGCTCCATCTTGTCTCCATGAAGGAGCAGGGAAAATTATCTAGAGCAGACTCACTCTGTGTCAGATGATTCTGGCCCGCTTGTCCAGTGCAAGTGTCACTGGTACTGAGACTCCTTAAATGTCTACCCATTATGGTGAATCTCTAATGAACTTTCCTTTTCTTTGGCTGAGAGAAGACTTGAGTCTAATTCATTCTGTAGGACCCAGCATGTTGGTATTTTGGGGTCTTGCTCACCCCTAAACCTTAAACCTCAACATTTATGGTTCCCTGACCTCTACACTACCTCTGGCCTGGTGGTCCTAAGACTTGGGTTTGCATATGACTTTGCTATTTATCAGCTGTGTCACCATTAGGAGAATCAGAAAAATCTATCAGAGTCTCAGTTTCCCCATCTGTAAAATGGATATGTTAAATGACTCCCACAGCCTACCTACCTGGGTTGTTAGGAGAAAAAGTCTTTATATACTGTGAAGTACTATGTAAATGTGTTGTTATTATTCTCTTTCTTACTTAATTAACTCTGACCATAAAATGAAGGATAATGACTCCAACCTTCTATCTACTTCCCCAGAGTCTAAGATAGTCTGTGAGGATGGGTCTATTTGGCAGTAAGAAATTCTGAGATCACTGCCCCACTGGATACAGAGAACCTGGAAACAAAATAATGGTAAGTGGAAGATGACTGGATGTGGACAAGGAAATAATGCCTTATTTTCCATCTTGAGGATTGAATTTGCTTTTCACTGACAAATTGCTTTTCCTCATAACTTCATGTCTCAGGAAAAAAAAAACCAAACCAACTCTAAGCAACAGTATCAGGAAATTAAAGTTCTCATAACGTTTAAGAAGATCCCAACCTTTCCAGTGATTAAATTCTGCATTGCTCCAGGGTGGATTTTATCTTGGCCATGCTTTATCTTAAGATTGGTAGTTCTACTCTTTAAGAAAAGGCACTGAGAGTAGCTAGCTCTATGCTCAGGAGGTGATGGAAGGCTTGATTCTTCCCCATTTCCTTTATCATTTCTCTGTGGGCTATGACTAAAGAACCTTTTCCTCCAGTGGATTGGGAGTTTAGGCACTTCCATAGAGGTGAGGGAAAGATGAATGGGAAACTGAGGGCCAGGACTTGTTCAAAAATATTTGCCTATTTCCACAGTTACTTAATCCCTAGATTGACAGAAGGCAGAGGTGGGGAATTTGATGAACAATAAAGTTTTAGACATTTGTAAGAGGAGGAAGTGGGTAGAGAACACTCTCTTATTTTATATTGTTGTATCCTTTGGTTTTTCAAGGCTTGGAACTTTGGAATGGCTGTGGTGAGAGAGCTGTAGCTAGAATAGTCTAGGACTGCCATCATGAACAGGAATCACCAATGACAATCCTTTTGGTAATACAGAGCACCAGCAGGCCTTACCAACTGCCCTGCTGCTACACCCCAAGGACCCTGGGCCTTTCCATCCACCTTACAGTGAAATTTTCCTAGATGTACTGTCTCCCCCAATTAGAATTCCTTGAGAACAGGGACAGCCTTGATTTTCTGTTTGCATACTCAGCCCATAGCCCAGTATTTGACACACAGGAGCACCAAATAAGCATTCATTTATTCATTCAAGATAGGAATCTGAATTGGGTTCTTCTACTCATTTTGTGACTTTGGGCAAGTTTCTTAAACCATCTTCTTACCTTAGTTTTCTCAGTTATAAAAATAAACTAGGTGGCATAGTAGATAGAGTACTGGGCCTGGAGACAGGAAGACTCATCTCCCTGAGATCAAATCCACGCACAGATAATCTGAGCGCAGATACTTACTAGCTGTGTGACCCTGGGTAAGTCACTTAACCCTATTTGCCTCAGTTTCCTCATCTGTAAAAAGAGCTGAAGAAGAAAATGGCAAGCTATTCTAGCATCTTTGCTGAGAAAACTCCAAAGAGTCATACTTGACCAAAACAACTAAACAACAACACTCTACCGAACAGGGTTGTTGTGAGGACTAAGTGAGATAGTGGATATGAAAATACTTTGCCAATAATGAAACATTATGCAAATGTAAGGCAGTAGGAAGATGGAAGGATTGCTGATGGGCAGTCAAGATATCTCAAGGAAGGTTGCCAGAACAATGAGTGCATGCCCTGTAAAGGATACATAAGACAGAAGAGGAGATGTGTCTACTCTGTGCCTGAGAACATTGGAAGAAGTGTCTTTATTGATGAGATCACAGGTCCATCGAAGTAAGCATCAAAACATGGGGAAATAGTATGTAATTTTAAGTGGCTGGAAAGTCAATGTAACTCAATCTGATAAACACGTATGAAGTACCTTCAATGTTCATGGCACTGGAAATGAATTTTTACTCATCATGTGTAGACAGACCACCTATTAGATTTTTTAAAAAATTTATTTATTTACATTTAGTTTACAACATACAATTCCACAATCTCTTGAGTTTCAAATTTTCTCCCCCTCCTTCTCCTCCCCTCTCCCTCCCATAGCAGCATGTAATCAAATATAGGTTTTACAAATACCTTCACATTGAACATTAGCGATGTTGTAAAGAAGGACTATAACCAATGGGGTAAACAATAAGAAAGAAGGGACAAAACAAAACAAAACACAAAGGAGAAAGAGCAAATAGCTTGCTTCAATCTGTAGACTCTGCAGTTCTTTCTCTGGATGTGGATATCCCTTTCCATCATGAGTCTTTTGTAGTTGTCTTCTAACCTTGTATGGCTGAGAGGAGTCCAGTCCATCAAAATTAGTTGTCACACATATGATGTATCTGTAATTGTGTACAAAGTTCTCCTGGTTCTGCTCTCCTCACTCAGCATCAGTTTATATATGTCTCTCCAGGTTATTATGAAGTCCATCTGTTCCCCATTTCTTACAGCACAATAGTATTCCATTACATTCATATACCACAACTTACATAACCATTCCCCAATTGATGGACATCCCCTTGATTTCCAATTCTTTGCCACTACAAATAGAGCTGCTATAAATATTTTTGTACGTATGGGTCCTTCTCCCACTTCTATGATTTCTTTGGGATACAGCCCTAGAAGTAGTATTGCTGGGTCAAAGGGTATGCACCTTTTTATAGCCCTTTGGACATAGTTTGAGGTTGTGCTCCAGAATGGTTGGATAGTTCACAACTCCACCAACAATACATTAGTGTTCCACATTAGATGTTTTGCTAAGAGTATTCTGACTCCCATGTCCTACTCAGTAGGACTTGCAGCCAGTGCTATTTCCCAGAGTGCTTCCTTTCTATGAAGACCACCTGCCCTAGTCAGATTGGGATCATAAGATCCCAGACCTTGAGCTGGAGGTGATCTCAGTGGCCATGTAGTCCAACTGCTTTATTTACAGATGATAAAATTGAGGCCCAAAGGATTGAAGGGACTTATTCATAGTAAGGGATTTATTGATGGTAAGTGCAATAGTGGGGATTTGGTTCTAGGTCCATTTGATTCCAGAGTCAACACTCTTTCCACACTGCTTTTAGAATTTGGTTGTGTGAGTTATATTGTATCAGGTTTCATTCATTTGGTCACTCACTTATTCATTCATTTATTCAACCATATTAACTGAGTGCCAATTATGTGCAAGTTATTGGGCTAGGTACTTCATTCATTCATTCATTCAATAGATATTAACTGAGCACCCACTACGTGCAAGTTATTGGGTTAGGTACAGTGAGCAATACAAGAAGGTACAAAATAAAGTCTCTGCCCTCTAGGAATTATGTCATCAACAGAGGATTAAGTCAATTAGAATCCCACTGAGCAGCTAAGATTGGTAAGGACATTTGGCATTTCCAAGACTTTCTAATAAATAATTCACTTTACCTGTGTAGATAAAAGAACCAAGCAAGCAGCTTTAGAGGTCCAGAGTGAGTTACTGGCTTAGTGTAAACGATAAGTTGTCTTTTGTGCACTGACAGCTGGTTTGCACATTGAATACGACAGTAGCAACTAGACAAGGTTATTAAGGCATTTTTCTCCTCTTTCTTCCATATCTACCCAAGGATGTGGGTTTTTTTGAGGCCCTGAGTGGGGTGAAAAGAACATAGTAGCTAAAAGCCAGGAAACTCAAGATTCTAGTAGTGGCTTTGCCTTGGGCAGGTCTCTTAATCTCTGTGGGTCTTAGTTTTCTACTCTGTAAAACGTGAATTTTGCCTTCAACGATTTCTAAGTTTTCTTCTGACTCAAAAATTCTATGTTCTAAGTGCCCTACTACCTACAGGAACACACCAAGTTTATATACTTGCTTGGGGATAGTTGATCCTAGGCTATATAAGGCAATCAACAAAAGAATAACTTCATTGGATGGCTGCTTTTTTTTTTCTTAATAAATCAAAGGCTCTTCTACTTTTTTTATGTCATGGACCTCTTTGGAAGTTTGGTGAAGTCTATGGACACATGCTTGAATAATATTTTTAAATGCATAAGATAAAATACACAAGATTACAAAGAAAACAAATTATATTAAAATACAGCTATCAAAATAAAACAAACAAAATCGGCAAGGCAAGAAATTGTTAATTACTAGAAATTTACTGTTCACTGGCATGCCATGTTTGGCTTTTCCCACTGATCAAGATGTTAACGTTTCGGTAAATTTGGCAGAGGGTCCTGGGCAGGGCCTTCAACACCCCTAGCTTTCTGATCTTCCCAATTGGATGGCTGCGGAGGGAGGAAGAGTAATAAAAGTAAATGTTGCCAGTCCTACCTCCCACCCCTCAACCCCTATAGCACAAGACACTGGTCAAGGGCAAGTTCTAGTACTCTGCCTCCCTAACTTGTATTTGTCCTCTTTCCATTTATTCTGTATATACTCATTTATGTCCATGTTGTTCTCCTTGCCCTCCCCTCCCCCTCCTTGGAATGTAATCTCTTTGAGAACAGGGATTATTTTAGTATTTGTCTCTGTATTCTCAGCATCTAGTATAGAATATGCACTTAATAACTGATTGTGAATTGATTCATTGTCAACCATTGTCAATGGTAGAATTAAGCTGAAAAAGGCCAGAGATTTTTGAGAGTAATTTATGGAGATCAGAGACCCCCAAATAACTTATGTTTTGTGAAAAGGATTTAGGCATTTCTTCCTTTCCATTCAAGTATTTTCAAGAAGTCTGTTGAAAACTATTGGGTTGATTGGTACCACAGGCCTCACTTAGTGTCCTTCTGCAGCAACTTAAAATGAAATTCAGAGGAGAGCATGTCTCGAAAGCACAATCCAGCACAATTAAGCTAAGAATTCACTTTACCGATGTCAGATTTCTCTTTGTCTTTCTGCCCTCTCTTTCCTCTATCCCCAGACACAGGGCTGATCCGATGATGTTCAGAGTTATATGTGACACCAAGCGTCCATTTCAGAGAATCAATAGCATGTCTGAGCTACAAATGATTGCTTAACGATCATCTAGTCAATTAATCAGTCAATAAGTAGTTCTCATATCCCTACTATGTGCTCAGCACCAGGCTAGGAATGGGAATGCAAACACACACACACACACACACACACACACAAATGAAACAAGCTCTACTCTCAAAGAACTTACGTTCCATAGTCTGACTCACTTATTTTATTTTATGGACCAGAAACCTGAGACCTAGATAACGTGAGTGAAGTGCCAAAGGTCACACAGATAGTTAGTGGCAGAGGGAGGATGAGAGCCAGGTCCTTTGACTGCCAGTTCAGTATTCTTTTTGCTAAACTGTTCTATGCTCTGTTCTTGGTCTATAATAGTGATTGTTACCTGTTTCTTCTCCTCTCCTCCTAGGAGTGTCTCCCTGGACTCCCCTTTTGGTCTTTAGCTTTTTTTTCCTGACATGGAGCAATACTATACTGTAGAATCTGTAGGGAATCCTATGTGTCTTTCATACATACTCTCATATGTTCTGTCAGTGGTATGCCTATTGGAAATAATCAGCATTCACACTGACTTTTGCTGTGGACACATTTTTGAATTAATGATTATATCTTTCTTTACTGTATTCACCTATTTACTCATTTATCTTTTTTCACTATGAACTTAACTGTCATCAAAAACAAATATTCTGATATACAAAGAACAAAAAAGAGGTTTTAAATTTGACCTCATTACATAATTTTGTTTTTAAAAGTATATATACAATTGAGCAAGGTAGTAACAACATTGCCCTATTTTTTGGTATCTCCCTCTAAACCTCTTTCTGTTTTCTTCTGTGAATTTTTTTGAATTGATGCTCTTTTCTTTCTTTTTTATTTATCTATAACTTCCCACTAACTTATTCCCTCATGACTCTTCCCCACCTTATAATAACGAAAGAAAAGCACATCATCACATTGAGTACATTTGGAAATAGTTATCTGATTCTGCACTTTTAGTCTGTCTGTGATAAGAGGCATCTTTATCATCAATCTTCTGAAGTCAAGATTGGTCTCTGCATTGATTAGCGTTCTGAAATTTTTCTTTATGTTATTGTGGTCTTAGTATAGATCTGTTCTGGTTCTCATTTTACTCTACATTAGTTCATACAGAATCTTTCCAGGTTTCTTGGAATTCTTCATATTTAGCATTTCTTATAGTATTACATTTCTGTATCATGATTTACTCAGCCATTCTCTAAATGATGCACATCCACTTTGTTCCTGATTATTTGCTACCACAAAGAATATGCTTCTACATATTTTTGTACCTGTCAGGTTCTTCTTTTTGTCTTTGACCTTTTGGAGATTTATGCCTTGTAGTCATAACAAGAGGTCAATCAAAGGGTAGTGACTTTTTAGGTATGGTTCCAAATTTTTCTCCAGAAAAGCTAAATAAATTCACAGTTTGACTTGTAGTACATTCGTGTACACATCCTCTCTTAGCCTCTCTTATGGATGCCATTTTCACTAGTCCTCATCTTTGCCAATATGGCTGTTGTGAGGTGACACCTTAGAGTTAAAATTTTTTTTAAATTATTATGACTGATCTGGCATATTCTTTCCAGTGGTTGTTAATAAGGTTCATCAACAGTTCACTCCTGAATGAGGCAGATTTTCTTGTCTTTCATTTTAGGTGTGACATTAGCTAGCCCTCCAGGGTAATGTTAGGCATTAGTTGGGTAATAACTCATGTTAGACATTAGTTGGGTGGAGTAATATTGAGCATTAGATATTAGAGATAAACTCTAGGTTCTATATGCATATAACCTTAACACCCTCTAAAATCCATCTCCTACCTACCTTTCCAGGCTTGCTTCCCATGACTACCTTTTATGCATTTTATGTTCTCCAAATTTTACATGCTGTTTCTTGCCTTTGTTCATTTGTGTAGTATTTCCCTTCTTCCTGGAATGTACTCCTTCAAATTCTCCTTTCAGAATCTTTATTTTTCTTTTAGGATCTGCTAACTTCTCTGTGAAGCTCTCCTGGATTTCCTTCATATTCTTCCTCCTCAGCTTTTTCCTAGAGCAGCAGTTCTCAGCCTGTAGGTTATGTTCAATTTAAATACCTCCTGCATATCAGATATTTACATTACGATGCTTAACAGTACCAAAATTACAGTTATGAAGTAGCAATGAAAATAATTTTATGGTTGGGGGTCACCACAACATGAGGAACTGTACTAAAGGGTCGTGGCATTAGGAAGGTTGAGAACCACTGTCCTAGAGCATTGACCCTAACCCCTTCTTTGTTCCCACTACTCTCTACCTATACATTCTCTTCTGGAAGTCATTCACTCTCTCCAGAAGATTTAAGCTCTTTGAGGATAGAAGCTGGGCTATTCTGTATATGTGTTTCTCCAATGCGGGTACTTAATAAATATTTATTAAATTGAATTAAATGATATTTTTTAACTATAAATTTATTTATGGTATATTTTCACCTTGGTAGGGTTATTTATATTTATGAAGGTATATATGTCCACCATCTACAAGGCCCTCATCTTTCTGGCCTTATTTTTCCACTCTGAAGAAGGAGAGGAGAAGAGAGAAGTTAAGAATGGTAGAACTCTATGATGAAATGTCCCTTGTATTCGGTGTTGGGTAACTTTCTAGAACTTTCTCTAAATGAGTCTTGTTCATTTTGGCCCCTGTTTTTCCTCAACAATTCGAAGGGTAATGCTGTATTCTTTTTTTTTTTCCCTCCTAGTTACAACCAGAGAGATAGGAAAAAAAAGTAGTCGAGACTCATTCTTTTCTAGCCTGAGGAAGTGATAATTGTCTACAAAATAGTTGTTGGATGGCCAATAATGGGATAAACCTCCTCTACCTCCTCCTGGAAACCAGATTTAATTTTGACTCAAAAGGCCAGATTGAAAATAAAGGAGGTTAATAAGCCTCAGGATTTAGCTTGTCAGCTAAAGACAGACAAGGTAGGAGCTCCTAGGTTCTCAGATCTAGGATCCTAGGGGTATAGGTGTGGCATGGAAAAGGGCATGAGAACGCTTCAGTGGAAACAAGATAAACAAGGCTGGAGGCAGCCCCTTCATTTGCCATGGGTAAATGAAGATTATTATTATTACCAATGGAAAAAAATAGGGACGCCCCAAATTTAAGTTATCATGACTGTGAGCGAGGCTGCCAGAGTGAATGCGGCAGGAACTTTATCTAACTTAAGTGCTGATGAGCCAAGAGTATTTTTTTTTCCTAGAGGCTGAAAAGTTTCAACTGCAGAAGACCTGGAGTGAGACCTCGAAGGACGTCAGCCTTTCGCTGGCAACGACACTTGGTCGTTAACCAACACAGGCAGGGATCAAATGCAGTGACCTACAGGGAAATTGCTGAGGCAACAATCCCCAGAAGCAATACCCTGAGCAGCACAGGTCCCACTTCAGCCGCTGCCAGGGAGGAACATTCCACTCACCACAACACTGTGTTGATTCAAACAATTCCTCCAGGGTGTCTGGAGATTGGAAAATCTGAATCTAGGGAGAGAATTTTTAATTTGCAGTAAGGAAGAGTTTTGACATCTTCTGATCTTCAAAAGATACATTTTGTGTATGTATTGGGAACAGTGGGAAGGGAGGAGAGGAGGAGGAATTAGTTTGTTTAGTAAAATAACATATCTGAACCTAACATACACCTGCTCAGAGTTAGGAAGAGTGAAGTACTAGATGAAATAGACACATCATTCTTTCTTCTGTCTTGCCTGGTTGGACTAGATGGTTTCTAAGCTCTCCCTTCCAGTTCTACCTCCTTTGACCCTGTTGTCTTATGATCCATTCCCCCAACACCGCCTCCTTTGGAACCAAATTGAGAAACTCTCCAGCGTGGGCATTCTTGGTTGTTGGTTTTTTTTTTTTTTTTGATGGGCCAAGCTTACAGTTTTCAGAGTGCTATGACAAGATGGTTGCAAAAATAAAAAGGGAGTGAAAGCTTAGTCACAATATTTCTATAGCTGGCAATCAAAAGATTATATTATATTCTACCAGTGAAATCATGGTAGGGAAATTATGCATTTTCTGGAATACCTTATTCCCTTTTGTGTATTAAACATTACTTTAATATTCTGGTGACAATGTTTTATAATTAATCTAAATGTAAGAGAATGAACACACGAGAGATTATGGCTCAGTACATGGAGGTGAAAAAAGGTTCTTCTTTTCTTCTCTGACCAGATGAGTACTTCAACTCCCTTCACTTAGCAGGGCTCTGGATATCACTAAGGGCTAATATCCCACCACATTCTCCAGTGACTGAAAACATTTTGTATACTTAAGAAAGTAAAACCCTGTTACTCATAAGGGTGTTAATGTTAACACAGAAGAAAAGTGTTTTAAAAATTGCATTAGTTCACAGACTTATATTGAACTCATGAGGGGAAATCTAGCCCCAGAGAGATAAAAACTAAAGAGCTGAGCTATAAACCAATACGATAACATCCTTATTATAAGATGCAAATTGAGGGACCCAATTCACTAAAACACATGTTACTGGTATTTAATTTTTCTTGTGGGAATATATCAGAAGTTGGCCTATGCCTTTTGCACAATGTACTTAAAAAGAGGGTGAGTAACTTTAGCTATTATAAAAAGCCAGGCAGAAGCACAGGGCAGGCGAGGATTGAGAGATAATTACCAGGATCCAATTTAAGTGTCAGGATACACAG
Organism: Pseudochirops cupreus; assembly: GCA_028627135.1. Classification (NCBI taxonomy): domain Eukaryota; kingdom Metazoa; phylum Chordata; class Mammalia; order Diprotodontia; family Pseudocheiridae; genus Pseudochirops; species Pseudochirops cupreus. Next base: position 89,933,815 of record CM053581.1, on the reverse strand, counting down.
CTTTCTTTACTTGCTTGGACTTGGAGACGGCATTCAAGTGTGGAATGTGAGTGGGATTGTAGCAGAAAGGTGGAATAGACTGTGACCCTCCCTTTCCTGAGACAATAGGGCCTGGGAATGGGTGCCCCTCCTTGGCTGACTGGGGTGGTTTGGGAAGCTCTTTTGGGCCATGGCCAGAAGGAAAAGGGTCCACGCCCCATTACCATCAGGCACTCTTCATTCAGAGTTAACTGTGGTTTGTGATCTTGGGGTCTGGGTATCAAAAAGAAGCTCTTCCCCAGGAGAGAGAGAGATTGTTCATTTCTTCTTTTCTCGGCTAAGCTTTGTGGCAGTTTGGATCTATTTTGGACCCTAACTATTGGAAGTTGGTGAAGTTGGGTTCCCACCTAAGGTGAAAGTTCTGATAACTAAAAACTCTCTCACAAAACTCCAAATGACAGAGTAGCAACCCAGCAACGGAGAGAAATGCTTAGCAAGTTCCAATTTGGTCTATTAAGTTACCTGGTTAGAAGGGATCTCTCTCTTCCTTTTTATCCGTATAATTTATTTCACACTGGGGCAAACCCCACTTTGGATTGTGAATTTTCATGGGTGTAGCCAAACCTTGGTTTACAAAGAAAACGTATTTCCACAGCAAACTTCCCTGTTAGAAACTTCATTACTAAAGCTAGAAATCAAAAAGTCACAACATGAAAAGCCCCTGAAGACTTTGGGACAAAATGAAAGAAATGAAAGTATTAGGTGAAGGCTAGGTAGGAGAGGAGAGAGAAAATTTTAACAAAGGAGACAAGACCTAGAACAAGATAGGCCCCAGGTGCTGAAAGAGCCATAGGTTCCTTTTAGCCTGCCAGCAATTCTTGGGACTACCCCTACAGCAACCTGAATCAGCTTCTCATCAAGAGCTGGAAGATCAGGAAATGTCCTACCCTCCCTCCAAATCATTCTAAGGTGACTCTTATCTGATTTACTGTCAAGGCCAATTTAATAGACTTAGTGGGACTTCTTGGGTTCCTTTCCCCCAGTGGGAGGAAAAACCAACTCCAGACTGCTGCCTTAGCTGTTGAAACTCAACATTTTTCTTTAAACCAAGGGACAAAGTCTTCTGTGACACAAGGAGAGAGAAAAGACTTAAAATGCAAATGCTTGGTTGAGTAACGCTTTAGTGTGAATAAGTTTCAGGTGAAGGGCAATCAACAAGAATAGGTTCCCAAACTGGGTGATGCCACACTCTGGGAGGCACTGGAACAATTGCGGGGTGGTGGTGGTAGTAGCCTCAGGTGCAATTGGGGGATGTTGAATAAAAATAAGGGGGTTGTAGAAGCATTAGGAAAGAAGAGAAGATAAGGAAATTTTGAAAAACCGTTGGTACATGTTTCATCTGTTGTGTAACTGAGTTAAAGTTGTAGTTATTACATTATTTTCCAAATAACCGCACAAAATGCAAGTTATAACTGATCAGTGGTCAAGTCCACTGACAGGTCTTAACAAGCAAGTGCTGGCAGGTGAGGGTGTTGCACATTATCGGGAAGTCCAGTATCAATCAGCAGGAATATGTGTGTGTAACGACTTGTTTACAATATGATACTATACAGTTACATGATGCAATATTGCATCATCAAAATTTCAATGCAGGAAAAAAGCCACAAATTTACAATAAATTATTAAATTTAAGATGCTTCATTTTTAAAAAATTACGTATTTTTTGAAATGATGCAAATTTCAAAAACCATTAAAGGGTTTAAGTGCCCCAGGGGACATTAGTATTTTTTTTTAAAGGGGGTGGTAGATCAAATAAGTTTGGGAACCTCTGCACTAGAGCCTTCTCTAATTTAAAAAAGTGACCACTAAAGGTCTAAAGCAGCAATTCTCAACCTGTGGGTCGCAATCTCTTTGGGGGTTGAATGACCCTTTCACAGGGGTCACCTAAGACCATCAGAAAACACATATTTCTGATGGTCTTAGGAACCGAGACACCACTCCTCTATCTGTCTCCAGGTGGGTCTGCGCACATGCAGATATACCCACATATGAGTATTAAAGGGTTGAGGCATTAGGAAGGTTGAGAACCACTGGTCTAAAGGCTTCCATAGGAAGCCTCATTCTCCTAATTATAGAGGACCCTCCCACCCTCACGCACCAAAAAATATATTCTATTAACTTGTGTATATTTTTAAATGACTTATTGTTGTTTCTTCCCAATGGAATGGAAACTCCTTGAGGGCAGACACCATCTTGTTTTAATCAAAGAATCATAGAGGTAGAGCTGGAGGGAACCTTATAGGTCATCAAGTCTAATCTAATAATTGTTATAAATGAAGAAACTGTCTGAAAGAGATGAAGCAGTCAGCAAGTCTTTGTATCTACAAAGCCAGCACAGGGCTTTTTATGTTTTATTCACTTAATAAATACTTGTGAATGAATGAATGGGGTGGTGGTGGTGGAGAAGCATCAGAAAGAGAAGTCAAAAAGAGACATGGAAATCCTCTCAACTTTACCTAGTGCCCTCTTTACTTACCCTCAATTGAAGCTCTTTACTACAAGTATTTATTTATGAAGTCTTGTTATAACTTTATGTTCATTTATATGACTATAAGGAGTTAATGTCCTCAGGATTAATTAACCAATACATTTGTTTTATATCTCAAACTAGATTGTAAGCTCATTAAGGACAAAGATTTTATTTTTATACTTTTTTGGGAGTAACTGACATCTCACCTCCCTCAGTAATAGATGGTTAGTAAATATTTGCTGATTGATTTGAATGGATTGAGTAAACGGTCTATGCTGGTAGTTGGACACTTGGACAGGCAAGGGGGTCAGAAAATGCCCTTGTAGCTGAGTAGTTTGAAAAACATCTACATTTGTCTACCATTAGGGGATTTTCAAAGGAATCATTTAGAGCAGGAAGGGACCTTCTAGTCCAATCCAATACCTTCATTTTCAGATAAGGAAATTGGGGCCCAGTGAATCACGTAAGTAATGAGAAGCAAAGCTTAAGATTGAATTTGAGTCACCTGAATTCAAATCCAAGGCACTTTCTACTAGAGAATGTTTGTAACTTAACTTCCAGTTAGTTGCCTTGGATTAAAACGTGTATGTTATTACCATTGTTATAGAGCTTGTTTACGGACTCAGTTTGCTTTCCTCTCGATTTTTCAAGACCAACAAGTGTTCACATTGAAACAGAGTACCTAACATAGGCCATTGACGAGCTCGTTTCATTTCTGAGCTCTTGTAAAGTAACTGGGTTGATCTTACTTCCAGGGATTAGACAAAGAGGAGAGAACTTGTGGCTTGTGTGGCCTTCTAGATTCTCGGATGAGGTCTTTGCCTGAGTTCAAATTTTATAGAACAAATCCTTTTATTAAGGGGTTTTGTGCTGTGAAGTTTGGATTCAGTCAAAGGACTGAATTTGAGGACCTAGAAGGTGGCCTCAAGGCCACAGGTTTCCCACCGTTGGAGAAAGAACATATTTTCATTAACATTTATGAGAAATGCTCAGGTAACAGCACCAATTTCTGGTTTTAAAGGAAACGCATGGAAGCACAGGGTGCCTTTGATCCTACTCAGGTTCGCGTCAGCATAATTTTTTTGTTATTGTGTACTCTGGTCCTTATTGATCATAAGAAGAACAACTTAAATAGGATGGAAACCCAACACTATTTTGTCTATATTTAAAATAGTCTATTTTTAAGATTAATTTGGCAGATATATCAAGACATTGATTATCTGATTATTTTCTTCAATTAGGTTTGATTAACAAAATAATGTGGTGAATCATCTTCAATTCAGCAAGTTAAGTATAAATATTTGGGGTTATATTAGGAGAATAACACATTTAAAACAATAGATACTTAACGCCGTTTTATTTAATTAAACTAATGCTTATGTAATCTGGATTTTTTCTTCAACAGCACTACATACGAAAATATTGTGATAAAAACTGTTCAAATGCATACATTTAAAGAACCATTGTAATTACAAATGTATGACTTTTATTCAAACAAAATGTTTTATCTAGGCCAACCTGAGAAACTTACGTAGCATGGTTTACTTTCCCAATTGCCACTCACACTGATTGGCTATGTCCCTAGAGGGTAGCTATCTACTCATAGTTTTCTAGGGGCAATTCTAAAGGACTGAGATTTCTAATACTGTTGCTCAAACACCCCTCCCAGATGCTCCCCACTGATTAGTAGTCACATTTGGCTTTTAGAAAGGATGTATAACATGTAAAACAAAGACTGTCATGACAGAGACATCCTCTGTCCACCTCTCTTTTCTGACACCAAACCAGGGGCACAATTTCCCCTCATATACACAAGGTCCATGGGAAGGGTGGGATCAAACTTAGAAAATATGTTATCAAAAGGTGAAAACATAATTCTTGGTGACTAGAAGTCTTTATCTTTGTGGAACCTCGTGAAGTTTCTCTTGGGTGTAGCTTTCTTAGGGGCATAGCTAGGGCCAGTGCCCTTGTAGAGTCCTGAAACTGTCTGTTAGGGTATTAGTTTGTTCTTAGAGAGGCCTTCAGTTCTTCTTTTTCCCGGCCCCCCCCCCCCAAAGATTTTTAAAATTTTATTTATTTTTTCCCTTTTGCTTGGTACTTAATTTTTTTTTTCCAATTTATTTATTTATTTTTAGTTTTCAACATTCATTTCCACAAGATTTTTGAAGAGGTTACCCATAAAGAGGGTTAGGGTTGCTCTGGAGACCCCAAAGTACCAACAGGCTGGGTTCTGCCGATAGAATTCGACTCAAGTCTTCTCTCAGCCAAAGAAAAGTAAAGTTTATTGAAAGTTCGAAGTATGGGGTAGACTCTTAAGGAGCCTAGGTTATCTGTAAGGCTTGCATTGAGCAAGCAGGCCAGAGTCATCTGACACAGAGTAAGTCTGTGCTAGGTCATTCTACGGCACTCTCACACCACATGGAAGGAAGATGGGGTCTTATGTACAGAGGAATCTAGGGGTGGTCTAGAGGAGGAGTTTGGGGAGGTTCTTCAGGAGGAGTTAATGAGGTCAATTCAAGGGTGGATTGATGTTTTGATAGGTTCAAGGGTGGGAAGTAGATGGACAATGGAGGGCTAGGCTAGTAACAGTGGTTTGGGCCCAGCCACAATGAAAAACCCATGGCTTCTGCAAATGCCTCATCAAGTGGGAAGATTTAATCAGACTTTAAGGGGTTTCCCAGAGCCTGTACCTCAAAGATTCAAGGAGAGCTCAAGGGGGCTCCCGGTGCCTACACCTCATCATTTTTGAGTTACAAATTTTTCTCCCCGTCTTTTCCCTACCCCTCAATATAGCAAGCCTACTGAATACCCCTTCCCCCAATCTGTTCTCTCTTATCCTCCCTCAACTCCCCTACCCCTCCCCACCCCAACTTTCTAGTAGGGCAAGATGGACTTCCATACCCCAGTGCCTGTCTGTATATCTTATTTCCCAGTTGCATGTAAAAAAACCAATTTTTTTTTAACATTTGTTTTTGAAACTTTGAGTTTCAGAATCTTTCCCTTCTTCCTTCCTCACCCACCCCTACGGGGAAGACAAGCAATTCAACATAGGCCCTCAGTTCTTGGGGCAGATGTTTCTGTTAGTAACCACTGCTCTGAGGACGCCTGCTACTGCCTTGATGGATATTGCTGCCAGTACTGTTGGGAATTTCAGATCTTTAAATTTTTTGAAGTTCACAAGATTGTCACTTGGTTAATGGGGCAGGAAGAAGAAGAGAGGAGAGGAGAGGAGAGGAGAGGAGAGGAGAAGAGTAGAGAGGGGAGGAGAAAAGAAGAGTAGAGAGGGGAGGAGTAGAGAGGAGAGGAGAGGAGAAATAGAGACAGAGAGAGACACACAGAAACAAAAACCCTCTCTTTTCCTCCCCTCACAAAAGCAATTACTTCTCAGGTGTCCTTTACCCTGAAGCCGACCACCATTGGACTGTCCTGCTTCTGAAATTCAAGATTACAAACTGAATTTCTGTGTTATCCATAGGCCCAGAGGTGTCTCTGATTCTTTCAATCATAAGATATTTCCTTTGTGGCTATCCTACAGCTTTCATCCAATGACCAGAAGCCCCTAATCTTTCAAATTGATTAAGGTTTTCATTCACACATAATAAGCTTTTGATTAATTGATTACTTTGAACAATATATCTGGTTCTTCTGTGTTTACTTTAACTAGGATGGGGGTGGAAACCCTCACCCTGACAGTGAAAATGTTAGGATTTATACCAAACTTATCTTGAGTTCCTCTTTTGCTTAATTTATATACCAATTTTTAAATGTTTCAATAATTTCTTTTTTTAGAATCAGTGCAAAGTAGGGAAAACATTTTCCCCCTCTACTTACAGGAAAAACTATTGATTTTAAAAACTGAATAATCACTGCCCTGGTATTTGATGAATTTAGCCACTGTGGCAGCAGAACCATATTAGAAGTAGAATTTACTCTAAATCAGGACCAAAAGATCTGGGTTATGTGTTGGAAGTAAGAGATCAACTCTTTAGGATATTCAAATATTGAGAGAGTACAATTCCTTTCCTACTGAGGAAATTAATACTAAAGAAGTGAAAACAGTAATACAATCTAAATCACTTCTCTGGGCTACTCTCCCTACCTCCTATTTGGTATCCTTTGGATGCTTCTCATAAATAGTAATGAACAATGTCTTCTGGCTTTCTCAGCAACCAAGTCAGATAGGCCCAGGGTCAGGGAGATTCCACTTGGTATCAAAGAAAAAAGGCAGAAAACAAATATGAGGAGATTAGGAAGGAGGAGAGAAAGGGTGGAGAGAACAGATAGAGGTTGGCAGTAAAGAATGGTATTTTCTATAGAATGGAAAAGGAAAAAGAGGATGGGCTGCGTTTTGGAAGAGTGCCAAAGAACTCTCTGCCTGAGGGGTCAACACACCTTGGTAGAACTTGCTTCTGGTAAGGAGCCAAGTGCTCAGAGGAGAGGGGCCCATCTTTGGGTGTGGATAGTTTTGGCGCCTGTGGAACTTCAGGGCCCCTTCTGCCCCCTCTCCCCCTTAAATGTTCCTGTAGCTAAAGTTGTCCTTAATCACTGGTTGAGCCTAATCTCCAGTCAGCCATAAAGGGGCTGATTTTCCTTTACTTTCTGACATTAGGCCTCAAGCACCCATAAGAGAGGATCTTGTCCACAAACCTGCAGAATTGTCTGGTCTTAGTTCATTGATGTACTTTGTCCCCAGAGTGGGATAAATGACTGTGAAATTGACTTTAGATTTACATTCATCTTCAGACTCAAAGTTAAAACAATCATTTTCTAGGTGAACTGCACCCCAATGGTAATTTACTTTAGTGGAAGGTTTTCTGCTTGGGAGGAAACTGGGGGTAAGGAAGTGAGCAAACATGAATTCCCTGGTTGTTCCTCCCTCTGTAATTATATTACCACCTTTGGATAATTCCAGAGTATTCAGAAGAAGGGAACAATGAGGCCCCTGGAAGTTAGGGGTACATCCAGAAATCAGAAGACATGCTTTCCCCACCTCCCACCCTCAGGGCAAGACTCTTTGAATTTGTAAAATTTACCCTTATGCCTCTTAAAAGTT
>CM053581.1:89902243-89925753 GCA_028627135.1 Pseudochirops cupreus | reverse complement strand
AAAAAAAAAAACCCATTAAGTGAAAAAAAAAGAAATTATCACAAAAATCACTCTGATATTCTAGAACCAGAGGGTAAAATAAGAATTGAAAGGATCCACTGATCACCTCCTGAAAGAGATCCCAAAATGAAAACTCCCAGGAATATTATAGCCAAATTCCAGAGTTCTCAGGTCAAGGAGAAAATATCGCAAGAAGTCAGAAATAAACAATTCAAGTATTGTGGAGCCACAGTCAAGATAACACAAGATTTAGCAGCTTCTACATTAAAAGATTGGAGGGCTTGGAATATGATATTCTGGAGGGCAAAAGAGGTAGGATTACAACCAAGAATCACCTACCCAGCAAAACTGAATATAATTCTTTTGGGGGAAAAAATTGACATTCAGTGAAATAGAATACTTTCAATCATTCCTGATGAAAAAGCCACAACCTAATAGCAAATTTGACTTTCAAATATGAGATGCAAAAGAAGCATAAAAAGATAAACAGGAAAGGAAAATCATAAAGGATCTGATAAGGTTAAATTGTTTGTATTAGTACATGGGAAAATTATATTTATAACTCCTAAAATTTTCTCATTATTAGGGCAGTTAGAAAGAGTTTACACAGGCAGAAATCAGATGTGTGAATTGAATGTGATAGCACGATTATTTAAAAAAACAAAATTAAGGGGCAAGAAAGAAGAATGCATTGGGAGAAGGGAAAAGGGAGAGGTAGAATGAGATAAATTATCTGACACAAAAGAGGCCTGAAAGAGATTTTGCAGTAGAGGGGAAAATGGGGGAAGCCAGGAAGATAGCACATGAACCTTACTCTCATAAGAATTGGTTCGAACAGAGAATAACATACATACTCTGTTGGGTGCAAAAATCTATCTTACTATATAGGAAAATAGGAAGGGAAGAGGATAAGAGAAGGGGTGAGTGGGGGCTGAGCTGATAGAAGGGAAGGCAATTTGGGGGAGGTAAAAGTCAGAAGCAAAATGCTTTTGAGAATAGACATAGTAAAAGGAGAGAGAGTAGGATAGGCAGGGAAAATAGGGTGAAAGGAAATGCATTACTATAAATAAATTTTTTATAGTGAATTTCTTGGATAGAGACTTCATTTTTCAAACTTATAGAAAACTGAGTCAAATTTATAGAAAAAAAAGCCATTGATAAATGGCCAAAGGACACGAACAGGTAGTTTTCAGACAAACTAATCAAAGCTATCTATAGGTATTTGAAAAAAACGCTCTAAATCACTATTGATGAGAGAGATGCAAATTAAAACAATTCTGAGCTACTACATCATACCTGTCAGATTGACTAATACGCCAGCAAAAGAAAATGACAAATGTTGGAGGAGATGTGGGAAAGTTAAAACACTAATGTACTATTGGTGAACTTACATACTGAAGAAACCATTCTGGAGAGCAATTTGGAACTATACCCAAAGGTTATAAAACCATGCATATCCTTTGACCAAACACTATTACGTCTATATCCCAAAGAGATTTAAAAAAATATGTACAAAAATATTTATAGCAGCTCTTTTAGTGGTGACAAAGAATTGGAAATTGAGGGGATGTCCATCAATTAGAGAGTGACTGAACAAGTTGTATAGGATTGTAATGGAATACTATTGTGCTTTAAGAAATGATGAGCAGGATGTTCTCAGAAAAACATAGAAAGAGTTACATGAACTGATGCAAAATCAAATGAGCAGAATCAGGAAAACATTGTATACAGTAACAGCAATGTTGTATGATGATCTACTGTGAATAGCTATTCTCAGCAATATAAAGATTCAAGACAGTTCTATAGGAATTAGATGAAAGGTGCTATCCATCTTCGGAGAAAGAACTGGTAGAACCTGAATGCAGACCAAAGATACTTTTTCTTTATTTTTTTCTTAGTCTGTGTTTTCTTTTACAGAATGGCTTATGTGGAAATGTGTTTTGTGTGACTACAAATATATAACCTATATCAAATTGTTTGCCTTCTCAGTGGGGAGGGGAAGGGAAGGAAGGGAGAGAATTTGGAACTCAAAATTGGAAAAAAAAAAGAATGTTAAAATTGTTTTTACATGTAATTTGGAAAAAATAAAATATTAAATAAGATTTAAAACAACCACAACAACAAAGAAATAAGTATTTAGAGAGGTAGGTTCAGAGGATACCCATAGGTAAAAACAAGCAAATAAAATTATAGTGGAAAAAAACAATGAACTAGGAATGGGGAAGAATGGGTTACAGTCCTGTCTCTGCCTCTTTTTGTATAACCTAAGGAAGACATTTAACCTCTCTTGATTTCCTCATTTGCGAATTTAGGAGCTTGGTCTATATCGTAGCCAAGATTTTAAATTTCCAAATCTAAAATTCTCTAAGTCTACCTGTAAAGTTTATGAATGGTTCTGATTAATGTTAAAGGTGGTGGACCTGTTGGTGACCAGGAAGAGATTCATTAAGTATAAACGTAAGAAGAATATTACTATCAGTGACAAATTGTTGGCTACCATCATTCAGTGAGGATAGGTATTGGACAGTTGGAGAAGGATGTCTGTTATGAGAAATATTGGTTTTGCTTTGAAAAACTGTTTTCCTTTAAGACTTTGGATCAAGAAATGGTGGTCCGTTGTTAGGGATTAGTAAATATGTTCATGGAATCTGTTGGAAATATAGGTTATTTTGTTCTTTAAAGGAAAATAAAATCAATCTAAATTTCTTTTATCTTTGAGAATCATAAATCCTGCATGGATTGTGGTTAGTGGACCAGCTCGTTGACTATTTGGGGCCATAGGTTAGTTAGGCAGGGAGTATTTATGAGACAGGGTTTAAAGGACTTAGCTCAGTAATTCTTGGCCCAGGGCTGTTCTGGCTGAAGCTTTGGTTAGATGTTTTGGAGTTCTGTCTCATTTAAAAAAATACTTGTGACAGAGCAATTTTAAAAAATCTTCTGCATTAAAAATAATCTTCTAACCCTGTTCTCCTCTACCCTCCTCCCCTAAAAAAATCCTCCCCACTAACCAGCTAAAAATGAAATATTTTAGTGTATTGGCTATACTGTATGTCTACTTCCACAGATTGCCTTTTTACCTGAAACCAATATTTCCTAAGATTTTCTGACTTTGGTTGGGGAAGGGAGGGATTACTTTCTCAAAAAACTGAAGATAATGTGATGTCCCAGGATTTCATAATTACAGGGATTGGCCTGTAGAGACCTTATACATTATTGGTTGGTCAGGCTTTGGATGCAATTTATAATAGAAAAGTCCTCAACATAGGCACAGTTTAACAAGATGAACGGTATAAACACCAGATGACTTAATCAATCATTTGGTCACTAACTTGATAAACTAACTTAAATTTATTGAACCCAGTATTATACAAGGCTGCATGTAGGGATACAAGACAAGCTTAAGATTGGCAGTGAATAGAGTTTTAGAGTCAGGAAGACCTGTATTCAAATCCTCCCTCAGACATTTATTAGCTTTGTTATCCTGGGCAAATCCCTTATTCTTTCTCAACGTGTTTCCTCAACTATAAGATGAAGATAATAATAATACATACCTTGCAGGCAGGTAATGAGAATCAAATGAATTAACATAGGTAAAGCACTTTGTAAACTTTAAAGCAGTATATAAATGCTTGCTATTATTATTATAATTATTAAAATTCGGTTCTTACCCTCAACATAGTAATTATCTAGTGGAGGAAAAAAGTGATAAAACACAGAAATAATTATTGAACAGAGAAGAAAGCTAGTAATCAAATACTAAATTGTGTAGTGCAAATTGTATGTATTATAGGAGCTCAGAAAACGGAGAGATTCAACCTAGGCTTCAATTCCAAGACTTCACGGAAATGGCACTTACCTGAACTTTGACAGATGGAAGAATTGGGATAGGTAGAGAACAAAAAAAGAGGCCATTCCTGGGAGCTAGAGGTTGGAGAGGAGCATGGAAAACAGAAAAAAACATAAACAAAATTAAAGACGTGAGAATGAGGATGGGATGTTCAAGGGACAATAAGGCTTTATTAACTCTCCCATCAAGAAGCAGCTTGGCATAGTGAATAGAATTGGACTTAGAATCAGAAAGGCTCCTATCCATTGTTTTCTGACTGTGGGCATTTCTAAACTTCTCTTTCTTTACCCAGGGGCAGCCAGGTGGCACAGTGGATAGAGCGCTGAGCCTGGAGTCAGGAAGACACCTTTTCCTGAGTTCACCTCTGGCCTCAGACACCTCCTAGCTTTGTGACCCTGGGTAAGTCACTTAACCCTATTTTTTCTCAGTTTCCTCATCTGTAAAATGAGCTGGAGGAGGAAATGGCAAACCACTCCAGTATATGTGCCAAGAAAACCCCAAATGGGGTCAGTAAGAGTCAGACAAGACTGTAACAATTGAACACCAACAACTTTCCTTACCTATAGAAAAGGTATGATTATATATATGCATTGCATATTAACCCACAAAGTTGTTGAGAGGTTTAAATTGAATCATATGGGTAAATCCCTTTGTCATTGCAAAGTGCTAGGTAAACTCTTATCCTTTTGGGTTCAAATACATTACCCTGCTGAACATCCTTTCCAATATCAGAAGAACTGATCGGAATTTTGATGACCTTCATTACAATATTCCCACTTATACTTGTCCCAACAGAGAAAATTCCTCAAGCAATCAAAGAGAACTAGGAGGGGTGAGAATATAAAATAATTGTCCATTAAGTGAGACCTTCCGAATGTTCTCTAAGTATAAGCGTCTTAAGCTAAAACAATATCTCAACTACTAATGCACAGTGCTTAATGCATGAATGAAATATAATAAATCTTAAATCATAACAAGAGCAGTCATAATAATAATCATCTTAAAAGCTCTTTGGCCCTGAGGGCTATTTGTTACTAGTTGCAAAACTTTTCTCTTTGCCTGTAATTAGGTGAAAACTTTTTTTCTTTTTTTAGCATGTCATATTTGGGCCAAGTATATCATTGAAGTAGGGAGGGATTGCTTTGCTGTTGACTTATTTTTTTTAATGCATGGAAATGGAATTTCTATAGAACTAAACTGAACCAGATATTTTGCCTTTGTTTCTTAAAAGGTTCCAATTAAGCTTTATTTAATGAGGCTCTCCAGTGTGGTGGCTACATCCTTTTGCACCGTGTGCCATGACCCTTCCTTTTCCTTTTATTTCCTTCTCCTCTAGGTCCTGCATAAAGTTGAGAAGTAGATGAAAAGATTATGGGTCTAAATTAGGGATCCAAAGTTGGTAGATAGATTTGGATAATCTTGAACTTGCACCCTACCTTGGACTCCAGGGTGAAGTCTCTAAGGATATACCCCTTAAAGGTAAGGCACTTTCTCAGCCACCAATGTCTTCAGAAGATATTGCTGCATTTCTCTCCCTTTACCATGGGCAGTAATTACCAGGAATTACAAAAGCACTCACACAAATTTGGAGGCAGATTGCTAGGCTTGGTCATTTATAGAAGCATATTGATTAGAATGTGATACTAATTTTGACATAGAATAGTGGAAAGGGTATTGGACCAAGAATCAAGAGACCTGGATTTTCAACCCATTCTGCTACTAACCGGTTATATGTGACTTTATGCATATCACTTAATCTCTCTTTGCTTCATTTTCCTCGTCTGTACATCTATGGCATTGAACTAGGTGGTATTTTAAAAAATTCATTTTGAACTTAAATACAAAAAGATAACCCCCCCCCATTTCCATGTATATAAGCACAACACGAAAGAGGATTCAATATAAAATCATAAATCTCCATTTCACAGTTTAATTTTAAAAAACAACAACTGAGTAATAGACATAGTTTTCAAAACTACCCTGCTTTTTTGTGCTTCCTGTTTTCTTTTGTTCTCTGCTGTGCACTTTTATTTTTTTTCCTTCCTCTCTCCCTACTCCACACTAGAGAAGGGTACCATTAGACAAAAAATGCGAATGTATGTGTGTGTATGTACACACATGTATGTGTATGTTACATATATATGTATAATAATATTATATATACTTCTATTTATCAGTTCTTCCTCTAGAAGTGGGTAGCATCTTCCTTCATAGGTCCTTTGTAGTTGATTTGAGTATTTTTAACATTCAAAATAACTTAGTCATTCCCAGTTGTTCTTAGAACAATATTGTTGTTACTGTATACAACATTCTCTTGGTACTGCTCATTTCACTTTTCATTATTTCATGCAAATCTTTCCATGTTTAAATCAACCAGCTCATTGTTTCTTACAGCACAGTGGTATTTCATCACAATCATATACCACAACTTGCCTAGTCCTTCCCCAATTGACGGCCATCCCCTCAATTTCTGGTTCTTTGTCACCACAAAGAAAGCTGCTATACATATTTTTAGAACATATTGGTTCTTTTTTTTTTTCCCCCTGATACTTTGGAAACAGACCTAATAGTGGTATTGCTGGGTCAAAGGATATACACAGTTTTATAATTCTTTGGGCATAATTTCCAATTGCTTTCCAAAATGGTCAGGTCAGTTCACAGTTCCACCAACATTGTATTAGTGTTTCATTTCCCCCACATCCCTACCAATATTTGTCATTTTCCCCTTCTCTCATTTTAACCAATATGATAGCTATGAGATGATATCTCAAAGTTGTTTTAATTTGCATTTCTCTAATCAGTACTGATTTAGAGGATTTTTTTATATGACTACATATAGTTTGGGAAAAATTGTTGGAAATACTGGGAAAGCCATCTGGCATATCTTTTGACCATTTATCAATTGGGAAATGACTCATATTCTTCTAAATTTGACAAAATTCCCTATATATTTGAGATGAGACCTTTATCTGAGAAACTGTCTATAAAATTTTCATCCCAATTTTCTGCTTTCCTTCTAATTTTGGCTGCATTGGTTTTATTTGTATAAAACTTTTTTTAATTTCATGTAATCCAAATTATTCATTTTATACCTCACAATGTTCTCTACCTCTTGTTTATCCATAAATTCTTTTTCCTATCCATAAATCTTATAGGAGATACATTCCATGTTCTTCTAATTTTCTTAGAATAGCTCCCTTTATGTCTAGGGATATATCTGACCTTTTCTTGGTAAATGGTGTAAGATATTGGTCTATTCTCAATTTCTGCCAGATTGTTTGCCCAGCAACTTTTGCCAAATAGTTAATTCTTATCCAAAAGCTTACATCTTTACATTTGTCAAATACAAGGTTACTATAATTATTTACTACTGTGTATTTTGCCTACTCTGTTCCACTGATCTACTTTTCTAATAATTAATGCCTTACAATATAGTTTAAAATTTGATACTACTAAACTTCCTCCCTTTACATTTTTTCATTAATTCCTTCGATATTCTTGCTCTTTTGTTCTTCTAAATGAATTTTGTTATTATTTTTTTCTAGCTTACTAATTTTTTTTTGTAATTTAATTGGGGGGACATTGAATAAGTAGATTAGGTATAATTATCATTTTTATCATATTGGCTCTGCCCACTCATGAAAAATTAATATTTTTCCAATTATTTAAATAACTTTTGTATAAAAAGTGTTTTATAATTATGTTCATGTAGTTGCTGGATTTGTCTTCACAGGTATACTCCCACATACTTTATACTGTCTGCAGTTATTTTAGATGGGGTATCTCTTACTATCTTTTCTTCTAGGGTTTTGTTGGTGATATATAGAAATGCTGATAATTTATGTGGCTTTATTTTATATCCTGCTATTTTGCTAAAATTAAGAATCGTTTTAATTAACTTTTTAGTTGACTCTCTAGGGTTTTCCAAGTATATTATCATATCATCTACAAAAAGAGATAGTTTTATTACCTCAGTGTCCATTATGATTCCTTTCTTCTCTTATTGTTATTGCTAGCATTTCTAGTACAATATTGAATAATATTGGTGATAATGGGCATCCTTGTTTCACTCTTGATCTTATTGGGATGGCTTCTAGCTTATCCTCATTACAAATAATGCTTATTGATGGTTTTAGGGTAGATGCTTCTCTCATTTTAAGGAAAAATCCATTTATTCTTTCACTTTCAAGTGTTTTTAATAGGAATAGGTATTGTATTTTGTCAAAAGCCTTTCCTGACCATATTGACATAATCATTATTTTTGTTAATTTTGTTATTGATATCATCAGTTTTCCTTATGTTAAACCATTCCTTCATTTCTGGTATAAAGCGCCTTGGTCACAATATGTAATCAAGATATTTTAAAAAGTTTTATCACCACCTTTTGTTTTTCTACCAATGTCATTCAGTAGATACTTCCCCTAACCTCCTCAGGATTGAAACCTCTCTTGTAACAAAGAAAAACAATTATGCAAAAACAAGAGATAATAGTGATATCATCTGAAAATGTATTCAGCACTCTGTCCTGATAGATGGAAACTCAAAAAGAAAGAGGGCCGTATGTAAGGATCCCTGTGGGAGCATATTGACTTAGAAAACCACATGTTAGCATTATCTACGTTCTATGGTATTTTATTATTTTCCAATTACATATTAATCTGATTCCCAGTTGTACTAAGCAGTGCTGTGGGCCTCATTGCAGGCCACAGACCTGGTGTTTAACACCTCTGGACTAGAGGACATCTGTGTTTTTTTTATTCCGTTCAAACATTAAATAAATATTTTTTTTAAGTGCCTACTATCAGCCAAGCACAGTGATAGGTACTAGATTCTAAGTTCTAAACTGTATTCTAGTCATCTTGCTTCATGTAAATAAGAAAGAGGATACAAATGGTTCAATTGAAATCATTCACTACTATTAAAAGTACACATTTTATTAACAGAGTAATCAATAGATTCACTTTTATGTAGAAGTACCAAAATAGAGTGTCCGTGTTGAGTTCAGGGATTGATTATCCAGGTGCTTATGAAGGTGTCTCCAAAGAATATCTCTAATTCTTCAGGCTCAAAGACCTCATAAAAAATTAACACACACAAAGACATTATACTACACTACATACACACACATACACACACACATATACACAGATACACATTCACACATGTGCATATATGTATATGTGTATTTCTATCCCAGATGGTAAGAAATTTTCTCCTTTCTGACTTTCCCTGTACTTTGTCTTATACTTCTTTATTTTACTTACATAAAACTGTGTATTCTATCTTAGCACTCCACCATTTGTATTCAGGGTTCATGGTACTATTTGGGTAATTTATTCCCATTCACTTCTCTGAGCCCCCATCAATGCATCTTTATGCTAAATCATACCTTTAACATATGAATTCTAAGCAAAAGGCATTTAATGCAACAGAGTACCAAGAGTGATACTCAGGAATTTAATAAAGTAATCAGCATTTTCTATACCTATACCAAATCGCTGACATCCCCAAAGATTTCCAAGGGAGTACTAGTCAACTCACCAATTAATCTCTATATCTTTCCAACACGGAAAGAGAGGAACAGAGGGCACTGAAGTTTAGAGCCCAAAGCTTCTTTGATTGATTATTTTCCTTTTAATCTCAGGACAGCCATTCAGTAAGCACTGACTTCCTCTTGGTAGTGAGGTAGAGGAATTAGTTAGGAAGTCAAAGTCAAAGTATGAGGATCCCCTTAAGAGTCATGTAGATCACAACTCTCTCTACTGCTATTTCTACTGCATACTCACACCTACAGAAAGGCTATCCCGTAGGTTGTACATTACACTGTGAATCATTCTCTTTCCCTTTTGAAATGTTCATTTTTCTAAGTTTCTTTAGTTAAGCATAGTACAAATCAGGTGATATTCCCATGCTAGAGGATCACACATAGCCTTCTGGGAGATGTAGTCCAGATAATTTCTCCCAATATGTTGGTCTGAAGCATTGTAGGGAATCAAGTCCATTTATTTTGTTTTAACTAGAGAAGAAAATGGCAATCCACTCCAATGTCTTTGCCCAGTCAGACATGACTGAGTGAAGGGGTCTTGACTAAACTTTGTATTGGAATCCAGTGTAACGCCTTGTACCTGGTAGGTATTTGTTGACTTCTCTACCATGGTTATTTATATTTATAACTTATCCTCTACTATAGATGCCAGATGTCCTACGTAAGCTTCTCGAAGGCAAGGATCATATTTTATCTAAACTTTGTATTTCCCCTTTGTCTAGGACAATGTTGAGCACACAGTAACCACTGAATTAAAGTATGTTGGATGACTTAGAATGTATTTGATGTTTAAAAAAAAAGTAAGTCCCCATTACCTTTGTATTGAGAAGCAGGTAACAAAAGGTTCTTGCATTTATGATGCTGAGATATTTCCTGTCCCAGAAGGTTTAGTTGGCCTAGTCTAATTGCTCTTGCATCACCTGTGAACATCTCTGCCTCCTATGCTACTCCTTCTATATCTAGACAAAGCTTGTCCAGGGGCATGAATGATAAGTTTGAGAAGCTGACAGTCTTTAGTCATAAAGGACTTTCTCCAGGCCTTTTCCCTAGTTCCTATAATTTCCCTTTTTCTAAAAATCAAGATATCTTTCTTCAAGCATGGCTCCTTTGGATTAACCAAAGATGAGGTTATCATAAGGGAAGAGGAACTTGACAGATGAGGATACATTGTGATGAATTCCTTTTCCTCTGCCACTCATATGTCACATTTTCCATCCCTCTGATGTGTTTAGTGTGTATTGTGCCTATCTATATGATTGAACTGTGAGCTTGCTGAGGGGAGGGAAAGAATCTTAACTAAACTTTGTATTGGAATCTAGTATAATGCTCTGTATTTGGTAGACATTTGTTGACTTGAATTTCATTGACATAAGCATAGCTTCTTTATACCTAATCTCAGGTGTTTTAGCTGAAAGGAGTGGGATCATCTTGGATTGAGAGTCCTGAGTCCTTCTTGTTGCTGTTACAGGATCCTAAAGTAATCATGCAGTGACACCTCTAGTTCTTCCAATCTAGGGGCAACCTGATGAAGCAGTGAATAGAGTGTTGGGCCTGGCATCAGGAAGTCCAAATCTGGCCTCAGATAACTTGCTAGCTGTGTGAGCCCAGCCAAGTCACTTAACCCTGTTTGCCTCAGTTTCCTAATCTGTAAAATGAGCTGGAGAAGGAAATGGCAAACCCCTCTACTATCTTTGCTGAGTCAGACATCCCTGAAACAGCTGCACAACACCACCACGCTCTCCCAGGGTTGTTTTCAGATTCAAATATTGCAAAGTATTTAGCACAGTGCCTTGTAGCTAGTAAGAGCTATGAAAATGTTAACCATTTATTATTATTATTGGTCTTGATACATATTATGGAGAGTCAAAAGCTGCTCATTGGTGAGATGCAGCTTCCTCTTTTTGTAATTTGGGTTACCTCCCTTTTCTCCTATCTGCTGTTGATTGGTAGATGGAGATGTAAGGATAGATAAGTCCCATTACAAGAAAGCTAGAAGAAAACAGTCAGAAATATGTAGAGTTCAGGGGGTCCGGAAGAGAGGGGTAGGACATGGATCTTCTCAGCTTCTTTGCAGCAGAAGATTGGGGTGTTATAACCATTCCCTTGTACTTCACCAGCCTGGGTCCATTAGGATCTGAGGTACGGGACAAGTATGCTATCAGAGGATTCTTTGCATTCTTTGATTGATTGCTTATTATGTTATCTTGTTTGATTCTGACAATAGCTCTACCCCCATTTCATAGTTTAGAAAACAGAGGCAGACAGAGGTTAAGGGATTTATTTGCCCAGTGTCACACAGCCAGTAAGTGGGATTTGAACTCAGGTCTTCCTACTCCCTAGGTGTCTCAGTGGATAGAACACTGGTCTTGGAATCCGGAACACTCATCTTCCTGAGTTCATATGTGGCCTCAAATACTTATTAGCTATATGTCCCTGAGCAAGTCACTTAACTGTGTCTGCCTCAGTTTCCTTATCTGTAAAATAAACTGAAGATGAAAATGACAAACCTTATCAGTTTGTTTGGCAAGAATACCCCAAAATGGGGTCACAGAGTTGGGCATTTCTAGGAAAAGTCTTGGGCATTGGGTTGTACTGTAAGTTACTTGTGGTCTTAGACTACATGCCCAAAGGCTAGGCACTGGTAATTTTGTGTCACAAGGTCAGTGACAGCTTTATTGACAATAACTTCTGAACCCTTACTGGTTCTTTTAGGAATTCCTGTGTCAAAGGTCCAGAACCCTGGCAGTTAGCAGTCGTAGGATCCTGACAGACTTAATATGAACCCTTGTAGAGCTATTTGTATTTTAACAGGGTCACAAAGCCAATATTCATCAGAATGAAACTCTAATAGTGGAATTTCCACCTCTTGAAATAAGGTTATTTCTTTTATATTCTTGAGATTCTCAGTGTACCTAAAATCACACAATATAGGTACCTATTTATCCTGCCTTCTTATAAAACCAGCCTTAATATCTTGTACCCAAATTTCATGTCCTTTCAAAGAATTCCAGAAGTGGGACAGGACTTTTCTCAGGGTAAGAGTGGAAATACTTACAAGTAGAATATTTGACAGTTGCTGTCTATTCCTTGTCTTTCCTTTTTTTCTTCCCTCCCCTGCATCCTTCATTCTCTCATTCCTTTCCTCCTTAGGTTTTTCAATTTTTTTTTAATTCAGAAAAGCAGAATTTAAATGTTCTAAAGTAAATTTGTCCCTTTGGTTGTGTCTATGCCTCCAAAGTGGAGTAGAGGATTATGGCAATTATCCAAATAATTCAGGCCCATACTTTCATTTTAACCTTAAATAGCATCTGAATATTAAAAAAAAAGTTTTTCATCTCTAAATATTATCATGAGAGGGAGCATGGTATAGTGAATACAGTACTGGATCAGAGTTCAAGTTCTACTTCAGATATTTGCTAACTGGGTAACCCTAGGCAAGTCATTCAATAGTCAGGAAACTCTCAGTTTCTTCATCAATAAAATGGGATAATAAAAGCACTCATCTCCTATGGTTGTTGTGAGGGTTAAGTGAGAGTGTGTCAAGCTCTTTGAAAATCTTAAAATGCTTTGCAAAATTTAAAGCAATTTTGGCTTTTATTATTATCTATATAATTCAGGCCAAAGTCATGAGTGTGTGTGTGTGTGTGTGTGTGTGTGTGTGTGTGTGTGTGTGTGTGTGTGTGTAAATGACTTTGTATTCCCTAGTTCTCCATTTTTGTTTATATAAATGTAGTCTCAGTTTCAATATTTCCTCTTGAAGTCTGATTGAAAAAATATCTTTGTCCTTAAGTTTTCAGTATGTAGAAAAAGAATTGGAATTGGGAAAAGTGTTATTTTTCAGGTTTTTTATTTTGGGAGGAGTTGGAAGAGTTAGAGAATGTCTTTCCATATTCTTACTTTCAATAGAGCCACAAATGGGTCATTGAGAATTGTGATCATTGGTCAGAAAGGCTATGCAGTGTTTAAAAGCCAGAAGCTGACAGAGATTTACCAGAATTGTTCAGGAATGGTTTGTTTGCATTGTTGGGAAGTAAAGGAATTGTTACCCATAAACAAATTGCTAGTTTATGTCACATTTTGAAAATAATTTCCTTTGTTTTTTTTAAGTTAAATGTCTCTTCCTGTGAAGACCTACTTTGTTCTTAAGATATGTAACAGGCAAGTTTTGGAGGTAGAGAGGACTTTGATTTGTCAGACTCAGTTTGACCTCATAATTAAGCATGTAAACCCCAGGAGGCCTGAGCAGAGGCAGTCCTAAGTAAAATTATGGAGGAGGTGCCCTTTCATCTCCTCAGTGGCATCCTTCCTCTGAAACCATTTCTCTGATGATCTTCCCCCACCCTGCTTTCAGAAAAGTATCTGGTAAAACTTACTCATACTAGGGTTTAATGATTGATAAGGCTTAATGTCTTCTCCAGTTTTAAAAGTTTTAAGTAAAAAAAAAAAATAAAACTGTAATTATAGAATTAGCTATATCAGTGACACCAGGTCATGTAGGTAGGTTTTCTACCCCCCATGCTCAGGGGGGAGAGAGGTCACTACCTAGTCTGACCATTGGTAAGAAAGACCCTGCCCATAACCCTAAAATAATTCTCTTCTGGTTTTTTTTTACAATCTAGCTTCAGCCTTTCATTCCAGACTTATTTTATATTATCTTCTCTATGTTCCATCCAAACTAGCCAATTTTACTGTTCCCCAGATATACTATTCCATCTCCTCTTTCTAAGTCTTTGCATACATAGTCAGTCCCCAAAGCCTGGAATGCATTCCTGCTTCCAATCTAATCCAATCCAATCCAATCCAATCCAAGGCACAGTGTTAAATTAAGAGACACATTTAATAATAAAAAGACAGTTCCTGCCTTCGAGGGGTTTGCAATCTAATGAGAAGACATAACACAAAAAAAGGTGATAGGAAAGGGGAGGTGGACATACCAGGGGAGTATCTTGATCTCTGGAACTGAAACCAGGGAAAAATTGCAGATATAAATGGAGTGAGCTCAAAAGTTCGTTTCTGCCCTCTATAAAGGAAGGCATTGGGAGGAGTTTGGTACCTCATCCTCAAGCCCTCCAATCAGAGGAGAGAGGAGGCAGAGGGAGGGGTTATCAGCCTAGACTTGAGTTAGCAGCATCCTGATGAGATTAGAGGTGATGAATTTAACCTGGGAAGGGCATCTTATTTTTGTGGAGTTGAAATCTAACAGAGTCATAGATGTTAGTATGTGTTCTTTGTTTCTTCAAATCCTGATCTTCTTTCAAAACTCTGCACCAGAGATACCTCTTATTGAAAACCTATTATAATTATCTACCCCTTTTCTCCCCACCTCCTTGTTCCCCCTCTTCACCTCCATCCCACCCAGTCTCTCGTTCCTTTACCCTTGAGAGTTTTTGTATTGTTAAAAAAATGTACATCTTTTCTTTCCCCCCTTCCCCAGTGGGGTACAATTTTCTCTGCAATAGGATTGTTTTTGTCATTGTGTCTCTAGGGCTTACTGCATTGCTTGGTACTCAGTAAATGCTTAATAAATGCTTAGTGAAGGGGTGGATTAAAGTGGCTGGCAGTAATTTCTTTGGGCCTTTGAATGTATGTTTAGTCAAATGACATTTAGTAGGGATAGTAAAACATTGAGAAACCAAGACACATACAATTTGCAAAGAGTTGAATTCTAGTTTTTGATAGTTTGGGCTGTATTCTCAAGAAAACCCTCTAGGCACCATTAGAAGTGAATCCCTAGTTTATAATACTGTAAGTGAGATTCATTTGTAGAAGCAGGAAGAACAGTTCTAAGTACAATTAGATAAATAAATGAAAGTCCCATTACTTCTGAATGCCATCCCAGGTTTTCACAGAAGAGGGCCCTGCAAATAGTACTTAGGCCATATACAGTGTACATGGTGATGATTAATTCCAAGCTGTTAATGAATTTCATTATGCAAATTCTCTGACGACTCAGCCATGGAGAAATCCTGGGCACCGCCCCCACCCCTTTCACTCTAGACACATGATTTGCATGGAAATGTGGCATACTCACACAGAGATGTGACAGGTTGGGTCTTCCTTGGGGGGAAAAATGAGAGTGTGGGATGGCAGAAAGAGCTAACTGCCTGCTAGGAACATTGATCATTTAAACGGGGAATGGAGTAAAACAATAGTATCACCTTAGCTCAGTAATTAAATTGCCCATTGGAGGAGAGATAAGCAGATCATCCAGTCAATTCCATATATATTGACTTTTGGGCCTACTGAAAAAAGAAATGGGAGCGTGGATGGATAGATAGTTGTATTTCTCAATGAAAAGTCATGTTAAACATGAGAATAGGTGAGTGAGGAAGACTATGGGGGAGGGGGTATCTCTTTAGAAGAAGAAAAGAATCTTATTTCTTGGGGAATTTTAAGAGTGTTTTTGTGCCTGCCATCATGGGATTTGGCCAGATGACCTCTTCAGGCCACTTCTATGTCTTTGACCTAAGGTTGCATGTTGTGGGAAATGATCTCTTGCTAGCTCCCAAGTGCCATCCTGTTGCTATAATAATATTGATAATTCTGCAGATCATAAGTATAGAATGGACCTTGGGGAGCCTATAGTCCAACTCTTTCCTTTTGTAGAGGAGGAAATGAAAGCCCAGAGAAGTTAGGTTTGAAAGTCACGTAGATATTCAGAGGGAAGGGTTGTATTTAACCTAGATCCTCTGAGGGCTCATCGGGTTGCTTTTGTGTTGTGTCATAAGGCTTTGCATATGTCAGTAAGCCTTCCCTCAATGAATTCTCTGAGGCTGATGTTCCACTGGATAAAACTGGCTTTACCAAGATGGAGTTAAAGAAATTCTGGTCTTTTTGGCGTTAGATCTCTATATTTATGTGTGTGTGTGTGGGGGGGGGGGGGGGAGGTGTTGTAGCTGACATTCCCTGAGGAGGAAGAAGCAATGGTAATGTCTAAAGTGTAGTTCTCTTGAGAGTGGACTGGTGTTGGGGCCTGGTTGAGGGGAGGGGACTTCAGGGGTTTACACAACCCAATCCCATGGGATGGTGGTGGGGTGGGGTTACTGCTCAGGCAGCATCTGCGTTTAATCTTTGAATCACTAGGTAAGGGGATAGTCCTGAGATGGGGAAGCATCCTGGGGTGCCACAGATCATTTCCCCTGCAGGGAAGGGAGGAACAGAAATCCCTGAAATTGATTCCAATGCTTCTGACATTTCTGCCTCTGGTAATGAAGTTTCTGACACTGACATCGGTCATTTGAATGCATTCTCTTCATCAACATAGCCCTTACTATACTTTATATGTGTATAGCCCTTTATCCTTTCAAAGTCAGCTCCAAAAGAAATCATGTCATATGATTTTTCACAACCTCTTCAAGGAAAGTAGGGTGGGTCCTATTGTTTCCATTTGACAGATGAAGAAATAGAGGTTTAGGGAGGTTAAACATTTATCCAAGATCTTATAGAAGTCATTGGTAGATATAGAACCAGAACCCAGGTCTCTCGACCATTAGTCCCTCTTTGTTAGACCACATTCATCTGGTAATGAATAGGTTGACCCAAAGTCTGTTTGATTTGAACAAGAAAAAAAAGGGAGATTTGTTTGTAGCAGAGATGGTGGTGGGTGACCACTAAGCTACGTAAGCAGTAGTATCAGTTAACTCAGGGCTTCCATGGTGGATAGGCAGGAAAGGAGATGCTGGAGGGAAGAGATCTGTGTTTTATTTTTCTTCTGGCCTCCTTTAGCCTGGATATAGAGCTCCACCCCACAAATCCCCACAATTCTACCCTTATGCTGTGAAGAAGATTGCTTAGACAATCATCATAGAGGACGTTCAAGCATTTCCTTGCACTTTTTGGGGCAGAGGGGAGAAGAGCAGGGGAAACAGCTGCTATCTGCTGAATTCTACCTCTCCCCCAGCATCATCTCTCAGAGATGCTACCAATTCTTAATGGCAGGAATCTTCCTATACTCACTATCACTGAGGTTCCTGGCTTCCTGGAAATTTGTCTTGTCTCCTGAACAGAGTTAGTCCTACCCTAACCATGAGAGATAATGAAATTCTTCCTTCCTAGACCTTTCTTTCAATTCTCTGATGAAGGCAGGTGTGGGATATTATATAATCACCTAAGAGCCTCTACTCATTTGTCTTCTGTCTTTATTCCCAGCTTTGACTTTAGGCTTCAATTCCATAGGTCTAGCCAGCTTCCCCTTAAACCTTCCCTAGTCTCACTGCACTATTTTCCCACTTAGGCCAGGTCCTTAAGTAGAAAAACATTCACTTGATGGTGAACTCGTTCACTGTGTAGAGAGTGAGCAGAACAGGGAAGGGGGAGAAATCAAGAAGATCATAGGGTCATGGATCCAGAATTATAAGGGACCTCTTCTAGCAGTGGCTCTTAACTTGGGGTTTGTGAATTTCTAAAAGAAAGTATTTTGATAACTATTTCAATATAACTGACTTTCTGTGTAATCCTATGTATTTTATTTTATGCATTTAAAAACATAATTCTGAGAAGCAATCCACAGACTTCAACAGACATCCAAAGGGATCCATGCCACACACAAAAAGGTTAAAAACCTTTTATCCAGCTCAAACTCCCCATTTTATAAAGTAGGGTCCCAAAGTGGTTTATATCACCCCTTGGGGGAGCTGGAACGATTCAGGGGGCAGTAGCAACCTCGGATGCAATTGGAGAGCATTGAATAAAAATAAAGGGGCATGGAAGCATAAAGAAAGAAGAGAAGAAAATTTTTAAAAACTGTTGGTACATTTTTCATCTGTTGTGTAACAGAGTTGTAGTTGTAGTGATTACATTATTTTCCAAATAAACACACAGAATGCAAGTTATAACTGATCAATGGTCAAGTTTGGCTAACAGGTCTTAACAAGCAAGTGCTGGCAGTTAGCATGTCTCACTTTATTGGGAAGTCCAGCATGCATTGGCAGGAATATGTGCATGTAATGACTCGTTTACAATGTGATACTACACAATTGCATGATACAATATTGTGTCATCAAAATTTCAATGTAAGAAAAACTCTGCAAATTTGTAAGAAGTTATTAAATTCAAGATGCATCACTAAAAATTTGTATTTTTTAAAAAATGATGCACATTTTAAAAAAGCTATTAAAGGGTTAAAGAAAGTAATTTCCAGATGGGTGCTGAGTAAATTTTTTTTTTTGGGTAAAGGGGGTGGTGGACCAAATAAGTTTAGGAATCTTTGAATAGAAGAACAAAATGAGACCCAGAGAGACTGAGTGATTTGTCTAAGGTTGCACAGAGTGTGTCAGAACCAGGACTGGTCCTTTGACTCCAGAGTCCAGGTTCTTTTCTTTGCATAGGACTTTGAAGGATAGACAGGATTTGAATGGGGAAGGGATGAATGGGAATTCCAAGGAAGAAAACAACACAAGAAAAGGCAACAGAACCAGCAAGTGCTTCAGGATAGGAACAAAGAGGAGAAATTCAGGGGAGAGCAAAGAAACTTACCTGATTGGAGCAGAATTTTGCCTTGGGGAATATGAGGGATATCATTCCAATTGTGGGAACTCTTCAATGTGAATGTAGCTCATGGAAGCTCTGAGGATCCTTATCCCAACTCCCACACCTACATCCAGGGATGAATTGGGTTCCTGGAGCTAGGATGACCAGTAGTAAAAGACCTGAGGGGTCAGAGATTATTCCCTGATGTCATTGGCTGTAGATTCCTAAGATTATCAAGAATCATTTTTTCAGTCAGCCTTAAGTAACTTTGAGAAGAGGGTGCTTACTAAGATGGTATGATAAGAAGTTGGTACAAAGCATCTACGTGGGCAGCTAAGTGACATAGTGGATAGAGCACTGGGCCTGGAGTCAGCAAGACCTGAGTTCAAATCCATCCTCAGGTACTTACTAGCTGTGTGATCCTGGGCAAGTTACTTATCCCTGTTTACCTCAATTTCCTTATCTGTAAAATGTGCTAGAGAAGAAAATGGCAAATCATTCTAGTATCTTTGCCAAGAAAACCCCAAATTGAGTCACCAAGTGTCAGAAATGTCTGAACAACAACAACAACAAAACATATCCTAAGAAATCTATGACACGTTCTCTCATAGATACAGAGTCCAAGGGAAAGTAGACTCCAGCTTAGAAAGTGCGTATGGCTCCAGCGGTGACTTCTAGGCCCTGGTTGCTGGAAGTCCTTTTCTCTCATGGATGGAGTAACCAAGAAATTCCTCTTGGGTACTATATAGTTTCTTTAGTGGGCTCCTTATAGAGCTGTGAGTTCAGTCTATTCTTGGTTCCCAATGATACAGACAATAGAACACCCTTCAGGATACTTATAGGAAGATGGGAAGTCTAATATCCTCCAGACTCTGCAAAAATAGAAGATTCTCCTTGGTCAAAAGGGATCAAGGAAAGAGACTTGGTCAAAGATGAGGTCTCTTCTTTACCCCTGATGATTCTTCCTCAAAAGTGTATTGAAAAGCCCCATGTTTCAGTTTTTGGAAAATATTCTCATTCCAAGTAATTTAATGCTTTTATATAGGATCCACTGGGTATAATAAAATTCCACAGCCAGTTGGAACCAACTTTTCTCCTGGCATCATTTCACTTCATCAGATGGTTTTCAAAGACTATTCCTATTTAGTCTATGGTCACTGATTGATCGAGGTTCTTACCTAGTTAAGGTATTTGTCTAAAATATACATGGGGTGTTCAGGTGAATGAGCACTGCTGGTGTGAGACCTTGCTGAGCCCTTTTCAGGGCTGCTCATTCATTTTTGGTGTCCACCTGATTCACCCACCACACACCTATGGCTCTAAGAGACTGTAGCATGCACAGTGGCCACACTCCAGTAAACCATCTAGGCAGATGGGCTAAACCAGGTTGAGGGTAACTGATAGGCTCCAAACCCATCAGTCAGTTAGGGGGATGTCTATGTGAAGACTTTCCTCAGTGGAAGGGGAGGATGAGAACAGTGTGTTCCAGTGGACATGAATATGTCTGAAGGAGGCATTGTAAAGCACTTAGAGCTTGTTCAGACATCCAAAATGCCAAGGTCATCTACTACATCCTCGACCATTGCCTATAGTCTTGACTTTTGTCTTGCCACTGGATTTTGATGACTCAGGTAGAGACAGTGAGGCTGATGACTTTGTGTGACTCTGCCTCACTTAAATCATTCACTCATGAGTCAAGACATCATCCTGTGATGTCCTTGGTCCTTTACAAAAAATGAAGGACAAACAACATTTGGTTAAATTGGGGTGGGGTAGTTTCAACCCCAACCTTATACTAGGATAAAGGATTTGGACTTGATCCTGTCATTGAAGGATTCTAATAATTTGGGGCAATTTCTCCTACTCTCCCACTCTCCCCCACTCTTACGATTCCCCTCTATTCTCCAAGAGCAAAACTGTACTCCAACTAGGTCAATTTCTTTTCTGTGATAGACACAGGAGATAGTTGAGCTTAGGAGTGAGTGAAAGCTGGCTGGTCTTTATTTCCAGGGAGAGAACATCTATATTCCAGAGGAAGGGAAGAAACCTGTGGGGCTTAGGGGGAAGGGAGAAAGAGGGGGTGGAAAGAGGCAGGGAGAATGACAGAGAAAGAGAAGGAAAGAGAAAGTGAGGAGGAGAGAAAGAGAAGAGGGAGGAAGCAAGAGAGAGAGAGAAAATGCATGAACAAACCTCAGTGTCTGCAACCACTGACCCAAGGGAACCAGGAAAACTTTTGGTCAGGTCTGTCCCTGGCAGTTTAGGTCAGCACCTTTACCATAGGCTTGGGGGGAAGTTGGGGGTCGGTGGAGTGTGGCAATGCTCCTGGGCTAGAGTCTCACATGGTCACTTTCATCAGAACAGGAAAACGAAACAGGCCCCTCTCACCCCTCCCGAATGATTTATGGGAGGGTGTGTATTTTGGGGATGTGATACTGCATTTTGTGTACCAGGACCAGGACATCTGTTTCCAGCAGGGCTGATTCTCTTATCATGAATCCTACCCCACTAGGAATTTTTTTTTCTTTCTCTCAAATAGTCATACATTTTAACTTGGCTGCTTGTTAGCAAAATGGTGCCTTCTGGTGACAAGTGTCTCCACCAGTGTGTGAGAGAGAGCCGAGTGGAGCCAATCAGGAAGAGAGCTCTCTGCTTCTGTCCCACCCTGCCCTTCAGATGGAGTCCAACAGTGCGATAAACTGTAGGATTAGGGAGTGTGCCATCTGTCAGATGGCATAGATGGGCTCCCTCTTAACAATTAAGTATTAGCAATTTATTTGATTAAATTTCGGTTATGTTAACTGTCCCTGTGTGTATTAGCATCTCTTGCTGGGGAGCTTTTCCTTCAAGAGAGGCCAGACGCTGGCACACAAAATCCATGGACCAGGAGACAGGTTTCCTGTGGGAGGCCTGAAGCCTGAAGGTAGTTACAGAATGATTGAATTTAAGGGATGGAAGAGACCTTTGTGACCATCTCAGGTCCACTCTTCCATCTTACAAAGGAGCTAAGCAGTTTGGCCAAGATCACACAGCCAGTGAGTGTCAGAGCCAGGACTAGAACAAAAGGTCTCTGCACTTGCAGTGCTGTGTTTTTTTTCTACCAGACAACCATCACACCTCTGATACTTCAGGCTTGGATGATGGGCCACATCACTTGACTTGCCTGGCCCTTGCTTTCCTGCTCTGTAAAATGAAGGGGTTGGATCAGTCAACTTTGTTCAAATCAGCTTTGAGATCTCCTCCAGTTTCATAGTTAGGATTCTATGGCTATCATTCTGTGAACATTTCTTTGCATCTGTGAATGAAGAAGATATTTAGTTAGTGGTGGGTGTAATAGGTAGTGGTGTAAACCTTTGCGTGTTCTGATTGGAAGTATGGATGTGCCTCTGTGTGTGTGTGTGTGTGTCCTTTTTTTGGGGGAGCAGCTCACAACATTAGGAAAAAGTCTCATTAAGAATTTTAATATGGAGAAAGCCAGGAATCAAGGATGGTCTGGCAAACTCTATGTGTGGCACACCTTGCTTTCTGTCTTCTTTACAAAGGCCTAAAACATTGTCTTTTGGTGAGGGATTTTTTTTTTTGTCTTGTTTAAACCTACCATATTTAGTTTTCTCAAAGGAGTGTTCTAAGATTCTTGAAAGCCACGCCTTGACCAGTTTCAATTCTCCTTATGAATGATAATCCCTTTTCACCCCTAGGCCTTGTCCATACTGTTTGCATGGTCTCTGGGGGAATACACCCTGCCCCATACCTACTGATCCTCCTACATGGGGATTATCCTGACGAGCACATTATTCAAGCATGTGTATGAACAAGTCACTCTTCCTCCCCCCACCCCCAACACACACACACACACACACACACACACACCATTGTATATGGAATAATATTCATTGTATAAGTAAAATTAAAATGTATTAACCTTCCTTCCAGATGCCCCCTGATAGCAAGTTTAATTACTCTGGACATAATTAAATGAGTTTAGGAGATTAGAAATGTGAGGGGGTAGTGAAGAACGTAAATTTATAGGGGAAAACAGGGAAAATTTAATTTCAGAGTCCTTTGTTACTTGGTGGCTGGAGCACCAAGGGCCATGAGGGATGAAGGTAGTAGTAAGATGGGAGTAAAATAATGATAAAATTAGGGTGAAGCCCAGATTGGACTTGAATTAGGAGAGAGGAACACTGGTTATATGCAGCAGCTCTGACTCTACTGAACAGCAAGGAATTACGGGCGTCAGGATATTAGTTGAGTATGTGAGGGTAATTTTCCTTGGTATGGGACAGGTCCTTCTCCATTACAACCATTTATACCTGTCCCAGGTACCTATATTCCCAGCACTCCCCTCTCTTACTCCAGTCAGGTTTCTGTCCCCTGAAATCTGTCTTACTAGGAGCTCTCCCACGTGGAGGTAACTGAGTATTTTCCCTCTGGTAAGTAACTCCCCTTTGGTGTGACTCACAGCAAAGTCCAGGAACGTGCGGAGTCTCCGGCAACAGAACCTGACTCCTGGGAGTACTGAAAACACAGTTGCTGTATTGTGTTCCTCTGGCCCCCGGGTCATACCATATCTCCAGGTTACCTCCACCTCATCCTTGCCTTGATTTAGGGAACAGGGGTTATATGGCAGCTTTCCAGGCTGTGCCAATAAAT
>CM053581.1:89884999-89902143 GCA_028627135.1 Pseudochirops cupreus | reverse complement strand
TCCCCCCCCCCCCCCCCCCCCGCTGCCTCCTCCTTCCCCCTGCCCCCTGTTTTTTTCTTTTCCCTGAGCAAAGGAGGCAGTTGTGCTTTGCTAAATTTTTAGCAGGGCATTGGGGAAGGATATTCTTCCTTGTGGTTTAGAATTACTTTCTAAAAGTTGCAAACAGATTTCTACATCCCTTCTTAAGGTCCCCTCTTCCACAGTTTGGCTGCTTGGAAGAGTCTGGCTGAAGGTCCCTTCTAAAGCACCCTTTTTTGGGGTGGTGGTGGTGGTCCAGAATAAAAGCCAAGCAACAGGACAATGAATAACAAAAGTGAAATCAAAATAAGACTGAAGAAATTCAGTGCACATACATTTGAGCCTTAGGGGGAGAGGTGGTGGCGGTGGGGGGTGCTGCCAAACTCCTATAATGGTGTTTAGAAATAAAAAGTCTGTGTTATGTCTAGTGGTCATAGTATTTTGTGTTACCCTGACCCCAGCATTGTATCATTTCAACTCAAACTGGTGTGCGAACTTTTACTTCTGATCTGTGGAAGGGATTTTGTATCCAAGCCAAATCTACATTTCAGATTTGAAACTGGGGTAGAGAAGGGAGAAGGGGGTGGAGAAGGAAAGGGGGCAAAGGTCAGTGTTCACAGGTTTGAGATCATGCTCAACATCATATGACACCTTTGTCAAACAGTACTGTGTTAAAACACATACACTCTGTCTGGGTTTTGGTAGTTAAGGAACCTGACGCCCCTAACTCCAGACCTTCCTATATATTGTCTAACCTCCCCAATTCTCAGGCTTGCTCTTTATAAACTTTGAGAAATGAATGAGATTTGACCTATAAAGTATATTTATTACGTGGCAGCATGAGAAGCATTAGAGGCTCATGTTCTCTGTTCCCTCCCTGGTCAAGCTGGGCTCAGAAAATGCATCACTTCTGGCTTTTCCCATCCTCAGCTTTGTCTGGGGCCTTCGGGAGTGACCCAGAGGGGAGCAGAGCGCTGATATTGTATTTCTGATTCTATGTCTTGGATCTATTGCCCAGGATTGAGTTGTCCCCAGGAATGTCAAATGAGATTAATTAAACCTGGGCAGTCAGAAGCATTTGAAACGGCTTCAAGGAGTGGCCAAGTTATGACTTCTCTGAGGCACATAGAGGACGCCTCTGGCTCCAGGGTTTGTCTGCTGTCCCAGTCGCTGGGGGAGGTGAGGAGGGGAAACTGTGGGGTGAAGCCCTAGCCTTTCACCTCTGGAGACCAAGGTTCACATCTGGTTTTAGTCACTGAAGCTTGATGGTCTTAACCTAAGCCCTAGTGGACATCTGTCCACGTCACTGGCTGACCCTGGCTGAATAGAGGCTGGGGATTAGAACTGTGTATTCAGAGCAGTCGGATGGCTGGGTTTGGGATGGGTCACCCCCTGCGGGCCTTGTTCGTCTATTCTGTCAGCTGGTGTCTCTTTGCTCCTCTTTTCAAGGAATCACTTTTTTTTTTTAAAGTGGCAAAAATGGATTCTTATAGTTGTTTTTCTTTTTAGAGCTGAAAGACATTGAAACACTAAATGTTTAAATACTGTCAGAAGGAGGGGTATGATAGGTTATCCACAAATAGGCCTATATTCGACACAAGCTTTCATTCCCGGCCCACCCCTACTTTTGCAAATATTATCCTACTTTTGAAAGACAGAAAATTCTGTTCGAGGAGGAGTCTTCCTCAGCCCTTCAGGGAAAAAATACCCACTTCTTTCTTTTATTTAAGATTGGTGCCACAGTCGTTTCTGAAAGGTCTTGAGGCTACTCACAGACAAAAATGTAATGTAAGAGAAGATATTGAAGTATAATAATAGATACCCATTTGGAAAGCAGAAGGGGAGAAATCCACCCTCACAATCGAGACCTAGGCTCCCAGTCTCGAATTCCTCAGTGAACAAGTGCCCCCAGCCAAAGAGCAGCCCTGATTATTTTGGTGAACTACACATTCCTGGCATGCTTCCATTCCTTGGCATATTGTGGCAAAATTGTCAGGACTGAAACCAAGCTGTGCCCTGAGACAAGAGCAAAAAAGCCCAATGCACTGCTTGGATCCATCTCCACTTTAAAGCTGCTCTCAAGCAGATCAAGACTGTTTTACCTTCTTAATGACCTGCTGGGATAATGAAGTAAGATGCCAGGAAGAAATAGAATGAAACCAAACAATGAATGGTAGGTACCATACAGAAAAGCACTAGTCTCAGGGTTAGGTGACATGGGCCAGAAGAGCTTGGGTCTCTTCCTGATGGAGGTTTGGCTTCTAAAGCTGGCAGAAATTGCAAGAGGAATGAGTTGGCAGTCTCAACGTCATGACTAAGATATTGTACATCAAAGATGCCAAGCCACAAATTTGTATCCACTGGAGCTCCCAAGTTTGTTCCTCCTTGAATTTCAAATTCAGGCCCCTCTCATCTCTGCCGCATGTGTCTTTCCTTCCTGGCCTTTCCTCAGACTTTCTGAAGATTTCAGGGGCATCTAAAATATAACCCTGGTCTTGACTCTCTTGCTAACAAGTCGTATAGTCTTAGGCAGCAGGAGGCAAGCTCCTTGAGGGCAGGGGCTATTAAGTGTTTGTTCTGATACTCTTCCCCTCCCCTTCCTTTGATTATCAGGGAGTCCTAGTGGATAGAGACTAAAAACAAAGTCAAGAACACCTGGCTTTAAGTTCTCCCTCCGTTACATCTTGCCTGTGTGATCCTGGACAAGGTACTTAACCTTTAACCTGCAATGAAATCCCAAGTCTAGTCCTTATCCCTTCTTCATTGTATCCTTTACACCTAGAACAGTACCTTGGACATAGCAGTCATTCAACAAATGTTTGTTAAATTGAATTAAACTTCTTGGGTCTTTAGGTTTCCTATCTGAAAAATGGGGTGGTTCTGTGGACATGTCAGTTTTTTCTCCTATATAGGCACAATGGTATTTATCGCAACCCAATCACACCTTTTCATTTTGTACATTTCTTGTCTGTGTTTCTCTATAAGTCCTCCAGGAAGGATCTTCCCAGTACTTAGAAGACCTTCCTTTAGGTCTTGTAATTTTTCATGGGCATCAATGCTCCACTGCCCATCATTAGGTGACACGGGCCAGGAGAGCTTGGGTCTCTTCCTGACAGAGGTTTGGCTTCTAAAGCTGGCAGAAACTGCTCTTTGTACATGACTGGCTTACTCCCTTTTTTCTTACTGGGTATTTCTTTGATGATTTCTTTTTAGTTCCATTCTTTATACCAACCATCATTGGTCACAGGCTACAGTTTCCATGTGACCATGTCTCTATAGTCCTTTGGGTCACCAGTAATTAGAATTCTTTGGAGATTTTGGTGTTCCATCAGTCATAAGTCTACAACATCCCTGGAAGAATATGAGTGTTAAAAAGATGAAGTTTTTGTTTTAGGGAGCAGTTGAGATGACTAAAAATGCTACATCATTTCCCCCAAAGCAATTTAGTCTGCTCTCTTCCTTCTTTTGAATTACAGGCCCGGTTCATTGCTCATTTTCAGTGTCTGCCTAAGATCTATATGTTAGTGAATTTCCAATCTAACTGCATACCATAGTCTGGCACAAGTGTTCTTAACCTTTTTTTTTTGGGTCAGAGATCTCTTTGGCAGCAGTCTCATGAAGCCTTCTCAGAACAATGTTCTTAAACAAATAAATAAAATACATAGGATTACAAAGTAGACTAATTATATTGAAATACAGGGATCAAAATAAAAACAAAACAAAACAAAAAGACAAGTTCACAGATTCCAGGTTCGGAATCCCCTGGTCTAGGGAAACAGGGGCATCTGGAAGGCCTCATCATTTGTAGAGATTCCTTCCTCTATTTGGACTCTGGAAATGACATACTCCATGGCAGTGGTGAACACCTTTGGGGAGCCTATTTTTCCCTTCTTAATGTATCACTTGATGCTGATAGAGACAGCTGGTGGCAGAATGGATAGAGTACTGGGTTTGTAGTCAGGAAAACCTGAGTTCACATTCTACCCCAGACACTTACTGGTTGAGTGACCCTGGGTAAGTCATCTCATCTTTGTTTCAGTTTGCTCAACTGTGAAATGGGAAAAATAGTAACACCTACCTCCCAGGGTTGCTGGGAGGCTTAAACTCTATGTCATTTATCACTTAGCTTAGTGCCTGGCACATAGTAAGAGCTATGTAAGTGCTTAATCCCTTCCCCATTTAACAAAGTTATCTCTGTTGTTCCATCTATAAAGGAGTTTTGTATGATTGTAACATATACACAGGAGATACCGTGTTGGAAGAGAACCTTCAAGGCTGCATTTCCTTCTGCTGAGTCAAATGCTATTTTTTCTCTATCAATAAGAAATAAAGGATAAAATGAGATAAAATTATTTAGAAGCACTTCGAAAAGTGTTATACTTATACGGTAACGGTAAGGCTGTTATTGTATTGTGTCAGTTACTGTTACTGTACTGTTACTGTTTAGTCTAACCAAATGAGTCTTGAAGAAGGTAAAAACACCTTGATCTCACTTTGGCAGGATTTAGATAGAACTGGAAAAACTTGCATGGGGATGGGGAGGAGGAGACAGTCATATCCCCTGCTTTTCTTCTCAGGATACTTCCTATAGGTATTGACAGTATTCACTGAAAACATTAGCAAAGAGAAAACCTGGGCTATAGGAATGTGACTTTCTTAATTTTTTTCATCTAACTTATTGATAGCCAATCAGTAGGATTTGGTCTAGAAGCAATTTGGGAGCAATTAATTGGTAGTCAATCAGTAGGTATTTACTTGGAAAATTTCCAAATTGATAGAAAGCAGATTGTGAAGCAAAAGTGAAAAATCTAATCAAATCCAGCATTAGGGACCCAACTTATGAAAGAGATTACGTCAAGCACCAACAAAAACTTGTGACTACCTTCCAGGAATTCACAGTTGACTGGGGAGGAAAATATATAAATGGGTAAGTAGAATGAGGTTGTCCAATTGAGATAGCCAAAGAATTACATATAAAGTATATGGGACCTTAGAGGTAATCTAGCCTAACTTCTTACTCTATGCAGGAATCCCCTTTTGTGGTGTCCTTGATAGGCGGCCATCTAGTCTCTGCTTGGACATTTCCCAACTTGATGAGTAAGCAACCTTCTTTTGTTGGACAGCCCTGATCCTTATGCTGAGCTGAAATTAGTCTTTCTGTATCTTCTACCCACTATCCCTAGTTCCCTTCTCTGGAGTTACAGTTGACTTCTATTTCTATAGAAAGCCCTTCCCTTCCCTCTTCTTCCTTCTTTCTGCTCTGATTGTGTAGTTTAATCCTCCTCTAAATACAGCCTTTATAGATTTCATTCAAGATGGAGCATGCCCAATTAGACCCTGAATTCTCTGTTACTGTTTTTTGTTTAAAAAAAAAAAAGGAAACTCTTCTCCCTTGCAAAAGTTCTTCCAGTTAAAGTGGAAGGGAGGTGTCCATAGTTTCTATTCATCTCCATTCATCCAGAGATGAACGGGACAGGGCACAAACAGACTACAAAATAGTAAGTCCTGCTTTAGCCATAAAGGACTCCATTCTCCCAAATGACTTTGAGGGCGATAGCATGAACAGGGCCTCACCAGTCAGCTGTATGACCTTGGATAAGTTCTTATACTTCTCTGGGCTTCATTTTCCTTATTTATAAAAATAAAGGGGTTAGGTTAAATGATTTCCAGTTGTTAGAAAGTTCCTTTGGAGTTGCTTTCATATTTAAAACTATGTTTTTCAGCCCACAGGGTTAACACTTATGTCTTTATTTCTTATAGAATCCTGAAGTGTATTAGTTTGTCTGTCTGTCTATCTGTCTATGGATCTTAGGAACTCAAGACATGGAGCTGGAAGGTACTACCACAGAAATCACTTATAAAAATATGACAAAACATAGATAACATTACATTTTGAAACTAACTCAATAGGCCAAAGCCCTGCAGGGATCTTACATATGGATTAGCAAGGAAAGCTGTCCCTGCTTCTGTCTGAATTTGACACACCTGATTTATAGTCCACTGGCTTAAGGTTCTTCTTCTGATCAGATAAGATAATAGAAACCTAGAAAGGGGAGGTTAACTGCCCACAGTCCCAGAGGTAGTGAGTTTGCAAAGCTGTGATTTTGATTCAAATTATTGTGGCTACTGTTCTGTGGCTCTTCCCACTAATCTGCCTGCCCTATAACAACAAGAAGAATGCATTGAGGGTATCATGGCGCCCTACACAACCGAAAGGCCTGATTCTCTATGTTCCATTTTCTAAGCTTCTGTGTCCAGATCAGAGGACTCTGTTGCTAAGAGTAAATTCCTAGAGGGCAGACAACATATCTCTGTATATGAATGACTTGTAGACACACCTAGATCAGTTTACAAGACCATTAATTTTTTTAAAATGATGTTTATACCACCTCATGAATATGGAGGTTACTCATTTGGAATTGGTGATCGTTCCCATGTGGACCATGTGATTTAAATAGAGTAAAAAATGAAGAGTCAGTCATTAACATGAATGTTTTGGGGTTTATGATTTGTTACATGTGGAACTGTTGTGAATTTAATTTTTATTTTAGCAACATCTCGTTTCACACAAATTCTCATTTACATCTTGGTTTATAACATGACAGAATAGAACCTCCAAAACTTTATGAAGTCTGAAAAGCTTATATTAAGCGAGACTGTTTTTTTAAAAATCATGTTTCTTTTCCTTCTGTGTGGTACAGTGGAATCGGGCATTAGAAATGCAGTCTGGAGAACCTGGGTTCAAAACTCATTTTGGACACTCACTCATTATGTAACCCTGGGTAAGTCACTTAAAGTATCTGGTTCATTTTCCACATCTAACTAAGTGCTTTATAATTATTATCTTACTTGATCCTCACAACAACCCCGGGAAGTAGGTGCTATTATTACTCCCATTATACCGATGAGGAAATTGAGATTAAGCAATTGACTCAGGATCTCACAGCTATTAAGTGTCTGAAGCTGTATTCAAACTCAGACCTTCCTGACTTGAGGCCCAGAGCTCTACCTTATGTACCCCTTAACTGCCTCATGGCCTCTATGGTCTCTTCTAGCCCTCAATTTATGTGTTATGGTGTGACTTCTTTCTGTAGGGTCGCTCCCATCTCAACCTTAACCCTGCTTTGACCTTCTTTGCATCTATTCCCATTGATGGGAAATATTCTTCTATCATTCATTTTCATCTTAATCAAAAAGCATTTATTAAGTGCCTAGGTACTAAGGTAGGCACCAAGAACACAAAAAACAAAACAGTCCCTTCTCTCAAGGAACTTTCATTTAATTGGTGCAAACAACATACATACATGTAAATAAATAGTAATTTGGGGGGTAGTAGCAGACGGGAGATCTGAAAAGGCATCATGTATGAGGTGGCCCTTGAGATGAACTTTAAAGGGAACTAGGTATTCTGAAAGACAGAAGTGAGGAAGGAGTGTGTCCCAGGCAGGGGGAACAGCCTAGGCAAAGGCATGGAGAGGGGAGATGGAATGTTATATACAACAAATTGACCAGTTTGACTGGAAAATAACATATAAGAAGGGGAGCAATATGTAATAAACTGATGCAAAGAAGGCTGATGTCAGATTGTGATGGGTTTCAAATGCCAGAGAAGTGTTTGCATTTTGTTTTAGAGGCAATAGGAAGGTACTAGATCTTCTTGGGCAGAGATGTGGTTAGACCAACCTTTTGGAACAAACCTTTGGTACCTGCGTGGAGCAGAGGTGTCACATACAGCTGCTGGGCAGTGCAGTCTGAATCAAATTAAAATGTCATTGGGAAATATTTAATAGAAAAAGTAAAAATACAATAGAACATGGATAATGTGAATGTGTATTTTTTTAAGTCAACATGTGCCATGTGCCCTTATGTTCAGTGACCTGTTTCTGTTGGAGTTTGACACCACTGAATTGGAGAAAGGGGAGAGCTGTGGGCAGCAATTAAATTAGGAGGCTACTGCAGTAGTCTTGGCAAAAGGTGATGATAGATAGATGGGAGAGAGAGAGAGGAGAGAGGGAGAGGGAGAGAGAGAGAAGAGAGACTGAAGAGAGAGAAAGAGAGGAGGGAGAGAGAGAGGGAGGGAGACAGAGAGAAGGGGGGGAGAAAAAGAAGAGAGGGAGAGAGGGAGAGAGAGAAGAGAGAGAAAGGAGAGAGAGAAGAGGGAGAGGGAGAGAGAGGAGAGAGACAGGAGAGAGAGAGAGAGAGAGAGAGAAAAGAGAGACAGGAGGGGGGGAGATATAGGGGGGAGGGAGAAAAAGAAGAGAGACAGAGGGAGAGAGAGAGAAAAGAGAGAGAGAAGAGAGAGAGAGAGAGAGAGAGAGAGGAGAGACAGAAGAGAGAGAGAGAGGGAGAGAGAGAAGAGAGAGACAGAAGAGAGAGAGAGAAAGAAAGGGGGAGAGAGAGAAGAGAGAGAGAGAGAGAGAGAGAGAGAGAGAGCGAGAGAGAGAGAGAGCGAGAGAGAGAGAGAATTTATTAGGTTCTTATTAATGACCAACTACTGTGATGAAGGCCTAACATCGAGGCTCCTCCTGAATCAGTTGCCAATCATATTTGACACAGTCCTTAGTTCTTGGGACACATGATGATTAATCAGGTGCTAGTGGGTTGAACATGTCTTTCATCAAGGAGCCACAAACCCATCACAAAATGGGTTGAGGGAGTCCCCACCTCTCCTTCCCACAAAGGAAGCATTTTCCTTTCTGTGAGGTAGGTTGTATAAGTCAATACCAATTCCCTTATGTACAGATCAGATTGGTAAATAGATAAATTGATAGATGAGTAGATGGATAAATAGAGAATTTGTTAAGTGCATCCTATGTGCCAGGCTTTGTGCTAAATTCTGATAATACATATCAAAGCAGACAAGACAACACCTGCTCCAAAAGATCTTGGATTTTAGTGGGTGTATATAACACAGAAAGTGGTGCTGGAAAGATACCAGCTCTGGGGAAAGGTGAGGATACCTCAAGAAATGGTGCTCAGGGGCCTGGTTCTCTTCTAGATAAGGAGATGCATCTGTGAGGACTGAAGGTAGCCCAAGGTGGAGTCCGAGTGTCCAGTAGGGTAGAGATGGTCAGAGAGGGAAGCTAAGTGGTTAAATGCCTTGCCCAAAGTCACGTAGCTGTAGATATCGGAGGCAGGAGTCAAATCCTGGTTTCCTGATGCTGTCTTTCCACTATAGATTAGATTTCAACCTCCTTGAGGGCAGGGACTGTATTTCCCCTCTTTCTATAAGCCCAGAACCTGGTAGGTGCTCAGTAAACGCTTTCTGACTGACTCTCTCTATCACACTGCTTCCCAATGCTCACCCTACGTAGAGTACTTTACACTAAAAGACATGCGCTGCTGTCTTTCACTAAAGCCTTATTTGTATGTCTCATCATTGCATGGAGGTGACCATAGGCTCTCAAAGGTCAGGCCTGTGGAACGCAAGCTCTGGCCAGTTCTATAACCTGGAGAAAATTCAAGTATGTGCTGGTAATAGACTGTATATCTGTGCCAGCTCAATAGCCCAGTTTGGATTAACAAGGTTCATCACCCAGGTATCCACAAGCTATTGGATTTATTTTTATTTTTTGGCTTAACTAATTCTTGAAGGCCTTCTTCTAAGTTATAAAAAGGTTGGGACTTGCAGCCAAGGAGCGACCACCTGCCCTGGAATCATAGAGCTCTGAAGTATTGAAGCATTAGCATGGTATGTAGACTGTTGGTAATTTTATATGTATATGACAATTTACACTTTTCATTAATTAGGGTGGAACCTCCTACCTTGCCTGGGGAGATTTTTATTTTTACCAGCCTAGGCTTCTTTCAGGTCTCAACTCAGATCCCATCTCCTTCAAGATGCCTTTCCTTTGTTGCTGTTGAGTTGTTTCAGTCTCTTTGAGATTTTCTTGACAAAGATACTGGAGTGGTTTACCATTTCCTTCATTTTCCAGTTCATTTTTCTGATGAGGAAACTGAGGCAAACAGAGTTAAGTGACTTGCCCAGGGTCACACAGCTAGTAAGTGTCTGAAGTCAGATTTGAACTCAGAAAGATGAATCTTCCTGACTTAAGGCCTAGCACTCTATTCACCATGCCACCTAACTGCTCATACTGGTGCCTTCTCTCTGAGATTACCTCCAATTTAGTGTGTGTGTGTGTGTGTGTGTGTGTGTGTGTGTGTGTGTGTTTGTATATGTGTCTATATATGTGTGTATATCTATCTATCTAATCATCTAATTATACATACATAAGTGTTTGCATATTTTCTCCTCCATTAGAATATAAACTCTGTGAGGCCAAGGACTGACTTTGATTTCTTTTATTTATTTAAAAAAAAATTTATTTTTTGGAGGGGGAAAGGCAAGACAATTGGGATTAAGTGACTTGCCTAAAGTCACACAGCTAGTAGAGTGTGTCAAGTGTCTGGAGGTAGATTTGAACTCAGGTTCTCTTGACTCCAGGGCTGGTGCTTTATTCACTGCACCACCCAGCTGCCCCTTTGCTTTCCTTTATACCCCCAGCACTTTGAGCACAGTGCTTGGTGCTTTCCTGGTGCTTAATAAATATTTATTGACCTGACTTGCTCTTTCAATCCTTTAGCTGCAAAATATGTATGGTTAATGCCTTATCTTCTGGCAGGTGTGCTAATTGGAGAAAACCTAGAAAATATTTAAGATCTTTTGCATAAATGATAGCCTGTCTGCCTACCATCTACCACCACCTTTTCATTTTTGTGTGTAGGCAAGTCTGTCCACCTAGTTGGAATAGGGTGGAAGAATGATGTGACGTTCATCACCCCCTTCCCTGTTGTTTCTTTCTGGAAGCTGAGAGGTGACCCTTCCCTTTGAAGAAACAGGAAATGCTGA
This sequence comes from Pseudochirops cupreus, assembly GCA_028627135.1. Classification (NCBI taxonomy): domain Eukaryota; kingdom Metazoa; phylum Chordata; class Mammalia; order Diprotodontia; family Pseudocheiridae; genus Pseudochirops; species Pseudochirops cupreus. Next base: position 89,891,276 of record CM053581.1, on the reverse strand, counting down.
GGGCTCCTAAGCCACTGCCTGAATCTTCAGAATTCTCTGCCCAGGGATAGAGAGAGACGGGAGAGCATTGGATACGCTGCTTTTCTGGATGGTAGCCATGCTGGGGAGAAGAGTCATTTAGCTCTGTGATAAGAAAGAAGAGCAGGCAGGACAAAGGCAACTCCAGCTGCCTAGGGCCCCTGTACTTTTACTTAATGTATGGTAAATCCTATCCTGCTGATTAAAGGACTTGTGAGGTGAGGGTTTGGCTGTGAGTCGACCTGCCACAGACCTGCCCTCTTCCCCAGCCCCAGAGGAGGGATTACTCTCTATGAGGTTAACTCAGGGAAGGGTATGCTAGGGGAAATGGGAATGGTTTAAAAAAACACACACAGAGCAGAAAGAGAATGATTAAGCTGTTATACTCTGTGTTGCATATCTTAGTAGAATAGGTCTAATTCTTTAAAGACTCAAAAGCGCCAAAGCTTGTGAAGGGATGATAAATAATAAATAGTAATTAAATTAAAAATGTACATACTGTACTACTCTGAATTCCAGGAAGTTTGAAAATGGACTCACACATAATCATTGTAATTAAGATCCTCAGCTGAGGATCTTTGGTTGGCGCCACATGAGATAGAAAGCTACAAGGCAGTTCATACACAGACTGATCAGGAAGCTGTCAAAGTTTACCATCCCTTGCCCTGGACCAGAGAAAGAGAGGGAGGCAGTTGCTTAGGTGAGCCCTGGCTTATCTCTGGCTCTCTGTTGATTCCATTGTAACCATTTCATAATGACTGGGGGCTGCAGGTCAGGGGAAGAAGAATATGAGTCATAACAGGGCCCAAACCAGACCATTTCATCAGCCTCTAGATATAGTGGTTCTCAACCTTCCTAATGCCACGACCCTTTAATACTTGTATGTGGGCATATCTGCATGTGGGCGGACCCGCCTAGAGATGGATAGAGGACCAGAGTCTTGGTTCCTAAGACCATAGGAAATATGTGTTTTCCGATGGTCTTAGGCGACCCCTGTGACCCCTGTGAAAGGGTCATTGGACCCACAAAAGGGTCGCGACCCACAGATTGAGAACCACTGCTCTAGAATGAGATATCAAGTAGCTCATTTCTTCCACCTAGAGAGTACCACTCAGACTAACATGATTGTGCCCAGAACTGTGTTAGGTATTATAAGGAATGCAATGGGTGTGCAAAACAGGGCCCTCACCTAGCCCTTTGATAAATCCTTGTTCTGTGGAGTTTGGATTCAGTGAAGGACCATGCTTGAGGACCTAGAGGGTCACAAGTAGCCTTGAGCCCGCAGGTTCCCCACCCTGGAAGGCGTGTTATAGAACTGAATGTTGAGCTGTGTGGTATACACTGGGAATTCTGTAGTAGGGATTCAGAGATGGGGAGAGTATCGTGGGCCAGATTCATTCCAGAAGAGAAAGGACTTGACTGCAAAGAATTGCTAGGATAGGGCTAGTCAGAAGAGGGGTGCTTAATATTTCTTAATCTTCTCTCCTAATCACTTGGTGGGCAGCTAGGTGGCACAGTGGATAGAGCACTGGGTTTTCCTCTTCCTGAGCTTAAATCTGGCCTCAGATATTTCCTAGTTGTGTGATCCTGGGCAAGTCACTTAACTCTGTTTGCCTCTGTTTTCCCATTGGTAAAAATGGTCTGGAGAAGGAAATGGCAGACCATCCCATTATTTTGCCAAGAAAATCCCAAAATTGGGTCATGAAGCTTTGGACATGACTGAAATAACTGAACAACAAAAATCACTTGATGGGGTTACGGACTAGCTTGATGTGAGATGCATGGAGAAGGGGGGGTGGTGGTGGCATCTGACCTCTAAATTAAAGAAATGTCATTCCCTCTTTTGAAAAATCCCAATAAAACTCCATATTATTCTGTTTATTTTCAGGCAGGAGAGTTAAATGAGGTTTGAGGTGTCTGAATGAGCTAGTGAGCCAGACAGACAACTCCAAAAACTCTAGGCTTTAAAATGTTTAGTCTGCAAGATCCCCCAGGTCCTGTTAGGTTCAGACCTTGATAGATCTGACTCAGTTATCCCTCTTTTGTGAGCTGTGGGAAGTCCTGTGAGCCTGACACATGGGAAGTTCAGTTCTGAGGCCCCCAAGTCAGTTCCCTCTGAAGTTCAAGGGAGTAGAATCAGGACTGGAATTATCTTAAAGATCGCAGGGAGCCTAAGCAGAGCCTGGGAACTCAGTGCAGGCTATAGGCTGGAATGCATCCCCTTTCTGCATTTGCCTGTCCAGCTTTTTATGCCTCTAAAGAACTGCATGTTACCAGTGGGTGTTGGCCTTCTGACTCATGATCCTTGTTCACTTGAACTGAATGGAATGTTGTGGTCTCTCTGTATTTAGGAGGTGCCACGAGGTGAGTACATATAATTACTGTGTCATTTTGTAATCTATATCAGTAATGTAAAGGAATGGATCAGGAGAGTCCCTGATCAATTTGAGGAGTTAGTCAATCAACTTGGTGAGAGTGCAGGGCATAGGTCTTTGTTCAGGGATATTCAATGGACACCTCCCAATGGAGTTTGGGCAAGCCCACACTGAGTTTCAGAGACCATATTTTCCTCCTGATAAGCTGACTGAGATCTCTTCATGGTCTGAGAAAAGAAGCTGGTTGAACTCTCTTGGGTTTGCTTGTCTTTGGAAGACAGACTGGAGAGTAGTGACAAAGATGTATATCAGGGGGTGGCAGTGACCGTATTCTGTTTCCTCCCCACCTCTAAGGAGTAATTAACGGTGATTTGCAATAGAAATACAAGGAGAATGCATGTGTTTGTTCTGGTGACCTGAGAAAGGATTTCTTTCACCTCAGGTTCCTGGTTGCCTTCTGCCTTTTTTTTTTTTTGGCATTTTTTTCCCCTGAGCACAGTCCAGAGACTAGAGAACTTCTGGTAGATTTTCCCAGCTGAAGATGTGGTAACAACCAGGGCAGTGGGATTTTGTGCAGAAGCACATGGTAGAGGCAGGCGTGTGCATAACCCTTCAATCTGAAGCTAAGACTTTCCCAGCTTTAATTAGAGTTCTCAGACTGAATCCATTGAAGGGGATTTCCTGATGCAAACATTACCCTTCAAGAAGGGAAAAGATTCTCCACATAGCTCCCTTGCAGTGTCCTACCTAGAGGCCAAAATCAGTGAACTTAAAGTGGAGCAGCTTTGAAAGTGAGTTTATCATCTGAGGGAAATTTAAAACTCAGAGATGTACCACAAGCCTTGGCAGGAGGTAGGAGGGTAAAGGGATGGAGGAGAGAGATTTCACCAGAATGTCAACCCCATGTTTGAGGGGGAGCTAATGGGCCATTTGAATGCTTTGTAGATTCCTGTTTCTATTCAATAGCTTTTTTGAGTTCTCCGTCTCTTTTGCGTTTCCTGTGGAATGAAATGAAAGCTTTTCTATACCTGATATGCATTTGGTACCTTAGGTGCTTATGAAGGAGCTTTGAACTCCTTTTGATTACATTTAGGGAAACCTAGAAATGAGCTATTTCATGAGGGCATTAAGATTTTTCAGATGGGCTCAATGAGCTCAAAAGAAAAACTGACCTTTTGGTCAGTCCCTCAGGAAGGAAGGAAAGAAAATGAGCATTTTTAAAGTGCCTACTATGTGCTAGGTACTATGTTAATCATTTTGTAAATATCTCAGTTGATCCTCACAACAACTCTGTGCAGTAGGTGTTATTATTAACCCCATTTTACAGGTAAGGAAAGCAAGGCAGACAGAAGCTAAGTGACTTGCTCAGGTTCGTGTACTTAATATAAGTTTGAGGCTAGATTTGAACTCAGGTTTTCCTGAGTCAAGGCCCAGTTGGATTGAATGTAGTCTATATGAATCCAGAGTCTTGTAGGTGGTGTGGGAGTTTCTGGGTCTCAGGTTGCAGTAGTATTTTTGTCCAACAATTATGAAATACACATCATGAAATAGGTATTGAAATATGACTGTCTATCCTTATCTTGCCCAGGGAGAGGGACAACTTCAGTAGGGATGGGGAGTGAATACCCTGGGGACCCCTAAACTTGCATTATTGTTTACTCCTAGCCTGAAAATAGTAATAGTAACTAATCATAGTCATATAGAACTTTGCAATTAAAAAGCACTCCCCTCACAATCTCTCTGAGTCTTAATATTTACACTACATGACTCAAAGAGTTGTTAAAATTACTTGAACAAGGTTACTTAGCTAGCAAGTGGTGAAGCTGGTGCTTAAGTCTGGTCTTTTGACATAGTGTCCAGCACTCTGTCCCTTACAACCTTACATCATCTTGTGGCTTCAGCTTCTGAACAAAGTAATAAAACCCGTGACTAGCTCTCGGTTTTTACGAATCTCCATTTGGCACTTCTGGAAACTCAGCCACTCATTCATAATCCCTTGCAGTCTGAGTCTGGGAGATGCTATAACCTCAGGTGCTAGGGTCTCCTCAAAAAGATAACTCCAAGTTCTGTTCTCCACAGTTCTCATGAATCTGAATTGCCCTTCTTCTGAGACACGAACAAGCAAGGATCTCACTAGATCACATCATTAGCACCCCACCCCTTCCATTCCCTAGTACACACACTTGTGCATTGGGAGAGGCAGGGTGGTGGTGAGACAAGAGGTGTTATCTTACCCTATGAGATTGTGAGCTTCTTGAGGGCAGGTGCCATCTTGCTTTTCTGCCTACATCCCCAGCACTTAGCACAGTAATTTGCACATAGTACTTTGCTTTTTCCTTCCTTCCTTCCTTCTTTCCTTCCTTCCTTCCTTCCTTCCTTCCTTCCTTCCTTCCTTCCTTCCTTCTTTCCTTCTTTCCTTCCTTCCTTCCTTCCTTCCTTCCTTCCTTCCTTCCTTCCTTCCTTCCTTCCTTCCTTCCTTCTTCCCTTCCTTCCTTCCTTCCTTCTCTTCTTTCCTTCCTTCCTTTGGCTCTTCCTTATCTCTAAAGAAAGGACAATTCTATCTCACTGGGCTAGTTGGAAAGTACTTTGTGAATTGTAACATCTGTAGAAATATAAACTTATTATTAAATGAAAAGGCAGTGTGACAGAATGACTAGCAAGCTTGCCTTGGAGCAAGGGAGACCTGGGTCCAAGAGCTCCTCTGACATACTGACTGTGTGATAGCTGGGCAAGCCAACTTCTCATCTTCTCATTACTCAAGGCAATTTTCTAAGACTACTGGGTGTGGTGAAGGTTCTCATCTATGCTGGTAAAGGGAGTTTCCTCATCCCTGTATCAGTGTAATCACTGGTCGTTTTCCTATCACTTTCTTATTTAAATCATGCTTTTGTAAGATTTTGAGAGAGGAGCAGAGGATTTCCTTTTTTGAAGAAAAAATCTGTATACTGCTGTCAGGGATTCCCATGAGCCTCTCTGGCCTGGACCCCAGGGGGTAGGTATGAATATCAGAGGCTACACTTTCTGTGAACTGGCCCTTTACATTCCAGGCCAGCACATCATTTGGCTCAATCAGTCACATTGGAATAGTGGATTCTCTTGAAGACAGCCATGAGGCCCTGGCCCCCAAGAGGAGCCAGAGCTGAATCATACAAAGAGGAGTGTGTGTGTGGGGGGCGGGGCTGTGGGGCCTCAAGCATGTACCTTTCTGTTTGGGGGGTGGAGGTGGGGAGAATGACGTTGGGCATCAGGAATTTCCATAGAGTCGGCATGCACCCTGTTGGCAAGTTGACCGACGGCAGCAGCAAGATGGTAGGAAGGAGAAGATTGATATATTCCAGCTGCCTCCTGTTCCTGGTGCACCCTCAGGTGACATTTAACCTCTCTGTGTTGCCTGCTGGTGGTTGGCTAAACTGGAAGAAGAGAGGAAAAGATGGGGAAGGAACTTGGCTTTGACCTTTCTTTCTTTCTCATTACCCCCATCTTCTTCTCCTTGCCCTGAGACTGAGAAAAGAACACCAGAAAGATAAAAGACCCCCATCTCCCTACCCCCTCCCCAAGACCCAACAATTTCCTCTCCTTCCCAAAATTATTAATTAAAAACCAGGGAAAGCAATTCCTTCGTGGCATCTCCAAATATCAAGGCTGACATTTTCTTGGCCCATATGGCCTCCTTTGTGGAGGTATTTTGTGATCCTCTGAAGTCTCTCTGCTGTAGCCCAGGCTTCCTGCATTTGTTAAGGAAAATTCTCTTTCCATTAAATAACACAGCCCAACAGTGGCCTAAACCTCAAATAAATGACCTAAGAGCCAGTTAAACTTTCCCCTGGGCAATTTTAACCTATGCAATGGGCTTTTTGGGAAAATTGCCTGTTTTTTCGTGTTTT
>CM053581.1:89816697-89884499 GCA_028627135.1 Pseudochirops cupreus | reverse complement strand
GGGTTTATATATGTGTATGAACACATATCTGAGTATGTGTATATATGAGTACATAGAGGTCACAGGATCAATTGAATTGGAAGGGACAATACTCTAAAAGGTGAAATTCTGAGGTGGGAGAGGATTAGAATGAGAGGAGACAGGGAGAGACAGAATGGGGTTAATCATCTCACATAGAAGAGGCAAAGGATAATTCTTACAATGGAGGGGAACAACAGGAAGGCAAAAGGGAAAGGGTCAACCTTACTTTCCCTGAATTTGGCTTAGGGAAGGAATGACATAAACTCTAAACTGGGTATCTTGTCACACAGGAGAGTAGGGGGGATGGGGATGGGAGGTGGGATGATGGAGGGGAGGGCAGAGTGGGGGGGAGGGTTGATGGAAGTACACACTTCTATAAAAGGACAGAGATAGGGTCAGGCTAGAGAATAGAATGGGGGGGCGGGATAGGAAGGAGGGCCATATAATCAGTCTCTCACAATATGCACACTGAGGAGATGTTCTGCGTAATTACACATGTACAGCCTGTATTTAATTGCTTGTCCTTCCAGTGGGGGTGGGTGATGAGGGAAGGAGGGAAAGAATCTGGAATTTAAAGTTCTGTAATCAAATGTTAAAAAAATATATGTATATATGTATTATTGTTATTATTATTATTATTATCATCATCATCAAGTACATCCAACTGGGAATTAACATATACAGGCACTGTGGTAGGGAGATCTATCCTGCCCTACTGGAAAGTCAGAGGGGTAAGGGGGAGGACATAGGAGAGAGCAGATTGGGGGAGGAGTTATATAGTGGGATGGCTGTTTTGAGGTGCTGGGTAGGGGAAAGATGGAGAGAAAATTTGTAACTCAAAATCTTATGGAAATGAATGATATAAACAAGAAAATAAATTTATTTATTTAAAAATAATTTCTAATTTTAATTCTATATTTTCATATATCATTACTGCTACTCCTGCTATTTTGAACTTTAATTGACTTGAGGGTTTTAGGCCACCTTCTTAATTTTAATTTAGCTATTCTTTTAGAAATATTTTTTGTATCAAATGTCTTTCTGGTAAGCAATATATTGATAGATTTTGTTTCTTGGTTTGTCTTGTAATTCTTTTTTCTTTTGATGTGAAAATTTATACCATTTGTGTTTAATGTAATAAGTGATATGGTTTTGGTAATTTTCTTCTTATTGTTAAAGATATAGTATAGAGAAAGTGAAGTCTACCTTTATCTTCTATTATTGTTTCAACTGTTTAACACTAGTAAGACAAGTAATATTTATGGTTTTTAGAATTATTTAAATATTCTTTGAGGTTTAATTCTCTTATTATTATAGACAGAGGAGTTTAACCTTTGGGATTACCTGATTTTTTTTTCCTCCTCTTCCTCTCCTTTTTAAAAAATTGTTTTTTGTTTATTGTCTTTTTAAAATATCCATTTAGGCAAATATGCATGTATTTTAGTTTTCTTTAAAAATTTAGTTACCCATATACTTTAAAAATTAACCATATATCCTTGTCCAAAACAGTACCTTGCTTTGTTACTATTACAATTAACAGACTTTACATGCCTTAGTCTTATAGGACTTTATATAGAAAATACACATGTAAAATCTTAATTCGAAGAAATTGTGTGATGAAAAGATCATTGAATTTGGAAATATAGGACCTGGGTTCAAATATTGGTTCTGTCACTTACTACTTATATAACTTTGAACAAAAGTTTCTTTAGTATAAATTCCTCATTCTTTAAAATAAGGGCTCTGGACTAGGTGGTCTCTAAGGTGTCTTCCATTTCTAAATCAATGACCCTTTATAGATGTATGGATATCCTTTATGACTTTATGGATATAATCAGTTTTGTTGATCACTTATCATTTAGCCAGGTTGGATTTCCTTTCATAGTGCTTATAGGTGTCTCTTTCATCATCAGTTTTTATTAATGAATTCAATTAGGCTTACAGCTGAAAAATTAAATTTGAGAGTCACCCAAAGAGAAATGGAAATAAATGGTTATGATGGTCATAGATAGGCTACAATACATTATCTAGGAAGAACTGTGTAAGAGAAGTGCCATGATGTAGGATATCATCACAGAGATTTGTGACCAGAAAAGAAGGTGGGCTGATCATGTAGCAAGACTGAGGGATAACCAGTGGACAGCCTGAATGCTCCATTATTATCCGTACAACGTCAAGAGTTGCATAGACTATCAGTGAAGAATTTATAAGAGTGTATTAACAAGAGCTGTATAGTGTGAGCAGGCACGAATGTAGCTGTGATCCTCATTGATGGATGGAGTATCCATGTAAATGACGTTACAGATTCACTGCAGAGGAAAACATAGATTATTGAAATATCAGTGTATTTAGAAAGATAGGACATTAGAATTCCTAATTCTTTAACTTAGAACAGTGTTTTTAATGTCTTCAGAGGTCTTTTTATTATCTTAAGGGATCATCACAACCCTCTAAGTTATTAGTGATAACTCACATTTAAAATGAACTTGCAATTTACAAAATATTTTCTTCATAACTATGCTTTAATGTATAAAGTATAGATATTATTATTTTAAAGATGTGAAAACTGAGGGTTGGAGAAGAGATACCTGCCCAAGATCTCATGGCAAATATGCCTCAGTTTTCTCTTTTGTAATGTTGAGATAATAATACATTATCTATCTCACAGGGTTACTGTGAGGAAAGCTCTTTCAAGGAACTCAAACTCTGAATAATTGATTAACAAATACTGGTCCTGAAGAGCAGGCAATGAAATACATCTCCATCCTTTCAGCAGAGAGATGGGAAACTATGAGGGCAACATTTTTCATACCTTGGGTCGATGTATCTTTTTTCAATAATTTTTTTGTTTGTAACAGAGGAATGTTCTTCAGTTTTGGTTAGGGGTTTATGGGGGCATAAACCCCTGACTTGAAAAATCAAAATCACCAAGAAAACTTAAAAAAACAAACAAACCTCTTCACCATTTAGAAAGAATTGTAGAAATCAGCCATCATTATGATTCAAAGAACAGTGTACTTATCCCTACATAGTTCATCTCATTTTTTCAAAAGAGGAAAGTGAGTAGCAGCAAGGTCAACTGACTGGCCTGAGGTTAACGAGTCAAAAAAGACTAAAATTTTGGAACTGGAAGGATCATCTGTTTTTTAATGATCATCTCTATGAACTCCTTATTTTGTAAGTTAGGTACCTTGATACTAGAGAGGTTACAGAACTTGCCAAAGATCACAGAACTACTTAGTGGAAGAGTCTGATTCTTAGTTCAACACTCTTTGCTTTGCTCCATCTCACAGGGTTCCATGATTTCCATTAGTTTTCCTTTCTATTCCGACTGTGAGACTTTGGTCAAGTCATTTCATTTTTAAAAGGCTTCGGTTTCCTTATCTCTCAAATGAGACATTTAGACTAGATGATGATGTCTTGGGTCCCATCCAGCTCTGGTTTTAGACTGCTTGTGAGGAAGGCACTTTGTAAACCTGACAAGTGTTACATCAATATGAATCGTTTTTATAGTGAGTGCTAATCAGTGTTGCTATGGCATCTCTATGCTAGTGTTCTACTCTCTTCCTCTAAGCCTCAAACTTGTCAGTGTGTTGGTCATGGAATGTCATTTTTGTTGGAAAGATGAAAGATGCAAATTCTCTGAACCATACATCACTCCAAAGGCAAGCAAAAATGAAACCAAAAGCACATTATTTTATCATGATGCTGAGAATATCAACAAATTTTCATTTTCCTTCAGGGAAAGAAATTCCAGGAGCTGACAAACATCAGTATGAATCTTGGTTATCTCTGAAATGGCTTTTCTCTTGGAAGTTGCCAAGTGTTTGGAGTCAGCTTAAGACTCAAACGTCTCAAAATAGTACAAAGCACCAGACTAGTGAAGTTGGGGATGAGGGTGATGGTGGAAACACCTCTAGGCATTAATCTCCCAGAGATTCTTATGTAAATAATTGTTGTACTGCCTTCAGGATAAGAGAATCATAGAATTAGAACTGGAAGATATGAAAGAAAATCTAGTCTATTTTATTTTGCAGTTTAGGAAACTGATATCTAGAGTTTATGTGGTTTGCCAAGGTCACATAGACAGTAAGGGGCAGAATCACAATTTGAACTCAGGTCATAGAATTATAGTTCTGGACCAGGATGGACATCAGAGGCCACTTCTAGCAGTTCTTAACCTGGGCTCTGTGAACTTTTTTCTTTAAACCCTATTTCGATAGAATTGATTCCCTTTGTACTCCTTTGTGATTTACTTGATGCATTTAAGAACATTATTCTGAGAAGGGGGCTATAGACTTTACCATGCTGCCAAAGATAGGACATACGAGAAGATTAAGAACCACTGATCTAGCCCAACTTCCTCATTTTATAGATTGGGATACCAAGGCCTGGGGAGGTCATATGATTTGCCCAAGGCCACATAGGTAGTGTCAGAGGTAGGATGTTGTAACGCCAATACGATACCCATAGCAGCTGCTATGAATATATATATGTATTTCCAGGGTAGATTTGCAAAATATAATAAACTATCTTCCTTAAAGACAAAACCAAAATATTTATTTGGAACATCATCAGGATATCAGGAGGTAAAATTTAACAAAGTACTCATCACTAATGCAACATCTTGAGCCTTCTTTCCCGTAGGCCTCCCACAAAACAAGTACCCCTAGACAAATTCTGCCCACTCACAGCTAGCTTCTCTCTCTCTGCTTTTCCTTGCTCTCATTCTTTGCTCAATAGGGCAAGTTCCTCCCACACTGATCTCCATGTGACTCAGGCTCCACATGTTGGGCCTATTAACGGGTGGGGAAGGTCTTCCTATTTCACCAACATTACAGATGTAAACATAGATCCATTCACTCTATAGCAGTGGTTCTCAACCTTCCTAATGCTGCGACCCTTTAATACTTGTATGTGGGTGGGCCCACCTGGAGACAGATAGAGGAGTGGTGTCTTGGTTCCTAAGACCATCAGAAATATGTGTTTCCTGATGGTCTTAGGCGACCCCTGTGAAAGGGTCATTAGACCCCCAAAGGGGTCGTGACCCACAGGTTGAGAACCACTGCTCTAGAGGCTCTTTCTACTGCATCAGAGACAGCTGTTAGTGCAGTGTTCAGAGTACTGGGCCTGGAGCCAGGAAGACAAGAACTCAAATGATCTCAAACAAGGGAATTGTAAAACACTCTTAGCACAATGCCCTGAACATAGTAGGCACCATATAAATGCTTATTCCCTTCCTTTCTCCCTACTGTTCTTTCTCCCCAACTTCATGCTCTTAGGATGGCTCATTGTGCCTTTCCCTTCTTCAGCCTGAAATCTTAGAGTCTGTTTGAAAGGCTTCCTTTGATAATGACTAACTGCAGAGCTATCAGACCCTGGGCTTCTCTCAAAAAAGTCAGTGTGATATTGTGCATTCACAGTCAGAAGATGTAGGTTTGAACTCTGGCTCTGCTAATTACTATTCGTTTGATATTAAGCAATCCACTACCTTGTCTGGGTCTCATCTTCTTCATTTATAAAATGAGAGGTTTAAACTAGATTGAACCACCACCAGCACTTTTGGTACTGGGGAAGGTGGAATTGATTATGCCCTTCAGTCAATTTTGTCATTTATGATGTGAAAACTGAAGAAGCAACTATGACAAATTCAGATGAGCGGGAAGGGAAATTGGTTATTATAATGGTGTCTATGTTGCTGAAAGAGTGTATGTGTTAAATTTTTGCACCTTTAAATTTTGGTGCCCTGGATAAAGCCTCCAACTGTCTCACCCTAGTTATGGCTCTGGGATTGGATGATTTCTAAGGTCCCTTCCAACTCTAAATCTGTGATCCTTTGACCTGGCTCTTTCCTGTGGAGAAAGGGAAACCACATAGGTCTTTCCAACATCTCTCTTATCCTGCTGACTTTGAAATAAGCACACAACCTCTTTAGGTTTTAGAAGTGTTTTTACTGCTAGGAACTACAGGAAACCATGCAGGGATGTAAAATAAACAAAAAGGAAAAGTTACAACGTCTTAACAGTTAGCTCTGCACTTTCATGCAAATGTAAGGAAAGTTAAGCCTTGATTTTTTTTTTCCCCTTAGCTTTCTCCCCTTTACTGGTTGAGTATTTCACTGAGCTTTGAAGTAATGGGGGAAGAGGGAAAAGCATTGAACTTAAAATCAGAGAAGTGGATTTAAATGACAGCTCTGTTACTTACTACCTATGTGACCCTTGGCAAAGCACTGCATCTTTCTACGACTCCAGTTTTCTCAGCTTGAAAACGAGGGGATTGAATTAGATCACCCCTAAAATCCCTTTTAGCCCTGAATCTATGACCATAGCTCTCCCTGGAGGCAGCTGGCCCCAGTCCTGTCTGGGTTGAGTGCTGGGCCCAGGTCTTAGGATCCCAGCCTGAGGAAGATTTGGTTTGGCAAGGCTATTAGATTTCTCAGTTCTTTCTAAAACTGCTCCCAATCTTATATCTGGGTGTGTGGCATAGGCTTTGCCAAGGTGCTCTTTATCTGCTGACCTCTCTGCCTACTTAGTCCACCAAGATTCCTCCTGTGTATTTAAGAACAACTGAAGTTGTCTCTCTTTCTCTTATTGAAAATCTCAATAACTCTGGAGCCCCTTTTGAAACCCTGCCCTCACCTTTATCGGCTTGGACCCTTCCCAGAGAGACATCCTTCGTATCTGGCCTCTACGTTTTCCTCAACTGGGTTTCTGCTTCACGTTGCACTCACCTTATTCTTCCTCACTGGAGGTCTCTGTGGCTCTGGTTCTTTTGAAGTCTCATCTCATCCTAGACTCCTTGGTCTCTCTCCTGGTTGGAAAGGCAATGTTGTACAGGGAACAGAGTGCTAGATTGGAATCAGGAAGACCTGGATTTGAATCCTGACTTAGGTACTTATTAGCTTTTCAAATCTAGGCAAGACATTTCATTTTCCTGAGCCTCATTTACAAAGCTGGGACAATAATTGCTCCAAACTCACAGGGATGCTGTGAGGGTCAAGTGAGATGATGTCTGAAAAACAAATATATGTCTAAAATATATGTCTAAAACAAATATATGTCTAAAATATATGTCTAAAACAAATATATGTCTAAAAAATATATATACATATATATGTATACATATATACATATATATGTATACATATATATACATATGTACATACACACACACACACACGCACGCACACACACACACACACAAAACCCAGATCAGCTTATATATAACCAGATCAGCTTTTCTTTCTTTAACCAAAGAAAATGCACCAACTGGTTCTTATGGCTATTTCTAGCCTTCAGCTAAAACTTTGTTTCCTTTCCTTTGTATTTGGAGTTTTTGTTTCTCAATCCAAACTATGTTATGAACAGGTAAACTATCTAAATTCTTTATTCCAGACCACTCTTGTCTTAGTGGTTTTAGCAAGCATCCCTTGGCAGGGCCAGGGGTGGAGGCAGGAAACCAGAAGAAGGAGACCTTTGGTTGGGAGGAACAGACTGTAAGGAAGAGTCTCCCTCTTCTTTGTTTTAAAGTTTATAAATATATGTTAAGAAATAAAGATTTTTGGTAACAACAGCTTTGTGGATCAGTGAAAATTTGTCCTGGACCGCTGCTGGACCATGGATTGGCAGTTAGGAAACAGAACTTTTTTTTAGCTAACCACTAAGTCTATCTCTATCTGAATGGTTGGTGCCCCATTAGATGCCATCCTTTTATGTAAGCTTCCATTATATTTTCAAACCTATTTTCCCTGGGGTCACTTTATATATAATAGGTAATGAATAAATGTTGATTGATTGATAGATTGGTTCTCCACTAGAGGCAGCTAGGTGAATAGAACATTGGCACTGGAGTCAGGGAAACTTGATTTTGGATTCTGCCTCATCTACTAGCTATGTTATTTTGAGCAAACTGCTTAACCTCTCAGCCTTATTTTCTTAATCTGTAAAACTGGGCTACTAATAGTGCCTCTCTCATAAGATAGTTGTGGGGAGCAAATGGGACAATATTTATAACATGTTTTGCAAACTTTAACTAGCAACATAAATGTTAACTATTGCCATTTCTCATCCGAGGGACCCCTCCTTCTCTCAGCTCATTTGTAGACCAACAAATGATAGACAGTCTTGGGCTCAACATGTTTGTGCAGCTCAAGTTACCAGTTCTACATATTTCACCAGGTTTCCTTGAGACTCTTCACTAAGGTGATCTTCCTCCTTCCTTTCCTCTCCTTTCTTCTCCTCTCCTTTTTTCTTTCCTCTTTTTTCACCCATCCTCAGCACGAGACAGACTTTTCTTAGAGTCTCAACAGCACAAGTTTATATGAGAAAAAAATGTAATGCCCAGAGTAATAATAAATGTTTCCCATTGATGGCAAAAGAAGGTCCATTTTCCCATCCACCATATTTGCCAAACCATATAGGAGCTCTGACCCTAGAATCCAGAGAAAGACTTGGATTGTGATACTAGTCAATAGTTCTGAAATCCACTACTCCTTTCTCTTTTGAAAAAGCCTAGCTTTATGACTCTTTCAGGAAATATGGTAGAGAAGGTAATAGAACTTAACTGGGGGATGATTGAGGAAAGTTCTTACGTTTTTGGTTCTTGACTCCAAGTCAATGTGTTTTTGTAATTGTGTCTTTAAGCTTTTCCACATGTGCCCCAAGGCCTATTGGTGAGTGCATTTTATAAACTGGAAAAATGAATAAAAATAAGACCCAGAAGGGAAACACCAGAAGTAGTGTGAAGGGAAAAGTGTTAGTTCCCCTGTACCTCCCAGCTAGACCTGACCTCCATTTGTGGGGGTCCCAGGGTCAGGTTTATTTGACTTTATGGGTAAAACATGAAATCTTCTGTCATAGAAGGTTTGATTGGATTCATATTTATGCTGCTCCATTCAGCATTAATTAACTTCAGGAAGGTAAAAAATGTTCTTTTTTCTCCTCAGCTATCCGGCTCTGCAAACCCCGTCTTTGACATGCTGACCTGTAGGTGCTGGATTGATGAAGCTGAGAATGTGTAAGGTCTCATACACAAAGGCCTCATCAACCATTTCAAAAACACTTTTTGCAAGAAACTGTGCTGTAAGAAGCACAGGGCACTGGGACCAGCCTTGTTGGGCCTGCAAAGCAAGGAGGATAGACCCTGGACTCCATATTTTAGTTTTTTACTATAGGGGATGAATCTTGAAGCAAGGTTCCATTTTCATCGCTTCATGGTTTTATGCCAAGTCAAATGATTTTGGGGGAATGGAGTTAATGGAAAAACAATCACTCCGAATTGTTTTAAAATCAATCACAGCAGAGATGTAAAAATATTGAAAGGTGACATATGTAGGAAAGATTTCTTCCAATAAATGATCATTTGGGCTGATCTAGGTGAGATGAAGGGAAATGGAGTTTGATGGAGTTTTCAAAGTGCATGAGAACATTCATGCTTGTAAGGTTCCTAGAGTTGACCTGTACATGTGGCACCTGAAGACAAATGGCCAGCCTGGTGAAGGGATTGTTCACTCTCCTGGCTCCACTGAGTTCTTGTCTCCTGTGAGAATGTAGATGGTGCCTAGGGAAGAAGCTACAGGTGTAGATGATAGAGCAGGGCTAATGGACTATCTCTACCTACCAATACAATCTTGAGCAGTGATGGTTGGTTGTTCACCTTGGATGAAGGATTACTTGAATCCACAGGTGGGTTCCACTTATTTTGTTAGTTAGCATAGTTACATGAATCTAGCCACTTAAGGTCCTTGAGGTTACCCAGTGTTTGGATGCCAAGCCTGATTTCTGCCTGTAGTGTGATTATTTTTGAGGACCACAGACCCTTAATAACCTTTTCAAATCCTTCCTGATCATAAAGATAAAAGGTGTGCTGGAGCCAGCTTGAACCAGCTTATAAATGCCAATTGTTCAATTTTTAGTGTGAGCATGTACACTTTGGAAACACTACAAATCAAGGATTGATGTATTATCTTGTTGATTGTCTAGATTTGAGAAAATGATGGAGAAAGCTTTAATAATGCAGATTCAACTTAAAAGTGGATTGTGCCATGCTCCCCTCCTCCCTCAGATGGTTGTTAAACATTAACCACCAGCACACCCTGCTGAAAGGCACCTTGGAGACCAGAGGATCTCTCTAGAAGTCTCAGAGACCTCTCCAAAATCAGGGCTCTTCCTCCATACCATTCTGTTTATTATCTACTTCAGTCTTTTCCAGGGGAAGATGACGAAACCTAGAGAAGTGGGAGGATTTGTTTAAGACAATAAATAGCAGAATGAACACTCAAAGACAGGTCCTCCTGATGGCAAATCCAGCTCTCTTTCCTCTAACTCACTTTACCCCATTTTACCCTCTCTGTCCAGTGAACAATGGGAACAAGTGGACCGGGGAACTGAGGGGTGCAAGGGCAAAGGACCAGCAACCATTAAGCAGACAATACAGGAAGGCTTCCTGAGAGAGGAGAGCCTTGAGTTGGATTTGGCAGGCAGGGAGATGAGGTGCATGCCCATGGAAAGCTGAGGTGTATGTATAGAAAACATAGATTGTCAAATTCAGAATTAAGGGTCCCTGAATCTAGTGGAGGCTCTGAATCTTGAAGGGGTGTCTAAACTCTCTGCTCAGAGGGCTGGGAGAAAAGTCACCAGTAAGGAAAAAAGGAAATTAGCATGGGGGAACATCCATATGTAAAGTTACCTTTAGAAGGTCTGAGAAAGGTGGTGATCGGGAGCCCAAATCAGGATTTACCCTCCCTCATAGAATCAAGCTTTGAATGAAATCTGAAAGATCACTTTGCCTGACTCACTTGTTTTACACTTGAAACTCAGAGAAAGAATTTGCTCAAAGTCACAAAGGTATACAGAGTGAGAGGCTTAATACTAAGCAAATGGGAGTTATTATGAGGTCACAATAGGGATTTTTCCTGGGATTCCTGGAATATGAGGTTTTATTGTGGGGCCCCTTCATGTCTGCAGAACCAGAATTACAATTGGAACATCACAACTTTGTCCCAGGGTACCAAAATATGAGAGGCATGCTACCTCTTCCCAAGGGGCTAACGTGATCGTGTAGAGGGAACAAACAGTTCCTCCCCATGGTGGTTACCCAGAGGGTTCTATGGAGGACTTTGAGTTGTAGAGGACTGGGAAACATGCCCTTTGAAAGTCTGAGAACCAGGAGGAGAAAATGCAGCCCTCACTCCTCGTCGAAGCTGGCCTGTCACCTCTCCTTGCCCACCAGGGTCCAATCACTATCATTCCTCTTTCCCTGGGGCCAGGTTTTCTTCACGATTGCATCAGTATAACTGT
This sequence comes from Pseudochirops cupreus, assembly GCA_028627135.1. NCBI lineage: Eukaryota > Metazoa > Chordata > Mammalia > Diprotodontia > Pseudocheiridae > Pseudochirops > Pseudochirops cupreus. The sequence goes on along the minus strand of CM053581.1, from coordinate 89,873,181 downwards.
ACCAGACAGGGCAGGCTGCTGGTTTTTTTCCAGGCCTGGGATCCTTTGGATCCTTGTGTCCTTCAGGCACAGTGCTCTTTAAACTATACTCTGTCCACTTCCATAATTCGATGTACTCCAAGATTAAATAGACAGTTAATGCTGATGTGAGATAAGGCACTGAACTCAACCGATAGACTTCTCTCCTCCTGACTAGTATTTCCTCTTTTATCCCTAATCTCCACTGATGACAGAGAAGTGAATCCAGTGTGATCCACCAGCCAGGATCCTTTGGATCAGGGGCACTGGTGAGTTATGACTTCTCTCTTCCTCCACTCTGCTTCTCACTGAACTGAATTTTCCTGGGTTAGTTATAGCTCTGTGTGGGGTGGCTAGGTGGTGCAGTGAATAGAACACCAATCCTGGAGTCAGGAGAAGCTGAGTTCAAATCCAGCCTCAGATACTTAATGCTTACTAGTCGCGTGACCTTGAAGAAGTCACTTAACCCCAATTGCCCTGCCTTCCCTCTTGCAAAAAGAAAAAAAATGTTATAGCTCTGTGGGTCTGCAAGATTGGAGTCTATAGCTCTCACCAGTTATTCTGTTGCTCTCAGAGACAAAGGTCGGCAGTCCGTGGTGAGCTGTGACTCCCCAAGCTGTGTTTGAAATGGGATGATCTAAACCCTCCTCTTGACTTGAGAATAGATGGGTGTACAATGGGGAACTAGATAATTAGGAAGCCTTTTAGCTTTCCTCATCCCTTTCTTTATTCTTGTTCCTTACATTCCTTATCTTCTTCTTGTCTTCAAGAAGTCTCTGTCTGTCTTGTGGCCTGGAAGACAATGTCAATGTTTAGGACCTTGGCACCAGCTTGGAAGTACCTCTCGTGACAGTTTATAGTATTTGTTACTGAGCCAGAAAAAATAACCAAGGGCATTTTATCTCAGGAGATGACTTGCCTTAGGGAACACCACATGCCAACAGGTTCCAGCCTTCCTAGGTAGGTTTCCAAAGCCTATCTGACCAAAATGATTTTTTTTTCTTAACTAAACTTTAATAAGAAATTTACATTCAGTAGTATATAAACTTTTCCCTTCAGGGAAGATATGGTTTTTACCATCTACTGGGGTGTTGCATTGCAGTAAATGCCTAAGAAGTGTGTGTTGATTTGAATTGAATGTCCCTTCCTCAGACCCCCATTTTCTATTGCCAAGAAGTGAGAATGAAGGTGGCAAATACAATCAGGATAAGGAACAAGAGGAGGGGGGAAATTCCATTTCCCCGTTCTTGGAACTACTTTTGTGCCCATATCCAGTCTAATTCCTTTTAGACTCTGGACTTGAAGGTAATATGGTGCTGGTTTGGGAGTTGCTTGTGTTCTAGGTGAGTGTTAATGATGAAAATTTCTCTTCAGCAGAATATGAGAGGCCTCTGAAAGACGGAGACAGGAGTGTGGCAGGACCCCAAGCCCTGAATTCACTTCTCTATCATCAGTGGAAGTTAGGGATAAGAGAGGAAATACTAGTCAGGTGGAGGGGAAGTCTGTAGGATGGGTTCAGTGCCTTATTTCACATCAGCATTAACTGTCTACTTAATCTTGGAGTACATTGATTTACAGAAGTGGATAGAGTATAGTTTAAAGAGCAGTGTGCCTGAAGTTAGAGACATGGATTCAGATCTAAGCTCATACTTCTTTGAACCTTGGTTTCTTCATCTGTCAAATGGGGCTAAATTGTACCCTTGCTATATACCAGTATGTTAGGAGGAAAAATAAAAGGGAACATATGAAAAATGCAGTGTAGTTCTTGGGGTGCTAACTGCTATTTCTAAAGTGCCTTAAGGTTTGCAAAGGGCTTTACATATGTTATCTGAACTTCATGGAAACTGTATGATACAGCTTTTACAGGTATTACTGGCCCCATTGTACAGTTGAGGAAGCTGAAGTTGAGAGACCTCAACCTTGGCCAAAGGCAGCCAATAAGTGTCAAAAGTAGTATTCCAGCCCAAGTCCTTCTAACTCTAAAAAAACATGACTCATCCATTTTGTTCTGTTGCCTCTACCCTTTTCTCTCTGCCTATCCAATCTCTAGCCATCCTTCATGGGCCAGTTCAGCCAATTCATCTTCTCTGGGTGCCTTGCCTAACACTTCTAACCCTTGTTAACCTCCTTCACTGGAACTCCTACAACATTTATTGCCTATATCACTCATCTCGGTACTTGTGTTGTTAATTCAGTGTTTTGTCTTCCCAATTCCAGGGAGGGTTCATGTCTTGGATTTCCTTATATTTTGCATGGTGCCTAATCTGGTGATTTGTACATGACTGGAATTCAATCAATATGTATTTGTTTAGTGAATGTGGTTATGTCCTGGTGTTTCTTCCTCTTTTTCTTTTTCTCTCTTTTACTCTCCTTTCTCTCTTCCTTTCTCCTTCCTGTCTTTTCCTCTCACCCTCCTTTTTCTCTGTTTCTTTCTCCCCTTTCTCTTTCTCTCTATGTCCCACCTCTTTCTCTTCTCCTCCCTCTCTCCCTTTCTTTTTCTATCTCTTGCCCACTCTCTTATCTCTATCTCTCTATCTCTGTCTCTATTTCTCTTTCTCAATAATTACTTTTAGGCAAAACTTGTGACCCAAAGAGGTTAGTGACTTACTTGCCCAAGGCCACCCAGCCAATATGTGTTGGAGGTGGAACCTGAAAGGAGATGCTCTTGACTCTGAGGCTGGATCTGGGTTCATTATATTATGTGGCCTCTTTGTTCTCAACAAAAAGCATCATTTTGTTTTTCTTCCACATTCACATGGAAACCATAAACCTCCAAATATATTAATAATGATAAACCTATTTTTCCCTGAACCAGAAATGTTATATTAGTAAAAATGTACGAAGTAAGCCCAGAAGCCCCAAACTACAGCTTAGCTGGAGCCATTCACCCTCAGAGAGAGGCAGTAACTCTCCTGCTAAGCCTGGCTTTAGGCAACAGTTCATTTTTTTTTCCTTCAGTCGAGACCCAATATTGCTACTGTATCTCCAAGGAGGAGCTGTCTGCTTTATATGTTATGTATGCAAAGTCTTCCAACGTAATCTCATGAGGGTCCCAGCTGACCAAGGAGAGAGAGGTGGACTGGAAGTTGCAAGAACTGTCTTCCCTCTGACCGGATGGCCACAGAGGATCATGGGATGCCCTGGGGGTTTCTAACTTCTTACCATAATAAGGAGGAGGGTGTTGCTGCGGGCAGCTTAACTCACTGGTTACTTTCTCTCCTCTTCTGGATTTGCTATATCTTCCTTCATCCAGATTCCCTGTCAATGTTGGCCATATGTTGAATAAAGTTCATACTTTGCTTAAAAACAACAAAGCAAAATTGGTTAGACACCTAGATGCCCATTAACATATCAGATTAAATACAAATTTCTCCATGGGAATCCGAGGCCCTTTGTAGGTTGGCATCACTGAGCTCATCCAACATTATTTGTCATTTCTCCTCTGCCAGCTAAGCGGTTCTTCTCTTGAAAATACCAGTTTATTCTTGATGTGACCTCTTTGCTTCTGTTTCCCTCATCTGAAGTACCTGTCTTTCCCTATCCATCCTATCCATCCATTAATGCCCAGCCTAAGTCTTTCCCACTCCATGAAGCTTTCTTCAACCTCTAGACCAGCGGTTCTCAACTATGGGTTATGTTCAATTTACATACATCCTGCATATCAGATATTTACATTATGATTCATAACAGTAGCAAAATTACAGTTATGAAGTAGCAACAAAAATAATTTTATGGTTGGGGGTCACCACAACATGAGGAACTGTATTAAAGGATCACAGCATTAGAAAGGTTGAGAACCACTGCTCTAGACCCAATCTGGTCCTCTTGGCCTCCCTTATTACATGACTCTATCATACATTCTGGTCCTTGGTTATATCATTGTTTTATTTTATTTTTTAAAGGGTGAAGACTAATTTTATTTATTTAACCATATTGCCCAAAGAATATTGGCAGGGTGGTACAATAGAAAGAACCTTGAACTTGGGCATCACCAGACCTGAGTTCAATTCTGGACTCAAATATCTACCTCTTTCAGCTTTAGTTTTTCCATCTGTAAAGAAGATTTGGACCAGAGGACCACTAAGGTCATTCAATGCCTTGGTTTCTTTTCTTTTTAAAATTCTAAACTTCATAAAATAGCATTTTCCTATACACAGCAGAATGCAAGAAGAAGATTGTATATGAAACCTTGAATCTCCATTTAATTAAAGAAAAAGGTATATATTAAATTCCACGTGTTATTTTCCAAACTCTTGCTTATTTATGTGTCCTTCTGAACTTCTTTCTGTTTTCTTCTTTGCATTAAAAAAGCAAATGTTCCAATGGCTCTTCTGGGGGGCACCACTATTGCTACCTTGGTTTATTTTCAATTCAGTCCAATTTCAAATCACATTTCTAATGCCCATAATATATATCCAGGAATGTGCTAGGAAGTTTGTGGTGTACCAAAGATACACGATGTAGCTTCTTCTCTTAAGAGGATCATGTGCTTCAGTTGGGGAAATATGTAGGTAAGGGAAACCCTGTATTTGGCTTTTCTTCACATATGACAATTAATTAATAAAAACCTCCAATTTTTATGAGAAAGAGTAGGCCACTCTTGAAAATATCACCTTGTACTATAAAGCTTGCCTAAGTATTTCAAAAGATTAAAGACTTCATTAGTGTCAATTGCCCCTACCCCTTGAGTTGCCTTGTCTTCCAAATTTCTCAATCGTCAAAAGGTGATGAGCCTTTATAAACTCAGCTAGGCTGATCCGAGGTGGCAGATATGTAGCCATTACAAGGCCTAGACTTTAAGCCTGTCTGCAGAAGCTTGGATTTGGCTGGCATTTGAGAACCTAGGGCATCTCTATGCCAAGAAGAGAGTTTGGCAGAAGGTGTTAGTGAGGAATCCTTATAGCACTTTGTACTTTTCAAAGCTTTTCCACATCTATTATTTCGGTATATACTCACAGCAACCCTGTCAGGTATTAATTAGCTCCATTTTTACCAGAAGAGAAAAATGAATTGGGATTCATACTGAGGGCTTCTGACCTCCACAATGCTCTTAACATCTTACTTTTGCAAACTTTTTCAAAGTTTTTTAAAGAATCTTTCTGCTTATCATCCTCTAATCAACCCCACCCCCCATCAGGACCTATTGGAGGTTCTTATCTTTTGGGGGGTTATGGACCCCTTTGGTAGGCTTTGGTGAACCCGGGGACCCCCTTCTCAGAATGACTTTTTAAAAAAATAATAAAATGAAATGTTAAGTAGAATCTTTCCAGGGATCTGTGGATACCAAGTTGAGAACTCCTGACTTAGTTAAACTTTATTTTATTGATGAGGCCAAATCACTCAGGTAAGCTCAGAAAGAGACAGGATTTGTACCCAACTCTTGTACCTCTGAATTTCCTTTCACTGCACGTATTGTGGGGACTTTGGTCAAGGAATCCTTAAAATAGCCCTGGGGATAGTTAAGAATGAATGATCCCCTTTCTACAGCTGAGGAATTGAGGCCTCAAGAGGCAAAGTCCCCAGTGTGTATGAGTATTGGGGATGGATGGGGTCCAGGAGAAGGGTGGCAGGGGAGGTGGGTCACAGCCTCTGGGATTTTAGCCAATTGCTCGGGGCCCTAGACCCCTACTGCTTGTCTCCATAAACAATGGGAGCTCAGAGTGCTCCAACAAGTCAGGGACAGCCTTTATCAAGGAGGAGTTTCAGGGTATTTAACTTTGCTGGGGATGTGGTGTTTCCTTTCGTTTGGCTCAGACCACTTCTAGAAGCTATTGTTCCCAGGGCTTTGCTTTGCTTTCCTCTCATTTGTCAGCCACCTGTGACAAAGGGCTTGGGGGCTGAGAAGCAGGAGGCTGGCTGGGGGTGGCTGGGAGGGATTGGCTAGGGGTCAGAAGGCTGGCTGACTAGACCAGGTGGGGGGAGTTTTCAATTACTGGCTTGCATATAGGGGAAGGGGGAGGGAGGTGTTGGGGCTTGGCCCAGGCTCTAGAAAGAAGCTGAGAGGAGGCATTTGACTGCCTGAAAAAATGGAAGGACAAAAACAACCCAACAAAAAATCCCAGAGTAAAGGGTCAGATTGGAGCTGGTTTGGACTTTGGTCCAGCATGAGAGTGGCCAAGGTTTTCCTTCTGGGCCAGTGGCAATCTTTCCTAGAGTAAGGACCCCTATCCCTCTATTCCTAGGATTCAATAATTTCTGAATCTTTGTGCCACTCTGCCTCCCCAGTGTTCAGGGTATATGATGGACCCTTTGGCCTTCCTGTCTCTTGGAAGAGAGGCCCTAGAAAAAAGACCACCCAACATCCAGGCACAAGCTGGGGACCAGGCTCTCTTGCCTCAGTCTGCTTAATGGAGTTGTCTTTTGCTGACCAACTTTTGATAGTGAGACTCTTCCCCCTTCTGATTTCCCGTCCTGGTTTTGTGTGTGAATATAAACAACCTCTAAATCTTGCCCCTGTGTGTGTGTGGGGGGGGGCAAAAAGTAGGGGTGCTAAAGGGAGTCTGGGTGCCTGTTGTGACCTAGAAAATATATGGTTTTCTTTAGTCAAGAACCAGGTCCTCTGGGGACAGATAAGCTGCCCTGAGTACTGCCGGAGGAACTAGCAACTTCCAGTTGCCCCATGTGAAGGGGCCCACTGCAGGAAAAGCTGGCTTTGGTGACCAGCCTGTAGTAAATCTTCTCACTTCTTTTTTTTCCCCCTTCTCCTACCACAAGTTTTCTTTCTCTCCCGGGGCTGGAGGAGGGAGCTGGGGCTTTTCACTTAATTTTATTAACGTGAAAGGTGTTAAATTAGACCCCGAGAACTAGACTTTGTTGTGGGGGAGGGTGCCTCATGTAACAGAAGCTGGTGATTTTGCCCAGATCTCTTAAAGACTTCCTTACTCCCCCCCTCACCCCCATTCACAGAGCTGGAAGGGATGTTGGATTGGACATAATCTTTTCCAATTCTCTCTCTCTCTTATTTAACAGATGGAGGAGGCCACATAGTTAGTAAATGGCTGGGCTTGGACTTGAACCCAGTTTTCTTGCTGCCTCTCTCCAGAGACCCCAGGTAAGCTGACTTGTTTTTTGAATGTGTTTTGCTTAGCCTTGGTATATACCTGCTTTGAGAGTCATTGAAAAGCTCTTCCTTGGTCTTTCACAGAGTAGCTAGATGGGACCTTTTTTCTTTAATTGGGGATAATTTCACTGGGATCTGCTTAAATGATAGCCCATAAAGCCTTATCAACACAACTTTTGTTAAGGTAGTTCTCTCCTTCCCCCCCAAAGCTGGCTAATAATTTCCAAGCTCAGTCATTTTCCCTCTATCCCTTCCCTCCCTGCCCCAATCAGGTCCCTTTTGAGCTAAGACCTTTGCTTCTTTGTTTGGTCTAACTAAATTCTTCGTTACCCAGACCAGGTCCATCTCATCTAGGAAGTTTTTTCTAATTATATTTACCCTCATGGATCTCCCTATAAAAATCTTTGTGAATAGTCTATGCAAGCATTGAAGATACCTTCAATGAGACATGAGAAAGAAATAGGCAGGCTTCCCAAGACAACTTTCTCCAACATACCACATTTTCAAAACTGACTGTGAAGTGCAGAGAGTCTATCGAATTCATTGTGGATTTCAAAGAAGCATTTGACTTGGTGAAATAAAATGCAGCCTTAAAGGATCTTCCAACAAGGAGCTTCCCATGCATACATTAAAATCCCATGAAATTATATGACTCTTTTGGCCAGGAATAATGGTTCAACTGAAAACATTAAGGGAAGAAGAAGGGAATAAATTTTTTTAAGTGCCTACTGGGACATCTAGGTGGCTAAGTGGATAGAGCCTTAGTCCTATCAGTCAGGAAGACCTGAGTTCAAATCCAGTCTCAGACACTCACTAGTTGTGTGACCCTGGGCAAATCACTTAATCATGTTTGCCTCAGTTTCCTCATCTGTCAAATGAGCTGGAGAAGGAAATGGTAAACTACTCCAGGATCTTTGCCAAGAAAGCTCCAAAAGGGATCACAAAGAGTAGAACATGACTGAATTGACTAAACAACAATACTATATTCCAGGTATTTTGCTATGTAAGTACTTTACATATATTATCTCATTTGCTCCTCAAAACAGTGTAGGTGCTATTATTGCCATTTTATAGTGAAAGAAACTGATAGAGAGATTAAGTGACTTGCCCACAGTCATACACTAGTAATGTTTGAGGCTGGATCAAGTCTCTCTAATTCCAGGCTAATAGGACTCTCTTCCCTGTGTCACACCTAGCTACAGGGATAAAAGGGGGCATAAAACAAGAAATCACTCATTCATTCACCTTACCATTGTCACAGAAGATGTCAGTTTTTCCATATAGCTTTTTTCGTATTTCTTTGGCTAACTGTATTCTTTCCTTCCTCAAATGTCTTAGGGAATTTTGTTTGGATGTTTCTTGTGTCCTTATCACCTGTTACCTAAGCATAGATTTTTCTGCATATATGTCTTATTTTCTTTTTAAAAAAATTGTTTTTAACTTTCAACATTCCTTTCTATAAAATTTTAAGTTCTAAATTTTCTCCCCCTGCTTCTGCTCCCCCCACCTGAAGACAGTGTACAATCTGATATAGGGTCTACATATCCAATCATATTAAACATATTTCCACAGTAGTTATATAGTAAAGAAGAATTAGAACCAATGGGAGAAACCACAAGAAAGAACAAACAACACAATAGTGTGCTTCAATCTGCATTCAGACTCCTTAGTTCTTTCTCTGGATGTGGATAGCATCTTTTGGAATTGTCTTAGATCCTTGTATTGCTGAGAAGGTTTAAGTCTATCAAAGCTGGTCATCACACAATATTCCTGTTACTGTGTACAATGTTCTCCTGGTTCTGCTAATTTCACTCACCATCAGTTCATATAAGTCTTTCCAGGTTTTTCTGAAGTCCACCTGCTCATCATTTCTTATAGCACAATAGTATATTCCATTATATTCATATACCATTACTTGTTCAGCCATTCCCCAAATGATGGGAATCCCCTTGATTTCTAGTTCTTGGCCATCACAAAAAGAATTGCTATAAATTTTTTTTGTACATGTGGATCCTTTTCCTGTTTTTATGATCTCTTTGGGATATTGCCTTAGAATATGTCTTATTTTCCTGAGTACACTAGATGTTCCTTGAGAGTAGGAAAAGCATCATTTCCAATCTTTTAATTCCCAGCTTCTAGCACTTAATAAATGCTTGTTGAATAAGAAGAAAACCTTAGGCTGTATGGGGAACTAACCTCTTACTGCCCTTAAAGCTTGTCTCTTTTTTTCTTTTTTAAACAGCAAAAAAAATAGCCTCCTGACAATGACTATGAATCATGACACTTTACAATTTCAGAAGAATCACAGTTGTGGGTGACTCAGACATGGAAAGATGGATAGGGGGTAAGCTGTGTTACAATACCATGACAATGACTTGGTCACTAGAAAAAGTACCATAAAAGTCATGAGCAAGAACAGATATAACCAACAAAACCCCACACATATCTGACAATAATGAAGGATAAGAAATGGACACCTATGTTTCATTGGTATCCTTCTAGAAGGAAGACTTCTAGAGCTTTGGGTGGATCATTAATGGAAATTAATAGAAAGATAAGATTTGGAATGACAGAAGTTGAGAGAGTATGGAGGAGTAGGCTGCATTCTCCACCAGTGGATGGACTGCCCATAGCCATAATGTCACCCATTCATTGACATATCAAAGCATTGGGACTTTGTGCATGTGGACCATAGCACACAGCAGACAAATTGTTTCCCTGCTTCCCAATTTCTTTCATGTCAGTGAATAGGGAACAGGAGCAGGCTCTGGACCCGTGATTTCATTGATATAGGGAACTCCCAGGTGAGGAAATTCTTTCTTTCTATCAATGCTGGTTGGCACCTTCTCTGCAATTTATACTCTTAAGAAAGTTGTCTAGAGCCCTGAGAAATGAAATGACTTGTCTGGGATCACAGAACTAGTATAGATAATATGTGGGTCATCTTGACTGTGAGGTCTGTTCTTTAGACATTGTAGTACTGCCCCAATAAGATTCCACATTATGGGAAGAGAAAAAAAGAATTGAGTTAAAAGCTTCCTATAGCCCCCATTCAAGCAAAGAATATTTAAACTAAGCTACCACCACTATAATGCCTGTGCTCTCATATTCCTTCCTTGAAGAATTTATCCAAAAATCTGTTGAAATCAAGGTAAATGCAAACTGAACAAATTAATTCAATTTCCTCCCCTTTCCTTGCTCTTTATAACCACCAATGGGTATTTGTACAATCAGCCCTGATATTGTAGTTCTCATTGGACAATTCTAAAAGTCTAATAATTCAGTAAAAATGAAGAAGCCACTGGATAGGCTTTTCACAAGAAGGTTTCATTTTCTCCTCCATTTATGTAGATTAATTGAATCAAACTCTTCTCTCCTATGCACCAGATGATGCTTCCTATTTGTTCTCTCTTTCTCATGCTGTTGCTGAAATGGAAGGAAAATGACCTGGGAATAGATTGTAGATGTCCTCTTGAGTTGCTATTTAAGGTGGTAGTCAATTGAACCAATTGACATTTACAAATATCTTTTTTGCAACTAGTTGTAGAATGATTGGGCAAAATGCCAGGTTTAGGAGGGGCTGATTTACCTGTAAGAATTCATTGCCCTTGGTCATAGCATAGTTGCATGGCAGGTTGCTATGCCTTCTGCCACTGTCTTCTCCTTTACTCCTGTCTCATGTGACGAGGTGATCCTTCTCTTTGCCCAGACTAAACCCTATATATCCAGAAGTGGTCCCATTCTATCCTATCTTCTCCAGGAGATTGGCCTTTCTATCATCCCCACTTTCTCATTTATCTTCACATTTTCCCTGTCTGCTTCCCTACTCCCTATAAACATATTCAAAAATGAATTCAAAAAATCACCTATCTTCAAAGAACTCTTACTTGATCCATTTATCTTTGCTATTTTCTCTCTTTCTCCTAAACTCCTTAAGATGGCCATCTATAATAGGAACCTCTACTTCCTTTCTTCTCACTTTCTTATCTCTTTGCAGTCTGGCTTCTGACCTCATCATTAAATTGAAACTACTCCAAAGTTACTAATGATGTCTTAATTACCAAATCTAATGGCCTTTTCCCAATCCTCATCCTTCTTGATCTCTTTGCTGGCCTTGATACTGTTGATCACTCTCTTGTCTTTGATTCTCTCTTCTCTCTAGGTTTTCATAATATTGCTCCCTCCTGGTTCTCCTCCTCCTCCTCATCTGACTGGTCCTTTTCAGTTTCCTTTGCTAGATCTTCATTCTATTCACATTCTCTAACCATGGCTATTCCACAGAGATTTGGCATGGGTCCTCTTCACTTCTTCCTGTGTACTATTTTACACAGCAATCTCATCAGCTCCCATGGATTCCGTTGTCATCTCTATGCTTATGGTTCTCATTTATTTATCCAGCCTTAACTTCTCTCCTTACCCATGGTGTCACATCTCCCAACCATGGACCTATTAGACATTTTGAACTGCATGTCCTCTAGACATTTTACAATGTCCAAAACTAAACTCATCCTACCATGGCCTCCCCCCAACCTCTTACCTTTCTAAACTTCCCTCTTACTGTCAAGGACGTGACCTTCCTCCCCATTCCCCAGGCTGATAACTCAGACGGACATCACATCATCACCAGATGCTCTTGTTCTCTTTCACTCTTGAGGTCCAATCTATTGCCAAGGTCTATTGGTTTTTACCTTTGAAAGCTCTATTGCATATGCCCCTTCTCTCCTCTGATGCTGTCACCATGATGCGTAGGCCCTTATCACCTCATACCAGGGTTGTTGGAATAGCTACTTGGCCTGCCACAGATCTCTCCCCACCAGTTCATCTTCTACTCAATTGTCAAATGATTTTTAATTCATGAAACTTCCTTGGCTTCCTTTTACATCCAGGACCAAATATAAAATCCTCTTCCATTCAAAGGCCTTCATAACCTGACCCCCTCCTTCCCTCTACTTTTCCAGGCTTCTTACACTGCTCCTCCATCTACTCTTTGATCTAGTACAGTGGTTCTCAACCTGTGGGTTGCAACCCCTTTGGGGGTCTTTGACCCTTTCACAGGAGTTGCCTAAGGCCATTGGAAAACACATATTTTCAATGGTCTTAGGAACTGAGACACTGCTCCTCTATCTGTCTCCAGGCAGGCCCACCCACATACAGATACACCCACATATGAGTATTAAAGAGTCGTGGCACTAGGAAGGTTGAGAACCACTGATCTAGTGGCACTAACTTCTCGGCTCTTTCCCAAACAAGACAATCCATCTTTTGATTCTGAGCATTTTCATTGGCTTATCCCTATGCTTGGATTGCTCTCCTTCCTTATCTCTTCCATGGCTTCCTTCAAGTCCCAGAAGATTCCACCTTCTATAGGAAGCCTTTCCTAGTTCCTCTTAATTCTAGTGCCATCTGTCTGTTGAATATTTCTAATTTATCCTGTATATAACTTGTTTGTACCCAATTGTTTGCTTTTTTGTCTCTCCCATTAGACTGTGAGCTCCTCAAGAACAGAGATTGTCTTCTGCCTTTCTTTTTATTGCTGGTTCTTAATACCATATTTGGCATATACTAGATGCTTAATAAAGGTTTATTGACTGACTTCATTGGTGATAAATATAACCTGCTATCCTTTGGCCAGTTCAGACTAACTCTATCCAGTGGTTTGGGCAATGTCCCCTGAGTCCCAAGGTGTATCTTTTATTGTGATTAGAAATAAAATAGATCGCAGTTGAATTTATGTTTATCACCATCACCAAATAGCTCTCTGGAACTCCTTATCCTAGATCCTTTCCTTTGGCATTGGCATTATGGAAATGTAGAGGAAAGATGGTAGAGGCTTGCTTATTACATCCTAAGAGCCCATCACTCACTGGCATAGCCAACAATACTTAGTTGATGAAATGTCCACGGTCTTCCTAAGCTATGACCATCTATGAGAATCTGCTACCTCACCTAAAGAGCCCTTCAGTAAAACAGCAAAAAAATAGAAGAAAAAAAATCTCTACTCTCTGAGGGCCCTATTGGCATGGGGCCCAAGTATGTCTTCTATCACGAGCTTTAAGACCTTTTTGCAGCACAAAAAGATACTGCCCATATTCCTTCACTCTCGGATCTCTGGAGTTGGATGATAATTGAGGACCTTTCCAAGGGACTTAAAACGTTGGATTCTAAAGCAAAAAAGGAACATGATGTATCATGGAAGGAGTACTAAATTAGAGTCATAAGACCTGGATTTGAATCCTGGCTCCACCGTGTACTCCCTGTGGCATCATAGTCAAGTGTGGGGTGGAAGGCTAGCTAAAAAGTAGAATACTTTTCTGGATCTCAATTTCCTCATCTGTAAAATGAGAGACTTGGTTTAGATTACTGCTAAGTCCCATTCCAGCTCTAAGGCCCGTATGAAAAATTTTAGTAAATTCCCCCCTCCCCCTACACCTTTCACTGGACCGCAAAGCCTTAGATCTATATAAAATAAACAAACATCTTGACAGGGAAGAGAGTGCTATATGTGTGCATGTGGGAGAATGGCCCCTATTTGTTTAATTTGACCAACATTTGTTAAGTGCATGCCTACTACATATATAGCACTATTTGGCAGGCTGGGGTGGATGCGAAGTTCAGCTAAGACATCACTGCCTTCATGGAGTTTGCAGTCTCATATCTCTATAGTGAGAAGGAAAGGAAGGCTCTGGGACTTTTTGAGGCAGCTAGGTGGCCCAGTGGATAGAGTTCTGGGCCTGGAGTCAGGAAGCCCTCTGAGTTCAAATCTGGCCTCAGACACATATATACTAGCTGTATGACTTTGGGTGAGTCACTGTTTGCCTCAGTTTCTTTAACTGTAAAATGGAAAAAATAATAGCACCTAGCTCCCAGGGTTGCTGTAAGGATCAAATCAGATAACACTTATAAAGTACTTCGTACAGTGCTTGGCACATGGTGGTTCATTCCCTTCCTCTTCTTTTCCTCCTTTCCCCAGGTATATGAGAAAATTCCTTACTATTTTGTTTCCTCTATTGAGTTTAGAGCAGAGTTTCTCAACCTGGGGCTCAGAAACTTAAAAAAAAATTCTGATAACTGTGTTTCTATAATTTGGTTTCTTTTTAAATCCTACACATTTTATCTTATGCGCTCAAAAGCATTATTCAGAGTAGGGGTGTTTTGTTTGTCCTGCTTTTTTTGAAGAGGACCAATGACATCCCAGGGTGATGCTTTGACTTGCACATGAATTGGATTTAAGTGAGGCAGAGTTTTGCAAAGTCATCAGCCTAACTCTCCCAGTCATTGAAATCAAACGCCAAGACAAAAGTCAGGATGATGGGCAATGGATTGGGATGCAGTGGGTGACCTTGGTATCTTCCATGTTTGACCAAGCTCTAAATGCTCCCCAGAGCATGGTTCAGCCTCCTTTATGGCAGCTGGAACAAATTGTTCTCATCTACCCAGATCATAGACTTTACCAGACTGACTACCCAAGGGATCCATGACACAGAAAAGGTTGAGTCCCTGCTCTAGAGGGTTTAGTTAATGGTTGTATGCAGATGCATTCCGATGGAGATTGAGAAGTTGCCATTAGCTATCTGCAGTCACCCTCTGATGAATGAACAGAATTCTACCTGTGCAGAGAGCAAGCATCTTCTACAACAACTACTGAACTCATGTTTTAAAGCCACTTGAGTGGTAGCTAAGTGGGTGATTTCCATGCTTGCAGAAGGCTTCATCAGTGCTGAATTACAGATACAGTGGGCAGTACAATATTAGTGGAGGACCTCCAGGCTTCAGTATAACTTTCTCCTTTTCTCCTACATTGTCACAAAGTCCTAGGCTGTTGCCCTGATCTGGCTCTGTGATTGACTACTATGCTGTATGGTTTTGTTTATTTCTGGTTGTGCATTTTGTTCATTTTTGTACATGTATCTCAAGACCTTCTCAAGAAAGTGATGAATGTGTTTTCCTAAATTTACAAAAAAAAAGAGAGAAAGTAAATAAAAGTAGAAAGTCCAGAGTCTGGAATTTGATGTTTGAGGCTAGAAGATGTCTCTGGTTACGTCTGGGTGAAGATCCATTGTTTGCTTTAGCAAGATCAGATCTCTGCTGATTTTTCAGTTCACCCTTCTTGAAACCTTTTCTGTTTCTTAGTCCTGAGAAATCATGTAGTTGATGTCTGATGGTTTTTCCCACATTCAGATCTTCTGGGTCAGGAAGAGGTCGAGGAGGCCTGTGATCTGCTGCCTTGGTGAGGGATGCAGACAGGGAAGATCTAGTCTGGTCTCTTGCTTGCCCAGGTGTCCTAGGATGCCGGAATGTGACAGCTTGTTGGGACTTTCCACTTTGCTGCCCAAAGGGTCACGGATGTCATCACTCCAGACTATTTCAGGGCCGGGGCACCAGCTTGAGGCTTTGAATGGTAAGCCTTCCTATTGCCTTGCTCTTTGTCTTTCTAGTCCAACTTTTGTTGAAGGGACAGGTTAAGATGCATAAAATCTCACTAATTGCTTGTTGCTTATTTTAAATCTCCTTATTTTATAGTTAAGTCCTAGAAGTATATTCATAGGCTCATAGATTTAGGGCTGGAAGGGAACTTATAGGTTAGCTAATACCTCATTTTATAATCAGTAAGTCAAATCAGCTGTTGGGGCAGTGAGGTGGAAAGAGAATTGGCCCTAGAGCCAAGGAGACCTGAGTTCAAATCCGCTTCAGAGGCTTACCAACTGTGTAGCCCTGGGTAAATCCCTTAACCCTGGTTGCCTCAGTTTCCTCATCTGTAAAATGAGCTGGAGAAGGAAATAGCAAACCACTTCAATGTCTTTGCTGAGAAAACCCCAAATGGGGTCATGAAGGCTAGGACACGACTGAAACAATGAACAACAAATGTACCAGACACTATGCTAAGTACCAGGGATACAAAAAAGGCAAAAAATAGTTTCATGGAGATTTAATTATAATAATCATGGTAACAATAAAGCACTCACTATGTGCCAGACCCTGTACTGAACACTTTACAACTGTCTTCTTATTTTATCCTCACAATGACCTTGGGAGGTGATATTATTAACCCCCTCTTTATAGATGAGGAGACTGAGAGATGAAGTGCCTTGCCTAGGGTCACTCAGCCATAAGTGTCTGAAGCTGGATTTGAACTCAGGTCCTCCTGACTCCAAGTATGGCACTTTGCCACCTGCATGACTTACACAACCTACGAGGCCACACAACTAGGAAATAGAAGAGGGCAGTTCCAAGCCCAGGCTAATTGATTCTCCATGGATGCATCTTGATGTGTTTCTCTTCCCCTTGCTCCTCTCACTTCCTTTTGGATCTTCTGCGTTGGGTGAGAATTAAGAATCTTTACTAAGGGGTAGAAATTTGGGGATGTGAAGTAAAAGCGTAGCAAGATGTAGTGGGAAGAACTGTAGATTTGGGTCTTGGACCTGCCACTTCTCAACCTATTCTACCTGCCTTTCTTATTAAAGTCAAAGGGGTGACTCTAAGGGTGAGTATTTCAGGCAAAGAGGAGGGAAGGGCCATGCCATGATAGGTTTGTGATTGGAGGTGGGAGAAAGGAGAGAGTCATAATACTAATCATACTGAATATTTAAATAACACTTGAAGATTTGCACAGTACTTTGCATAGGAGCTCATTGGATCCTCATAACAATGCTCTTTTTATCATCTTCATTTTACAGGTAAGAAAACTGAGTCTAAAAGAGATTAAATGACTTGCCCAGGGTCACACAGCAAGTAAGTGTCTGAAGCAAGATTTGTGCTCAGGTCTTCTTGAGTCCATTTCTCTTTCCATTTTCCCACTTAGATAATTGGGGTCAGCCCTCGTGGTGATCATCCATTTAGAGACAATATCCTATTCTGCTTCTGCGCCTACTGAGCCAACCTGTAATCAATGACTTACGAGCTTGGTCCTTTAATCAAACGTGCTCCTTCTCCTTGGACATCTGTGAATATGGGAGGGCTGGGATAGGGTCCATGAGCACCACCAGGAGGGAGGAGGGAGGAGCCTCACAGCTGAATTCTTCTGTTGATGTGAGGGGAGAGGGTTGCCCTTCTGTTCAGAACTAGCCCTAGGCTTCAGTTTGGATATCTGGAGTGATTCTGTCCGAGGGTTTTGTGATGAGGATCTCCAGTTGAAAGCTGGCCAGGCCTGCTCTTTTCCATTCCCCAGCCCTTTACCTGTAAATGTGAATAGGATATGAGTTTGTTCTCATCCATTACTGTGCCCTTAATCTGGCTTTTGAAAAGCAATACCATTTTCTTTCTTTCTTTTTTTTTTTTTGCTACTTTAAAAAATTTTTAAAATTGATTTGTTTATTTACTTTTAGTTTACAAGATTCAGTTCCACAATCCCTTGAGTTTCAGATTTTTCTCCCCTACCTCTTCTCCTCCCCCCATGGCGGCGTGCAATCAAGTATAGGATCTGCAAATACTTTCACATTGGACATTAGTCTGGTTGTATAGAAGGGTCGTAACCAATGGAGTGAACAATGGGAAAGAAGAAACAAAACCAAACATGGAAAAGAGCGATAGCATGTAGATTGCTTCAGTCTCCATTTAAACTCTGTTCTTTCCAGATCTTTCTCTGAATGTAGATCTCCTTCCATCCTGAGACTTGTAGAGTTGTCTTATAGCTGTGTGTTGCTGAGAAGAGTCCAGTTAGTCAAAGTTGGTCGTCACACATATGATGTGTCTGTGGTTGTAAACAAATTTTTTCCTGGTTTTGCTCTTCTCACTTAGCATCAATTTGTATCAGCCTCTCCAGGTAATTATGAAGTCCATCTTCTCCCCATTTCTTATAGCACAATAGTATTCCATTACATTCATATACCACAACTTGTTTAGCCATTCCCTAATTGATGGGCATCCCCTTAATTTCCAGTTTTTTGCTACCACAAAGAGAGCTGCAATAAATATTTTTGTACATATGGGTCTTCCTCCCACTTCTATGATCTCTTTGGGATACAACCCCAGAAATGAGCAATACCATTTTCTTAAATTCTTTCACAATTTGAGTGCATGTGTGTGTGTACGTGTGTACTCAGAGAAGCTAATTAGTCAAATTGCTTGTTGCTTCTTCATGTGTGGCAGACAGCTCAGTAACTCAAGCAGCCTGACAGGCCTGAGAAACCCTGTAGGAATGAAGCAGGGCTAAGCCCACCCCTCGGGTCAGCCCTGGCTGGTCTGTTTCAGTCACTGGCTTAGGCTTTAGTCAGGCCTGGGCTGCAGCCTGGATGACCCCTTTCTTCTTCACATGGGGTGGAGGGCAGAAGGGAAGTAAGAGATCTTCGGATATGTTTTCATAGAACACACAATGATTTTTTGTGGCACTGTCACAGAAGTGACAATGATTAATTTGGAGCCAAGGGACACATGTATGTGGGCAAGTTTTGGGGTCTCAGCTTCCTCGTCTTTAAAATGAGGGAGTCAGGCTTAGAAGACCTTCTCCAGTCCCTTTTTGGCTCTAAGTCTAAGGTCTTATGGTCCTTGGCACAGTGCCACGCAAACAGTAAGTGCTTAATAAATGTTTGTTGACTGACTGATTTCCTTGAGCAGTAGTTCTCCACCTTCACTATAAGTGGTGACCCCCACACCTTGCTATCTTCTCTGACAATCCTGTTGAATCTAAGCCTCTGTCAGCTGCCATTTGAAAAGGAGCTGCATTTCAGGAACTTGATCTAACACTGTTTGTTGCTCTCAGATGGTTTGGGTAATATCTTGAGACTGTGAGCTCACAGAGAGCAGAGATAGTATCTGATCTGCATCTGCCACTTTCCCTGGTGCTGCTCCCTGTGCCTGGAATGCTTGCCCCCCCTCACCTTCACCTCCTGTGTAAATCCTATGAGTACATAGTTGTTCATGTGTTGACACCCCAGCTTCCCTAATTAGATCGTGAGTTCCTTGAGAGCCAGGACTGTCTTTAGGCTTTTTTTCTCTCCCTAGCTCTTAGCACAGAGTGTGGCACATGATTACTGACTGATGGACAGACTGGCTTTTCTGGTTTCCTTTAGCTCAAATATCACCTACTACAGAAGGTCTTTCCTAGTCCCCTACCTACTAGTGTTTTCTCCTTTGAGATATGTATATGTCTCTGCTCTGTATATGTCTTATATGTACCTGGTCATTTACATGTTGTCCTCTAATTAAAATTGAAGCTCCTTGAGGGTAGGCACTGATTTTGTTTTTCTTTGTCTCTAGCACTTAGCACAATGCATAAAACATTTAATAAACATTGTTGCCTGATGGACTGCTTGGCATATAGTAGGGGTTGGGAAAATACTTTTTTGAATGTGTAAGTGAAATGATTGCTGAAATGTGTGTGCGTGTGTGTGTGTGTGTGTGTGTGTGTGTGTGTGTGTGTGAGAGAGAGAGATGGGGAGAGAGAGAGATGGAGAGGAGTTATCTATTTAAGATGCTCCTAGAATCAGAAGACCTGATTCAGTTCTAGTTGTGACACTGTTTAGTTACATAATCTAAAGCCTATCATCTTCCCCAGCAGAAGGCAAGCTTCTTGAGGGCAGGGAATGCATCACTTTTTGGTCTTAGTATATCCACAGGGCCTACCATAGTGTCTTGTACATAGTAGGTGCTGAGTAAATGCTTGCTAAATCAAATTGCATTGAATTGACCTTTCTGGGCCTCAGCATGGGATGAGATAATCTCCAACGTCCCATGGAGCTCTAATGTCTGATCATTCTGATTGTCCTATGCAAAGTATTATACCTGAGACAGAAGGTGTCACCAGTCACCACACAGGGGTATTCCGTGGCATCTGGAAGCTGTGCCCTCCCTCAGATTTCTGGTACCTTTGCCCCTATATTAGCAGATCAATGAGAATTCTGAACTTCATATTTAGAGAGGTTGTAGTTCCTATCACCAGGACTCATTTGCACGGGATAGCCCTGAGGCCAAACAGTTCTGGCACTAACTGGAAGGCTTTCTATGAGGAAGCAAAGGACAATCACATGCCTGACCTGTTATTGTGAACTCCCCTAATCAAGTTTCAGCCTTAGGTATATGTATATTTGTGTGTGTATATATAGGCATGTATATATGTATGCACACACTCATGCATGTATGCACACATGCATACACAATACAATGTAGTCACAAGATGCACATCTGTACATTGTATATTTACACACATATATGAATGTGTTAAGTATCCCCAGATGCATATATACACAATACATATATACACAGATAAGTATATGCTTATAAGCTTTTGTATACACCTATACATATGTGTGTTTGTACACACACACACATTCCATCTAGTGGGAGGCATCCTTGCACAGCTGCTAGACTGAGGGAGAATTGTTCTCCTATCCTATCTCTGACACATACAAATTATGTGACCATGGGTTAGTAACTTAGCCCCTCTGGGCCCTAAGCAATTTACAAATGGGTTACCAATTTCTGTTACTGAACTAAGTTCCACACTAGTAGTGTGGCAGCTAGATGGTACAGAGGATAGAGCCTGGGAATTGGAAGCAGGAAGAGCTGGATTCAAATCTAGCCTCAGACAGTAGACTTATAACCCTGGGCAATAAATGTAACCTCTATTTACCTCAGTTTCCTCATCTGTAAACTGGAGAAAATAATACCACCTAACTCCAGCGTTTTTGTGAAAATCAAATGAGATAACATCTTGCAACATGTTAATGATGACATCTTTGTATATAAATGCTGGTTATCATCATCATGAGTAAACATATATTAGGCATCAGATGGTACCAGGCACATTATAACTTATATAACTTATACAAAGTTCTAGGGATAGAAACACAAACAAAAAATAGTGTCTGCCCTCAAGGAACTTACAATCTGATGGGAGGAAGACAATCCACAAAAGGAGGAAGATGATGATGAGGAGGATTTTTGTTACCAGTCATGGTCCAGAAGAAAGGTCAATGTTTATAAATGATCCTCCCTCCTCACTGCTCCTTCTTGGAGTCCCAGGTTCCCTTCCAGGTTCAGCTCAGGCATCATCTTGTGAAGGAGGCCTTATCTGATCCTTCTAGGCACTGACACTCCTCACCCTCTCACTTCACCTCTTCCAAAAAGTACTTTCTATTTACTTGTTTAGGTGTATGTTATATTCCCCTAGTACAAGTAAACTCCTTGAGGACTGAACTGTTTTATTTTTTTCATTGTGTGACCAGCACCTAGTATGTGCATGTGTATGAATTTATCTACATCTGTATATGTATATACACACATATCTATGTATATACATACATACATACATGTACATATATTTACACATTCATATTCCTCTCTTTTCCCTCCTCCCCTTTCTCTCCCCTTCTGTCCCTTTCCCTTCTTCCCTCTCTGCCTCTCCCTCTTTCATCCTCCCTTGTCTCTCTTTTTTCTGTTCCTTTCCCTTCTTCTTTCTCTGCCTCTTCCTCTTCCATTCTCCCCCTTCTCTCTCTTTTCTGTTCCTTTCCCTCCTTCCCTCTTTGCCTCTCTCCCTTGTCTCTCATTAGGGAAGATATTTTCATCAACAATGACACCTTCTATTTTCTTCTGACAAGTCTGAACACTTTCACTGATTTTGTTGCATGAATATTACCATGTATTCCTCCAAGCAAACAAAATGGCAGTTATGTTAAAGACCAGGGGAGGGAATAGAAGGAGTATATAATAGTCACTGTGTGTCATGGCCTTTTAAGACAAGCAGGCAAAGGAAAGGGAAGTAAGTGTAAGTATCTGATAATTCTCTTCTGATAATTTTCTTGCCCTAGTCGCTTGCTTCAGCAAATCAACCAGGACAAGTTGATTTTTTTTTTAGTGTGTGTGTGTGTGTGTGTGTGTGTGTGTGGTGTGCATGTGTGTGCGTGTGCATGTACTCATGCTCCTGGGCTCAGACTTTGTTTGAAATTTTATAACAACAGAACTAGAGTAAATATGATCAACCTATGTGTAATTATGATGGTATTTCAACTTTGCCCTGTAGAGTCTGGGTTCACTCTGGTTAACCAGAGGCCCCATCTTGCTCAGAAACAAGACCTCCTGCAGGGCCCAGAAGAGGACAGACCCAGAGCTCCACATTTGAATGGAGTAAACGAGTCCATAATTATGCTCATTGTTTAAACCAGGAGGGTTTACATTAAAAGTCTCAGTTGGCATACACAAAGTTCCTATGGAAAAAATTAAGTTTTTTTTTTCTTCTTCTCCTGTTGCATTGTCCTTTATGCTGGCCAAGGGCTTTGGGTTTCAGAGACGCCTCCTATGACTCTGTTCTCTGACCACTCGTGATTAGTAGCTTGAATTTCTCTAACTTCAAGCAGCATCTCAGTTCAGGAGTTTGGAATGTAAGCCATGTACTGCTTTTTGGAGGGTTGTAGAATTATGTAGGGATTTCAGAACTAGAGAGGATTGTAGAGATTATTTAGTTCACCGTGGCCCCAAGTCCCACAGGTAATGGTAGAGCTAAGGTTAATTCAATCTGAGTTCTATCTCATGTCCCATTACATAGAATTTATAATAACTAAATAAAAGAAATGCTCGGCATGACTAGGCAAGTTCCCTAGGTTTTAAGAAAGAAGATTCTTAAACATTCAGAGAAGAGATAGTTATGCCCTCCCTCAGAGGGAAGATGGTTTAAAATGGCTCTCAAAATGAATTTCTGATGATACACTTGTGAGTTACCCTAATGGAGGAGAAAAGGGAGCTGTATCTAAAGACACCAATGCGGCTGCATAGGGAACTCTGGGAACTTAGATGTAAAAAACAACATGTAAAAAAAGTGTTGTAAAGAGCATTTAAAACATTCTTGTTCATTGGAACAGCAAGAATACTATCAGGAAGGTTAAAGGTGAATTTTGGGAACTACTGACTCGAGCTTGGCTTTGGTACTTGACAAGATTCCAAAATGGATTTTTTAAACAAATGGCTTCTGAGCCCTTAGGAAAAGGTAATTGCTAGGACCTAGTCTCTGAATTAAGGTTTGCAAAAAAATGATAAGGGGAATTAAAGGAGATTTTAAAGGTATATTTGGAGTAAAAAGAAAAAGGAAAGGAAAGACTCATTGCTCAAGGAAGGCCACATAATATTTGGAGATAATAAGGGAAAAGAGAGCTACTTCCTTTCTCCCTTCCTTCATCCTTCCTTCTTTATCAAGAAGAATTCTATTAAGATTGGAAAGAGCAGAACACCTACAATGGATGGAACTGAAACCTAGGATAGCTGGGAAAGAGAAAATGGAGCCCCCAGCTCCCATAAATGACTTCTAGCAGTGTGGAATGATGGAAAACACATTGGATGAGGAGTCAGACCTGAGTACTTATCCCAGTTTCTTCTGCTTTTATTATCTGTGTGACCTTGGGCTAGTCACTTATCCAGGTTCCTCATTTGTAAAGTGAGAGGGATTGGATTAGATGATCTCTTAGGTCCCTTTGAGGTCTAAATCTTTGAACCTAGGATCTTAAGTATTCAGGTTAGATGAATGGCATCCTGGGGTGTTGAAAGAACTCACAGCAACCGGTTCAACTATTCTGGAAAACAATTAGGAATTATGCTAAGAAAGTGAACAAAATATCCAAACCTTTTGTCCTAGAGATCCTTTTACTAGGAGTACACCCCTAAAGAGGTCAGATTGAAAGAAAAAGGTCCCATATTCACCCAAATATTCACTCTGTGGTAGCAAAGAATTGGAAACAAATTAGATGCCCACTGATTGGGGAATGGTTGAACAAATTGTGGTCTAAGATTATAGAGAAATATTATTGCACCATAAGAATTGAGAGAGGCATGGTAAGAGCTGATGATAATAATGACAACAACAATGGTAGCATTTAAGCAATCCTTTAAGGTTTGCAAAGTATTTTACAAATATTACCTCTTTTATCCTTTAACTTAGGCAAAGTAAAATGAGCAGAACCAGGAAAACAAGAAACATAATGACCACAACAATGTAAAGAAACAAAAGAAGAAGAAACAAAGAAGAAATAAAAAAGCCCAATGTGCCCTGAGAGAAGAAAGGTGCAAAGGTGGAGGTCTAGGGGTGCCGACTATTACATACAGTATCAGAGTCAGTGAATACGCTGGTTTATTTTGTTTAACTGCTTTTCTTTTCCTCTTCTTATTTATTTTGTTGCAAAGAAAGGATGGCCCATGGTGTGGAGGAGGTAGGAGGATTGTATTCAAAATTGCAAGTGATATAAAAACAAAAAACAATAATAAAATCAAGAAAGAGAATACACAACAATTGTAGTTATTGTCAATAGTCTCTGCAGAACTGTGGTGAACTGAAGTGGTGGAAAATGTCTTGATTTTTTTTCTTTGAAAGTGAGAAGAGGTGAATTTTGGGAACTACTGACGAGCTTGGCTTTGGTACTTGACAAGATTCCAAAATGGATTTTTTAAACAAATGGCTTCTGAGTCCTTAGGAAAAGGTGATTGCTAGGACCTAGTCTCTGAATTGACTAAGAAAACATCACGCCAGACTTTCCCTCCTCCACTTTTTTTTTTGATAGGGTTCCTATGCAGATGAATTAGGGGAATGCTGACATCTGGACTTCAGCAAGGCATTTGACAAAATTTCTTGAGATATTCTCGTGGATGGGATAGAGAAATGTGGGAGAATGATAACATAGTTTGCTGGACTTGCAGCTGCTTGAACACCAATGCCTACAGAGAATTGGTGAATGGTTTAATGTCAAACTGGAGGGACGTCTCTACTGATGTAAAACAGCTTGATTTGGGGCCCTATCTTGTTCAAAGTGTTTTCAGTTCAACTAGCATTTAAATACTTACTCTGTTCCAGGCATTGAGGGATGCAAAGCTGAGATAAGACACAGTTCCTATCCCCAAGGAGTTTACAGTCTAATAGAGAGGGAAGAGGCATGCACATAAATAATTATAACAAAAGATAGAATGTGAAAAGTGCAAGGGGGAAACAGACAGACAATTGTCATGAGAGATCACTTTCAGTTGGGGGAATCAGAGAAGATAAGCAACAGAAACAGAAAAGTTAGGGAGAAGAGAAGATTTGGGGAGGGAAGATGATGAATTTAGTTTTGTACAATTTGAGCGTGAGGTTCCATCAGGGATCAAGAAGGGGATAGCTACCAGGTAGCTGGAAATACCTAGATGCAGAGGTTGGATCCAGAGGTGGAGATTGGAGAGTCATTTTCATATAGATTCCATCAGAGATCAAGAAGATGATAGCTACCAGGTAGTTGGAAATACCTCTAGATGGAGAGGTTGGATGCAGAGGTAAAGATTGGAGAGCCATTTTCATATAGATGATAATTAAAGTTATTCAATGGATGAAATCACTAAGGGAGAGGGTATAGGAAGAGGAGAGGTGCCAGGGAGGAGACTTAGAGGACTTCCATGAATAAGGGATGGTAGGATGAAGAGGAATAAGGAAGACTTTGTTTTTTTTTAATCCTTCACCAGGACATCTCTTCCACACTGGTATCTACCCCTTCCTTCTTGGAAAGAGAGACTACCAACCAAACAAAAAAACACACCTGTTGATAAGGAAATTGCCTGTGACCTCTGAGGGAACACTTTCATCAGAGGGATGGGAATGAAAACCAGACTGGGGGACTGAGGACTGAATGGATGGAGAGGAGGAAGTTTGGCAGTGAAGGGGAACAGAAGGATAGGAAGATAGTTTCCAAAGGTAGCGCTACATATAAAAGGCACACTTATCAAGTTCATGGATGGAACAAAACTATGAGCCACAGCTAACATATTGGGTTAACGGACTCAAGATTTGAAAAAAATATTCCAAGAAATTGTGACAAGGGACTGAAGAAGGTGAATTGTAATGGCAATAAATCTAATGTAAGTTCACAGAATTAACTGCACGAGTACAGCATGGGGGAAACCTGGCTTAACAGCAAGTTCATGGGAAGAAGGCTTAAAGGTTTTAGTTGGCTGCAAGCTCAGTGTGAGCCAACAGTGTGATATGAGTTTTAAAATGCTAACATAATTTTAGGCTGCATTAATAGAAGTTTATTTTCCAGAAAAAAAGTAGTAGTCTCTATGTACTTTGTACTGGTTGGATCATGTCTGCAGTGGTCAGGAGGCTCGGTGGATAGCGGGCTAGACCTGGAATAGGGAAGACCTGAGTTCAAATTTGACCTTACACACTTAATCTCTGTATAATGCTGGCCAAGTCACTTAATGTCTATTTGACCTTAGTTTCACCTACTGTAAAGTGGGGTAATTAGAGCTCCCACATTGTAGGTCTGTTGTGAGGATCAAATGAGATCATATTTGTAAAAAGCATAGTGCCAAACACAGAGCAGGCACTATATAAAAACACTTATTTCCTTTTCCCTTTCTCTGTCCCCTTCAGGTATGGATAATAATAACAAAATAATAATAGCCAGCATTTATTTATAATGGGCCGCTAGATAGGCACAGCCGATAGAGAACCAGGCCTAGATTCAGGAAAACCAGAGTTCAACTCTAAGGGGCACTTACTAGCTATGGGACTGTGGGCAAGTCACTTAACTGTTTGCCTCAGTTTTCTCATCTGTAAAATGAGCTGGAGAAGGAAATGGCAAACCACTCCAGTATCTTTGCCAAGCAAATTCCAAAATGCGGTCATGAGGAGTCAGTTATGACTGAGAAATGACTGAACACTAGCATTAATATAGTGCTTTAAAGTTTGCAAAAACACTTTACATATGTTATCCCATTTGTTCTCTAAAGTAGGTGCTAATTATTATTTCCATTTTTCAGATGGGGGAGCTGAGTTGTTAATATCCAAGAGAGGGTTTGAACTCTGATCTTCCTAACTCTTAGCACTCCAGAGTGTGATACTCTATCCAGTGCTGAATTTGGCTGTGGGAGCCTCAGAATAGGAGGAGTTATTGACAAACTACCATATTTCCAGAGGAGAACCATGCTGTCCAGTTGTTTTCAGTCATGTCTGACTCCTTGTGATCCCATCTGAGGTTTTCTTGGCAAAGATACTGGAGTGGTTTATCCTTTCCTTCTCCAACTCATTTTACAGTTGAGGAAACTAAGGCAAGAAGACTAAAGTGACTTGCCCAGAGTCACACAGCTAATAAGTGTCTGAGGCCAGATATGAACTCAGGAAGATGACTCTTCCCAACTCCAGACTCAGTACTCTATCCAGTAACCAAGATGATGAAGGGTCTTGAAACTATATTCATATGAGGAGAAGTTGATGTTTCTCCTGGAGAACAGAAAAACTGAATTGGAGTGAGTTTGGGGTAGACATAATAAAAATCTTCAAATATTTAAACACCGTCATGTGGAAGAGGGAAGCATAAAAGGCAGCAGATTATGGCTCGAGAAAGAGCTTTCTAACAATTAGAGCCATCCACAAATGGAATGTACTATCTTGTGAGTTAGTGAGTTTCTCATCACTGTTAACATTCAAGCAGAGGTTGGTACATTACAGAGAGAACACTTGCGTTGGGTGAGGGATTATACATCCCAATGGATCAGGTTCACGGAGTATTTAGCCAGTGGAATATCATAATCTGGGCAATAGGAATTTTTCATCCACTTGGTTTTTTATGAATAGATAGTTAGACCGAACTCTTAAAGTGATTATGATTCTTGTTCTGAGGCTTATTTTAATTAGCACAATTTCACCTGGAAGAACTCATAATTGATTGTGTTCTTTGTTAGATATTCTCTATGGTATTGGCAAGCATCTTGCATTTTACTCCTCTTCTCCCCTCACCCCTCTTCTTTTTGGTCCAGTCTCGTGTTTTCTTCTGTTGTGGGAACTCTCTAGAATCTCTTTCTACTAGTGTATATCAGTGACATGATTGTTCCTTACAGCCTTTGAGAGTCGCTTGGGACATTGACACAGCGAGTGACTTGGTCACACAGCCAGTATGTTTCAGAAAGTAGAATCTGAACCCAGGATTTTCTGTCTCTGAGGAGCCCTCTGTTTACTACACTAGACTCTCTTTCTCATGCCTTCTGTTTCTGTTAATTCCTACTAAAGTGTTAATAGCTAACTAAGGTGTTGTCTGATAATACTCAGTTAAATGGTACAATGGATAGAGTGCTAGGCTGGGAGTCAGGAAGATCTTTGTTCAAATCTTGCCTTAGTTATTAGCTGTGTGATCCTGAACAAGTCACTGAACCCCTCTTAACCCTAAAAAATGGGGATGATCATAATAGCACCAACTTCAGAGGCTTGTAAGAGTCCAATGAGAATATATAAACACACACATATATGTATGTACGTATATACACACGTTTTATACAGATACAAAGTATCTTGAAAACTTAAAGCTAAATACTGTAAATATTATAAATATAACAAAATATAATATATAAATACAATAAAAATGCTAGATATTGTAATTGTCATCATCATCGTCTTATTAGGGGATTCTTTAAAACTCAAATGAGTAAAATTATTTTAAATAACAGGCAGTGGCATAGGATATTTTTTAGGTATGGGTCGTTGCTCAAAACTCCCTTAATTCATAGATAGATATTGTGGAGTGATGTATCTCTTCCCTTCTTTTCATTGAAATATTATATTTCAATCCCCAGTGGGCTAATCCTGAATCTTAGAGGAGAAAACACTACCAGATTGCAAACCACTTGTGACTCCCAGGATTGGAAATGTTGGTAGGCAGTTCAATTTCACCAAGTATCTAATGAGTGTCCTCTATGAACCCAGGCCATTCAAAGGCAATGTGAAATCCTAGGGTTCTGATGGATGGTGGATGGCGGTAATTCAAAGACAGAACCAAAAAGCAAACCAACGACTCTCCTCTGTGACCTGAACCAATTTTATGTGGAGAGTTTATACCTTTAATTGTAACATGCCTGGATTTCAGAAATGAACAACAAGTATCACGGGGTCCCTTGAAGTTCAGCCCTTGGGCTGGGAGTTTGTGGAGAGCAGATGAAAGGCCTTTAGTGACTTACCATGTTTGATTGCAGGCGCAGTCTTTGGAATGTGCATTGCATGGATCCTTGTTTGGTTAGATAATCTGAACCAACAGTGTCTGTCATGTGGAAATGATAAACTAGGATGTATTAGAGAGAAATCAGCTACTGGTCTCATTCATGCTCCCAGACACAAGTTTATCCTACATTTCATCTGCTGCCTTTGGAGGGTCTTGTTTGTGTCTTCCCCAGAAACATATTTGGAAAAGCTCAGTAATCGTGTTCCTGAAATGTAGAGGATGATTCATTTAGGCTCCTAGAAATGCTACAATTGGAAGGGAGTTTAACAATCCTCTAGTCAAGCCCTATCATTTACAAATAATGAAATTAAGAGCTAGAGAAGGTAAATGACTTACCCAAGGTCCAACAGTAAGTGATTCATAGAAACTGACCCAAACTCATGACCCAGTGCTGTTTCCACTATACTGTAATACCATTGGGCAGCTAAGTGGCAAGAGTGCTGGACCTGTAGTTGGGAAGAACTGAATTCAAACCTGAACTTAGACACTTACTAGCTGTGTGACCTTGGACAAGTCACGTAACCCTGTTTGCCTTAGTGTCCTCATCTTTAAAATGACCTTGAGAAAGAAATGGCAAACCACTCCAGAATCACTGCTCAAAAACCCCCAAATGGGGTCATGAAGAGTTGCACATGACTGAAACACGACAACAATAATACCTTTCTTAAAAGCAAAGTTTTTACCAGGTTAAACATGACTGGTATGTTTCCAACCTGTCTGATATTTTAGGCCAGCCAGGGAATGACTTGATTTTTATGACTTCAGTTTATTTAAGAGTTTATTAAAAATGTGCCATTAATAGAGGGGGCAGTTAGCCTGGAATGCTCAGGTTCAAATCTTATCTCTGATGTGTGCCAGCTTCGTGCCCCATTGGCAGATCATTTCAGTTTGCTGCTCCCATCTCCTCATCTGTAAGCTAGGGGTGATAACGTTTGCTGCTCTCGCCTCACCGGGCTGTCTGGAGGCTCAAGTGAAATAATGTCTCTTATTTTGCAAGCTTTGCAATGTCACATAAATGTTGTTTATTAGCATCACAGTCATGGCCCTATCACTTCTTGATCTCAGGAAAATGTTTTGGCTCAAACTCCTCTTCTGGAAAGTGAATAGAAAAGTCTCTATCCTCCTCTCACTCTCTGAGATAGAGCGAAGCGCACTGGAGGGTAGGAGAGCATGTGGAAATAAAAGCATTCACCTTAAGGCATTGCATTTTTAGCCATTAATAGCTTAGTTAGGAGGTCTAGCGGAGAGGCAGTCAGATTGGGAGTCAGGAAGACGGGAGTTCAAATTCTGCTTTAGACACTTACCTAGCTGGGTCACTAACCACTTTCATTTTTTGCCTTTTCATCTGTAGAGATAATAATGGCACCTCCCTTATAGGGTGGCTGTAATGATTAGATGGGGTAACATAAGGAAAATGCTTTGCAAACCCTGAAGTGCTGTCTAAATGCTAGTCATAGTTGCTGTTATGATTATGATCTCCTTTGAATGTAGGATTCTTGGGGACAAGATGAGCATGGAAGTTATCTGAGTACTTTCTGTCTCTGTCTCTGTTTCTGGGTATAAATGTTCAATAGTTAATTTGGAAAGGAGACACCAGGTCAAGTTTGGTATTGGCATGCTACAAATAAGCTGCCAAGGAATAAAAGAAAACTTTGGATAATATTTTTTCTAAGTAATTACCTTTCTCTTTTTCTACCTTGCCTATATACTATAAAGAAAAATTCTCCCAGTATGAATTTATACATTTATTGAATAAAAGAAAAGGAGATGTGACAGAGCAGGTAGAGGGCTGGTCTTGGAATTGTGAAGACTGGGTTCAGGGCCTGTTTCTGACACGTTATTGACTATATAGCTGTGAGCAAGCCATCTAAACTCTCAGGGACTATAAATTACAGAGGAATTGCTGATTGCATGTGTGAAGGGAGTTTTGATACTGGGAGTGCCCCCAAGCTGATGAAATTTGAGGTCTAGACTCCCCCTCCCACCCGGAAGTTAAAGGAATAAGATCTTTTTCTTTTTTCCAGCTACTGAATCAGAAAGGGCATACCCATTAACTCGATGACAGTTGTGCTGACATATCTTCCCTTGTACTTCAGAACTGATGGGTAAAGTAGGATTTATAAGGTCATCATTGTCTGGCCCCACAGCCTTCCTGGTATGGGTGAATCACATGCCCCCATAACCATGGGACATGATAGACTTGCCCACAACTGTCTGGACACAGGTTAGGACCAGGGCACATACACAGCAATGGGTATAAACATTTGAGGGCACAGATCAAGTGTGTGCTTCCTGACACTCCTTGTGTCTTGTGTCTTGTGTCTTGATTCAGAACTGAACTCCTGGCCTATATCTTCCACTCCAGAAAATGGTTTCTCTGTTGGATTTTGTTAGAATATTAACTTCTTGAGAGTAGACTTTCATTGTTGTCTTTGTATCCTCAATACAAGCCTAGAATCTTGTCATATAGTAGTAGTAGGTACTCAAGAAATACTCATTGATTAGTTGATTTGGGTGTTCTGAAGAAAATCTGGCACCAGTCTGGCCTGGTCTTTGGACATAACTGGCTTAGATATTGATTTAGAGAAGTCTACACCTCTTTCTATGGACTCAGCCTCCCTTCAGACTCAATGATTGCTCTAATCCAGCGGTTCTTAACCTGTGGGTCGCGACCCCTTTGGGGGTCAAACGACCCTTTCACAGGGGTCTCCTAAGACCATCGGAAAACACATATTTCCAATGATCTTAGGAACCGAGACACCGCTCCTCTATCTGTCTCCAGGTGGGTCTGCCCACATACAAATATACGAGTATTAAAGGGTTGTGGTATTAGAGAGGTTGAGAACCACTGCTAATCCCTGGTATACACTGGCCCAGAAGACCAGATAGTACCACAGGATAATCCTACTTTGCATTTATGATCTATTTTCTGAAGAGTTTAAAATGCTCTCATCTTTCACTTATCCTTACTCAGAGATGGAGGTGAGGATTCATCTCCCCATTTTACATGTTGACATCCAGAAGTAGAGGGACTTGCCGAAGGTCACATATGTAAGTGCTCCAGTTTCTCTATCAGTATTGGTCACCACTGACCTATGATGATAACCTTGTTTCCTTATTTTTCCAGTTTGTGTCTTCAGATCTCTGTAGGAGAAATTCCACTGATGGGGATATTAGAAATGGTTCATAGAGGGGAAAAAAAAGTTTTGAGTCTCTGAAATTCTTGGTTTGAAATGATTCATTATAGTTTTTAGGAAAATGCAAAAATCCCCAAAAACCAAACACCACACTCCATCTCTTTCCTCAATTGTACCCTTCCACCTTCCCCAAGATAATGCCACTCAAAGAATATAAATATTTACATGGACTAGGAAGACTCCAACGTGGTTGACTGGGAAGGAATACTGGTTGTTGCTAGAACTGAACTTACACATGGGTAGGCCTAGGAGACCAGTTGCTAGGCCTCGAGGGAAGGAAAATAGTGCTATGTGAGCAGGGCCACCACAAGCTATTGGATTGTGTGTGCACAAAAGGTGGTAGGTGGTGTTTGGATGGATTTGTTTAAGGGTTTTAGTTGTGTGCCCTGAAGGCTTTATTCTTGTTACAGCAGTTGAGTTTCCACAAAAGCTGTGCATTGTTCACCTTTTCTTCATAGAATTCTCTATGTATGTATTTTCTTTTCAAACATTGTTTGTTCTCTTCAGACACACAGATGAAATTTGTCAGGTAGAATTCAAATTTCTAGGCCAGAGGGGAGGGAAGTTTTGCCTCTTGACCTCATCTTGTTGACCATGGCTGCTTCAGGGCTGTGATTACTAGGGTTCAAGGTATGAGAAGGCTGTGTAATATTCTAGGAAACCTCAAGAACACTGAACACTGATGGGTATTTCAAAGCCAGGGATTTTGCATGGGTTATGGCAACCAAAAAAACTTCTGACTTGAATGCCCAAGCAGAAATTTCATTTTGGAAAGACCTAAGACATATGCTCTTTGATCTGTTCATCTGATGAAACATCTCTACCTTCACTACCTCCCTTCTCAAAGAAAAGATGATTTGGAAGAGACTGACTTTAGAATCTCTAGGATCTGCAGCCAGGGATAAAAAGAATAAAGCTGACCTCCAAACTCTTGGTACCTATCTTTCCCAAGAATGGTTCTGGATTATTTTTTTTCACACTGTGCTTTTAGAGGAATGGGACTTTTAGACCTTGCTGCTGAGAGCAGCTGTATCATGCTCTATGAATAGTGAAGGTGATCTGAGAATGGTGACCACCAGTCAAGGTTAGATTCAGATGCTGTATCTCACTGTTCAATTGAGGTCTAGGTCATTGCTGCCTCTCAACAACTTCTTTCATGGCTGGGTAGTGGGCAGAATGCTTTGAAATAATAACAGCCAACATTTACATAGAACTTTTAAAGTCTACAAAGTACTTTGTGAACTTCACTTCATTTGCTCTACTCAGAACCATGTGAGGCCAGTTCTATTATAATCCCCATTTGGTAGATGAGGAAATGAGGCTTAGCAATGTTAAGGGGTTTGCCCATAATTATACGACTTATAGAGGTGAGGATTTGAATTCAGAACTCTCCTGATTTCAAAGTTTGTGTTTCTTCTACTATTCCAAAAGGCCTCTCAATCACAGTAACTATTTCCTTCAATTTTACTTGTCAAGGAGACTCAAAATAAAGGAAAAAAATCTGAAACCCTTCTTCATTGGTGAGTGAATGAGTGAATTCTTAGCTTTTGGTGTTTGAAGAAGTCCAGAGAGACTTTAGCCTTTACCAGGAAACAAAGCATGCCCAGAGGTATTCTTTGCTGCTGTTGGAATGCCAACTAGAAGCATAGAATTTTTGGATAAGAGAGAGATATGACATTTGACTCATTGCTCAAAGCCAAACATGACAGAGATTTCATCCCTTAATCCTCTCAGAAAGGTAGAGTTTTACCATTCCTCCAACTCTCCATTTTTATTTTTCACCATTAGATGTAGCATCTCTTCGAGAAGGGCCCACAGGGGGCTTTCTGTTCTCCCTGACAGAAAGAGATTGTGAGGTTATTGTTTTAGCCATGAAGCTGATTTATAAGGAAAGAGATCTAATACCTTTTGGTATTTCTTTTCCTTCTCTTTCTCTTTCATTTCTTTTTCTCCTTCCTTCCCTTCCTTCCTTCTCTCCTTCCTTCTTTCCTTCCCTTTATTCTTTCTTTTTCTGGGACCACTACCAATGGACCTCTCTTGAGTAAGGAGGAGGAAGGGAGAAAGAACTTTCCATCTCCCCCTTTTTTTGTTCTCTTCATACATAAACTCCTAGATTTCTGAGCCCCAACTGCGAGAAGGGCTAGTCATGCTATACACAACATGACTAATGGACAAAACACAAGGAAGAGAATGTAGAGAGAACCTGTTAGGAAAGTGGGAGGAAAGGGACTGGTATAGAAGAAGGAAGGAAGGAATGAAAGAAGGCTACAATCATTCATTAAGTGCCTACTATGTGCTAGGCACTGTGATAAGCATTTTCCAAATATTGTCTC
The DNA here is from genome assembly GCA_028627135.1 of Pseudochirops cupreus. Taxonomy (NCBI): domain Eukaryota; kingdom Metazoa; phylum Chordata; class Mammalia; order Diprotodontia; family Pseudocheiridae; genus Pseudochirops; species Pseudochirops cupreus. The sequence continues at coordinate 89,838,644 of CM053581.1, read as the reverse complement.
ACTTGATTCCTACTACAATCTTGAGACACAGGGACTATTATTGTCCCATTTTATAGCTGAGAAACTGAGGCAGGCTGAGACTAAGTAACTTGCCCAGTATCACAGAGGGTATCTGAGGTCACATTTGAATTCAGATCTTCCTGGCCTACCAGTCTGTCCACTGCACCACCTAGAGAGGCACCATGCAGCGCAATGAGAATGGAACTTGGAATCAGTTTGAGGCAGGATTTGAGTCTTTGCCTTATCACCTACCAGGTGTGTGGCCTTGAAGAAGTTTTGAAGCTCCAGTTTTATCATCTGTAAATTGAGACTAATATTATACTCACTACCCCATAGAGATGTTCCTTGTAACCAACTTGTAACTGCGAGTAGTGTGCAAAGTATGGGGTAATATCTAAGTAGAAGGTATGATACTATCATATCTATCCCCTAGAACATAATAATGAATGCATATTTTCTGTTTTCTTTTTCTTTCTTTTTTTTTTCCTGATGCCCTTTCAATAAGTATCTCCTGAGGATCAGGTATGAGAGAAATGCATAACCACCGCCGTGATACATCTCCATCCTTTTGGCATATCTCTCCACCCTGGTGACTAGCGATCTATTTGTCCCCTCTCTTTCTGCGTCAGGCCTGGAGGTTTCTTTGCTTATTGCTTGGGAAAGTGCCAGAGGCATGTCATGTAGCAACCAGAGTCCAATAGTCACTCACTCAACAGGTTGCTTTATAGAAAGGTGATGCCTCCACACCCCTTATTCTCTCCCTCACCACTCACCCCTACCAGGGGCCAGAGCAAGGAAAGGAGACGCCCTTTAGGAAAAACAAAAGTCAAAATCTTCTGGAAGTTTGCCTATTCTTGGGATAATTTTGAAATTTATTTAGTGCTACTGAATATCCAATGAACCAAGATACTGTTGGAAGTACTGACTTTACTAATATCCCTAAGGCAAGTATTCAGTTTTATTTAGACTCCAAACTCCCTGAAGGCAGGGTCCATATATTCCCTGTATTTCTCCCAGTGTCTGTCATGATGCTTTGCACATAGTAAGATTTGTTAAATATTTAATGTTTGATTTAATTAGATTTTACCTTCCTTCATGAGACCAGATTGTGAAACTAGACCAGGATGATGTCATTCTCCTGATACAGTTGTACCTTCTGACTCCCTTTTGGTGGATACCAAGGCCTGGCTGCTGTTCAAAGGAGCAGCCATGGTTTGGATCTCTGTTCATTTGCCAGGTCAGCAGGTTTGGGAGGCTGATGATTTGGTGTCAGCCCTAAGCTGCTTGATCTCTTGTGAGTTGAGAAGCTAGCATGTTGCATTTAGAAAGTGACAGTCAGTGGGTTCTCAAAAGCAGTGGGGTACGGGTGAGAAGAGAATGAAAGTTATAACTGTCCCCCATGAGACTAAAGCTCAGATATTCATGCCAAAGGTTGCTAATCAGTAGTGAATAAGATCCCTCCCTAGGGATACTAAAAAAACATTATGGAAATGAGTTGCCAGGCAGCTAGGTGGTACAGTGGATAAAGTGCTAGAGTCAGGGAGACCTGAGTTCAAATCCAGACTCAGACACTAGTTGTATGACTCTGGGCAGATCACTTGCTCTGTTTGCCTATTTCCTCATCTGTAAAGTGGGGATAATAACAGCATCCACCTTGAAGGACCATTGTGAACATCAAATGAGATAATTATAAAGCACTTAGCACAGTGTCTGGCACATAAAAGCACCATGTAAATGTTATTATTATTACCATTATTAATATTATTATTCACCACAGTCAAATTCAGCAGGCTAATTAAATTCAATAAACAAGCTTCTACTGGGGGTCCTACCTTAGGTGCTGGTGAATATGCAAAGTGGAGATTTGACCTAATTCCTTCCTTTGCAAACTTCATGGTCTTGTGTATATGAGATGATTCTGTAAGAGAGAGTGGGGCACAACCCTGCTTCACTTCAATCCAATTCACATGCAAGTCCCATGCCCTGTGATGCCACCGGTCTGCTTTGAAAATAAGGGAGGAACATCAACAATAATACACATACACAGTTAGCTATGACATACAGTCAAACAGAAATCCTTCAGAGAGCCACAAGACGAGGTTCTTTGTGCAGCTGGAATGAGCAGATTGTTACTGACCAAAGTAGACTTCCAGAGGAAGGGGCATTGGGGTTGGGCTTTAAAAGATGAGTTTGCAATGCTGACTGAAGTGAGCAGAACCAGGAGAACGTCGTACACAGTAACAGCCACAGTGTGCAATGACTGACTTTGATACACTTAGCCCTTCTCAGCAATGCAAGGCCCTAAAGCAATTCTAAAGGACTCATGATGGAAAATGCCAGCCACATCTGGAGAAAAAACTGTGGAGTTGGAATGCAGAGCGAAGCACACCATTTTCTTTTTTGTTTTGTTTTATTTTGTTTTCTTTCTCATGGTTTTTCCCATTCGTTATAATTCTTCTATGCAACATGACTAATGGGAAAATGTGTTTAATAGGAATGTATGTGTAGAGCTCATATCAGATTGCAAGTCATCTTGGGGAGGGAGGGTAGAGGGAGCGGGAGAAAATTTAAAACTTATGGAAGTGAATGTCAAAAACTAAAACTAAATAAATTGGAAAAAAAATGAGTTTGTGATTCAATAATCAAGGGAAGGGAGGATATTCCAGGCACAGCAAATACTGTGAGCAAAAGTGTGGTGAGAGTTGCGGGGATAGTTGGACTGAGGTATGAGAGTCAGTGAACTCAAGGGAGTATGTATATAAGAGGTGAATTGGAAAGTAGAATTCAGGAACTCCCGTTCATGCTTATAGCTTGCACTAATTGAGGCAGCAGGGCTCTATGTATCAAGATTTTAATGGCCTGATGGGAGGGGGCCCTGATGGACATAATAGAGCCATAGCCACTATGAAGAATACCTTAGAATTGCTGTGCATCTAGAGTAGTCGCCATACATATACTATTTGGGGAGAGCTCTTTGACCTGGTCATCATCCCCATGATATCTGTGCCCTCCATTTGCAATATTTTTCCCCCAGAGGGCTAGTGTTCTGAACATTGGTCTGCTTCTCATAGAGTTTACATCCTCTGTGCTCACTCTAGCTTCTACCCATGGGCTTCCACCCTTAGAGGTGTCTGATGCCCTAATTTGCCCTCTACCTATATGTGAGTCTTTAGGTCCTGCTTGTGGTTTAGACATCTGGGCCCATGGAGGGTTGTTTTGTTTTTGTTTCTGAGGAAGCTTGCTTTCCTTGTGGATACCTGAAAGACTGTATCCTTAAGCCTACATGGCTTAACCTTGATTAAGCCTACATTTACCTACATGGTAAATGATTTCGTAAGCTGTGTGATCTTGTAGAGATATCCTTGTCTCTATATGCAGAGCATATATAACTTATTTTCTGTAACTATAACTTATTTTCCTCATGTGTAAAATGAAGGAATTAAAAAGGATTCCAGTTCTAGAATTCTAGGATTCTATGATTTTTGTGACCAGTTAGCAAAGGTGGTCAATGATGAAGTTCACCTTGTTGACTGGTACTGGAGACATCACTGATATTGAGAATCTACCCTACCTAGAGATCTTAGAGAATGAGTGATAATAGGATAAATTGGGACTCTGTGGCAGTATAGACTGGGACAAGAGCCTGCATTTTGGCATAGAAATAGAGTAGAGATAAGTTTCATAACTTATCTAGGGCAAAAAGACTATAGGTGAACCTCTGGGTCAGTGGGAAGATCAATCCTGGTATCTGTTTTGGTTAAGCATTATGGCAGCAGATGCTACTGCTCCTTTATTGAATGGTGGAGTGGTCCACATGAGACCGTATCCTGAGCTGTTTCTCTGTGACTCACAGCTCACAGTCGAGAAGGAAGAGGCAGCATGTGTTTGCTGAAAGGCCAGCTGGGGTCCTAAGGAAAAGCATCTCATTCCATCCAACTAGATAGTGATGGCAGGTCTATTTTGGTAAGTACCTGCTGCTACCCAACTGGGTCCCTGAATGTCTGTCAATAGCCTAAATAAAGTCCCAACTGATCATATGCTTCTAGCTAAATTTTCCATTGGGAATGCATGCAAAGAGAATGAAGCTGAATCCAGGTATTCTTTTTCTTGTTACAAATGGAATAGAAAACAGAGGTAAAAAGTTTTGACTTCCCAGCATTAAAATCATGTAGATTCTGGCAAAAAATAATTAGCCACACAGCCCTAGTTGTTGATGTGTATTAGGATAGAACATATGAAATGTAGAGAAACATAGCTCCATTCAAAATGATTAAGACCAGTATCTCAGGCTCCAGTTGAGTGGGACAGACAAAGCCTTGCCCCTATGCCTTTACCCTCTGATAGAGAGTGGGCAGAGGCTGCTGTAGGGCTATATGGTGGAAATGGTTTAGGCAGCAATGAGCCATCAAAAGTATGAGTCTGCCCTAGATCACAACCTAGCAGGAGAAGACCAAGGGGAAATCAGAGTGTGTTGGCATGGAAATGTGCCTAAGGGAGAGAGGATATGCACATCCCTAGAGTATGTGTGGATGTGTGTGTGTGTGTGTGTGGGAGAGAAGTTAATTTTAAAATGGTGACACCCTCTCCCCCCACACCCAACCAAATAAAAACCCATCAGAAAGGCTTTCAGTTTTTGTTAATTATGAAATGCAAAGTTCTGCAGGGGACAGAAATCTCTCTCTTTGTTTTCTTCCTCTTCTTTTCCACTCACCCTGTGCCCCTCACCCCCAGTCTCCCTTACAGTTTCATCTTGAGGGGGTTCAATTTCCCTAAAAAACAGACCAGGCAAAACCATTTATTTGCCAAAGTTCTGGAGACTGAAAGAGACTGATAAATATAATAGCTAGGTGGTACAGTGGATAGAGTACCAGGCCTGGAGTAAGGAAGACCTGAGTTCAAATATGACCTCAGATACTTAATAGCTGTGTGACCTTGGGTAAGTCACTTAACTCTGTTTGCCAAGTTCCTAATTTGTAAATGAATTGGAGAAGGAAATGGCAAACTGGTACAGTATCTTTGCAAAGAAAACCCCAAACTTGGTCATGAAGAGTTGGACATGACTAAAACAGCTAAACAAGCAAAAAAATGCTAAAGAACTCATCTCAACCCCTCCTACTCAGTAAATTCCAGTGGCTTTCTATTGCCTCCAGAATCCAACACAAAATGCTCTGTTTGATATTCGAAGTCCTTCACAATCTAACCCCTTCCTACTTTTCCAGTTCTTTTTTTTTGCTCAGAGTCCTCTGAGAGGGGTGGGTACTACTCTTATAATTCCATTTTTCAGGCCAGGAACACTGAGAGAGAGTCAAACTTCAGAACAGGCTCACCAAAGATGCTTAGACCATAGCATGCTTACAATCATGAATTGGGATATTTTAATATGCTCAAGTTGATCAGATCATTGGAGATGTTAAATTAGGAAGCCAAATGCAAATGGAGACTACTTACTTTTTAAAAATTCCTGATTTGTATACGAATATGAATTCAACAGAAAAATGGGTTTATTATCACAGTCTCCTAAGTATAGAAATACAGCAGCCGTGTGAGATTGGTCATGTTACAGACATTGGCACAAAGTGTGACTATTGTAGGTTGCAAATATTTTGTGGACAAAGTCACTTTCAATTCAATTCTGCAGGCATTTATTAAGTGTCTACTAGGTACAAAACGATAGAGCCCTAGACTTGGAGTCTGGAAGACCTGGGCTCAAATCAGCTTAGACCTTGTAGGGTAGGCCTGGGTAAGTCACTCCCTTTGAGTCTTGTTTCCTGACCTGAAAAATGGGATTATAATAGTAGTACCCACTGTCAAAGAGTCATCTGAAGCTCCAGTGAGAAGATGTACGTCAAGCAGTTCACAAACCTCAAAGAACTATAGATATGTCAGCTATCATTTTGATTATTCATTCAACACCTTCATATTCTGCCTATTATCGCCTGTTCAGATTCCACTCGTTTTCTTAAGAAATAGGCCCAGCACTTCCTTGTTCTTTTAGCTCTGAGCAACAAAAAGGACTTATTATTTCAACCTTTTCCCTGGCTGACTTTCTGGATTCCTTTATTCATTCAAGAAATATTTATTGAACAGTGTATAAAACAAGTATTATGGGAGAGTTTCAAAGAAATCTCACCCAGTCAGTCAATAAACATTTATTAGATTGCCTACCAGACTGAAGGTCTACAGAGCCATTTGTGCTGACCTCATTGTTGTAAGCCTGTGAAACCTGGACAGTCTACCAGCACCATGCCAGGAAACTGAATTGCTTTCATTTGAATTGTCTTAGGAAGACTCTGAAGATAAGGTACTGGACACTGAGGTCTTTTCTCAAGCTGAACCCTCAAGTATTCAAACCCTACTGCCAAGGGCACAACTCCAATGGGTTAGTCACATTGTTCGAATGCCAAACATACGCTTGCCTAAAAGACTATTTTACAGAGAACTCCCACAGGGCAAGCGTTCACATGGTGGTCAGAAGAAGGGATACGAGGACACTCTCAAGGTCTCTCTGAAGAACTCTGGAATGCATTGTGAGACATGGTAGACACTGGCACAGGACTGCCTGGCATGGCGTGTCCTCGTCAGAGAAGGTGCTATGTTCTACGAGCAAAGCAGAATTGTAGTACCTCAAAAGAAACATGAGATGCACAAATTTAGAGACATTTCTACTCCAAATGTTCATATGGACTATTTGTGCCTGGTAGAGCCTTTCAAGCTTGCATTGGTCTGATCAGCCACAGTTGGACACTCTGTTCCTTGACCCCAACAGAGCGATGTCATTTTGGTCCTCTTCAAGAATGAAGGACAACAACTGGCAAGTGCGTACTATGTACCAAGCACTTAGCCAAGTTCTGGGGATACAGAGAAAGGAAAGGTCAGTCCCTGCTTCTAAGAAGTTCACAGTGCCTCCCCCACTCCAAAAAGCAAATAAATAAATAAATAAAGCAAGGAGAGAATAGGATCCATAGTTGAGGGTATTGTAGTTGATGACCCAGCAAAGGAGACTGAGAGAAATGAATGTTCAGGCAAAGAAGAGGAAAACTATGACAGAACACTGTTATGAAAATCCAGAGCAGACAAGGTATCCAGGAAGAGAGGGTGATCAACAGCAGCAAATGCTACAGAGAGGTCAAGAAGGATGAGGACTGAGAAAAGGCCATCAGATTTGGTAATGAAGAAACCACTTACAACTTTGGAAAGGGCAGCTTCAATGGAGTAATGAGGTTGGAAGCTAGATTTGAAAAGGAAGTGAAGGCAATGAGGGTAGGCAGCTTTTTCAAGGAGTTTGCTTGAGGAAAGAAGGAGAGAAATGGAATGTTCACTTGATAGAATGATAGAGTCTACTGAAAGTTTTTTTTTTAAAGGATAGGAGAGGGGAATGGCAGGGAATGAGCCAGTAGGAGGGAGGGACTGAAGGTTGGGGAGGCAGCCTGCCGGAAAACATGGAAAGGAATCAAGGAAGTACATATAGAAAGGCTGGCTTTAGTGAGGAGACAGGACTCTATCAGAGATTGGAGTAAAGGAAGAGAGACTTGGGGGATCTGGAGGGATTGTGAGATGAAGTGAAGGGGAAAATAATGACTAGTGTCAATATTTTTCACATGATCAGTATTTTGCACTGTTTTCTTAAAAAGTTATAAATGGTTCTTTTTTTTAAAAAAAGATGTACAGGTTTTAAAAAGTTTTCTGTCTCCTCAAGTGAGATCCAGGGACTACTTATTTATTTATTTATGGCAAGAAAATATATGGTCAATCTTATAGTTGAAGTCAATGGGAAATGAGCACTTAGCCTAAAATCAAACTTTGCCGGAATCCGAGGGTTTCTCAAAGTTAGGACTACCTGTAGGGCTATGAGATGGTCCAGTACTGATGCTCAGAAATCTTCAAAGAGCAGCTGGCTTCTTAAGAGACCTTGGGGCCCTACTCCAGCCTCTCTCCTACCCCCTTGGTCCTTATCTACATGATAAAGGACTACTATGCCAATCCTTATGGCTTAATCAATAGCTTGATGCCATATGCAGATGTGCAATACATTCCATGCTGGATTGTGAAACAAAATCTCAGCATTTTCTTCTTGCAAAATACCCTAAGTGCAGTGTGATCCTCAAGGAGATAGTCAGCTATGCCCTAATCATTTGAACTCTGCAGAAATGTGCCTGATAATAGCAATGCCATTATTTTAAAGATACTAATGTTTAATGTACAGTAATGAGGCCCCTAATGAGCATCCAAGTGAATGATGTGAACTTCAGCATTCTATCCCCAGAGGCACAGAAAGTATTGGTCACTTTGACACCAAATACAGACACAGAATTCCAATGACATAGAGCGTATATTCCTTAATTTTTAAAAATAAAATACATTTAAGAACTGAGGACCCACCAGCTTTCCTCCCTGTCACTTTGTTTTCATTTTGTCTTGAAACCCATTCATTCTGAGTGTGAGTGTGAGTACATGTGCACAGGTGCTTGTTGGGGGAAGCCAGAAGCCAGGGTTCATGGCAGATCTCTGTGAACTCACGACAGTGTAGAAAAACAAGCATCGAATTTTTAAATGGGTGAAAAAATCAGAAAAAAAGGCATGCATAAAGGATTTATCCTTTCCATGAAAAAATTGATTAATGAAATCTACTATGAAGGGGGTGTCATGCCCTTTAAATATTAGATTTCATTACTAAGTAGATAGTAGGCTTCTGTAAGGGGATATATCACCTCTACCTTCTCTTATGGACACAAATATTTCATGCCCTTGCAATGATCAAAGATGCAAATGCCTTAGGTAAGAGAATCACTGGTCAGGTGAAACATTTGGCTGGACAGATATATTGTTAAGAAAGGTCTTTTGCTGATAAAGGAGACAATTGCCCTTGAGGAAGAGGAGAGTGAAAGGGGAGAGAAAGTGTATTTATATATGTGTGTGTGTGTGTGTGTGTGTGTGTGTGTGCGTGCACATGTGCATACCACGTGATCTAGCTTCACATTGAGCAAGCAAGACAGATCCCTTTCATGAAAGGTCAGTATTGGTTTTCTATGTCTATATGTTATATTGGCACTAGCTGGACATCTTGGGAACATAGTTTACATTTGAGTGTGTAACTGATCAGTTGTGAAGATAGAAGAGATAAAGAATCTCTGGCTCTAAGGCCTCATACTCACCAAGAGTTAAGACTGGCACATTATAGTTTTTTCCCCTTAGAGGGCAATTCCAGGTGGTTCTGAATTTCAGAGTTGTTGTTGTTTAGTTGTGTCTGACTCTTTGTGACTCGATTTTAGGGTTTTCATGGCAAAGATGGTAGACTAGTTTGTCATTTCCTTCTCCAGCTCATTTTACAGATGAGGAAACTGAGGCAGAGTTAAGTGACTTGCTTGGGGTCAGCCAGCTAGTAAGTATCCAAGGCTGCATTTGAACTCAGGTCTTCCTGACTCCAGGCCCAGGGCTCTGTCTACCTTGCCACCTCACTGTACCAATACCCACATACATACCTAGCGTATGAATTTAATAATAGTAGCTTGTGTTTCTATAGCACCTACTGTGTGCTCAGCACTTAGTTAAGCACTTTACACATATTGTCTCATTTGATCCTCATAACAGCCCTGGGAAGTAGGTGCTACTATTGTCCTCTCTTACAGATATGGAACTGAAGCAGACAAGGTTAAGTGATTTGCCCAAGGTCAGCCAGATGGTGTCTGAGGTCAGATTTGAACTTAGGTCTTACTGATTCCAGGCCTAGGGCTCTATCTACCCACTGGGCCACCTAGTGAACACCCACTGTGTGCAAAATACCGGGCTAGTAAAAATAAACAAAAGTTAATTATAAAAACAAAACAACAAAAACACTGTGCTAGGGGGCTGGGAATGCAAAGATGAAAGCTAACAATAACATCTCAGCTGACAAGAACTCAATAGACTAATGACGGGGGCAATGCTACTTACACATGCATATATGTAAGATACAATGTGGGATCAGAGATCTGGGCCTGAGAGTTCCAAGGCCAACTATCTAAGTGATAGGGTCAAAAAGAGACTCAGCAGTTTCTTTCTTTTTTTTTTCCTTTTTTTTTTGGAGGGGGGAGGGCAGGGCAATTGGGATTAAGTGACTTGCCCAAGGTCACAAGGCTAGTAAGCGGTAAGGATCTGAGGCTGGATTTGATCTCAAGTCCTTCTGCTTCCAGGGTTGGTGCTCTATTCACTGCTCCACCTAGCCACCTGGAGACCCAGGAATTTCTAAGGAGGTAAAGAATACTTTTACCTGGATGGGGAAGAAGAAGAGAAGCTTCTAGGTGCCTGACCTGGACTTTGAAGAAAACCCTCAAGGCAGCAAGGGAAACCTGGAAGCAGCAATGTGAAAGAAGTATGATCTCTAAGTGGGTTTTCTACTTTTTGCTGTGTTTATGGGTGACCAGTCAATAATTCTAGAGCCCCAGAACGACAGAGATTCTGTAAGATGTCGTATTATGTCTTACTCACCATGGCACCTGAGCGTGAGGCCTGGTTCAGACTCAGGGAATGAGGTGCCTGGGCCATTCACCTGAATGCAGCTGTCAGAGAATTTCCATCTTGACTTAGTGGCATCTATTTAGACTTCACTTATGACAAATGGAAGCTTACTTCTAATTGGGAGTAATTAAAACCTTGAACCTATACAGTTTATCTCCTCTTAGGCACTTGACTTGAACTTGGTCAGCAGCATTGGCAGTACATGAAATGAGCGCTGCCCATATCCTGTAAATGAGCCGGTGGAATCTTGCCCACTTAACCATTTCCTTTCCCCCCTGTATTTCCCTTTAACCCCTTAGTGTGTCTATCATAACTCTTTTCTAAATCAGTAGACTTTGCCTGTGATCATAAAAATTCCTGGTTTTATCTTTATTACTGAAGGCTAAAATGATTTGCTATATATATTTTATATGAAAATGTGTTTTGTTTATAGCTCCCACAGTCAGGGCCCTTTTCCCCCTAATAAGCTCGTGTCAGAACTCCAACATGAGTTTCCCTTAATGGTAGCCTAAAGGACATATTTTGTAAAAATGAAAAATGAACATATTATTTATATATTGATAGTACAAAAAGCATTGATCAATGCAAAACAGGAGTGGGTTTTGTTTCCTTCTCTTCCCCTTCTTTCTCCCTCCCCCCTCCTCTACACTCAACCCTTACTCCAACTATTCCAAAAGGGAAAGCTAGCTTGCCCTGGTCAGGTGGTGCTGGGATTCTGTCTTTAATATGTAGCCTTCAACGGCTGAGCCTACAAAATGACTCTCTGACAGCCAGCCATTAATTACCATCATCTGAGTCTAATTCATTCATCCCTTTCCCTCTCATGTAGAGGGACAGCTAGGGCTGAGGGCACTCAGGGAAATGTAGGCATGATTCCATATTCTTTATGCAGAGAGGGCTGCCTGCGACTTTGTTGGATGCAGGGGCTTTAATTGAATTGGCTTGCCAATAAAGCTGTTGTCATTCAGTAAGTGAATTTGTTGTACTACTCGAACTGCAGCTGCTGCAGACAGCCCGGAATTTCCTGAAGGCAAGCCAGCCCCTCTGCTAGCCTAGCTTTAGCCTTTTGGATTGATCCTGAAGGCCTTAGAGGATGCCCCCTTTTTGGGGCTGGATTTGGCCCTCATTCAGATTCCAGGAGTAGATAGTGGACTCAGAAGAGTCTGGCAGCGGACAATTGTGTAGAGCAGGGAAGGCCCCAAGGGTAGGGAGTGCCCAGCCCACTAAGATGGTGTGTTATTTCAACCAACAGACAGACGCTGACCTTGGTTACTGCAGAGCTAGTCATGATATAGAATGCTTTTACTTCCTATTGTAAAAAAAAAAGAAAGAGAAAATACCACAGTTCATATATTTGCAGAATCCTGTTTTAAGAAGTCCGGCATTTAGTGAGAAAACAGGGCAGCATTAGAATTGACATTTGTGACAGGGAGATCATTGGGCATGGAATGTTCCAACTTCCCTTCTGATTATAAAACATAGGAAGATTGACAAGTGGTTTGATTTATGATGGCTCCAAAGTAACATCAAGATGAGCTAAAGTTTTTGAAGGGATTGTAGGACCGCTAAAAACAATTCTTCCTTTGAGCACACAGACTGCATGCACCTATATAGAATGGATGCCATGGGGTGAAGGGCTCTGTAGTAGATTTTAGAACTTTTTTTTGTATTTTTAAAATTTAAATTATTAAAAGTCTCTCTTTAGGCACTTCAGTCAGGAAATTTCTATGCCTTGTAATTTGAGATTTTGGAGGGGAGCAGCATGGTATAGTAGAAGGAACCACTAGACCTGGAGGCAGATTTAATAGTTGTAGTCAGAGGACCTGGTTATGAATCCTGACTCTCTTCCTTACAACCTGTGTGACCTTGGGCAAGTCATTTACCTCTGTGGACTTCACATCCTCATCAGTAAGATGAAGGGACTGACTTAAATGACCTTTAAGGTTTCTTCAAGTTCCTTTAACTTGGCTTTGAGTGTCTTTCCTTCAATTTGTAAAGCCTGTGATCATGAGAAGGTTACTTGACCGTTCTAAGCTTCACTATCTTTCACTGTGAAATGAGGACAATACTTAAGGATAATAGGGATGATAATATTTGCAATTACCCACTTTACAGATTTTTGAAGAAGTTGCTTTGTAAGTAAAAAATAATTATTATTGCTATTTCAACTTTAATGCTTCCCAGATTTGTGATTTCATTGGTGAATTTTCTTACACAAAATGGACATGTACATGGAGACAAACATCTAGAGGCACTGGAAAAAGTACTAGACTTGGAGTCAGAGGACCTAGGTTCAAGTCCTACTTTTTATTTGTCCTGTGTGACCTTGGGCAAGTCACTTAACCTCATCTGCAAAGAGAGTGGGTTGAACTAAATGACTTCTCAGGTCTCTTCAAGTTCTAAATTTGTGATCCAATCACTGTATATAATGACCATTAAAAGTATTATAGTTTAGTGGAGGATCTTCAAGAGCTACTGGGACTGAAAAATCCATTGCCCTATAATCACCCTGGTGGTAAGTCTCACAATGTAATAGAGTGGTTAGAGAGCCAGCCTTGAAGACAGGAAGAGCTGAATTCAAGTCCTGCCTCTGATATATACTGAACTGTGTGACCTTGGGCAAGTTATGAATCTCTCAGTGCCCTAGGCAACTCTTAAAAATTTTTTTTATTCAATTATTTACTTTTAGTTTTTAACATTCACTTCCATAAGTTTTAAATTTTCTCCCCCTCCCTCCCCAAGACAACTTTGTAATCTGATATGGGCTCTACACATAGATTCCTATTAAACACATTTTCACATCCGTTATGTTGCATAGAATTATAATGAATGGGAAAAACCATGAGAAAGAAAAAACAAAACAAAAAAAGAAAATAGTCTGCTTTGCTCTACATTCCAACTCCATAGTTGTTTCTCTGGATGTGGCAGGCATGGAATTGTTTTAGGTCCTCGCATTGCTGGTAAGGGCTAAGTCCATCATAATCAGTCCTTGTACACTGTGGCTGTTACTGTGTACAATGTTCTTCTGGTTCTGTTCACCTCACTCTGCTTCAGTTCGTATAAGTCTTTCCAGGTTTCTCTGAAGTCTACCTATTTATTCATCATTTCTTATAGCACAATAGTATTCCATTACAGTAATATACCATATCTCGTTTAGCCATTCCCCAATTGATGGGCATCTCCTTGATTTCCAGTTCTTGGCCACCACAAAAAGAGCTGCTATAAATATTTTTGTACATATGGGTCCTTTTCCTATTTTTATTAACTTTTTGGGATACAGCCCTATAAGTGGTATTGCTGGGTCAAAGGGTATGCACGTTTTTATAGTCATTTGGGCATAGTTCCTAATTGCCCTCCAGAATGGTTGGATCAGCTCACAGCTCCACCAACAATGAATTAGTGTTCCAACATTCCCATATCTTCTCCAACATTTATTATTTTCCTGTTTTTTCATGTTAGCCAATCTAATAGGTGTTATGTGGTACCTCAGAGCTGTTTTGATTTGCATCTCTCTAATCCATAATGATTTAGAGCAATTTTTCATGTGTCTATAGATAGTTGAATTTCTTCCTCTGAAAACTGCCTGTTCATATTCTTTGACCATTTATCAATTGGGGAATTACTTGTATTCTTGTAAATTTGGTTCAGTTCTCTCTATATTTTAGAAATGATATCTTTATCAGAGACAGTAGTTGTAAAAATTCTTTCCCAGTTTTCTGCTTCCCCTAATCTTGATTGCATTGGCTTTGTTTGTAATCAAAATGATCTATTTTGCATGTCATAATGTTTTCTATCTCATGTTTGATCAAAAATTCTTCCATTCTCTATAAATCTGACAGGCAAACTATTTCTTAATCCCCTAATTTGTTTATAGTATCAGCCTTCATACCTAGATCGTGTATTTATTTGGACTTTATTCTGATGTGCAGTATCAGATGTTGTTCTATGCCTAGTTTCTGCCATACTATTTTCCAGTTTTCCCAGCAGTTTTGTCAAACAGTTAGTTGTTATCCCAGAAGCTGGGGTCTTTGGGTTTATCTGGGCAACTCTTTAAGACAGTAAGTTGCAACCCTACCTTGGTAGAGGGTATGTCCTTACCTAGGATTTCCCTATAACAGTGGAATCTCAGGGCCATACATACCCTAAGGAATGGGAATCCCTTACCCTCTATTTCTATGGCCAGTCTGGTGATTAGTCTCTCTAAACTTAAAATAGATGGTCTTCAGAAAATAAATGCAGGATCCATGTTGGCCCTACACTAGAAGACTCTCTAGTTTGATAGCACATGCCACAGCCTGTCCTTCATTGGCCATTGCATTTGAGAACCCAGATTCATCTCCGTGCCATGAGGAAGCATCCAGAATTAAGACCTGAAAGAATTCGTTGAAGTGACTGAAACATCAGAGAACTTTACATTATTATCTAAGCAATTGTAGGACTTATGGTAAACTCCCAACTACTTATTGCAATTCCATATTAAGTCCTTTCACTTCTCTTTGTCCCTGTGGGTACCTTACTCTGAGGCCATTCTTTTGTTCATTAGCAACTCACTCAGAGAATAGGAAAGAAATTCCATGTCAAATATCCTCTTTGCTGGTGTTTTGAAATTACAGTGATCCACAAATCTTTTAAATTATTGATATTCTTCCTATTCCTTATCAGAGAAAACAGAGAACTAACTTGACTGATAAATCACCAGAAAGAATTGAGGTTTAGAAGAAGAAATCACTGTGGGTAGTAATGCCTGATGAAAGTCACTTTTCTGATTGCTTGTTAGAGTCCGATTTTTTTTTTTTTTTGGATTCAGATGAATACCTTCACAGAATCAAAGTTTTCAGAGTGGCAATGAGTGTTTTTTGTAACTTAGATTGTATATCGCCAGTTTTCTCTACAAAAAGATTCTTTAAGTTGGCAATTTTATAAGCATTGAATAAATATATTCATTTCCCACAAAGCTACTAGTAGTGAGTTTTGTTGCTTTTAATTATTTTGCCAATTTGATAAGTGTGAGGTGATGTCTCAAAGTTATTTTATTTGCATCTCTTTCATTATTTATCAAATTTTCTTTTCTTGAAAATTGTTCATATCTTTTGGTCATTTATTCGTTATGGACCAGCATTGGGGGGATTGCTTCTATGACTTTTAAAAATACTAGTTCCTTCTATATTTTAAAATTTGAATATTTTTTGGTCATATTTACTATAAGTATTTTCTCTGATTTATTATTTTTCTTTTAATTTTTTTGATGTATAGAAATTTTTATTTTAGAGTAATCAAGCACATATATGATAAACATAATAATTCCTTTCAAGTTGAATAAGAAAAAAATTTCTCTCCACAACTGAGATAAATACTTTATTCTAATTTCTTCCATCTTTTTCTAGAGTTTGCTTTTTAAAATGTTTAAATCTCAATTATCTGAACAAGAAGTTTAATGTAAGTGGTATAAAATTAATGATATAAAATTATTTTCTGCCGTACTGCCAGCCAGATTTTCCTAAGAAGATTTGTTAAATAATTCTTTCCTCAATTTTATTTTCTATAAGTTTTAAAGACTCTAGTATTGTGTACTTATATATGTAATCACATATATTTGTACATACACATATATAGTATATGAATATATATTGAAGATTTGTTTGCATAGATGAATCTTTGATCAGATGGATTTATACTAGGAAAGCAGGCTTAAAACTCTAAACTTAATAGCTTTTATTGATAACAAAAGTCACATTATTATATCAATAGTTGCTAAAAAAACATTTTTTGTTTGTTGAGTATTTTAGTTTTCCCCAATTACATGTAAAAACAATTTTTAATATTCATTTTAAAAATGTCAAGTTCCAAATTCTCTCCCTCCCTCCCTCCCCACTCTCATTGAGAAAGCAAGTAATTTGGTATAGGTTATACATATGTAGTGATGCCAGTATATTTCCATATTAATCACGTTGTGAAAGAAAACATAAACCAAAAAACCCAAGAAAAATAAAGAAAGTAAAAACAGTATGTTTCAATCTGTATTCAGATACCATTAGTTCTTTCTCTGGGGATGGATAGCATTTTTTGTAAGTCCTTTAGAGTTGTCTTGGATCATTGTATTGCTTAGAGTAGCTAAGTCATTCACAGTTGACTTATAATGTTGCTATTACTTTGTACATAGTACATGTCACTTTGCATCCTTCTATAAGTCTTTCCAGGTTTTTCTGAGAGCATTCTGTTCATTATTTCTGATAGCACAATAATTTCTGATAGCACAAATAATCACATACAACAATTTGTTCAGCCATTTCCCAAATGATGGACATCCCCTCAATTTCTAATTCTTTGCCACCAGAAAAGCTTCAGAGTATAGGTGCTTTTCCTCCCCCTCCCCCCTTTTGGGATACAAACCTAGTAGTGGTATTGCTAGGTCAAAGGATATGCACGATTTTATAGCCCTTTGGGCATAGTTCCCATTTGCTCTAAATAATGGTTAAATCAGTTTACAACTCCACCAACAATGCATTAATATCTCATTTTCCCACATCCTCTCCAACAATTATCATTTTCTTTTTCTGTCCTGTTAGCCAATCTAATGGGTATGAGATAGTACCTTAGAATTGTTTTAATTTGCATTTATCCAATCAATAGTGATTTAGAGCATTTGGTTATAGATAGCTTTGATTACTTCATCTGAAAACTGTTCATATCTTTTGATCATTTAACATTTGGGGAATGGCTCTTATTTTTATAAATTTGACTCAGTTCTCTATATGTTTGAGAAAAGAGGACTTTATCAGAGAAACTTGCTTCTAATTTATTTTCACAGTTGCACTTTCTATTTTCCCCTTCATCCTATTTCTTCCTCTGTTTATTATATTCTCTCTCCTTTCCACCTGTCTCTCCTCAAAAGTGTTTTTCTTCTGACTACCCCTCCCACAATCTGTCCTTCTTTGTATCACCTCTCTTCCCCTTTTCTGTTATCCCCTACCAAATTAGGTGTGTGCTATCCTCTCTTTGAGTCAATTCTGATGAGAGTAAGGTTCACTCACTCACCTCCCCCATTTTCTCCTTCACTGTAGTTTTTTTCTTGACTCATGTGAGGCATTTTGCCCCATTCTACCTTTCCATTTCTTCCAGTGCATTCCTCTCTCACCTCTTAGTTTTATTTTTTTAGATATCATCCCATCATATTCAATTTACACCTATGCCTTCTGCCTAGATATACTCCTTCTAAATGCTCTAATAATTAGAAAGTTCTTGTGAGTTACTAGTATCATCTTCCCATGTCAGAATGTAAACAGTTTAACCTTATTAAGTCCCTTATGATTTCTCTTTCTTGTTTACCTTTTTATGTTTCTCTTGAGTTTTGTATTTGAAAGTCAGATTTTCTATTCAGCTCTGGTCTTTTCATCAAGAATATTTGAAAGTGCTCTGTTTCATTGAATATCCATTTTGCCCCCTGAAGGATTATACCCAATTTTGCTGGGTAAGTGATTCTTGGTTGTAATCCTAACTCTTTTACCCTCCAGAATATCATATTTCAAGCCCTCTACTCCTTTAATGTAGAAGCTGCTAAATCTTGTGTCATACTGACTGTGGCTCCACGGTACTTGAATTGTTTCTTTCTGGATGCTTGCAATATTTTCTCCTTGACTTGGGAGCTCTGAAATTTGGCTATAACATTCCTGGGAGATTTTTGTTTTGGGTTCTCTTTCAGGAGGTAATTGGTGGATTCTTTCCGCTTCTATTTTCCCCTATGGTTCTAGAATATCAGGACAGTTTTCCTTGATAATTTCTTGAAAGTTGATGCCTAGGTTCTTTTTCTGATCATAGCTTTCAGGTAGTCCAAAAATTTTCAAATGATCTCTTCTGGATCTATTTTTCAGGTCAATTATTTTTCCAATGAGATATTTCATGGTTTTCTATTTGTTTTCATTCTTTTAGTTTTGTTTTGTTGTTTCTTGATTGCTTATAAAGTTATTAGCTTCCATTTGATCAATTCTAATTTTTGAAGAATTATTTTCTTTAGTGAGTTTTTGTACTTTCTTTTTCATTTGGCCAGTTCTACTTTTATACAGTGTTTTTCTTCAGTGAACTTTTGTGCCTCTTTTTCCATTTGGTCAATGCTGCTTTTCAATGCATTCTTCTCTTTATTGTTTTTTTTTTGGTACCTCTTTTACCATTTGGTCTAGTCTATTTTTTAGGGTGTTATTTTCTTCAGTATTTTTTTGTGCCTACTTTACCAAGTTATTGACTCTCTTTTCATTATTTTCTTGCATCTCTCTCATTTCTCTTCCCAATTTTTCCTCTACTTCTCTTACTTGATTTTCAAAATCCTTTTTTGAGCCCTTCAATAACCTGAGATCAGTTCATATTTTTCTTGGAGGCACTGGTTGTAGGAGCTTTGGCTTCATTATCTTCTTCTGAGTGTGTGTGTGTGTGTGTGTGTGTGTGTGTGTGTGTGTGTGTGTGTGTGTTTTGATCTGCCTTGTCACCATAGTAACTTTCTATGGTCAGAATTTTTTCTATTGTTTGCTCATTTTTCCAGTCAATTTCTTGACTTTTAACTCTTTGTTAAAATGGGGCTCTGTTTCCAAGGTGGAGGGTGCAGTGTCCCAAACTTTAGGGTTTTTGTCCAGCTGTTTTCAGAGATACTTCTAGGGACCTATAAGTTTTCAGTCTGTCCAGAGTGATATGATCTAGGAGATGTGTTTACTACTCTCCTGTCCTATGCTCTGATGTGTGAATCACCACAAGCACTCTTTCTGCCCCGAAACTGTGATGAGGATCCTTACTCTGATGCAGCTGCAAACTCTGGTGTGCTAGTGCTCCTCCTTGCCCTGGGACTGCCACCTAAGACTGCAACCTAGATCCAAGTATGGGCAAAGCAACAGAGTCCTACCTCAGTGCTAACAAAGAGACTCTTATAATCTTCTGAGTAGTTGTTCAACCTCCTCAATTGTTCAATTCCCTTACCATCGAAGGGCTGAGACTTCCAGGAGCTGCTTTTGCCTCTGCAGATTCAGAGGCTCCTGAGGCCTGCTCCTGTTTTGCTGGGGCCATGTCCATGCTGGCACAACCTGTGCTGAACTGTGGTCTACTTTCACCCAGTTGTGGTGACCTGCTGACCTTCTAAGTTGTCTTTGGCTGCAAAATTATTTCACCCTGTCTTTTTGTGGGTTCTGCCACTCTAGGAATTGTTTTGTGGAATTATTTAAAGGTGTTTGTAGGGCTTTGGGGGAGAGCTCAGGTGAGTTGCTGCCTTTTCTCTGTTGTTTTTGCTCTGCTTCAATGCTAAAAATTTTTTGACAAAATTCCACACCCTTTTCTGTTAAAAACATTACACGTCATAGGAGTAAGTGGGGATAGAGCAAAGATGTCTATTGTCACTGATATTATTTGTTATTATGCTAGAAATGCTAGCTGTAACAGCAAGACAAGATGGCAGGATTGAGGAACTATGCATAGGCCAAGAGAAAATAAAGCTATCATTTTTTTGATAGACAATGATATCCTCTATTTAGAGAATCCTGAAGAACCAACTGAAAATTAATTGAAACAATTCATAACTGCAACAAAGTTACAAGATAGAAAATAAAGTCACACAAGTCATCAGCTTTTCTATGTATTATCAGCAAAAGTCAGCAGGAAAAGAGAGAAAGAGAAATTCAATTCAAAATAATGATAGATGGATAAAATATCTGGGAGTCTGCTTACCACCACACACATAGAAACTATATGAATACAAGTATAAAATACTCTCCACAGAAATATAGAAAGATATAAATAACTGGAGAAATGTTCTTTGTTCTTGCTTAGGTTGTGCCAATATAATAAAAATGAACATATTACCTTAATTTATTTATTCAGTGCCATAACAAGTAGCCAAAGGATTACTTTATGAAGCTAGAAAAATTGAATTCATCTGAAGCAAACAAAGGTTGAGAATCCCAGGGGGGAATGGAAAAAAAAATGGGAAGAAGGGGGGGACTAGCAGTACCAGATCTCAAAGTATATTACAAAGCAGTAGTCATCAAAATTATTTTGTATTGATTAAAATATAAAAAAGTTAATCAGTGGAATTGATTAGGTACAAAACATACAGAAGCAAATGAATATAGAAACCTGTTGTTCAGTAAACTCTAAATACTTAGTCAAGGATTCATTATTTGACAAACAGTTGGGAAAACTGGAAATTGGTCTGGTAGAAATTAAGTTTAGAATAGCATTTCATTCCATATGTCAAGACAAGTTCCACAGGAATATATGAGTTATTTATAAAAGGTCACATCATAAATAAATTAGAAGAGCAAAGAAAGAAATAGCTTTTATAACTATGGAAAGTGGAAGATTTCATAGCCAAACAAAGGATAAAATTACGGAAAATGAAATGGATCATTTCAGTTACATAAAATTGAGAAGGTTTTACACAAACAAAAATCAATACAGTTAAAATTAGAAGGAAAAGTTGGGGGGAAAGTCTTTGCAGAAAGTTTCTCTGACAAAGATTTGTTATCCAAGATATGTTAGAAAATGATTCAAATATTGGAGAACAAGAGCCATTCCTCAATAGACAAATAGTTAAAGGATATGAACAGGCAGTTCTCAAAGGACAAAGTCCAAGCTGTAACTAGCTATATTAAAAGATGTTCCAAATCATTAATAATTTGGGAAATGTAAAATAAAATGGTATTATACTCATAACTCTCATTTTCTGTTCTATATTAAATGTGGATAAGTCATTTTTATTTGGTGTTTAAGTTCAGAATTTAAAAAGCCCCTTAGGACTTTCATTGGTATGCCATTTAATGCATAAATTATTTTGGGGAGAACTGTCATCTTTACTATATCAATCTAGACCATTCCTGAACATTGATTGTCCTTCCAATTGTTTGTGTCCTCCTTTGTTTTGGCCATTTTAATTTTACAATTGTCCTTAAAGAGGTTTGGCGTATTTTGTAGAGAGCTAATTCACAAATATTTTAACATTTTTGTTGTCATTATAAATAATGGTTTTATTTTGCTTTCCTGATTTTAATTACTAGTAAGTAAGAATGGAAATTTTATCTGTGGCTTAGTTTTGTGTCCCATGACTATTGAACTAATTTGTTTTATTCATTAATTTTTTAGTTGAGACAATGGGATTTTCTAGATATAGTCTTATGTCTGATTTGATCTTCTCATTTTCATGGTCAATCCTTCTAATTTTTTATTTTTTTTTATTTTTTTTATTTTTTACATTATAATAAATTTATTTTATTAAATTTTTTGAGTTACATATTTTCTCCCCATCTTTCCCCCGCCCACCACCCCAAAACAGCCATCCCAGTGTTTCCCCCCTTCCCCAGTCTATTCTCTCCTATGTCACTTTTTGGTAGGGCAGGATGGATCTCCCAACTGCAGTGCCTGTGTATCTCAAGTTCCAGTTGGATGTAGTCAATAATAATAATAATAATAATAATAATAATAAT
>CM053581.1:89775567-89816197 GCA_028627135.1 Pseudochirops cupreus | reverse complement strand
GCGCTCTCCTCCTCCCTCTCTCTCCCATGATCCTTCTTTACCCCAAAGAAGGTATCAAGGGTTTGGGAGCTGTTCTTACTTTGCTTTTTATGCTTATTCTTACTCATGGTTCTTCAGACCGTGATTTTTTTTTTTAAGTCTCTGTGGGGCTCTGCTTCCAGAAGGGAAAGCTCTGTCCCAAATTGCTGGGGTCCTCCCAGCTGCCGTAGCTCTTAGGGAGAGGCTGGGAACTCTTCCTATATACTTCCAGCAGACTGGATAATAAAGACTCCAAGACCGAGGCCCAAGAAGGCGATCCATCCAGGCCACTCAACGCGAGAGCTTTGGCCGAGAACAATCACTCAGTCCCCCTGCTGCCTGCAGGCCGGGATGGGAAGCTGCAAAGCTGAGGCGGGTGCAAAACCTCTGCCTTTTGCCTTTCTGCTCTGGAGGCCTTCCGGCTGACTGCTTACCTCCCCCTTTCACAAATCCCATTCACAGCTGCCGCTAATCTGCTCACCTGAAGCTTCTCAGCTCCTCCCGTCCAGCCGCCCCCGGGGCACAGCCGCGGCTTCAGGCCAGGCTGGTTTCGGTTCGCAGCGCTGATATGGTTCCTTGTGGCCGAGCTGACTTTAGTGGGAAGTATCTTTGTGTGCGTTTTGGAGTTCTAGGATTGGTTTAGAGTCCTATTTTATGGGTATTTTGGGGTGGCTATGTGAGAGCTGCGATGTGTTGCTGCTGCTACACCGCCATCTTGGCTCCGCCCCCCCTTCTAATTTTTTAAAATCTATTTTATGGTAACTGTTGGAATTTCTCATATCAAGCAAAAAGCACTGACAGTGGATATTCTTGTTCTGTATTTGTTTTTAGTGTGAATGCTTCTAATGTATCTCCAAAGCATCCTATGTTAGCTTTGGGCTTAAGATAAGATACTTTTTCTTGTGATGAGAAAAACTCTTATGTACTACTCTTTTTAGTGTTTTTCTTTTATAAAAACCGTGAATGAAAGTTAAATTTTATTGCAGGCTTTTCCCACATCTATTGATATCATTTCAGGTGGAGTTTTTTGCTTAATATATTTCATAATATTGACAGACTTTCTGATGGTAAAATATTTTTGCTTGCCTGACATAAACCTTACTTGATCATAATGAATGTTGTTTTTTTTTAGGGGTGGGGGTGGAGATGTATTTCTATGCTCTAAGAATGTTATTTTATTTAGGATTTTTGAATAATAATTTCTGAACAGAGAACATTCTCTTCATTAATGAAATTATTCTATAATTTTCTTTTTTAGTGTTATCTTCACCTAGTTTTTAAAAATCA
The DNA here is from genome assembly GCA_028627135.1 of Pseudochirops cupreus. NCBI lineage: Eukaryota > Metazoa > Chordata > Mammalia > Diprotodontia > Pseudocheiridae > Pseudochirops > Pseudochirops cupreus. The sequence goes on along the minus strand of CM053581.1, from coordinate 89,814,892 downwards.
GCACCCTCTATTGTCATGAAAGACATTGGGAAATAATCCATATTTTCCTCTATTTATAAATAATCTGTGTAACCAGGATTATTTGATCTTAGAAGACTTGTAAGAATTCTACTGAACCATTTTTAAAAAATGTGCTATTTCATTCATGGTATCATCCTACTTCCTCCAATATTGGTCTATTTAAGTTTTTAATTTTCTACTATTTCAATTTTGAGAATTTATATTTTTCTAGATGTTTATTAAATATGACACTTTTTATTGACCCTAGGATTTCCATATCAGCAAAATTCCATCTTTTCAATGTGAGAATATTTTATTGGTATTTCATTCACTTCAATTTTTGTGAATTTGTAGTTGCATTATATGCTTTATACCATTTTCAATTTTAATTTAGCTATGTCTTTTTGCCTCAGACATGCTTCTTGTAAATGATGTATTGATGAGTTTTGTTTCTTGATCCTATTGGTAATACCTTTTTTAAAAATTAGATGACTTGAGATCATTTGTGTTTGTTATCATTTACCTTTCATTTTTTTCTCATTGTTTATGGTATTGTCAAAAGAGAATGAGGTATATTTTGATCTTTTAAACATTGCAATTACTAGAACTCCTTATTAAAACAAACTGTATTTCTGATGTTTAGGTTATTCAATCTTACAAGTCTTTGAGGCTTAACCCTTTTTGTATTATAGATAGAGGAATTTTACTTAAGAGATTTACATTTTTTCCCTTTATTTTTGGTTTTCTTCTCTGTTTAATATTCTTTTCTTAGTAAATATACATACGTTTTACTGTTTCTTTTTTTCATGCTTATAATAATATGCATATTTATTTCAAACACTAGTTTCATTTCTATTACAATTTTTAAAATGCACATACTTTATTCTTATTTCTATTCTCAAATGGTTATGTGATCTCATCAATTTGGATGTTCTCTCCAATGATGTAGATCATGACCCTTATCCATCCCTGCCCATCTAGCATAATCTCTTTTAATAAGTTTTCATTAGAAGATCCAACCCAATTTATATCTATTCAAATCATATAATATATGCAACCTTAACTTGAAGTAGCACAAGGTTTTTAGTACATTATTATTATCCAAGTGCATCATCTATGTAGCTTTCAACTCAATTTTTCTATTAGTATTTTTATATGTCTTTTTACTTGTGATTTCTGTTGATATGTTATTTCAGGTCTTGTCTGTCATTGAAATTGATGCTTGTTTTAAAACCTTATGATCATGTATGCAAGGTATGCAATTTTTGAGTTCAAATTTAAGATGTGGATTTTGGTTTAACTTTGTTGTAATTGAAAAGTGTAATATTACTTTAAAATGTATTTAAATACATAGTTTCTCTTTTCTTTCTCAATGAGAGTAGAATTTTTTCTTTTCTTTATAACATTGTAGTTTCTCAATTATTTTCCTCAGTGAATCATATTTTGGCTTTCTCATTGCTGATGCTCTTGTCCTATGTATTGTCTCTACTTGCTAAATGTTACTTTTTCTTGTGTATTATGGGAAATTGTTTTTAATTAAATTTTTGAATATATAATAAATCTATACAATTTTGTGATTTCCTAAGTTTTTCCTTAATCTATTTTTGCTTATGTTTTTTTAAAATGGAAAGAATAGTACTTTAATCATTTTACCATATTTCTGATCCAATTTAATTTACCCTTTGGAATTTTTCCCTTCTTTCCATTGATGTGTCAACTTGAATGTCTAAAAAAAATGTCCCTTAAGTTTTTAATATTGCAAAATTTCTCTACTGAGTTATTATCTTAAAAAAACCCTTTTAATTCATTCCACTATTCTGGTTTGGGAGTGGTAGAAGAGGCAAATTTCAGGATTATAAACTGGGTGAGAACTGAAGATTCAGAGATCCCTGAGGGATCTGTTAGTTGTGGTAGTGGGAAATATAAGCAATTTGTCCAGGACTACAGCAGGTGAAGAATGGTTATTTCAGTCCTGGATTCTTTACCAAGGTAAGAAATTGCCCAGGAGGACTTGGCAGCCTGGATAGGGCGGAAGAGTGGCCCAAGGAAGTCTGAACCCTTTGTCTACTGTCCTGAGAGAGGAAAGAGCTTGCAGGAAGGTAGAAGAAGTGTTTGCTTCTGGTCTGGTGAAAGGAATAGTCCAGAGCATCCTAAGTCTTTCCTGAGGGTGAAGGTGCTACTCAAAGCAAACTAAATCTTTCTCAAGGAAATGCATACAAAACATGGGCCTGAAAAATCCTAAGAATGAGCAACAGAAGACTCAACAGCTTTCAGCCCTTGCTGGGGACCACTTTAGGGTGGGGATAAGAATGGTAAGCTGAAGAATAGAATTCCCTTATAATATGGGAGTTTTAAGAATGGAAAAGTAGGCAAATAATTCCTCAGACTTTGGTCATCTCTACTTGAGGTGAAGAAGGATGGGGGATGAGCCTCTTCTCAGTCTGGACTTGAGGTGAGGAAGAGAGACTTCCTTACTTGGTGGCATTTATGATACAGGGTGTGGTTTCTAGACCTGCATGGCCATGTTTAAGGCCTGCGTGTATGACAGGAGTTGAGGTGAGAAAGTGCCTCAAACTTGTAGCCCATCAACCCACACTGGGAGGGAGATAAACGTTTTGGATGACTTCCACCTAGGGTATTGAGATGGGGTAACGTGTGATTCAGTGCATGCTTACATTGAGGCATTCTTAGGTAGTAGGATCAGGCAGTTTTATGATAATATTTGTAGTCATAAGCTTACTCAGTTCTTTAGCTGGGATTTTTTTTTTATCATCAAAGGATTTTATTTTTTTAAATTTTGTATGTTCATCTTCTCTTTTTGGTGGAACAGGGAGGAGGTTAAGTAGCAATTTTTGAATCAGTGAGAGGATTAGGGCAGAACTCCTCACCTTTTCATCTCTCTACATCACTGCTGTCAAACTCAAATAGACATAGATCTTTGCAAGCAGCATATCAGAAAACCACAAATTGACATTATTTATATTTCATTGTATTTATATTTATTTGGTTAAACATTTTCCAATTGCATTTTAATTTAGTTTGGGCTGGGTACATTCTGGAGTAGGTTGTGAATTTGATACCTCTGCTCTATCCCATCATTTTCTAGGAAGACCCTTAGTTATACACCTAAGGCTACGGTGAGACAGTCTGGCTTAATGCATAGAATATTGGATTGTTATCTCCATCATTAAATCGTAAGCTCTTTGAAGGTATGACTTGCATTTGCCACTTTTTGTATTCCCAGTGCTTAGCACAGCCCCTGGCATATAGTAGGCATTTAATAAATGTATTGATTGATATTGAATGATTAATTTTGTGATTCTGGATGAGTCAGTTCTCTTGTTTCAGCCTCAGTTTCCTCATTTATAACATGGAGATAATACCTTTAATATTTATCTCACAGGGTTTTTGTGAAAATCACAAGAGATTATGCATGTGTATAAAACATTTTACCAACCTTAAAGTGCCGTTTTAATGTGAGCTATCATTATTACATTAGATATTTCTGCCCTACTGCCATCTTGAGTCTGGGCTGAAGGACTGCAAAAGCCATTGGGAAAGAAGGGAGGTCCTATGACATTTTGATAGCTTTCTTCTTTTAGGAACTTCCTGTTCATGACCTTTGATTGTCCTTACTTTATGCATAGGCATCTGAGCAAATGGAATTTCTTCCTTGATTTCTACTCGTTTATTATCTCTTCTGAATTATTGGTCTTTTCTACAGAAACTCTCCTTTCTTTATGATGTTTGCTAGTCTCCATGGTACCAAGCTTGGAAGCTGTATAGGGGCAGTTTTCTCCCCCCCTTCATTTTTAGTTTAAAGACCTCTTGGTCAGAATCTGGGAAACTGTTTTGTTTTTTTTTCTTACTCTCATTAGGTGCGTTTCATTCCTGCTCAAGGGCCCATCATTCCTATCTTTTAAGCCAGAAATTTTAAGCTCGGAAATACAAATCACATTCTTAGAGGCTGGCTTCTTAACTAGTTACTTACTCCTCTAATGCTCCTCAATTTTTCTGAAGCTCTTGCTGTGAATGAGCAGCTGGGATGAAAATACCACTTATAACCCTTCTTGACTTCTGAAGTTTTGTTGGACATTTCATTATCTATAGTCCTACCTTGTAGATTACTTTGGGCAGGATCAATAATGCCTTGAGTTACAAAAATCACAGGGAGCATGCAGAGGTTTTCTTCGTTGATATATCTTAGGTATTTCCCTGTCATGTCTTGAGTGTCGACTCCAGGAGGACAACAGACTTCTCAGTTAGTTGTTCCTGTTTATAATATGAAGCCATGGGATCAAATAGCAAGTGGTGGAACATCAAAAGATGTTCCTTGGGGTGGCTAGGTGGTGCAGTGAATAGAATATCAGCCCTGGAGTCAGGAGGACCTGAGTTCAAATCTGACCTCAGACACTTAACACTTACTAGCTATATGACCTTGGGCAAGTCACTTAACCCCAGTTGCCCTGCCCTCCCCTCTCCAAAAAAAAAAAGATGTTCCTCAATGTAACTGGTGCTTCTGTGACCTGTAGTTCTTCCTTAGAAATACCACATAGCTCTATGACTTTTACTTGTGGACTTAATCCATTAAAACTTATGAAAAATTCTAAAAACTATGGCCTAGATGACAATGCTAGCATTTTGTTTCAAAATGGTAGATGGATGCATTGATCCAAGGCAAAGTTTGTCTCCTGTTCCTTATAGATAACAAAATGATTTTCCTAAAGCCCATGTCTGACTATGGCATTTCTCTCCCCTACTCAATAAACTCCATCAGTTTCCCTATAACTATTAGGATCAAATATAAACTTCTTTGTCTGACATTTAAAGTCTTCTCTCTTTCTGGCCCCCATTCCCTTAATGTTCTCCCTCCTGGCTTCCTTTAATACTTAACTCAAACCCTGCCTTGGAAAGAGACCTTTCCCATTTCTCCTTCTTCTCCCCCATTTCCCTTCCCCTCCTCCCTTTTACATTGTATATATCTTGTATGTCCACAGTTGTTAGCATGTTGTCTCCTCTATTACAGTGTGAGTTCCCTGAGAGAAGAGATTGTGTTTTTGTCTCTACTTGTATCCCCAGCACTTAGCATAGTGACCAGCACATAGTAAGAATTTAATAAATGCTTGTTAACTGACTAACTCTATTCCTCAACTCCTAAACCCCAGATCTGTTTAAAATAATTTCAAAATTTCTGAAACTATGTTACTTTTAATTTTTTCTCTTGCAGGAGAGTCCTGGAAAATGTATTTTTTTTTTTAATTCCTTAGAATAAAGAAACTCTCTGAGTGTTTTCTGTTGAGTCCCAGGTCTTGCTCTTTTGGGGACTAAAGGTTCTTTCACACGCAATATGAATATTCTTCAGTTTCAAAATCAGTTAACAAGACAGTTAATTGTCATCCTAAGCAAAGTCAAAAATGATGAAATCTTTTGACATGTCATAGCAACACACCGAACAATTATAGGGCATTGCACAGTTGGTTTTTAATTTGTGACTCTTTGAGGTGACCTGGGTCTTTTCCTATTCTGACTCAGTCTCTGGACTCCTTTGACAGAGAATGTTGCAATGCGCCTTCCTGAGATCCAGAATTTCCACTTTGTTTCCCACACTTGGCACACACAATCCACAAACTAGTTACTCAGCCTCCAATGATCCTTTTCTCCTGGCCAAAGTTCTTATCCAGGTTGCTCCCAGGTATTGAAACTGATTGATAGTCTATCTCAACATGCTCTGTGCTCTCTGATTACATGCATGTCGCCCTTTTCAGCTGCAGACCCTAGTGATGTTTCTACTTTTAATATCTTTGCCTACCACACATTCACAGTTGTATTACAGGTAGGTGCTAAAAGTACATAAGAAATTTTTCACAAATCTCAACTTTTTTTGTACAAAAACATATTGAGGTGTGTCAATGGTTAATTTTTACAGATTTTTTTTCTCTTTGAGTGCCTACTTTGTATAAGTACACTATGTTTAGTGCTATAGGGGACATGTTCTTTGCTCTCAAAAGAGCTATCAGGTATGGCAGATAAGAAAATACACATGAATAACAGTAGCAGAAGGTACAAACCACTAAAGAGGTATAAACAAAGCCCTGTGGTCATCAGGGATGGAGAAAGTGATGGAGCAGACAGGAGACAGGTTTTGTGGAGAATAATAATAGCTAACACTTATTATATGCTGGGCACTATGCTAAGTGCTTTATAATTATTATCTCATTTGATCCTCACAACAACTCTGGGAGGTGGGTTATTATTCCCATTTTACAGATGAGAAAACTGAGGCAAATGACTTGCCCATGGTCACACAGCTAGTTTATGTCTGAGGTCACATTTGAACTCAGGTCTTCCTGGCTCCTAGGCCTGGTGTTCTACCCACGGTACCATTTTGAATTGGGCCTTAACAAATGGATAGCAATTTGACAGGAAATATAGGGAAGGGCAATTCATTGGGAGAGAAGAACATGGACAAAAGGTGTAGAGGTGGGAAACAGGTACGGTGGAGAAATACTGAGAAGTTCAATTTGGTTGGAGTTTAGGGTACATGTAGAGGAGCAGTAAATGAGAAGTATAGAAAGACTAGGAGACACATTGTGGCTAGGCTGGGGCCATATTGTATAAGGCTTCTCATGCCATGCTGAAGAGTATTTATTTGATAGGTAATGGGAAGTCACTGAAAGTTTTTTTTAGCAGAGGAAGGACAGGATTAAAAATATTCCTTACGAAGACAAATCTGGTGGTAGTTTGGGGGTGGGAGAGAAGAGTTAGACAACTATTGTAGATGGTTAGGCCAGGTGAAGGACTAAATTAGGGTGGGTGCAGGAGAAATTAAAAGGAGAGGACAAAAAAGAGAGAAAACAGAACTAGAGTCAGTAGGATTTGGCAACTGATGAATGTAGGTGTCCAGGAAGAGAAAGAGAATCAAAGGGGAGTGTGAGGTTTCAAGGCTGGTTACCTCTGGTTATTAGTCATTTAGGGATGGTTATTCAGGGTATGAATGAGCCTCTTGTCTACCCAACTACCATTTACCTAGGTTTCGCCCCCCCAAAGGAAAGCTAGGGCTAGGAGAGGAGGTAATATTCAAATGAGGAAAGATAGCTTTGATATAAAGGAGTGGTCCATGAAAGAGATGGAACAAATGTCAAAAAGTGGGTGTTGGACAATACCCAATGAACTTGGTTACCTTAGCCTTCTACCTTTTATTTGCAAAACAAACTAGTAAGGTAAACAAGACTGTTTTTTATTTGAGAGTCAACTATTTTCCAATACTAGGATAATGGATAGAGAGCTCCAGTCTTGAGATCAAGAATGTCTCTTGTACCTATTGACTGTGTCACTCTGGGTAAATCACTGAATTTCTCAGTTCCCAAGAAACTCTCAAGCTTTAAGTTTCAGAACAGGTAGCAACCTGCACTGGTAGAGTTAGTGTCTTCACTGTAAGTTTCTTATACCAATGAAATCAGAGGACCAGGCCAGAAAAAAGAAAGAAATATAATGAGTGTGCTAATTGTAAAGAATCCTTAACCAATTACTATATCTACTTAATAATAATAATAATAATAATAATAATAATAAGATATGTAAAAACAATTTAATTCAGGTTTCTTACTGAGTCAAGCTGGCCTTCCCTAAGTAAAGTCTGGCTGATTTGCAGTCTATTTTAGGGAGGAGGTATGGAAGAGTATAGTATATGCAAACACTGACTTTCTATGCACAAAGCTCAGCTACCTTCTCTGAAAAGTGAGGGACTGGACCTTGACATCTCTAAGGCCCCTTCTTTTTCTGACATACTCTGAGTCTGTGATTCTTCAGAAGAAGCTGGGTCTCCCCCTTCTTTTCTGGGGTCTAATGTGACCCCAAACCTATAACCTGATGTTTAATAAAAGGAAGGAGACTAGTGAAGACAGCATTAACAGAGCAGTGCTCTCTCAGTTGACTGTAGACTTGAAACCCCATTTTACTTGTGCTCTGATACCTTCAATGTAACCAAATTTCCCATTTACTAGAAAAATGTTCATCCCTCCCTTTCTCTTTCCCCTGCAATATGGATTGTTGTCATTGAACAGATTTGTGTTAAGCCATATTGATTCAGGAAATTTAAATGGGATCGTATAGGAATGTTTTCAAAGAATTATATGGAATTTTAGCCAACAGAATGGCTCTCTTTTTAAGGTCAGCTAGAGTGCCGATGTTAAAATGTAGCGTGGTACTTGGGAAATGGTCCTTTTAATGCCTTCCACACTGCCATTCCCAGGCTTGTTCAGGAAATGTAAACCAACATACAATGTGTGTTTTTATTCTCAAGCTCCATTTTGTGGGAAATTGAATGGGGCACTCCATCTAGCTGGTGTGGGGCTATAATCAGCATCTCATATGGGGGGTAGATGAAGCCATCATTAAAAGTCTTGTGAAGGTGGAAGGGGCTTCCTGAACTTGTGAGGGCTACTGGCAACACGGCCTGTAAGAGTTCAAATGCTCAAGGGGTGATGAAGGAAGTATTTCATAACAAAACTGGCTGGTAGGTTCCACATTGAGCTAAGAAGGGAGCCTGTTCCCTCAGTACTTACTGTTCTTTCTAGTCCAGTGGGTCAGTTTGTGCTATACCTCATCTTGTGGGATATTTTGTCTGCTGTGATGTGGTTTTCCTGTCTCTCTTTGCTGGACATAGGAAGATGTGGATACAAAAGGGCAAAGGACAGTTCAGAATCCTGAGGAAGCATGGACTGTGCTAGGGGACTAGCCTGGTTATCCTCAGGACCTCTGTACTACCTAAAAGGCATGTGGTTTGCCACTGGTCTTGTGTTTACTCAAAGTGTACATGCATGCAACGGTAAAATGGAACCCTATGCTGGGATGTTTCTGGAAAAACACTCATTCTGCTTTCTGGGTAACTTGTGTCCTGAGGGGTATATGTATATATGTGTGTGTATGTGTGTGCGTGTGTGTGTGCGTGTGTGTGTGTGTGTGTGTGTGTGTGTGTGTGTGTTTCTCCTGTGGTATGTTTGAAATCTCAGCACTGGTCCCATCTGTAAGTCAGCAGTAAGTGTCAGTGAGGATGGAAGGTTTTCCCAAAGAAGTGTTGGGTATGTTTGCGTTTGCATCTCATAAACAGTTGCAGTCTGGACGGTCGTCACAGCCACGTTCGGGCTGGAGGCTCTAAGTGCCTTAGTTTGCCAGCATGCTGTAACTATTTCCAAGATGAAATTAAAATATTTTGTAAACTTCCCATTGGATTAGGTCCTTTTAAAAAATTTAAATAAGGGATTGAAGAATGGGAAATTAATCTGGGAGTGTTGCTGGTCATTTTTTAATTCTACCTGAGTCAGACTGAGTTTGTGCAAACTGTGATTCTAGGAACAAGTTGGAGTACAAGAAGTTTGTAAATAAATGTGTTTACTCAACAAATGGATTCAAGATGAAACACTCAGCACTTCTCCAGGGCATTTCCTTTCCTGCCTGTTCATTTTAGCAGCTTGACCAAACTAATTCCCGTCTCTGAGCCTAATATTTAAATGAACTTCTGGCATCTGCTGCATTGTCTGCTCTTCTGGTTCCTTAGGACAGTCATTTACATAGATGCTGTCTAGCTTTCACACTAAGGGCTGATGAAAATCAGCTGAAGATCTCCATGGCTTTTCTGTCTCTAATTTGCAGCAAACTATAAGAGAATTTAGGAAAGCACTTCTCATCAGATAAAAACTAGACTCCCAAGTTTTTTTGTTTTTGTTTTTTTCCAGGAGAGAAAAAAAATGAAAATAACTTGATGATGTAAATGATGCTCTGAGAAATTAGCAATACCTTTACTAGTTATTAAATTATATTTCTGCTTGTGTTTCTTTGGAAGATTTTTTTTCCAATCAATTTCCAAGTTCTTGATAATCTGCTATGAAAGAGAAAGGTATTATGAGGAGATTGCTGTTGTTCAGTCATTTTTCGGGTGTGTTTGACTCTTGTGACCCTATTTGGGGTTTTCTTGGCAGAGATACTAGAGTAGTTTACCATTTCCTTCTCCAGCTCATTTTACAGATGAGGAAACTGAGGCAAACAGGGTTAAGTGAATTGCCCAGGGTCTCACAGCTAGTAAGTGTTTGAAGCCACATTTGAACTCAATGATATGAGTCTTCCTGACATAAAGGCCTGGCACTTTAGCTGACCACTAAAAAGGGACAAAGGGGTATATATAAGGTCTCTGCCCTTAAAGAGCTTGTAATCTAGTTGGCAAGGTAGACTATAGATATAGATAAAGCTAGAGATATATAGCTACATGCAGATAGAGTGTCCCAAAAGTCTAAATGTGGTTTTAAGCTATTAAAGTTCAAAATATTAAAGCATATGCCTCTTGGATATGAGCCTGGGGAAGTAACTCCTTCCTTCAGTACCTCGAGCAACTCTCTAGGACTATATAAGTTGAAGACCAAGTGATGATCATTGTTAGGAGAATGTGTTTTCTCACCAGGAATACCCTCTGGGGGTAGGGGACCTGTGGCCTCAAGGCCACATGTGGCCCTCTAGGTTCTCCAGTGCAGCCCTTTGATGGAATCTGTGAACTTTGGATTCAGTCAAAGGGCTGCCCTTGAGGGGCAGCTGCTTATACCAAGAAATCCTAGGCCTAGTGCTAAATACAAGGTATGCCAAAAGCCTTGGTACACTTTTAAAATTTAGAGTCATCAACCTAAGTTCCCAGGATCTGTTCCTCTCTACAACTTGACTCATCATTAGGGGTAATGCTTCTTGGAGTTGGTTCTTTCCTTAGGTGATTATCTCTCTGCAGCTTCATCTGGGGTGTGCAGTTTTAAAAGTATACTGAGATCTTGGGGATAGCCTACATTTAGGAGTAGATCTGGGTGGCATTGGTTTAAGGCATAGGTATCAATCACACTGCCCACGACACTTCAGGGTACAGCTCAAACCAGATTAAAATGTAATTGGAAATATTTAACAAAAGAAATAGAATAGAATAGAATGTTAACATGTGGTTTTTGAAGTCAATATGTAGCCTGTAAAGATCCTTTTACAGGGTTTAGTGGATTCAGTTTGATACTTTCAGTGTAGAGAATTCTTGGTATGGAAACACATGCTGCCAATCACCAACTACTCTTTGATTTCCGGTCTTAGAGACTTGTTTTTAACACTGAGGAGGTGAGAGCCTTACCTAGGCTCACATAGACAAGAGGCATCAGGAGGAGGAACTGAACTCAGGTCTTGTGTCTCCTTGGTTCCCAATCCATTATGCGACACAAGCTCTCAAAATATACATAGATGTGAAAAGATAATTCCAAATATAAAGTAGTTCATGAGGTTCAAATGAATGACATGGTGATAGAGAAACTGAATGTAAGAGCCCAGTGATGGGGGAAATCACTGTGGTTTGAAGTGGTAAAGGAAAGATTAAAGAAAAGGTATGAATTGAGTTGGATGTAGACTTGGGTTGATATAGGCAGAATTTGGCTATGTAGAGGGTAGCATAGAGGGTCCACATTGGGGAGTGGTGGCTGATAATGTCAGAAGCATAGTTAAGGGCTGCATTGGGGCATGAGGAGGACCTTGAATTCTAAGCTGAAGGAGTTTAGATTTTTGTCCTTTGGGTAGCAGTAATCAAACAGTATAAGTAGTACAGACTTAATGAGGATTTGCCCCAGGATATCAACCTTCAAGAGAGCATATTTCCTTCCAAAGAAAGCATACTACATCGCAATTGCAATACTGTCCCCATGCTTCACCTCATAGTCCTTGGCAAACTCGTGCTCTCACATGGGACAATTGCCCCCACGCTGCCAGTCTCAGAATGCTATTACTATCTTGTTTCCTTCCTAGATGCTCTTTCCTCTTGGCTGCCACAGAGGTAAGGGCTAGACTCTTTGGGGTTCAGATTTCCCCTTTCAGTTGTACTTTCTTCTCCGATGCCAATGTTGCCTTCCCCAGGTCCCACCTGAATTTTTCCCAGTTGCAAGAATGTCTTTTGCAATGCAAACGGGAGCTACTTGAGGACACATACCACCTAGCACTCTTGTGTTCTCTGCAACCTAGTTTGAAGTCTGTAATACATCTGAGTTGTGGAATTAAATTTCTCTTTCAGAATATTCCTCTGTGCCATGGGGATTGGCCCGTTAGCCTGAGAGAGACAGATGTTAAGCTGCTATTTTAAGATGATCAAATAAGCAAGTACTTATTGAGGGCCTATTGTACAAGGTAGTATTCTAACCCAATGTTGGGGAGGAGAGATTCACAAAGTCATAGTCACTACTTTTAAGGAGTTTACAATATAGTTGGGGAGAAAAGGTGTAATAAACGTGTGGAAAGCAAAAGGTCAGTAACAGTAGGGGAAGCATTGGATTAGAGGGGAAAGCATATTGACTCTGGAGTCAAAGGACCTAGATTCAGATCTTGCCTCTGATATTTACTACTTGTGTGACCTTGGGCAAATAACTTTACCTCCTTGGTCTTTAGTTTCTTCATGTATAAATGAGGGGGTTGGACTTGATGGCCTCTGAATTCCTTTCTAGTTCTAGTCTCTTTCATGATTCTATGACTAAGTTCCATCAATGTCAAAGATATGATGCAAGACATTACATGAGTAAATGCCATGAATTTGAATAAGGGAGAGAGACCATTGTGGGCCGTGGTGATCTGTGAAAGCTCCATGGAGGAAGAACTTGAGTGGACCTCAAAAAATGGAAAGGATTTGAATTGGTCAAGAGGGAGGAATGAGGAGGTTCTGGAGCTAAAACCGGGTAGATAGGTTTTATCTAGGTAAGGGGATAGGTGAAGCCAGAAGTTAACATTGTGACTAAGTACACACCAATGAAATAAGCTTTATTTGGACTCTTCCTGGGATATTGGCCTCCCTTTCCTTTTAACATTCCCAACTCACTCCCACGCTGGATGGTTGGGCACCCACAGGATAGCTGCTACCTTGGATTCTATGGGTGACTCCTATTACTTTAGTGCAAGAGCCTCATCCAGTAGGCTTCTCATTAACAATCATCTAATAGGCTCGATTAGCTCTTATCAAAGGCATTTTTTCAAATAGTATAGGAAGAGTAGTAGTTAGAATACATTACTCCCATAAATCTGGGAGCACAGTCTCCCACAAAAATGCAGTACTCATGGGAAGAATGAAATCAAATTTAGAGTATAGTGACGGTGACATAGGATTCACATACGGTAAAGGTAAATCATAACTCTATACTGTGGGACCCAGAAATCCTGTCTTCTAAAGATGTTTCTTCTTCAGAGGAAGCTGGTAGCCCAATGGAGAGAGCACTGGGCCTGGAGTCAGGAAGACCTGAGTTTAAATCTGACCTCAGACAACTTAGCTGCTGTGTGACCCTGGGCAAATCATTAAACCTTATTTGACTGTTACCTCTTTTATAAAATGAACTGGAGAAGGAAATGGCAAACCACTCAGTATCTCTGCCAGGAAAACCCCAAATGGGGTCACAAAGAGTTAGACATGGCTGGAGGGACTGAACAAAAAAATCAGAGCTTGGATTTGGACCCATGTCCCCTGCATTCTATTAAGACTGGGAGCTCTGGGCCTTGGTCAGTTGGGCTCCCCTGCTGGTGCTCCCAGACTCAGACATGTGCTAGCCTGCCCTGGGCCCCCAGCTGGTGTGAACCTCTTCTGATTCCTGGAGGACCTCTCCCATCTCCTGGCCCTCATCCTGCTCCTTAAGATCTGGAAATCCTGGTCCTATGCCAGAATCTCAGGGAAGAGTCAGGTTCTGTTCCCAGTGGTCTTCACTGCCCATTACCTAGACCTGTTTACCAATTACATCTTCCTTGACAACACATCTATGAAGATGGTCTGCACAGCCTTCTCCTTCACCACTGTCTGGACGATTTTAGAGCAAGTTTAAGGTCACCTGTATCAGCAACCATGACACTTCTGAGTGGAGTTTCTTGTGATCCCCACAGCCACCTTGGCCCTTCTAGTTAACCATAACTTCACCCTGCTGGAGAACCAGTGGACCTTTTCCATTTACCTGGAGTCTGTGGCCATCCTGCTGCAGCTATTGATGGTGGGCGAGATGGGAGAAGCCGAGACCATCAGCAGCCACCACCTGTTTGTCCTGGGTGTCTACAGGATGCTATACCTGCTCAATTGGATCTGGCGCTACCAGTCTGAAGTCACCATTGTGGTTGGCCTGGTGTAGAATGTCCTCTACTGAAACTTCTACTACCTCTACATCACCAAAGTCTTAAAGGGGAAGAAGCTAAGCTTCCGTGCATGGTAGCTCCCAAGGGCATATCTGCAGCAGAAGCAGCAGTGGCAAGAGGAGACAGGCCACAGAAGCAGGGGTGGGGAGGGGAAGGGGAAGCCTGGGAGCTGCCCAGCCGAGGGGGTAACTTCTTAAAAGAATCAGTGAATTCCCATCTGCCTCCTCTCTTCCCCAGGGCTGGATGGGAGGGAGGGGAGGAGGGCATGGGACCCCCCCAGCCTTGGAAAGCAAAAGCTCAGGACCTTGGGCTCTTTATAGTGTTTTACCTTTTTGAGAAACAAAGATGAAATCTTTTTTTTTTGATTTGCTTGGGATTTAGATAACTCCCCATTTTTACTTCCATCATCTTGTCAGCTTCTGGATACCTTTGTTCTTATAAACTGTCTGGGGGGGTGGATGGGGAGTTCCCCAGCTGAGACCTACCCTTCCCACTGCCACCCCCTACCCCACGTCCCTGCAGTCTGTTTCCTCCTCCCTCCAGACTTTGCCAAACACTCAGCCTATTCTATGGCCAACAGGACCCCTCCTCCAGCTTTTTTTTCTGGAGAATAGGAGGAGCTGGTGGGGTGACTTCTCCCCTCCATTTTTCATCTTTTTTTGTCAGGTATTTTTTTGGTCCAGGGGCATGGGAAAGGAGGAAGTCATGTCCCATTTTTGTATAAAATTGATGGTTAACTCCTTGTTCACTTGAAATAAAGATGAAAATGAACTTTAAAAAAAGAATGAGAAGCTGTTTGGTACAGTGGAGAGTGTTGGTTAGGAGTCTTGATGACACGGGTTCAAATCCCCTCTCAAATGTAAGCTATGTGACCCTGAACAAGTCATTTAGCACCTACCAGCCTTAGTTTCTGCATCTGTAAAAACGGGGATAATAATAGCACCTCTGTCATAAAGTTATAAATGAGAACTGAATGAGATCATATATGTAACATGCTTGCAAACCTGAAGATAATATATAATTATCAAGGTGATCTCTAATTACAACAATAATATTGTTACTGTTATAACTGTACAACATTGTCTTGCTCTACATACATGGAAAGTGAGCCTCTAAGAGGTGAAGTGGCAGGGCCAGAACAAGCCGTCTTCAGGTTTCTGAAGCTTTGTCTTGTGATGAAGGGATTAGATTTGTTCATCTTGGCCCCAGAGTGGGTGGAAATTACAGAGAGTCGGGGTAAGCAAAAGCTTTCTAAGAAGTAGAGCTACCCACTGGTGGAAGGGGTTGCTGAGGGAGGGAGTGAGTGCAGTGCTCCCTTACTGGAGATCTTCAAGCCAAGGTTGGCTAATATCAGTGACCTCTGAGAACCCTTCCAATTGTGGCATTCTGTGATGACTTTTGGTCTAAGAATGGCACCAGGGGAAGGATCTACTATGTGCCTGGTCCTATGCTAAGCACTTTGTAAATATTCTCTCATTTGAGGCTCACAACAACGCTTTGAGATAGTGCTGTAATTACCCCCATTTTACAGATGAGGAAACAGAGGTTAAGTGACTTGCCTAGGATTACACAGCTTGTAAGTGTCTGAGGCTGGATTTGAACTCAGGTCTTCCTAATACCGGGCCCAGCACTCTATTTGGTGAGCCACCTAGCTTCCTCAATGGGAAAACTGAGCAGTGGCTTTTAAAGCAACAAGATGGCCAGATTGGGGAGTGGACCAGTGATGATGAGGGGACAGGAGGCAGAGCTGGTTGAACCAATGATACAGTTCCCTAAGGAGAAGATATGGTTTGACTCTCACCTCCAAGGGGGTTATGGTTCCTACTATTTGGTCTCCCTGCCTTAATTCTCTCCCTACTGCCAGCCAGCCTTCCCTCAGATGTCAAAGTAATTTCCCTAAATTATGTCTTAAGCTGGGGTTCATGAACTTTAAAATATATACAGACGTACATGTATGTAAATATCTATATCTGTCTCTCCACCCTCATCTTCTAGGGCAGATGTTCTTAGTTTTTTGTGTAATGGACCCCTTAGTCAGTCCGGTGAAATTATGGACCCCTTGTTAGAATAACAATCTTGGATGCGTAAGGTAAAATACATGGTATCACAGATGAAACCAAGTAGTAATATGTATGTAAATGCACGCATATATACAACATACCAGTTAGTTACATATACATATAGCTATACATGTAATATATGCACATACACAGACACCAAATAGTTATATACGTACCCACATGCACACATACACAATCACACACGCATGTATGCAATAAGATATCTATAATATTTTTGCATGTATACATATATGTATAAATGTACCAGTCATACACATATATATGTAACTATTTGTTTGGTGCATGTCTGTATATGTATGTTTTAATATATATACTTTCTATGCATATATGTATATAGAATACATATATACATACACATATGTGTAACAATTTGGTTTCCTTTGAGATGCTGTATATTTTATCTCATGCATCTGAGAATGGTATTCTGACAAAGGATCCATGAGATTCACCAGACTGCCAAAGTGGTCCATTACATAAAAAAACTAAGAATCCTCTCCCTAGAAGATGAGGCCAGAAGAGATGAATTCTCCAAGGGAGACAAACTGGGGTGAATGGAATGGAGGGAAGGATAGATGCATTGAATGGTGGACAAGGTTAATTCAGGAGTTCATGTCTGATGGCTTCTATCTGCCAAATAGCATTAAGGCCTACTTGAAGTTGGAGATGATGTATTTGAAGCAGTCCAGGCCTCCTTGCTTCTGGATCTTTTTCCAAGTGATGCTCTGTAATCTGGGGATAGAGCAAGAATGGAAAAAGTAGATGGTGGGAGTGGTCTAGGCCTAGATATTAGCAAGGTTGCAGTTTAAGGTGGGAGTGTAGGGTGTGACGAGGGCTACTTTTAAGTGGCTGATAAGTTTGCACTGAGCAGAGAGTTGTGTAGTCAGAAGGTGCTTAATTATCTTTGTCTCCACAATTAGCCCATAGATGGTTAGCCTGGGAGAGGTTAGGTCAGGAGTGGTGAACCTGCTGCCTTGAGACCACGTGTGGCCCTCTAGGTCCTCAAGTGTGGCCCTTTGACTGAATCCCCTTAGGGGTTTTGTTCTGTGAAGTTTCGAAGTGTGTGTGTGTGTGTGTGTGTGTGTGTGTGTGTGTGTGTGTGTGTGTGGTATAGTGAAACTGCCCCCACATGACTTTGAAGGGTATAGCTTATGTGATAGTATAAGCTCTGAGTTTCTAAAACAGCTCTCCCTGGACTCCTGCCTTTCTGTTTCTTAAAGGGTTAGTAGCTGTGGATGGCCTAGATTCAAAGCCAAGTGTCATATCGGTGTCTGGCCTGTGAGTGAGGTATCACAATACTTACTTTATCTATTTGTTGGCAACCTTGTGGAATATTCTTATTAGGGTCAGACAGCTGGGCGAACTCCTGGGGAGAGGTCTGGGTCACTCCCTGCAGCTGAGGGCTCTCTGGGTGAGTTCCTGCTTTTGGTGGCAAAGGTCTCTCCAAATGAGTGATTATCTCATAACTGAACATCTGTATGAGGTAGGTTGAAGAAGCAGGAAGCCTCATGTACAAGATTTACATTTCCAAAAAGATTTATCAAAGGATGTTCTGTCCAGCTAACCAAGGCTTTAGCGGGGCCAGACAGCTCAACTGGGACTCTGGTGAGATGGCAGTTCTTTTAAGGATGGTTTCCCAACTTTCACTGGAAAAGCCCTATCTCTGATGTGTGTTAGAGATTCTCCCTCCGTTTGGGGGGACTCCAGTGTGGAGATTGGTGGGGAGCAGGTTTTATCTGATACTTTGGCTTACATATTGGTGCTTTGAGATCTCTAAGAGTACAGTCAATAGTTGAAAGGAGTGAAAATGTGATATTGAAATAATTCTCTCAAGTTTAGCTAATAAGGGGTCCCTCCATAATACTAAGTGTTATGGGCTCATTTGAACCTAGATCAACATTTATGTATGGAATTATTATTGGAAAAAGGAGAGACCTTGGTTTTAGGAGTGAAAGCAAGAAATAATTAATACTTACAGGATACTTGCCTGGATATGGGCATGAATCTTTCCAGGGATTTCAAAAGTGCCAGGAGGATAGTCCTGGAATGTTTTTCGGAGTAAAGCTTCATAAAGGTGTTTCTAGCTTTCTCTCCTCCTCCCACCTTCCTTCATGGTTCTACATAGGAATGGTAACCTAGATCTATAAGGGGAGGGAGAATAAAATTCTAATACAAAAAGGGCCTAATGAGAAGAGAAAGGCCTTGGTTATGAATATAACTACATGTAAATGTTTGTATGCATGCCTGTAGCCTATAGCAGGCAATATTGATTCATTTACAGTTCTCAGAGTAAGAGAAGAATGCTTACAGCCACACAACTCTAAGAAGAAGAAACAAACCTGTGTGCGCACACACACACATGCATACACAACACACACACACACACACTTACACACTCATACATACTCACACACATCATAGAAAGGTCATAGAAACCTCAGACTAGACACTAACTAAAGAAATGAGGCAGTCATAGTTTGCGGAGAGGGGCCCACAATAACAAATAAAGTGTGTGTGTGTGTGTGTGTGTGTGTGTGGACACACGAACGCGGGGTGGGGGTAGGGGGAACCAGGGAATGTGGAGTGGGATTCCACCATCATCGAACTGAATATTTGTGTGTTACAAGCACAGCACTGTCAAGCTTTGACTATGTCTTTAGTCTATCTTCCCAATCCCCAGGTATACTGATAATTTCTTTCCTTTACCTAATGTTTTAGGAACCCTGTTGTTCTTTTTGAGCATGGCTTGGTAAAACGGTAAGTAAATTGGGAAGTTAGACCTTTCTTTCCTCTTGAAGCAAGTTCTTGTCTCTGTTTTTTTTTCCTCCAATAAGATAGCACTCTCTAAGTCATGTGCCGCCCATTATTTTACACAATTGTATACCATTTCAAGTATAGATAATCCTTGCAAGGAATTGAGAGGATCTTATCTTCTGAAATACCATTCCAATTTATTTAACATCTGGACAAATTAGAAACCAGAAGTCTTAGACCAATTTTTAATTTTTAATTTTTTTTGGCCAGGATTCTTCAGTCTTCTGTTTCTAAGACTGGAGTCTTTTTAGAGGGAGAGGAGGAATCAAAAGTGAATTTTCTTTTGAGACTAATCCAATTCAAGAAGAGAAATGGAGTGTATTTGCTATAATCACTTTCATTAGTTAATCTCTTAAATCATATCTTTGACCTAAATTGCTCTTTTTGTTGCTACTTAGAGGATTAATTAACAGTCCCACTAGACTGCAGACTCCTTGAGAGCAGGGACTATCTTTTGCCTCTTTTTGTATCCCCAGGGTTTAGCACAGTGCCCAGCATGTAGTTGCCCTGGCAAGATTCATGTCCGTATCCAGGCAAGTATCCTGTAAGTATTAATTAATTCTTGCTTTCACTCCTAAAACCAAGGTCTCTCCTTTTTCCAATAATAACTTCATAGATAAGTGTTGATCTAGGTTCAAATGAGCCCATAACACTTAGTATTATGGAGGGACCCCTTATTAGCTAAACTTGGGAGAATTATTTCAATATCACATGCATGAATGCTTTTTTAATTGAATTGAATTCAGAGATGAGGAAATTCTGGCCAGAGAGAGTAAATGACTTGCTTTTGTCCCACAACAAATTGGAACAACCCCCCACCCCCACCCCTTCCTTTAGCTTATCTGAACCTTATCTGCATTTAACTATGACGTACTGGAATAGAAGCCTCCCTATCTCTCTCTTCGTTCTCCGCCTCCTTCCTCCTCTCTCTAACAAAGAAAGAAATGCAGGTGTTTGTCTAGAACTTTCTGTTCTGCAAGAAAATGGCTTCACCGTATTTTTGTTTCACAAATACAATTACAATCTGATTCAAATGTTACAATAGGGAAGCGATGCCTGTGGTAAATAACTCAGAGTGACACACAGATGCAAATGATTGAGCTGTTTTTAATTTGCTCATGGTAATCAGGTAGGGGGAATTCTATATTTAAATATAGCCCACCATTTTGAACTAAAGTAATGTATGGTAATGCATTACTGAAGTTATAAATTTGTACCTCCCAAAGCAAGCAAATGCAAAAGTTAAGACTCTTACAGTAATGTTAACATATCCACATTGCGTTGCCCAGACTGTATAATTCTGCATCATAAATAATGGATTTACAAGCTTAACCACTATTCAGGAATATTACATATGTGGAATGTGGCTGAGTTAATGTCACTAGGAGACCCTTAACTTTTGTTAAGGTGGTTTCTCCAGCCCCTGGTTAGGCCCCATTGTGGCTGATTTGGGGAAGTTGGTGTTGCCTGGGCCTGCTGTTGTTTCAAGGAAGAGAAAGTATTTTCATCCCAAGTTTTTTTCAAGCTTCATGAGATCATAGAGAAAACATTATTAAGGTAGCACCTAGAGCCATCTGATTATTATAAACCTGGATGCCCTAGAAAGTATAGGATCTTTCAGGTGTCAAGACAGACTTATATGAAGTCCAACAGCAAGGTGGACTTGGCTTTTGTTGCTGTCACACCTCTAATGTCTGAACTTGTCCCATTTCTCTCTTCTTCTTTCTCATTCGCAGCCTAATTGTGGAAGAGTTGTGTGACTCTGACTCTAATTTCCACTGGAGGTAGGAAGGAGAGGCGACATCTTTGTGATGGGGTTGACTACATGTGGCAAATGGTAGATGATGTTGGATATTGAACATTCAATACCACACATTATGATTTTCTATCCTTCCTAAGATTTATGGCCTGTTCTTAGGTAGGTGATCTCCAAGGCTTTCTCACACACAGCATTCTTCAAGCTGTATCGTTGTAGTAGAAAATAAGCTCCTTGAAGGCAGGGACTTTTTCATTTTTAGTTTTGTATCTCCAGCACCCTATGTATTGTGCCTCCTACATAGGACATTCTTCTTAATAATGGCTGGATTTTTCTGATTTAATGCAGAGCCAAGAATAAATCACATTGGATGGGGAAGCCCCTCTCCAAGGTTTTTTATACAGGAATGATCTGGTTAAAACAAACCTCCAGAACAGCGGTTGGAGGCAAAAGTGGTGGGAGATAGTGGTTACTGGTGTAGAAGTGGGTCGGAGGCTGCCTGCTTTGCCCTCTGTGGGGAAGTAGAAGGGGCAGAGAGTCAGACTTGACATGCTCATACCACCACCTGCATGGCTGCTTCCTTCTCCTTTTGCCTCTGAGTCACAGAGAAGCTTTGACTGGCTGGTCCCTGAAGCAGTCAATGGCCTTCCAAATGGAGGGAACCTGCGGCCATCTCTTCTTGATTCACTGGAAGCCTCCGCTTGACTTTTATTTCCTCAACCCTCAGTCTAACTGTCACACGGATGTTCACACAAAGGGAGAGAAGTTGTCGGCCCAAGGGAAGTGAGCACTTCAAACCCTATCCTGTTGGACTCCAGTGTTTCTCCAACAAGCAGCAAAGCAGCTCATCAACCCACAAACATTTGTTAGGCCTCTCTTATGTGTTTAGGCCTGTGGTTGTTGCTAAGAAAGACAGACTAAGTGGGAAACACATTCTCTGCTCAAGAAGTTTATAGTTTCATCAAAGTCATGACATATGTAATTCTAAAATTGTGCCTTTTAGAATCTCATTTTCTAAATGGTGTAGAGACTAGGTTACTGGACTTCCAGGCAAGATGATTTAGGTTCAAATATCACCTCCCATATTTAGTAGTTGTGTGACGCTAGGCGAGTCACTCAAACTTTGATGGCCCTAGGGGCAGCTAGGTGGTATAACGAATAGACTCCCTGGAGTCAGGAGGGCCTGAGTTCAAATTTGACCTCAGACACTTGACACACTTACTAGCTATATACCCTTGGCTAAGTCATTCAACTCCCATTACCTTGCCTTCTCCCCTCCAAAACAAACAAACAAATGATAAAACTCTCATGGCCCCTAAGCCTTCCAGTTGCCAGAGAAGGTACCAATCTGCATTGGTAAAGGACGAGTCCTCATTGGAAATGTGCTATGCTTATGAACATAAAGTTTGTCTCTGTCTTTTTAAATTATTATTTTTTCAAATTTCAATAACTCATTATACTATGTGACTTAGGACAAATCACTTTATTTCTTCTGAAACTCCATTTCCTCATCTGCAAAATGAGTGGGTTGTATTCGTTGTCATTTAGTCATTTTTCAGTTTTCTGACTCTTATTGACCCCATGTGGGATTTTTGTTTGGCAAAGATACTCCAGTGGTTTTCTATCTCCTTGATGAGGTAGAACTCATTTTACAGATGAGGAAACTGAGGCAGACAGGGTGAAGTGACTTGCCCAGGGTCACACAGCTAGTAAGTATCTGAGGTCAGAGTTGAACTCAAACAGATGAGTCTTCCTGACTCCAGGTCTGGCACGCTATTCCCCACACCACCTAGGTCACCTATCAGATCCTTTCCTGCTCTACAGCTCTGTGATTATGTAGTTCTAAAGAAAGGAAAGCAAGAGGAGCTGGTAAACACTTTGAAGTTTTCATGAAGAGGAATTCCCCCAGTAGAATTTCTTCAGAGGGACACAGTTCCCCATTCTGGTGCCACCTGTTCAGATGAGAGCAAGCAAGAGAGGGGCCATGATTTATAGCAACATGGAGGAGTAGCCTGGCCACAAAGAAAACCAGATGTGTCTTTTTGAGTCCTCTGGGGACTTGAATCTGGACAACTGGGCAGCCCCTTTCTGAGGCCTCTTCCAGCTTGAGAGGAAACTCTAAATCTTGCTTCAGGTTGATAGCTTCCTTGGTACCTCCTGGCCTATTCATCCTAAAGTGGAGGGAACCTTTCTTCTTACACGTTCACATGTCTGCAACCAAAGTCACAAGCTAACTTGGGCTTGGGACTTTTGGTCGTGGCACATATAGCTGTGTGTAGGACAGGGCAAATCCTGTGGAAAGTTAGAAAATAAGATCATGCATTTTCATAGCAGCTTCTCTGTCTCTTACTTCCACTCATTCACAGAGAATTCAAGACAAGGAGAAAGAGAGACAGAGACAGAGAGACAGAGAGAGAGAGGGACAGAGATGGAAGGGGGAGAGAGAAATGGAAGGGGGAGATAGATACAGATGGGGGAGAGAGAAAGCTGAGGAGAGACTGAAGAGAGATAGAGGGGAAGAAGCGAAATGTCTAATTTAGGTAGAAGCATTGAATCTTAGAGCTGAGAAAAAAAACCCCAACCTTTTGAGGTTATCTACTCAATTTCCCTCATTTTATAGAGGAAGAAACTGGGACTCAAAAGTTAAATGATTCACCCAAAGTTATGTAGCTTGTTGGTGACTGAGCCAATGTTAGAAAATAGGTGTTTTGTCTCTAAGTCAAGAAGATTGGTATCTAGCAACAAGATATGGTGTAATGAGTAGACAGAGAATAGAGACTGAATTCTCATCCCTTTTCTGTTGTTGGCATTTGGTATGATTTTGGGTCCCTGTTTCTTCATCTGTACCATGAAGAGGGTGCTCTTTAAATGATCCAAGGTCCCTTCCAGTTCTGACATGCAATGATTCTTTTGAGAATACGTACTGAATGGGACATCATGGGAGACCTCGTGTAACACTGTATAACCTAAAATGTCAAAAGGAGTGTGTGTATGTGTGTGTGTGTGTGTGTGTGTGTGTGTGTGTAGGGAGAAATCACTCATTGATTTGTGGTTAATCTGAACGTTGAAATTTCAGATAAAACCCCTGAATTTTCTAAAAATACACCTCAGGAAGTGAGACTATAAGCTTCTGCATGTGAATCACGTGGTTGAGAGACCATAGGTGGGGTCCAAGTTGAAAGCTGCACCGTACAGTGTCCACCCTGTTGTTCTCAAAAGATGCAAAGTGACAGTCAGTCAACCAAACATAGGTTTTTTTGAGCTTATGCATTATTTCATTGGTAGAATTAGATTTCTCAAAGGTTGTCAACTCTTAGGATGTTAGTAGTTGGGGACTTTAGGTTTAGAGATTTTACCATCTTTAAGAGGCTCTAAGGGGCAGAAAAGAGAATGGAACCTAGCACTCTTTGTGCCCATATTCTACCACTAAGAATCTAGGATTTTGTGGTTAGGATTACCAGGCAAACCAAGCAAAGGAGTCTATTTTTCTCCTCCCTGAAAGGGGGTAATGAAATGTCCTCCTGAAGTCACCTGAAGGAGCTTTGCCCCCTTGGCTTCCCTCTCCTAACTTTTGCTGGATTGTTTGGGTTTTGTGGGGATAAGGTTACTTAATTACATTACTTCTAATATCTAACCAACAGCTTACTGGGTGCTGTGAAGGATGCAAAGCAAGTGCACGAGATAGTTCTTACCCTTAAGGAGTTTAGAATCTATTGGGGGAGATAAAGCTGGAAGGAATGAAATAAGACAAAATTTTGGATTCAGCTGTGATGCTGACTTGAAAGTTCAGAGAAGGAAGAAAGTGGCAAGGCTTAGAATAGTGAGTCATAGAATTTCAGGATGTTAGAATTTGAAGCGAGAGGAGTTGTTTTGTTCTAGTTAAGCGCAAAGCAGGAACTTTCCCTGCAGCATTCCTGATGAATGCTCTGCCTCTGCTTGAATACTTATAGTGAATGGACAGCTCATTACCTTTCAAAGTGAACCATTGTGGTTTTAGAAAAGAAAGATCTGAAGAATGGGTGGATATTGAGTTGACAAAGGAGAAGGGGGAGAGAGAGAGAGAGAGAGAGAGAGAGAGAGAGAGAGAGAGAGAGAGAGAGAGAAGGAACATGAGCAAAGGTATGGTGGGGTAAGTATGGTGACTTTGGAGGACAGTAATATGTGCCTGGTTGGAATGAAAAGCATATTGAGGACTTATCAGAAATAAGTTTGGAGAGGCAGAGAGAGAATGAATGGAATGGGGGGGGGGGGGGGGGAAACCAGCTAATTCCAGAGTCTGAATTTATTTAAAATTTTAAAGATAATGTAAATGGTGTCAGGTCAGATCAGACAATGGAGGTGAATGTCACCTTCTCTGTCAAATCTGAGTTTTATTAACCCAGCCTAGACATTGGTACCAAAAAAGAAAAGGGTGGGGGGGAGTCCAATTAGACTCTGGGAAAATGTCTTCGGGCTGGTCACAGATGTATAAGCAACAGACCAGGATCATTTGTCATATTGTGCAGCAAGGTTGAAAGGGAAATTATTTCCATAAATTATTGTACAGCAGAAAAAAATAATTTCAGGATCTCTCATGAAGATTAAGCTAATCAGACTGGCTTTTCAGGGCAGAAGGAGGTCCTCTAAGTCAGTGTGGAAATAGGAATATGTCTCTCTTGCACTTGTTTTGGGTCAGGGTTTTGAAAAATCCCTTATTCTCTCTAGGTGCTACTCAAAAGGTTACTGCTGACTTTCTGCTGGGACTGGAATGTGAGCCTGTATATCATAAGGTATAGCACCCTCTCTGTAAATGAGTAGAATATAAGCTCCTTGAGGGCAAGAGCTGTTTTTGTAACCCCAAGAAGAACCTAACATAATGCTTTACACATAGATGGTGCTTAATAAATCTTTGTTAAATTATTGAATCAGAAAAGTTCATTCACCATAAATTGATGTAGGGATCAGAGCATGGGTCAGACCTTGCTAATTAAGCCTTCATGTAACCCAAACTTGGAGTTTTACTGTTTTTTTTACAAGCAATCTCTCATGAATGCCTAGACTTCCCACTGAAGTATAAGTCATTGGTTATGTTGTGAAGTGAGTCAGATTTGTCTTTGAAGCTTTCCTATCTCACTGCTACCTTTATGCCCCCATCCCATCTAGTATTCCTGAAATTGCCATCTAGTTTGCTCTCAGAGTGTCATTGTTCTATTATTAGGACGTTTCACTTCATCAATTCAGCAAAAAGTTAGTGAGGACCTACTGTCTGCAGAGTACTGTGCTAGGTGCTAGAGTGGATCCTAGCTCATGGAGTTTACTGTCTAATAGGGGTTTAAGACCTAAATACAGATAACTCCAATAATGAAAAGTAGGCCAGAGAGATGATACTGAGCAAAATGAAATGTAAAGTGAAGGTTGTCAACCAGGGAGGTCGGGGAAGGTGACCTTTGAGTTGGGAACTAAAGGACAGGGGATATTCAATTATTGGAAATGGAGCTGGAATGGATTCTAGGTATAGGAACAATGTCAAGCACAGTCGTGGAAACAGGAGAGTGCAATGTGTATTAGGAGACTAGTCCAATTTAACAAGAGCTTAAGATACTTTGAAAGAATTTCTGTGAAATAAATCTGGAATGGTAGACTAGCTCCTGATGTTCAATAGGCCTTAACTATCCAGCAAAGGAACTTGCATTGTAATCTATCTACAACAGAGAGCCACTGAAGATTTGTTAGCAGAGGAATAATGTATGTAAGATTTGTCTGATGGCATTACAGAAAAAAGATTGGAATGGGGAGAGAAAAGACTCAAGATGATCTGTTGGGAGGTTCTCATGACTCCAAACTTCTCTAAAGCCTCTAGACTTCTTCTTCACCTCCTCTTCCTCATCTCTAACCACTTTCCCATCCTAAGGAAACCTCTGCCCTGATATCTTGCTCTCTTGATTAGTTAATTGCCTGCCTCCACCACTATTTCAGGAGAGCCTCCTGCCATGCTTCATTTCACTTGAATTTCCACTCTTTGGACTTCTTCACTTTACTAGCCCCTCCCTTTCCAGCTCCCCTTTATGAATGTAAGTCCCTTAGTGCACTTGCTTGCTTATATTGTACCCCTAATGCTTAGCACAATAAGGCACATAATAAGCACTTAATAAATGCTTTATCTATCATCTGTTTATTCATAATTCTTTCCTTCCTTCCCTCCCTCTCTCATCTATCATAATACTTCTTGTGCTTGGGTGGTAGATGTGGGACTAGAAGGGAGAGAGAGATTTTAGAGACGTTGTGGAATGGAATCAAGAAGAACTTAGTTGCCTGCATATAAGAGAGGAAGGAGAGGGAAGAGTTGAAAGTCTTTTTCTTTTGATAGAGTCATTCTCCTATCCAAAATGTATTGGGTGCCTACTATGTGCATGGTAGTATGCTAGGCATGGGAGGAAAGGGGAAGGAGTGAAGGGTGGGACAAAAATAAGATGGATCCCTTATGGCTGACAAATTTGATCCATGCTAGTGGTTCTCAGCCTGTGGGTTGTGACCCCTTTGGGGGTGGCCTAAGACCATTGGAAAACACGTATTTCCGATGGTCTTAGGAACCAAGACACCGTTCCTCTATCTGTCTCCAGGCTGGTCCACCCACATGCAGATACACCCATATACGAGTATTAAAGGGTCACGGCATAAGGGAGGTTGAGAACCACTGATCCATGCTAATCTAGAACTTCAGGTCCTTATCTCTCAATAATTTCTTTGGGTTTCAGTTTCCTCCATTATAAACAAAGTTGGCTTAAATGGTCCGTTGAGGTCCCTTCCAGTTCTGTGATTCTATTTCACTCTTCTTCATGTAATCCACTAACCAATTTGTGTTAATTCACCATTCTATGAATAGAACTTTGCACCTTGGCTCATGCTGCTTCCAGGGATGCCCTCTACCTGTTGATAACCTATCTGTCCTGCAAAGTTCAGCTCAAAGCCAACTTCCTCTATTAAACCTTCTCTTGTCATAGAATTTTACAGCTTGAAGGGACTTTAGCAGCTATCTAGTCTGAGTCATGCCCGAAAAGGAATCTCCATTATAATCTAACCGTCAAATGGTCCTCTAGCCTCTGCTGAAGACCTCCAAGTGAAGGGAAATCAACACTTCCCTAAGTAGCTTATTTCACTTTTTAGACACCTCTAATTGTTAAGATTTTTTTCCCTTACCCACAAGCCTAAATCTGCCTTTTTAAAATTATCACCCACTGTTGCTGAAGGGCAATCACATGGTGCAATGTATAGAGTGCTGCGGGGCCTGGAGTCAGAAATACTGAAGTTCAAATCTAGTTTGAAGACACTTACCAACTGTGTGACCCTGGGCAAGTTACTTAAACTTTTTTGCCTCAGTTTCCTCATCTGTAAAATGAGATGGAGAAGGAAATGGCAAACGACTTCAATACCTTTGCTAAGAAAACCCCAAAGACATGGAGTCATGATGAGTCAGACTTGAACGAAAATGACTTCCACACATTACTCCTTCCTAATTTTGCCCCTCTGGGGACAAAGAGAGGAAATGTAATTCCTTTTCAACATAATAGTCCTTCAAATACTTGGAGCTGGCCATTCTATTCTGCCTGGGTTTGCTCTTTACCAGACTAAATATTCCAGGCTTCTTCAATTGATCAAAATCATTCTTAATGAATTAAAGACTATTCCAATGTCCTTGTTGCCCTCCTCTGGATACTCTCCAGCTTATTAATGTCTTTCCCAAACTGTGGCATCCAGAAATGAACTTGATACTCCAGACGTGGTCTGTCAAGGTCATAGTACAGTATATAGACTATCTTCTTATTCTAGAAGCTATGCATCTCTTAATGAAGCCACAAAGCACATGACATTTTTGGCTAGCATAGCACACGATTGACTGAGCCCAATATTTTAACCAAAGTGTTGGCAAGCTATAACCTGAGGGCCCAATCCAGTCAATTGCGTGTTTTTGTATGTCAAGAATTAAGAATGGTTTAAAAAATTTTTAATTCAATAAACTTTTGTTAAAAAAAACAAAACAAAAACTGGACACATTCTTAGCTTGCAGGCCATACAAAAACAAGCATTGCCCTATGGGCCATAGATTCTTTTTGTATGTTGATCATCTAGTATGTTAGTCATCCCTCCTAAATATGGGTGAGTTGAGAATGTGTTTATCCAAATCATTGATAAAAATGTCTTCACTGTAGAATTCCTTCAAAGTTGATTTCCCTGAACAGTTTGGATTTTTCCATTTTCTTAAACTGTTCAGTACTCTGTACTTAACAATTTTATCTTATCCTGTAGCTATATATATATATATATATATATATATATATATATATATATATATATATATATATATATATATACATGTCTTATATAACAAGTACTACTAAATTATCATCTCCTTGAGGGCAGAAATTACCTCTTCATCATTTTGTCCCCTTTCTCCATTGCCATGGGCTGAATAGGGAGGACTAGCACCTCAGGTATGAGGACTTACTGAGTCCTTTTCAGAGTTACTCCATCCACCTTTGGTGTCCACCTATTACCCAACACTCACCTGTGGCTCCAAGAAGCTGCAGCATGTTGTACACAGTAACAGCCACCTTGTACCATGATTGAACTTCATAGACTTGGCTCTGCTCAGCAATGCAAGGATCTAAGAAGATCTCACGACGGAAAATGCTATCCACATCCAGAGAAAGAACTTTGCAGTCCAAATGCAGGTGGAAGGACTCTATTGGCTCTCCTTTTCTTTTGTCGTTTTGTTTTGTTTCTTTTTTCTTGTGGTTCCTCCCATTAGTTCTAATTCTTCTTTACATCATTACTAATGTGAAAATATGTTTAATGTGAATGTATAAATAGAGCCTATATCAGACTGCACACTGTCGTGGTAAGGGGGCATAGAGAGGGTAGAGGAGAAAATTCAGAACTCAAAATCTTATTGAAGTGAATGTTGAAAAATGAAAATAGATAAATTATAAAAGAAAATAAGGTAACTCTAAATAGTATAAAATACCTGGGAATATACCTACCAAAACAAACTCAGGATTATGTGACTAAAACCATAAAAAGCTTTGTACACAAATAAAATCAGATTTAAATAAATGGAAAATATTAATTTTTCATGGGTATACAAGGCCAATATAATAAAAATGACAATTATACTGAAAAAAAAACCACTAAAAAAAGAAGTTGTAGCATGTGCAGCATTCACACCCCAATAAAATTGTTCCTGCAAATGGGTTAAGCCAGGCTGAGGGTAACCAATGGGCCTCAAACCCATCCGTGAATTAGATGGATGTCTACCCCAAGCATGTGAATACTCCCCCCGTGGACTGGGTGGATAAGAACAACTTGTTCCAATAGCCATGAAGGCTGAAGCAGGCCCTGTGAAGTACTTAGGGCTTGTTCATACATTATCATCCACTTCATCCCAGGCCATCACCTGTCATTAACTTTTGTCCTGCCACTGGACATCAATTACTAGAAGAGAGAGTGAGGCAAATGATTTTGCCTCACTCAAATCTTACAAGTCGAGATATCTCTTTGAATATGAAGGATGAATGACAGCAGGTATTAAATAAATATGAATCAATGAAAAAGTATTTATTAAATGCTTATTCATTTCCAGGCACTGTATAGAAATATAAAAATGAAAATAGTCCCTGTCCTAAAGGAACTTACATTCTAATAGAAGACCGCACACACACACACACACACACACACACACACACACACACACACAAAATTGATGGCCAAGGAGGAATGTTTTGGAAAAGAAAGTCAGAGGAATGGTAATTGGAATCATTGAGTAGTTGAATCACATGTCCTTTCCAGGAACTGTAGTGCTGATTTGATTACTCTTCTCAGAGTGAGAGTTGAAAAGCAAGAGAGAAGAGGTTGATAATCACACAGTGACATCAAGTTTTCTGGGAAATTGTGTTCTGGGAATGGGCAAATTTTCACCATTCAGAAACCCAGGGTCACGGGGTAGAAATTTGAGTTCCAGATCAAAGGTAAAGACTGCAATACAAAGGATAGGTATAGAGATGATTAGGAAGTGGTATGGTGGGTTTGGTTCTATCAAGACAGGAACAACACTCATCAGTTAGAAGCCTTTGATCCCAGATTGTGAGGTAGAAACTAGAGTGTATGCGATATCATAGAGATGATGAGAAAGTAGCATGTTAGGTCTGGGTTTCTGCAAGAAAGAGAGAATGCTCATCCATCACAAGCCTGTAGTCCCAGAATAGGGACTGGAGCTCTGGGTCAGTGGTGGAGACTGGAGCAAGGGAGCATAAGGACTTCATTTTCCATATACGGGGACGTGGTCCTTGGGAAAGATCTAGTAGAAGCTTCTCTGTGTCTGTAATTATTTAACAATTATTTGTTAACTATATGCTATTTATCCCACTAACTTTGCTGTGACAAACAGCTTCTCGATAGCAAATTGAGGACCATGCAGTTTATCAAATGGCTTGCTTGAAATCCCTCTGAGCAGACAAAAAAGGCTATATTTTTGGTGAGCATAGTAGGGGTCCCCAAGCAAGCTTCTTCTCCAAGCGCCTTGACTTAGCCCATTGTCCAGAGAGCCTCCTTTTGTTTTTCAGTGTTTATGTAAGGACAAGTCACATTGGCTCTTGACAAGCGGCCTGTGACTCCATGCTGTAGTATCCTATCGACAGTTTTTGACAAACCCTATGGTATCACGTTTGCATAAGTAAGTTTGAAATGCCCTTTCCATTAACAGAGGAGCTCTGCTATTAACTAATTACACTTTGGCTTTTCCACTGCTTTGGTGGCTGTGCTGATGCAGAAGCTATAGCAGACATGGCGGCACTTGACTTATAAAAACAAGACTGTCTACTGCTTGTGCTGTTCTTTCCTGCTATTTAAAAAAAGTCTTTAAAAATCAAATTATTTGGGAAAGAAAGTAGACACTATAAAGAGGGTACTCACTGATGGACTCTCTCTCTGTATTTCTTCAGGACCATGTTGTGAGAGATGTGTAGCTCAGGTATTTTCACTTTATGAACCTTAATTTCCTCATCTGCAAGATGAGGGAGGTTGGCCAAGATCCCCTCCCAAGGTCTTTTCCAGCTCTAGATGCCACAGATCTGTGAACCTACAAGTTTTTGGAACTAGACCTTGGGTGCGCTATTGTTTGTGTTTTCTTTGTTTGTCTTGGTTTTAATTTTTAGAGAGACTGACCAGCTGATTAAAAAAAAGCATAGTTCTCTGGCAGTGGTTCTGGGTTCAAGCTCTGACCCAAATGCAAACTCATCGTAAGGTTGGTCCTCAAAATTTTTGGTCTTTGGCTCTCTTTACAATCTAGTATTGTATTTTTCTCCTTCCTCAGGGAAGATAACCCCTATCTCCTAACCCATTTCCATAAGAACTTGATCTCTGAACTTTCTTCACTAGTCCTACCCACCCTTTCCCGTCAACAAAAGTTGCCTATTAAAGGCTTAAGGGGATTATCTTTCCTAGGGGCTTTTTCTCTTTAAGTAGAAGACACTCAGAACACTTGGACAATCACTCTCAGTGAATCTATTCACCTCAGTATATTCAAATGTGTCTTCAGCCTGTTCTACTATTCTTCTCTCCAATTAGTATCCACTGTTTTCCTATCTACCTACCCATAGCTTCCCTCTCCTCCAAGGCCAAGTTCAAGTCAAGATTACTTGTTCTTGAATTACTTCATCTGTAAATGCCTTGCTTCCAACTAGATCGCAAGTTCCTGTATATAGTTTGTTTGTACATCTTTGTTTGCTTATTGTCTCCTCCATCAGGTTAGGAGCTCTTTGAAGGCAGGGACTGTCTTTCCTTTCTTTTTGTATTCCAAGGCTTAGAATAATGCCTTGGCTGAATAAATGTTTATTGGCTGAACAAGTTATGTTTATATGACTGTAGTGAAATGGTTGTGCTATAATAAATGATAACAGAATGGTTTCAGAAAAGCCTGGGAAGACTTATATGCACTGATTCAAAGGGAATTGAGCAGAACCAGGAGAACATTGTATGCAGTAACAACAATATTGTAAGGATGATCACCTGTGAACGATGTTCAAGGCAATTATCCAAGGTATTTCCAAAGATTTGTGATTAAAAATGCTATCCATCTCCAAAGAGAGAACTGATGAACTCTGAGTGTAGATTGAAGCATGCTTTGTAAAACTTTTTCTTGTCTTTTTGTGTGTTTTCTTTTGCAACATAATATAGACATATGTTTTTGCTAATATAGAAATATGTTTTTGCATGACTTCACATGTCTAGTTGAAATCAAATTGCTTGCTTTTCAATGGGTGGGGAAGAGGTGAGAATAAGGGAGTGAATTTGGAGCTCAAAATTGTAAACAATGAATGCTAAAAAACCATTTTTTTACATGGAGTTGGGAAATATTTAATGAAATAAATAAAAACATATTAAAGACAACAACAACAACAACAAAATGCTTATTGGCTTTATTGCTTATTGGTATTATTTCTTGGTGTAGTGAAAACAGCATTGAATTTGCAGTCCAGAGATCTAAGCTCCAGTCTTGGCTTTGCCATTTGCCAGCTCTGTGACTGTGGGCATGTCATTTCCCTTTTCTGATCCTTGGTACCTTTATCTGCCAAAAGAGAATAATAATCCTTTTGCTATCTACCTCAAAGACAAGTTATGAAAGAAGTGCTTTCTAAACTATAAATCTCTATGTAAATATGCACCATTTTTCTTGAAAGTACCTGGATGAACAATTAGTAGACACTCAATAAATAGTTGTGGATTGACTTAAGAAATTAATCTCTATGGGGAGAATTTGATAGGCTGGCAGGGGAGTGTTTTTTTGGACAAGGAGCTCCTGCTGTTGTCCCTCAGATTACACTAAGAGGTGGCCATCTACTCCTGGCTGCGTTTCTGATTGTCTGGACTGTGCTACCAGGCCACTATGCCCTCCTGGGTACCTTCAAGTCCCCACCACATACTTTCCTCCTTTAGCTACCTTTTCTTTGTCGGCTGCCTTCATTATAATAAAAAAGTTCCCTGAGGGCAAGGATTATTATTTTTTCCTTGTATTTGTATCCCTAGCCCTTAATTTAGGGCAGTGGTTCTCAACCTTCGTAATGCTGTGACCCTTTAATACTCATATATGGGAGTATCTGCATGTGGGCAGACTTGCCTGGAGACTGATAGAGGAGCTGAGTCTCAGTTCCTAAGACCATTGGAAATATATGTTTTCCGATGGTCTTAGGGAAACCCTGTGACCCCTGTGAAAGGGTTGTTTGACCCCCAAAGGGGTTGTGACCCACAGGTTGAGAACCACTGGTTTAAAGCCTGGCACAAAGTAAGAGGTGGACTGACTTCCCTAGCTATTTGACCGGAAGTAAGTCACTATACTTGGGTGTGTTTCAGTTTCCCAATCTACAAAGTGAGGGTGAAGCTTGCTCTATCTTATCTCTCAGGAATATGATGAGGATGTGTGAAGATAGCAGCCCAGAAAGTGTTTTGGGAAGTAAGAATGTCACAACACCACTAGCTAAAATCTTCTATTAAATGCATTGGCACCTTGAGTGAGC
Source organism: Pseudochirops cupreus (assembly GCA_028627135.1). NCBI lineage: Eukaryota > Metazoa > Chordata > Mammalia > Diprotodontia > Pseudocheiridae > Pseudochirops > Pseudochirops cupreus. The sequence goes on along the minus strand of CM053581.1, from coordinate 89,780,543 downwards.
CACAGGGGGTTGAGATGCTTTGGTGAAGATGAACACTCGGAGTTCTTGGTCAGTATCCCTAGAGTTATAACTAGGGTAGGACATCTAGGGCTTTGTCCCAGGCACCAATCTTGGTGGGGAGGGCACACTTTCTCCCTATAATGAAAAAGAAAGGATCATCCCCTGTGCCTTGCAACCTTCTATCATCATGTACTCTTGTAGAGTTTGGGGGAGAAGACAGATCCTGAGAAAAAGGGCAAGAGTGTGGGGTAGTGGGCTGCAAGAGGTTGGGGAAAGGGAGAAGCCACCTTCTCTCTTAGTACCAACATAACTACAACCCAATGGTCTCTTCAGGGGTGTGTGTATACCATCCCCAGCTCCCACACCGTTGAGCTGAGTTTTCCCCAGGTGTAAGTCATTTTAGTTACAATTCCAAATATGCCCAGTACTAGTCACTGAATGAGCTATAAAATGTGGTTATGTTTAGGAGCTGGAAAAGGACTTTGAGTAACATATTATCATGGAAGTATAATGAACAGAATTTGAAGACAGAGAAGCTGGATTCTAATCCCACATTTTATGCTCAGTAGCTGTGTGACTTTAGTCGAGTCCCTTCTCCCTTATAGACTTAGTTTCCTTAGCTACAAAATGGGTATAAGGGTGGGGTATGAATTAGAACTTTTTTTTTTCCTAAGGTCCCTTCCAAGTCTAAGTCTCAAGATCCCTTGCAAATCCTCAGAGACATTAGGAGATTAGGGAAGACTCTAGAGTTAACTAAGGGAAGCAGGGAGGGATTATGGTATGAGATGGTAGAAAGATAACTGTCCTGAATTCTACGTAAGACTGTGCCACTGACTGTGGAATTGTAGACAAATCACCTAATTTCTCAGGCCTCACTTTTTGTATCTGTAAAGTGAATGTGGTTAGACCAAAAGTTCTCTTAAGTCCCTTCCTCAATTCCATAGTTCTATTTTCATAGTTCATTTTTCTGGAAGTGGGTTGTCCAAGTTGCTGATCACATAGACTGAATTTGTTTAAGCCCAGGCTAGGCTCACTGGCTACCATCCAGCACCTGCTCCCATTGTGTCTTGGTGGATGTCTAAGGAATGTCATTTCACCGTTGATATTAGCCTATCCTGAAGTCAAACAGAATCAGGAAATCACAACTGCTATAATGGAGTCTGAAACGCTAAGGCCAAGGAATGATGGGTTTGGGATTATCCCTGTCATTGCTTCCTGCAAGTAGCACAGATAATTGAAAGATGGCTCTATTATCACTTTTGAATGAAGGAGGAAGTTGGAGTTGTTAGGAGTTTAGCCTGGATTTTTTTACTTAGGCTCATATGAGCTCTCTGCATGAGCACTGCAGACCCAGCCACACCTAATATGACTAAAGAACTGGTAGAAATGGCAAGCTTCTAATGTAAGAACTCAATAAGCATGTTGTGTGTCTTCGGTGGTATATCATTCAGCTCCAGAGAGAGGACCTGAGATGGCAGGTCCCTAAGTGGTAGGAGAGAGACAAAGAAGTCGAGTGAATCAGACGCATTCTTAGCTTTCTTTGCACATGTGTCCTTGTCTTATTATTAGTAAGATGCATAGCCCAGCTGAGTTATCTTCTGATCGAGTGATGTGTGAGCTACTGCAATGTAACTATGCTACACCCAGGACCAAAACTTTGAACACTGTTGGCTTGGTGTAACTGGAGGACTACTGAGGAGGTCACTTCTATAAAGCAAGCAAGCGAACTAAAGCCTCCATTCCAGCCTGAAATTCCACCATTAAATCCCGATTTTGGGGGACGGGGCCTCAGTGATTTTTGCCTCTATTAAAATGCAAGTGAGAGGGATAGGGAGCTGACTTCTGAATTAGAAGACCTGAGTTCAAATCTCATCTCTGACACATAAAGGCTGTGTGACCTTGGGGATGTTATTTAAACTTTCAGTGTTGCAGACATCTCTTTAAGACCATAACAGCAATGGCTGTTGTGCAATGTTAGAGGGAATTCCTTGAGCCAAGGAAATCACGAATCAGTCAGAAAAATAAATCTGTAAACAACTCTGGGATATCATTTTGAACTATTTTCATTTATCTCTTAAGAGTCAACCTCTGGGTAAGATACCATATTGAGTTATTCTCACTCATACCTCTGTATGAAGAGGTACTTGGCTTAGGTGCTGTAGTGGATAAGGGTGCTGGGCTCGGAGCCAGGAAGACCTGTGTTCAAATTCTACCTCTGAAACTAGCTGTTGGATCATGGACAAGTAAGGTAACCTCTCTGAGAGATACCTGAGGAAACCCCTTAGGATTTAGCTACTAGGTCAAGGTTGAGATTTTTAGTGGCTTGAGTTCCTAATGTTAAAAACATTCTCTCCTCACCCCCCAGCTCCAAACTGTGTGAATGAGATTTCTGGCCCCTTTCCTGAGAGCACGTTTAAGGTAAAATAGCTATTAGAACAGAAAGATCAACAGGATTATAGAATCACAGATTTTGAGCTGGAAGGTAATCTTAGAGGTCTTTTAGTCTAACCCCTCATTTTATAGATGATGATACTGAGGCTCAGATTTGCCTTGTGTTGCACAGCTAGTTAGGTGGCAGAAACATGATCAGAACTCAGGTCCTGTGGCTTGAGGTCATCCTCCTTCCCACTGAACTACTGGAGACAAAGAAAGCAGAGAGAAGGAGGGTATTGAAGACCAGCCTTGGGCTGGGTCTATACACTCCCACCCTTTATGTAGTCAGGTGTATGTGGCTGTGTATGGCTATGCACTTTTGGGTAGAATCTCTCTTAAAATCCATTGAACCTCTTAGTTTAAGTCTTCTCTTCCCGGAAGTTCTGTCCTGAATGAGGGCAGAGAAAGAGGCAACAGGAGCATTTGAGCTTTTGGTCAGAGGTTCCTACAGAGCTGCATTTCTGAAGAGAATAAGTTCTCTTGTTTGGCCCTTGGGCCAGGTCTGAATTCACATACACTTTACCATGGGTAGTCAGGACTCTGCTCTTCTTGCTTAATTTCTTTTCTTCAGCAACATATAACCCCCTTTTTCTAGTTTGCTAACCTCAGTGGTAGCTCTCACCATGTTAAACAACGGTCTGATTTGGCATGGAAAAAAGCAGTCAATTGTTTCCTTTAAATCTTAATGTTTTAGGCCCGGGGAACATTGCAAGTAACTCTCTATTTAATGAGAAGACTTCTGGTGAAACGTAGGTAAGATCTTAAAGACTTTAATTGCTCCCTGGGGAAAGCTGTCAGGGTTAAATAACCACATTCCAGTTGTGTACTGAAAGCAGAGTGCAAAAACAAAGCCAAAAGTGAACAGCGGACTGAACCAGAAAGAGGCACAAAATCTGGTGCATGAAACTTTTGAGAATTTGGAGAACAGTTTGCTCTGGAAGGGGGAGCTATCCATTTCCTACTCTACTTGGCATGTCAAATGAGAGCAATGCCCCCCAACCCTCAAATCAATGACCTGTTTTCTGGATGCCACTGGCAGTGTCCAAATTATAGCTCTTTTTTCCCCACTTCTTTTTTTCTGTCTATTCTCCTTCCTGAATCCCCAAATTCTCTTCTTCTCCCTTCCTGCCATTGGACTCTGCTATTGTTAAATAAGGGAAAAACCTTTCCTTTTAATTTCCTTTATCCACTTTTCATTCCAGTCAACTGGGCCCACCTGTTCTTCCCCAGCTACAAGATATTATAGCTCCTGACTCATGCCTTGTTCTTAGCCAGGACCTAGTCCAACCGTTTTATTTTCCTGATGAAGAAAATGGACCCCAGAGAGGTTTAGTGACTTGTCTGAGGCTGGGCAGATAGAATGGGTTAGAGATAAAATTTGAACTACTATCCTCTGATTCCAGAGCCACCCTCCTCCTTTTTTCCTCTTAGAATTCCTAGCTTCCTTCAAAGTTTAGCTCAAGTACTATCTCCTGCAGGCATCTTTCCCTGACTCTGTAAGAAATTGCTTTGTATTTACCTGGTATGTATTTTAAATTTACTTCTATGGGTACATGTTGTTTCCCTCCAATAAAATTTAAGCTCTTCAGGCTAGAAAGGAAGGAGGGGAACAAGCATTTATTAAGCACCTACTATATACAAAGAACCATATAAATATCTCATTTGATCCTTACAATAACCCTGAGAGACACATTACGCCCATTTTACAGGTGAGGAAACTGAGGCAGACAGCGGTTTAGTGATTTGCCCAGTGTCACGCAGCTAGTAAGTGCCCCAGGCAGGATTTGGACTCAGGTCTTCCTGACTTCAGGCCCAGAAGTCTTTCCACTGTGCCACCAGATGCCAAGAGAGCCTTTCAGATTTTGAACCTGTATCCTCAGAGCCTAGAGTAGTGACTGGTGGGGCTTAATAAATGTTTGTTGAATAAATGAAAAAGGTAACACACCTATCATGAGTTCTTCCTATTATATAGTAAGGGAGAGCCATCACACATTGCCAAGAACTCCAAGTATTTAGTTTGTCTCAAGGCTGTATATTGGTAATGGAATTTGGAGATGCCCCTGTATTGGTTTTTGGGTTGAGTGTTAAAACCCAGAGCTTGAGAATCCCACTTGTGGGATGGACTTGTTGACTTGAAGAGAAAGGGCTGAACTGAGAGGAGCCATGAATTGGGAGAGAGGCCCAAGACTAGAGAAGGCCAGAAGGACTTTGGGAGAGCAGTATCCAGTATCGTGGAGCCTGAGTTGCTGAGAGAAAGACTGCTGAGAGCCTGCTGGAGCTGCCCAGGACTTTGAGAACTGCCACCTGGAACTGCCAAGGACTGAGGAGGCATGGCTGTGATGCCAGTATTTTGTCTGTCTGTTTTGATGTGGTTTTGCCAGATTCACCTGATGGTGAAGGACAGTGTTGCTGTTGTAGAGGTCCTGGAACCTGGCTGTTGGTTCAGAAGCCCTGAAGAAGGATTTTCCTGTTGTATGTTTACAGAAATCCTGGAAGAGGGCCCTGCTGATGTTTTCAGGGGTTCTGGGACTGTTCTACAGGCA
>CM053581.1:89711558-89775067 GCA_028627135.1 Pseudochirops cupreus | reverse complement strand
CAGTCTCCATTTAAACTCTGTTCTTTCTAGATCTTTCTCTGAATGTAGGTATCTCCTTCCATCCTGAGACTTGTGGAGTTGTCTTATAGCTGTGCATTGCTGAGAAGAGTCCAGTTTATCAAGGCTGGTCATCACACATATGATGTGTCTGTGATTGTGTACACATTTCTCCTGGTTCTGCTCTTCTCACTTAGCATCAGTTTGTATAAGCCTCTCCAGGTAAATATGAAGTCTTATCTCCTCCCCATTTCCTATAGCACAATAATATTCCATTACATTCATATACCACAACTTGTTTAGCCATTCCCCAATTGATGGGCATCTCCTTAATTTCCAGTTTTTTGCCACCACAAAGAGAGCTGCAATAAATATTTTTGTACATATGGGTCTTCCTCCAGGAAAGCATTTTTTCATATGCTTATAGATATCTTTAATTTCTTCCTCTGAAAACTGCCTGTTTATAGCCTTTGACCATTTATCAATTGGGGAATGACTTGTACTCATATAAATTTGACTCAGTTCTCTGTATATTTTAGAAATGAGACCTTTATCAGAAACACTCATTGTAAAAATTCTTTCCCAGTTTTCCACTTCCCTCCTAATCTTGGTTACATTGGCTTGATTTGTACAAAAACTTTTAAATTTAATGTAATCAAAATGATCCATTTTGCATTTTGTATCATTCTCTAACTCTTGTTTGGTCATAAAATCTTCCCTTCTTCACAAATCTGACAGGTGAACTATTCCTTTCTCTCCCAGATTGCTTACAGTATGAGCTTTTATACCTAGATTGTGCAGATGGTGATGCCTTTGATAGAGATAGGGAAGTTTGGGAGAGGGGACTGTTTGGGGTTAAAGAGTTCAGTTTTGGACATGTTGAGTTTGAGATGTTCCTGGGACATCTAGTGTGAAATGTCCAATGTGCAGTTAGTGAGGCAGCACTGAAGCCCAGGAGAGAGACTAGAGGCTAGATATCTAAATCTGTGACTCAAGAGGACAATGATGATAATTATATCCAATGATGATAATTATATTGATGAGGTAAGCAAGAAGGAATGTATATAGAGAGAAGACAAGGGGACCTAGGACAGACTGAGGACCTCCTCCCCCCATCTCTACATCCTAGTTAGGAGATAAGATATGGGTGATGAACTAGCAAAGGAGACAGAACGAGGAGGAGATCCAGGACAGGGTAGTGCCATGACATGAATACTATAGAAGGGGCTTTTAGACCAGAAAAAAATTCCTATAGACCTCAGTGGTCAGAAAACACTTCATGGAGGAGATACTCCTGAATAGTCTTGATGGGTTAGTAGGATTCAGTTGAGGTAAAGAGAGTATTCCAGGTCAGGGAAAAACATGAGCAAGAGGTGCATGAAGTATGTTCAATGGGCAGTGAACAAGTTGATCTTATTGGACTATTGTGACAATATAGTATATGTAGATATGCAGGCACATACACACTTATCCACTATTCATTTTCTTTGTTCTTTTCACCCTAGTCACCGACATCTTCACTCTATTCATCCAAAACTGACAGAGGAAACCCAAGGACGTTGCGATGTGTCATAGTATCCTTTCTGGCTATCTGGAAAGTGGTCACCTTGTGCATATATATCACAGAGCCATAACTATAAATGTCCTTGGGGCAAGAGGGACAAAAAGAACTCTTGAGTTCAGCTAGGGGCAAGGCTAGAAGCAGAAACCTTAGGATACCGTAAGGCAGCTGCTGAGGAGGTTGCCAATGCTAAAAGCAGGAGAGCAGAATAGGACCTGACTGGAGAAGAGTTCATCTGAGTCATGAACCCATTACCACCTTGCAGCTTCCTGTTTTAAGCATTTATTCTTGGAAACTAAATTCTAATCTTATTTGTTTCTGTGTAGTAAAAGAAACTAAGAGTGCTCTCTGTGCTCCTCTAAATTTCAGAGCCCTAGGGCAAAGCTCTGTTTGCATCACCCTAGTTGCTACTTTGGTGGTCAGAAACCTTTCTTCCATTGTGATACCAGATTCTTTCCCTACCAGTTAACTGCTTGGGAAGCAGGACCCCACTCTCCAGCCCTCTGTGGCTCATTCCCTGACAAACCGATACTATGGATTGAAGGTGGGCTGTGCTGAGAGCTCTGTATGCCACATTCTCGTTTATTTTCACCCCAAAAAGCTGTAATTAGTATCAGCCTTGCTTTTCCCTGTAGACACAAAGACATGAGTAAGTGTTAATTTGAACATTTGCAACTAATAAATGGTCTCCCATTGGTCCACATGCAATGTGGCGGGTTTGAGAGACACTGGGTCCCTTGTGGTAGGTGCTAGGACAGAGGTTGAGAGTTTATAGTGAAGTAGGATCTGACTCTGGCTCTGCTTTGGAAAAGGTAGAGATTATACTAAGGCCTGGTAGAGGCAGTTCTGGCCACTAGTAAAGAGCAGGATGAAAATAAATAGTTTGAATTGGAAAGCCAAAGCCAAAGGCAAAGCTCCCATTTCAGAGGAGCTTCAGGCACATCTGGATGAGTTTTCCATTTCTACGGAAGTGAAAACTCACTAACTCTGAAAGAAAAGAATTTAAAAAATAATAATAACGAAACAGGCTACGTGGTCTCTCTCCATAAGAAATCCTTTCATACAGCATCAGCTTTCCAGCCTGGTGTCCTGACTCAGGCAAAATTTGCCAGCCTATATTCCTACACTTTTACCTGGAGCTCACTCGAGTTTGATTTTTTTTTAAGGTTGAGAGAATAAATGGTGGAAGAGGGACAAAGGAAAAAAAATAGCAAGTGGAAATCAGGTTTGTGAATGTATCACAATTAGATTGCAAAGCAAGCTTTCACAGGCAGTTTACAGTCCCTTCTCCCCCCCCCCCCCCACATTGTAGTTATCTTTTCTCACTCTATATTTTTTCAGCTCCCCACAGACAATTTAAAAATTGGACAGGGGAAAGACATCCTCAGTTTTCTCTCCTTTCAAAGAAAAAAAAGTTTCCAATTGCATTATCTGTTGCTTAGCTCATCCTCACTTGACCATGGTTTATTCATTTTGGTCTTATTTTACAATCCTTGGGAACATTAAAGATGAAAAAAGGATAGGGTAAAACCCTTTGTCCTCTCTGACTTTGTCCTTTTGTCTCCATGTTGTTCTCTCTCTCTCCCTTCCTCCTTCTCTCCTTCTGTGCCTTCCTCCCCCGCTAGACTCACTGAATACCCACTCAGCACCCAATCCATCTGTGTGGTGTTCAGCACCCTGGGCAAGCCACACTCCAATATCACACACAGCAGTCACGCCCCGGATTCCATTTGGAGTCTTGTTTCAGCACCCTTGGGCGGTGTGTGCACACAGAGCACCTGGGGTTCTTTCAGCTCCTTGGATGATCTTTTATTTTAGCAACCCTGGGCAAGGCCACAAACAGAGTACGGGCTCCAGAGCCAGACCTGACCTCTTTTTCTTTAGTAATTTGGAAAGGGGCATCTGCAGGATAGTCAAGTTTCCAGGCCAATAGTTTAAAGACTTGTTTTTTCTTTCTTTCTTTCTTTTTCTTTCTTTCTTTCTTTTTCTTTCTTTCTTTCTTTCTTTCTTTCTTTCTTTCTTTCTTTCTTTCTTTCTTTCTTTCTTCCTTCCTTCCTTCCTTTCTTTCTTTCTTTCTTTCTTTCTTTCTTTCTTTCTTTCTTTCTTTCTTTTTTTCCTCTTCCTCTCTCCCTCCCTCCATACTATAAACATCCTTATTTTTTCCTGATGGCATTTGAACCTGATGAAACGTTTTTCAGGAGATATTTTTGTTTTTTTTTTAAGGGGAAGGATAATGGTGATTTCTCCAACTCTTGTGGGTGGAATTATGGGTTAAAGAAGGTTGTTTACCTTGCTAGGGTCCAGTAAGTTGTTCTATGACACAAAATAATGCTGGAAATTCAGTTAAGAAAACCAAGGCCAGAAAGAGGATCATGCTTTGTCTCCTGCAATGACTCAGTGTCCTGGCTCTAAATAGCACAAAGGCCTCTAGGTCACTAGTCCCACTTCTCTAGCAGCTGGATACCACTGATAGGATGACTCACCTCTACATGAGACTTCTGCCAAGCCCTTGAGCATCAGAAGCTCTTGAATAGGGGATGGTTTTGGCCAATGGGAAGAAGGTGTGTGTGTGTGTGTGTGTGTGTGTGTGTGTGTGTGTGTGTGTGTGTGTGTGTGTGTGTGTTGGGGGATACTTGCTGCCCTTTTGAATCCTGGGCAGGATAAGGGGAAGGAGGCTTCCAAAAAAGAGTATTGTCTAGGTGGAAAGATGGTGCTTCAGTTATGGGAAAGACTGATCTCTCAAAGCTGAAAAGGGGTCAACATGAAGGGTTAAAGGGTGTCAAATGCTGGTGGAAGTTCTTATGTTTACTCTGGTTATTTGACAGGCCTTAGAGACTTGTGGTTAATATGGGCATATTAAGTGTGAGGTTATGCCTCGGACTTGTGGTAGGTTTCTCAAGCAACCTAAGCATTGCTGCTTCTAAAACTTGGATTTTACTGTCTAAGACCTTCCTCTCACCTCATTACTATTGGCAGCTGAATAGAGGAAGATATTGTCTTGCCCTCACCACCCCCCCCCTGAATAAACTTGGTGGCATGCTCTGATCTGGGGGATTTAACTACATGGATAGTTGGGTCACCAGTAGACCCAAGTGGCCAAAGTTAGAGATGAGAATTCTGAAGGAGGCAAAGTTTGCCATTGGTAACCCTCACTTCTGATTTCTGCACCCTTTCCTCCTTCCTCTTTGTTCCTTCCAGTGTCTAGTGTCCTTTTTGTGTTCTCCACCAATCAAACCCTGCTTTCAGAAGAGGATTTGAGAGACAATGTTTTGCACACTTTGTTGTTTGTCCTTCATTCTCGAGAAGGACCATGACATCAGGAGGGTGATGCCATGATTTGCAAATGAATTGGATTTGAGTGAGGGAGAGTTGTGCATAGTCACCAGCCTCAATTTTTCCTCTGGAGCCATCATGGTCCAGTGGCAAGATATAGATCAGGAAGACTGGAGATGGCCACCTTGCATGCTTTCAACCAGTCAGGAGATCTGGGTTCAAGTTCTGACTTGGGTACTTCCTAGCTCTATGACTATGAGCAACTCACAATCATCTTCTTTGATCTTCAGTTTTATCATTAGTAAGATGGGGAATCATAATATTTGTGCTAGCTACCTCCCAGGATTGTTTAAGGAAAATACTTAAAGTACTAAAAAATAAAAAGAAAAAGCCAATTGTTATTATACTTTAATGGTGTGGTAGATAGTGAGCTGGGTTTAGTATCAAGAAGACCCAGATTCAAATCCTGCCTCTGAAAGATTCCAGCAATGTGACTCTGCAGAAAATTACTTAACCTTTGGGTGCCTCATGTCCCTACAAATTTCAGTTTTGTAAAAGGGAGAGAGTTCCCATACCAGGAATTCCCCATACTAGATGAAGTGAAAGATCCTTCAAGTATTTATGTGTGAATTTATTCTTTTACCTCTTCTGGGGCTATTGTATTTGAAGTATTGCCTCCCATTATGAAATAAAAAGATTTTGTCTTTTGGAAAAAACTATCATCAATGAGTAAATAGGGGAGATCTTTTTTTTGAGGTGGGGGTTGCAAGTGGAGTCAGAGTCAAGACAAGGCATTTGTGCATCTTAGGCAAGGTTTTGAAAATTGTGCTGCTGTGAATTTAAAAACTGCATCTCCTTTGTATTGCTAGCCACTGGAGGGTTAGAACCTTCACTGCAACACGTGACTTGGCTTATCATAAAATAAATAGCTTATGCATCATGGAGAAAAGAATTTTCTGGCATTAAAATGTTTTTTTCATAGAAAGCATTATCAAAAAGTGTCTCTAGTTGTGTGAGCTCGAAGTGCTTGCCTAACTTGCTTAGCCCTAGTCCAACTTAGGTTGGATTCCTTTCTTCAGTCCCCTTGAAATTATCCTCATAGGTGGCCAGCCTACTGCATAGGTGGCCAGTCCTGTAAATACCTTTAGAATATATTTAGCTTGCTTTATTCAACCACTCTGGGATCCTAAACCCATTCTTTAGTTCCTGGCAAACTTTTCACTATTTTCAGGGCAAACATCTTTCTTTCTCCCTGGCACTGTTTCATTATTGTGACCTTTTTAATGACTGGTCAGTGCCTGAAGTTCATTTATCCCCTGGGGGTAACTAAACTTTATACCAATACCCACCTCTGACTACTTTAAAGTTGTGAATTGAAAAGTATCTTCCATTTTTGCAAACTACTGGGTGGCCTCTCAAGGTCTCCTTCTACTTTGGATGACTTTGCTTAATAATAAAATTGATCTGCCTTTCTACAGGGCTAGGTAGAAGATATTTGAGGACCTTGATCTGAACCAAAGTGATGCCAAGTGAAGGACAAATTCCATATGGAGTTATTTATCTCTGGGGATTGACTCTTTCTTGAGGCACTTGAGGGAAAGTAGAAAATGGACATTTAAAAACACACACACACACATACACATATACACAACAACAATTGGGGGTGTGGTAGTGTTGATTGTGGAGGGAGCTGTTTATAAGGCATTTTAAAAAGATGCTCAAGAGAGGTAGGAATTCCTCGTTTAGACTGCCCTCAATCTGCCAGGGATCTCCATAGCTGGAAAATGTTAACAACCGGCTTGAGGTGGAATGAGGGAATGTAAGACTCTGGGGGATCTGGAAATTTACTGTTGCTGTTCCAGAAGGCTGTGGCTTTGGGGTGTGTATGTGTGTGTGTGTGTGTGTGTGTGTGTGTGTGTGTGTATGTGTGTGGGTGGCTCTCCTTTTATTTCCAGACAGTCTCTCTCCCACATTTTGGTCGGCATATAAATACCCATCAGCACCCCAGTCTCAGGGATTGTCCCAGACAGCTGTACTGTCCCCGGTGTATTGTATACGTAATGTAATACCATTAACCATAATGCTGTCACATGGTAGGAAAAGCACTACAGAACTACTGTACCAGGAGGAAGGAGAGAAGTGGCCAGCCCGGCCAGCTATCTTTTATATAATCACCCACCCAAACCTGCATTTCTCTGAAAGCAAGAAAAATAACCCAGACACCTTTTGATTACACTTTTACACAAATTAATGTAATTTTCTTTTATAACAGTATTTGCTGTGGGGTTCAATTTGGTCTGGCAGGCACTGGGTAGTGGAAACCACGTTAGCAGTATCCCTATTGGAAGAGCATACTCAGAGAGGAGGAGGAGGGCAAAAACCCCTAACAAAACTCCACATCTCACGTCTATACATCCTTATATACTTCTGCTGCTGCTGCTGCTGCTGCTGCCGCTGCTGCTGCTGCTGCTGGGATTGGTTTAAGATGGCACCTTGGTGCCCTGCCACATTCTGTCTCCTTGGTACCGAAGCAGCGCTCTGTTTCTTGTCACTGAGTGGATGATGATTATCTCTACCAGGGTCTCAAGGGTGCTCAAGCTTTGCTGGCAATTGGAGCTGAGCTGCTTCAGCTGAAGGATTTTAAAAGCTGTACAAGGCCAAGGCACCATTACCGGTCACTTGCTACGTGATGCTTGTTGGAGAGGGGGTGGAGGGTGGCAAAAAGGGGCATTGGGGAGAAGGGGGAGAGGAGATGGGAGGGCATATGATAGCTGTATCCCCTCCCTTGTGCTCTCTCTCCTATTCCCAACTCTCCTCTCCTCCCCTCCCCACCTTCCTGTGCCTTTTTAGCCACTGTACCCTTGCCAAGGAATGACAAGGTTATGTCAGTGTGGTCTGAGAATCTATTGATCACTACCATCAAAGATCTGTGCAGGAGTTTAGGGATTTGGTGCTTTGCATAACACCCCACTCATCTCTGTTAACTCCTCCAATCCCAGGCTTGTGTCACCTCCAAGGCTAGCTGTTTGCAAAACTTGGTAATTTCTGTGACAGCTGCTTTCCGAACTCTAGTCATAAGGCTGTCAAAACCATTGTAATTACGATTGTAACAGAGCTCAGGTGCGTGACCCTGCCAGTTAAGTAGGTGAGGGAAATGGGTAACATACAGGGAGGGGGAAAAGGGCACATAACCCCCCACCCCCAGAACACAAACACCTGGACAGGTTTGTACTGTCCCCTGGAGGGACAAGGAACGAAAGGACCAAATGCGTAGAAAGATCTTGTTGACTTCACCCCCCTAACCTTGGGTTATTTCTTTCAGCCATTGGAAAATGGAAAGGCACCCTTGCACCATATACTGACAGGTATAACAAGTATATATGTATACATACATCCACAACAGTCTTCCCCAAGAACTCTTGAGCAACTGATACATTTCTAAAACCAAATGATGACTAATTGAGTTTTTCCATTGGCGTAGTTTAAAGACACACACATAGGATATTAGGATCACCACGGTCACTCTGGGCCTTAATAGTGTAAGGACAGAAGAATCCTTAGGATATAGCTTGTCGCCTCCAAATCCCAAACAAAATGAGCAATTCCAATTTATTCTCTACCTTTCATTGTGAAGGCACAAAGGATGCACTGGTGAGGTTTCTGTTTTGGAGCTAGACAGCCAGGTTAGAAAGTAGCTTGAAGTCCATAGTCTACACAGCTGCCAAAGTGACATTCCTAAATCACAAGCCTGACAATGCCACTCCCCTGGTCCAGATGTTCCAAGGGCTCCCCTGTGCATCTAGGACAAAACACAAACCTTCAGTTTGGCATTTAAAGCTCTTTACAATTTGACTCCAGCCTCTGTTTCCAGACTTATTAGCTATTACTCCTCTTCATATACTCTATAGACCAGCCAAATTGGCATGTATGCTTTTCCTCACAGTAGACTCCAGCTCCTGTTTCCATGCTTTTGTGAGGGCTGACCCCCATGTCTGGAATGAATTCCTTCCTTCCCCAGTTTTCTTCATAGTTCAGTTTAAGACTGAGCTTTTCCATGAGGCTTTTCTTGATTCCTCCAGCTGCTATTGTCTCCTCTCCACCTCTGAGACAACCTTGAATCTTCTTTGCAACTATCTTGTACTCCCTCAAATATGTGTAAGTTGCTTCCCCACAGTAGAGCATAACTCCTGTTTGGTTTCTGTTTCTGTGTCTCTGCTGCAGTTCCTTGCATGAGATAGATGCTTAATAAAAATGCCTATTGATTGAATGATTGAAGCTGATCATGGAGAGTTGCAACTTTTTCAGAGCTCGGTTGTTGTTGTTGTTGTTGTGTGTGTGTGTATGTGTGTGTGTGGTCAAAAAGTTATCCAACTGGGAGCCAGTAGCAAGTGATAGATTACTTAGATCTCCTACAACAGAGCCAAGAGGATCACTGAATTGGAACTGAGGATCCAGTCTATGTGGAAGTAGAAATTTGAATGTTGCCTTGATGTTGAGGTCCAAGTCAATGGAAGAAGGACAGTAGTCTCTAGTGGAGAAGGGAAGAGGAAGAAAGCCATATTCCAGGCAGAGGAGAATGGTGTACAGAAAGGAAGCAGGCACATTCATTCATTCATTTATTCACTTACTTATTTATCCAGTCATAGGATCACTGACCTAGACCTGGAAGGGACCTCAGAGACCATTTAGTCCAATCCTTTTTATTAAATCTGTTATTATTATATTTATTAAATCTGCAAAACACCGTGTTGGACACTAGGGGAGGGATGCAAAGATAATTAAGATAGGTATTTGCCAGTTCCACGTTGCACAGAAGGATGTTTGGAGGACTCTCCTGGAACCCAGTAAAATTTTGCAAAGGGCAAAACAAGTTTTTGAAGATGGAATGGCAGGCTTAGTTTGTGGTTCTCTACGATATTCTCTTGATCTCTCCTTCATGTACTTTTGGATAACTGAAACATTTGTGCATGGAAGGAGGCAGAGGTTGCCATATATTTCCACTCATAAGGCTGAATGCAAATGAAGTTTGGCCAGTACCAAGCTGAAATGATTGCCCAGAAGGAGAGCAAGTTATCTGCTAAGTTCGGCAGCAGGAGAGGGCTGCCAATAGCTGAGCTGTGCCCTCTTCTCTGGGTATCACTACAGTTAATGTACATCACTTTAGTGGCCCTCAAGGGGACAGGGAATCAATCACCTGGCTGGAGAGGAGGGGAGAGGTAGAGGCTTCAAGGGAGAGAGTCAAGAGCATAAAAAGAGAGGTTGGGGAAGAGGAGGAGAGGGGAGGAAAGGAGGAAAGGGAGGGGAGGGAGCAGATGAGAGGAAAAGAGAGGGGAGGAAAATCTCCCAGCCAGACGACTGCCAACCTCTCTCGGAATCCTAGCTCTTCATTCCCTGCTGTCCTAAAAGCCTCATTTGCTGAGGCTGACGAGACCCCTCTGCTGAGCCACACATGTTTCCCGTATTAGAGCGTCAACTTTCAACACTTTGGGGGCTTAAAGTTTGGATTCCAGGCACTTATGTTTACAGTGTGACTCCAACTCCCTCTCCTAACAGCTTTGAGGGACACTCGTGTTAGTGTTAAGGAGAACGGCTGCCTCAGGAGAGAGGGGAAAGCGGTATCTGGGCGTATATTTGTAATGGGTAGTACTTGGCTCTCTTACTGTCTGACCCGTGGCCCTCAAATCCCAGAACTCTTATTTGAAACTGAACCAGCAGAGGGTCAGTGCTGGCTTACTTCCCAATCCTGACTGTATTCGCAGCCTACAGCAAAGGTGGAGAAAAGGCAGTAGGGTTTTTTACATTTTTTCCCAATTTTTTATACTGTTTTCAGAGTTCTGGGGAAGAAATTTTGGGTGATTCTCCTGGACTTGCTTTGTCCAAACAAGAGGGTCTCTTTCCCCCAGTATCTTTCCATTACATAATGACTTTATTCATACCATCTTGTCTTTCTAGACAACAGATTAGGGAATGAAGGGGCCAAGGAGACAGCTAAGTTATTATCAGCCAAGCTGAAATCAGGGGTGAGAGAGAGAAGGAGAAGCAAGATGAAGTCGACATTTCCAATGAAGGGGATTTCTTTTCCAAGTAATGGAGATAAGGAAAGAAATATGTAGCCTTCTGTGTGAGGATTCAGGGCAGTGAGATATTACACACATGTGTAAGCACATGCCTGTGTGTACCCCATGAGCAATAGGTGTATATGTGTGTAATACAGCCCAGAATAGGGGGAAGGAAGAACTTGAAAGTAACTTCAAACTTTTCTACAAACAAACAAATAAAAACCTGAAAACAAACCCCCAAACCTCAGAGATGCTCCCCAGCCTCAAAGTTTCACTTCTGTGAAAAATTTTCATTTCCCCTTTACCTTCTTGTTGCTTTTCAGAACACCTTAGGAGTGAGGGGCTATTTCTCCTTGGCTGCCTCCCTCCTTTGCCAGTTCTGCTGCTGGTTTATGATCTCGTTGTTTTAATGAGAGCACAATCAATGACCATGGAGAGGTGCTGAAGACATTACAAAGGAACTAACCTTTAACAAGTCAAATCCAGATGAGGTGCAAACTGGACGGACAAGAGGATTAAAGTATTTATGGCAAAATATTAGAAACATGGGTAGAATTAGTTCTCATGGTGTTAAATATTTTACTTTTGGCAAGTCAGTATTTAAAGATCTTTCATCCTTGTTTTGCTTAAAGTATTACAATAAGCCCTGGATTTTTCACAGTTATACTTGTATATTTTCACAGCTGTTTTAATCAGAAAAATTAATGTGCTTTTGATAGCTTGGAAATCTATCATTGGCAAACGCTTTACAAAAATGTGTTACACAGCAGAGTGGAAATCCTCAACATTATATATTTTGCCTATTTGAAATTCACAGAATTTCCCCTAAATATTTTCTTTTGCGGTTCTTGAGTAAATTAATCTAACAACTCTGGGCCATCTTTTTGGATAATCTCTTTTGTTCCAGATGCAGAGATTGCTATTGTTAACATTCTTTTGGATCCAGACTTGGACTGTCTGTTACTGGGGGAAACACAATTGCGATTTTTTGTTTGTATTAGATTTATTTGCCCAAGTGAAATATACAACACAAACTGATGGGTTGGGACAGACACTTTTCTGAATGGTCTTAAGACAACTGTCTCAGGTCCAGTGTTCCTCTCTATTTCCACAGACAGCATGTAAAATAATAACTTTTCTTAACCATGTGTTCATCCACACTCTCTCTCTCTCTCTCTCTCTCTCTCTCTCACACACACACACACACACACACACACACACACACACACACTCATACACACACCAGCACTAAGGTATTTGGGGGTACAGGTTGGGGGGGGGAGGGAGACAGAATCAGTGAGTACCCACTGATGCAGGGCAGAGAAAACTCCTACCAGCAAATGTCGAGTTATGCCTCCCATCACAGCGACCAAAATCTCTCACAATGAGGGCAGACCACGGAGGAGCAGAAACAAAAGAGATTAACAAAAGTCTTGGCTTGCCACTGTTTGCCTTGCAAAGACAGAGGCTGATTTAAAAGGGGGGTGGTGTGGGGGGAAAATCTGTGGATTAATGTGAACTTTAATACTGAAGCGGTGTGTGTTTATTGCTGGTGACCACAAGACATAAATCTTGCCAGCACAATGTACAATGGAAGGCAGCCCCCAGGTTTTTTTTTTTTCAGTCTCAATTTGTGTGTAAGTGTGTGTTAAGTGCCGTTGAAAAATAGTGACCTTTAATAAAGGATTGTATCCTGAGACTCTTTTCCCAGACACACAGTGACCTTTCAAACCAGACTGGGGTGAGGGGGTGTGGAGCCTGGACTTTGAACCGGCCAGTTCCTGCTGGGTTCCTCTGTTAGCCTGGCTACTACTTATTGTGACACAAGGGAGCGTTCTGTATGCAAAGCAGGCTGGCCTGCCAGCCTGAACCTTTGCAAATCAATTTGTCTGTGAAGGAGAGTCCACTGGAGTGAAAGATGGTCTAGCAGGACACACTGCGCCCCTCTCTTTGTGACATCATCGCTTGTGGCACTCTTGTCAGGCACATCAACCCAGAAAGGGACTGTTGGAAAGGGAGGGGTGGGGGTTGCGACTGGGGAGGGAGGATGGGAGAGGTTAATCCTTCCTGACCAACTGTGGCCAGAGAGACAGACAAGGGGCATTCTTCTTTAGGAGACAAAGCAGGGTGTTCTTGAGGGGGTGAGCTAAGGGGAGGAGGAGGTGCTCCCTCCCTTCGATATACCCATTCATACTCCTGGCAGGGCTATGGTGACTTGCTTAACCCCCACTCCCAACTGTCCCATGGATCTGTCAGGTATCTGACTCCCAGGGACCAAAGGAGAGTTAGAACTAAGGGATGCAGGGGAGAAGGGAGGGAGACAGACTGATTGGGTGTACCTGGAGAACAGAATAGAGACACTGGTGAGCCAGGGTCTTGGATGGCCCCTTTCCATTTTAGAGACCCTCAGCTGCAATTCTCTCTTACAGTAAACCTTTTCATAAGGGTTAATATTATTATTGATTTCCCTAGGTCTCTTCAACACCTAGGCTTCTACATTAATCAGTATCTTAAAATGCCAGGAAAGACAGAGAAATTCAATTACTTTGTTCCCTAAATTCAAACTTCTCTGTGCAGCCCTCTTAAAGATATGGAAATCCTGCATTTTTCATAAAACAGTGGTTAGATCAATTTCTATGTAAGCAATTAATCATTTTTATACTCCACAAAAGACGGGGAGCAAAGTTCGGCCTACCAGAGCAACACTGACTGATTAGTCTCTCTGTGCCGCAGCCTTGTGGGGAAGACCCAAAACTCTTGAATAGAATACAAAGATGGCCCATGATGGCATAACCTCTGAGCCTCTAGAAGAGGGGTCTCCTGGCAGTGATGGGGGATCTGATGGCCACCCTGAAGGTTCTCAGCAAATGTGGAGGGTTTGGAAAAATATAAGGAACATTCTGAGAGCGTAAGTTCCATGAATGAATGGCTCAGTCCTGAAAAGATCTGGGAACATTTGACTGGGGATGTCATGGGAGAGGGGGGAAGGGGAAAGCAGAATAGAAACAATATTTTCAAACACCTATCTCACTTTATAGACTAATATCAAAGGCTGATTTAGATGTGTTTGTGTCTATGTATAAATACATACACACACATGCCTTTATCCACATATTATTTTGGAGGGACTAGTGATCATGTTTTCCATCATAACCCTCAAATGCAGAAAACCAATACTTTATTTGTGTATAATTTCTTTTCTAGGTAGGATTATAGAATGATTTTTAATGTTATCTATAAGCTGACAGAAGGAAGAAATTAAGGGGAGAGGAGAAAGTAGGTATTTAAAGTAGAAGTAATTGAAAGACACATTTGACCTCTCAACTTTTAAGAACAAAAGCAAAAGGGTTAGTATGGACCAAAATGCCAGAGGAGAATTTCTGGGAACATGCACATTTTGTTTTGAATTAATTAAAAAATTTTAAAAAAGATCTGCTGTTTAAAATGATGGCAGGTAACTGTAGTGTCTTATTCTGATATATAAGATTTTGATGTCCCTTCTGTTTTCGGTGAATGACAGACAGGGTTGGCAATATTTGAATCACAGAATGGAAAGCCAGGACGTCTGAAACTTTCATTTTATAAGTGAGGTTATTGAGGCTCAGGAAGGTTAAGTGACTTGTCCCACATCCTATGCCTACTAAGGCATCTGCTAGAACTTGAACCCAGACCTTCTAATTCTTAGTCTAGGTTTCCTTCAACTCTATTATACTAGAGGTTATAACGTGGACAGAGGTAGGGAATATAGTTTGGTTCTAGTGCTCTTGGAGTCTTCTACAGCAATGAAAAGGAAATAGAAGTAAGAAAAGTCAAAGTCAAGAATACAGTAAAAGCATCATACCTAGGAATGATGTTAGGGTCCTGGAGACAAGGGTGGTAATTGAGAAAAATCCTTTTAACTAATAACTTGTCTTTGACTACACTTGTGACTATATCTGAGTAGGGAACTCTTAGGGAAAAAATTCCTACCAATACCATTTAGCAACCATTTTGCAATTTAGCGTTTTAGAGAATTGACTGGAGTTCAATATCACCAGGAAAGTATGTGGGGAAGGTGAGGATCAAACGCAGGTCTTTCCAATTCCCAGGTTGGCTCTCTATCACATTTACTGGCCCTCAAATAGGACTTAGAGATATAAGATTAAAAACAAGCAAATATCTACAAGATGGGCTAGCAAACTTCAAAAGAATCCAAGAGTCTTCACTAACTTGAAGATAGTGGTAATAATTAAGCTAACAGGTGACTGGTGAGATCTCCTAGAGAGAGGAAAGAAGATGGTTAAAAAGGGCATATAAAATAAATAACACTTTGTTGTATTTATAATTAAATGTACTTAGTTATAATTTAGGTCAAATCCTATCTCCTAAAAGATAAAAAGCCACATTCAGCAAAGGCCTGATAAGACATGACTAGCCTATAAGGTGGCTGTCGGTTCTGTCCCCCACATAGGTGTTAGAAGACGTTCCATAGTATTCAAAGATATGAACCAAACCCAGAGCCTGAAAAATGAGAATAAACTGAGGATTTTCTTCTTGGAATAACACAAATGAGAACCACTGATATTAAGCATCACAGTATCCTTACATAATTATTTAATTGTGAAGTGTATTCTGACCTCTTATTTATCTTCATATGGCATGGCTGGCCAACAGGTTATCTAGTGGTATCTTAATTTTCCAGATTGGGAAAAAACAATTAAGCGATGTGGATAAAGTCACACTTTAGAAGTTGGAGCTAGAGAACTGACCTTGTGCACTTGACTCTCTTGTGTCTCTTCCTGGCTACGTGTTCTCCCGGTTGAATTTGTGCTATTGACAGGTTATGAATAGAGTGGATTACATTATCTCAGAATGTTTCTCTTACCAAGAGAGAAAGTTGATTATTATTATCAACAGAAACTCTGAAAGAAATGTAGAAGAGATAGGGAATCCATAAAGAGCCGAAGAAAGGAAAGGGGTCATTAGCTAGTCAGGCCCATCACACTGGTGGCACAGGAATGAAAGCCTTCTTGAAAATGATCCAAGAGGAAGGAGCAGGCCATGATGGAAAGAGGCAGGACATTTGCTAGTAAAAGAAGGGGCCAAGGTGATTTTTCTTTGCTTTCTCTTATTAGAAGGGACAACAACGTCCTTTTTGCCTCTGCCCTGGCTGTGCCCAACAGAGAGAAAATGACTTTGTAGACAAGGTGAAAGATAAACAAAGTAGGCTATGACATCTGCTGAGTTTGTCCATTTAGGTGCATGGAGATGTGATTACTAGGGAAGGGAAGGTGTGTGAAGGAGACAATTGAAAAAGATTAATGGCTCCTATGAATCAAACAGTAATTTTTCTTAATGTGTAGTCTTTCCTATAGGAAGACAATGTTACTTATTGGTTCATTATTCAATTCATTAAAAAGTATTTATTATGGGGCAGCTAGGTGGTGCAGTGAATAGAGCACCGGCCCTGGAGTCAGGAAGAGCTGAGTTCAAATCTGGCCTCAGAAACTTAACACTTACCAGCCATGTAAGTCACTTAACCCCAATTGCCCTGCCTTCCTCCTCCAAAAAGCAAAAGAAAAAAAAAGTATTGTGTATCTACTATGTGCCAATGGAGACAAAGACAAAAAACAAAAGACAACAAAAAACAAGAGATGGTCCTAGCTCTCATGAAGCTTATATCCTACTTTATAATTGGCTACATACATTAAGATTTCATGGGTTCCATGGAAGCTTGAGTCCCTAGAATGGATCTCAGAGGTCATCTAGTCCAACTGGAGTCTCTACAATATTTCTGACAAACGGATATTGACCCTCCACTTGAAGACTTCCAATGAAGGGGAGATCCACTACTTTCTGGGAAAGCCCATTTAATTTTTGGTCATTTTGAAGTGTTAGGAATTTTGTCTTACATTAAGCTTAAAATAACTCTAACTTCTTCCTAGTTCTTCTCATTCTGCTATGTAAGGCCACGTTGAACAAGTCCAATCTCTTTTACACCCATCAAATACTTAAATAGGCTGTAAGATAATAGGGAATGGGCTCACTGGGTTCATTCACTGGTGATATTGATGATGGGGAAATATGACATGGTATTGACAAGGCCCATAACAGGAAAGGAAAGAGAAGGAACAAGGTCTTAGAAGTGGAACAATGCATTAGAACTTTTAAAAAGACATGTTATTAACTATGAGCCTAGCGTATGAGGGAGGGGGCAGAATTATAGAGAGCGTTCGGTTGAAGATCAATTGAGGGAGAAATAGAAGCCATACTGTGGCAGATGTATATTACAGAGCACTTGTTCAGAAGGAGAAAGTGAATGATAAGTTACAGAAATAGGTCACAAAAGTTGTGCAGAAGCAGTTTTTGATGGTGATGGAGGATTTCAGCTATTCAAACATAGGGTCGTAGTATTTAGAACTCAAAAGGGTCTTAGGGATAATCAAATCTAGCCCTGTCAATTTACAGACAAAACTGAGATCCTAAAAGGTTACGATGAAATGCCCTAAGTCACCTAAATGGCAGATATCATAACTTTGGATTGCATTCCACATTTTATGACTCCTGATCTAACCTTTTAAAAATTTTTTCTGTTGTGATACAGAGTTCTTTCTCTGATTAAAGTAGTGGAGTTAATAAATCATTGACTTGATGATCATTCCATTCTTCCACAGAAAAATAACAATATTTAACGTTGATACAATCAATTAAACTTTGCTCAGTGATTGTTTATATTCACATTAATGTAAGTGTATGATGTATCATAACAACTTTTCAGCCACTCCCTCAAATTTGCCATCAGGAGTGTTTTTCATTAGCTTTTTCTCTTAGATCATAGATTCTTAATCCTCCACCTCTTTTTTTTTTTTTTTGGTGACATAGACCCATTTGGCAGAATGGTGAAGTCTATTGACCTCTTTCAGAATAATATTTTTAACTTATTGAAGGAAACACCAAATTTTAGGTGGAGGTTAATGAAAATAAGGGTATAATTCTCCTCCCTTTCCCTGCCTAGTTTATGGAGCCTTTGAAATCTATCCATGGACTCCAGGTGAAGAACCTTTGTCTTAGATGATCTTAATATGTACTCAATTTTTCTAGCTCTGTTTTGTCCCCTTTCCATTATTTCACAAAAATCCTTGTATATTTCACTGTATTCCTGATACTTGTCAGTCTTAATTGCTTTATAGTATCCCATTTTATTAATGGAATTAATTCAATCATTTCCCTATTCTTCAACATTTAGGTTACTTCTACCTTTTTGTCATTACATAAGTAACTTGAGTCCCAAAGTCCTTTTTTATGGGACTCTTTCCTCATTGTAGGAAATCAGTCCATTGACCTTGTGTGATGGGTTCAGTTGGACTTGGTGAGAGCAGGAGAGAGGAGAGTAGCAGTGACCTCCTCATTTGCAATGATCTCTTCAAGCTCTAGAAGCTCTTTGACACTCTTTAGTTCCTTCAGTGTCTCTGGGCTTGGGGCACTTTTGGCTTCCATTTTCAAGAGAGATGATGAAAGATGCCAACTCCACTTTAGGCAGCTGAAGGAAGACTGTGAAAAAGCCAGCAGGAGAGTAACTGGCAGGCTTCATTATTTCCCTATCCTCAACTTGTTATTCTAGAAACTTTGAGGAACTCCCCCTTGGGCAAGATCTCTCTCTCTCCCTCTTTCTCTCTTTCTCTCCCACTCTCAATAGCAGAGTTTCTTCACTCTGTATTATCTGGTCTGTATTTTCCTATGCATACCTTCTTTGATTTCTGTTTTGCTACTAATATGAATAAAAGGCTTTCTTGGCTACCTACTATGTGTGTTCATTGTGGAACTGGTATTTGGTGGGAAGCCAATCAAGCCTTGACTATAAAGCTTGGTGTCCTGTTCCCTCCAATTAATGAAACAGCTTTCAGAAGTTTGATGGAACCTGAGAGCTGCATTCCCTAGACTACTACTATTTAAGGGAGTGTAGCCCCTCTCTCTGAAGAGAGCAGAGTGGCCAAGCCTCTAGCCCAATCTCCTGTTTCTCCCCCTCCTGGCAGGAAATAAAGTCTCTTTGAAAAAAGAAGCTAGGCATGTCTACTCTGTCTCCCTCTGAGCCATGTAATTACTTCCCTGAGCTATATGTGGGGGAGACAGCTCTTACTACACATATAATACCCCTTAAATCTTTGAACAAGTAACTCTTACGTTTTTTGGATAACACTTTTGGAGTATATTTTGTATATAAACTTTTGAGTGGGAGGAGGTTCTAGGGAGAAGGAAGGCCACAGCCCAGTTCCAGCTTTATCATACACATGTTTCATTTTTCCAGATAGGCAATTTTGCCTTCTAAGAACTCCATTTAATTCATTCACATTTTGTAGAAAAGTGACCCTCCTCTTGCACCTAGTTCCTATCCTACAGTTACATTATGAGCTATTAAGATGGGAAGCATCATTATCACATATGCTTATTGATTGATCGTTATGCAAAACATGTATATGAACAGGGGGCAGCCAGAGTAGAGGGAGGGATAGGAAAGATCCACATAAATTAGGGGGAAGTAGGAGAGAGTTTTGTCTCTTTTTTTTTTAAAGCAACAATAACATAGAGTAAGTGAGGCTACAGGGGGGTGGGAAGTTATTTGTTCATCATTTATAAGAGGTTACTCTGACTCTGTCACAATCCCATGATGTCAACTGGAAGATGCTTTCTGGGTCTTGGGCCTATGCTAATTCTGGCTCTGGTGGTGGAGTAGCCTTTCCTGCCTCCAGGGGTGTGTGTGTGTGTGTGTGTGTGTGTGTGTGTGTGTCCAGGGGTGTGTGTGTGTGTGTGTGTGTGTGTGTGTGTGTGTGTGTGTGTGTATGTGTGTGTTAAACATGTGCCTGCCCATTTCCTCTCTTCCTCTCCCTCCCCACCTTCCCCCTTGTTTAAGCATACCAGTTCACCAACAGTAATTCACTCTTGGTCTTTCCTGCTTTGTATCTGAAATGGGAACCTGATGATGATACGATCATAGTTTTAGCATTTGAAGAGACCTCAGAGGCCCAGCATTGTCCTGCAGAAGTAAAACTCTTGGAAAGAAATTCCAGGCACAGTTCAGGTCAGGACCTTGACTCTAAACTACCCCACTGAAATACCTTAGAAGGACAAACATCAGGCAGTGGTAGCGAAAGGAAGGAGCATCTGGCTGCTAAAGCAAGATATTTGTGACTGCCCTCTTCTTGAAGAATTCCAAATTCCAGAACAAGTCATCAGTGGGAGCATTTGCCCAGGTCTGAGTGATAATATCTTTGTGAGCTCTGGGGGAGCTTTGCCAAGAACGTGTGAATTTTTTGTTCCCTTGGGTCAATGCCTCCCCATTTATGGAAGTTCAAGCTTGTATGGGCCATGCTTGCTTTCTTCCTACCAGCCTTCTTACACCTGCTACTTCATGCTTCAAAGTGAAGACACTGGTGAGTGTAGGTGACACGTGATCTTTGTGACAACGTTCACTTCCAATTAAAACAAAGAAGTCCTGAGAACGGAGAAATTGACTATCTTAAGAGTATGGGGAATGGTGACTATGGGATCAAGGAGAATTATTTAATACGAAACCATCCTGCTTTGGGCACAGACACATACACAGTGTGGACTTTCCCACTCTATATCTCCATTTCTTTTAATATCAAGTCAGACCTTCACTACTTATTCTGGTCCCTTCTTAGTCCCTTTCTCCCTCTCTACACATTGGTTTTATTCACTGGTGAAATGTAAGAGGTCTGGTGCATACCAAATCAGTCCTCCTGTGATTTTAATTTTATTTCCAGCTCATATTTTTATTTCTTCAAAGCTAAGTGTTTTTCTCCTGTGGAACATCCTTGCCTTTGCCTGAAGTCTTGGGCTGTGTTCTTTATTTGGATGTAACCACTGGGAGTCAATTTGGAGCTTTTTATTGCATTTTAAGAAAGGGAAACTAGTTTGCCAGCATTATTTCTAGTTCTTAAAATTCAAAGCAGTTTGTTAGGCTTTTTTTCCTCTTTTTTTTTTTCAAGACAGAGTTGATTTCAGTGTATAACTGGGCTTCTTCATACTTCATCTCAGTGACTAATACCCTAAGATGGATTTCTTTTTTTTTTTCTTCTTGAAGTGGGTTTCAAATCCCCAAAGAATTTACAGGAGGGGAAAAAATACTTTAATTGAAAGCAAGAGAAAACAAAACAAAACAAAAAGCATGAGGGCTGATGAAAATATCATGTCTAATGAAACTGAATTCCTCTACTGCAGATGGTTTTGGAGAGTCAGGATTACCTAAAGATAGGAAAAAAAAAAACCCTGATTTCCTCTAAGTGTCTTTGTAATGTATTTTTCTTTCTTTTAAAAAATGTGCTTATGATTGAACTGGCCCTTTTATTGACTGTGGATATAGCCTTAAACTGTGTAGGTATGTATCAATAGATAGGCATTGTGATATAGCCAGAATATTGATCTGAGAATCAGAAATCTTGGTTTCAAATCCTGACTCTGCCACATAGTAGCCTTGCACAAAGCCACTTGATTTTTCTGAGTATCAGTTTTCTTATCTGTGAAATGGGAATAGTAATAATACTACTTCAAAACGTTGCTATAAAAAAGTGCTATGTAAATGTCATTAAAATAATTGATCTAACTGTGAAGAACTGAATTAGTTTCTGATAGATTCTCTTCAAAAGCACCTATCTCTCTGAATTGTCTTTCCAAAAAAAAAAATCTTCATGTGTATCATAAACGCATGAAGATGAGCCTGGGTTCTCAGTGACTCTGCCAGCAGAGTGAGCCCTACCAAACTGGAAAGGTATGACATCAATGATGTGATCTATGTGTGTTTTCTGAAGACATGTCGAATTTGGAGAGTCTTATCACCAGATTAGTTGCAGGGTCACAAATATTTTAGTCAGAGAGATTCTCAAAGGCTGTCATGGAGTAATTATGATTGGTGGACTGAGAGAGTTGGAGAGAATACCTTGAAATCCTTGAAGTGCTAAAAATTAATGATGGAGTTGTTCATGCTTACTGATATGAAGATATCTGATCACCACAGTACATAGAATACTGGACTTATAGTCGGGGAAACCTGGCTTCAAATCCTGCCTGAGATTCTTACTAGCTGTGTGACTTCGGGCTACCTTTCTGTACCTCGGTTTCCTAATCTATAAAATGAATGAATTGGAGTCAACAGCTTCTAATTTTCCTCTCACCTCCAAATCTATGATCCTATTTATGTAAAGGGATTTAAGTGTTTAAATGGATACCATTAGAACAAATATGTGTATATAGACATATGTGAATATATTACTAAATTAAATTAATCATTATATATAAAACCATTTTCTATATCTATCAGTTTTCTCTCTGGATGCAGAGAGCATCTTCCTTCATATGTCCTTTGTAGTTATCTTGGGTATTTGTAATTGTCTTAATAGGTAACTTAAGACTTATGCTCTTAAGAATATAAGCTGTGGGTGTATTGGCTATCTTCATCGGGAAGAGAAGTTTCTACACTGGGAGGTCCTGGCACCAGTGAAACTTAGTGAGGACTAAGGCTATGCATCTGGGACTTTAATTCCAGATGGAAATTTTGAAGAATGTCTTCAGGGAAGAAACGGAAAGCAGGGCAATTTTTGCTGAAGGGTGAAGGGAAGCAGTTTGTAATATTTGCCCAAGGTGCAAAAAAGAAAAAAAATTCCCATTTGTATCTCTGGAAATTACAGATTAGGACAATCAACAGATATTTTTTGAAGTGCTTAGGGCACTGGTGGCTAGGTGTTAGAAAATGATCTATTAGTTAAAGTGGGGGGAGGGACACTTGAGTAGACACCAAGGTCATCTCATTATCTTCTTGTTGCTACTGACTGACCTACTTGTCCCTAACTAGACCACCACCCTTCATACTAGATCTGAGACCTGGACCTCTCCATATCACAGCCTTCCTGAAACCATTTCCAGGCCCTGAGGAAATTAATCCACTCATCTTTGGAGCTCCTTAGGTCCTAATTCAGCTGACTGGTAACAGAACATGTGAAAGTTAACGCACTTGGCTTCCTCTATTTACTTCTGAACTTAGATACTAGACCATGCCTCAGTTTCACATCCCATCCAGCCATTGACCTTCTCACCATCAGCTGGTCTTGATTTCCACCTCCTGAGAACAAAATTCTCAACCCTAGATAACTCTCCTCTATCAGAATGTAAACTTGAGGGCGGGATTATCTCTTTTAAAATCTTTTTAATTCCAACATTTAGCACAGTGCTTGGCCCATAGAAAACAGTAAGTGCTTAATAAATGTTTTATTTCCCTCCTTCCTTCCTTTCTCCCTCTCTCCCTTCCTTCCTTCCTCCTTCTTTCCTCCTTCCTTCCTTCCTTTATCTTTTAGTTGTTTGATTTTTTTCTTTCTCCCCTTTACTTGCTGTTTTTCCTCATGGCCTTCTGTCACTTTACTCTTTCTCCCCCTGGCTTTCAGTCTTATTAAAAACAAAAACAAAAACAAAAACAAACCCTTACCAAGTCTTTTAATAAGTTCGGCTCGTGAATATAATCAAACATGTCTGGCTAGAATTCCTGGGCTTTGTTAGGGGTGGGTTAAGGACTGATGGGTGTGAGAGGAGTCATATTGTTTTTTTTCACCACTTGGACAACATGCCCCACTCTTTGGCTTTGCTTTTGTGCACAGGCTTACAAGCTTGTTAAGAGAGTCACACATGGCCCCCAAATAATTGCAACCTCCACATTAAAGTTTATTGCTCAATTCAATGAGGAATGAAATGAAAACTACAGAATTGAGAGACGGACCACAAGTCTTTTTTACTAAGCAGTAAAACTTATCCAGGGTTACAGTATTGTGGAGTTTCAAAACTTTTAGTATTGTAGGCAAGGCCTCCCAATTGAGCAGCATCCTCACTAAAGGAGGAAGGGGAAGGGGAAAAGCATTTATATAACCCCTATTATATGCCAAGCAATGTGCTAAGTGCTTTTCTTTACAAATATTTTTGCGTTTAATTCTCATATTAACTATATGAGGTTGGTACTATTATGACCTTCCATTTTACAGTTGAGGATACTGAGGCAGAGAAAGGTTAAATGACTTGTTCAGGCTCACAGAGCTAGTGTCTGAGGTAGGATTTGAACTCAGGACTTCCTGACTCCATATCCAGCTGCCTTAATTGGGGATGATTTTTTTAAAAAAAGTTTTTTGCTTAATAACACAACAAAACACAAACAAAGCAGAAACAGATTCCTGTGTAATTATAATGGCCAAGTTTGGCCCTGGAGAAAAGTTAGAAGATATACGCCTTTCCCTTCTTTGCAGAGGTGGGTGACTATGGATGTGTAATGTTATATATCTCCTCAGGTATAGTAGATGCAGTCATGGGTTTTGTTGAATTGCTTTGTTCTCCCTCTTTTGTTAGGAGGGATGGCTTGCTGCGTGGGGGAGGGAGTGGAGGGATAGATTCAGAAAGGAAGATGAAATGAAGGCAAAAGATGTCAGTAATAACATCAGAAACTGAACAAACCCAGAATATACAGCGCACCCACTAAGACTGCAGAGACACTAGGAGCACACCAGGCCGAAGACCTGCCAGATTGGCTGATGATTTTTCTTTCTGTTGGATAGGCTTTACTTTCTTTTTCATTTTTTAAAAACAAAACAAAAAACAAAAACACCCAAATGCTCAAGGCTCCCCTTTCTTCTTCCCCAGCCCAGCCAAGTCTCCCAGAAATAAATACCAGGGGTTAAGAGCTTGGGAGGCATGCGTGTGTGTGCATGTGCTCCAAACAACATGCTGATTTAATTTCCAACATGATGGCTGGGTAAGGGGGGGGGTGGAGGAGGCAGGGATGGGAGGATTGGGGCTGGGGAAGGTGCTGGTGGGGGGAGGTCAGGACCAAGTTATCAGCAAATAATTAAAACCTTTGGTCTTTGAAAGATTAAAAGTCTCTCCTCTTCCCCCACCCCAACCTTTTTTTTTTTCTTTAAGAGGCCAACAAGTCACAGAATCTGCTTAGAAACTGAGAAAAAAGTAGCGGCCAAAGACCCTTGTCCCTCCCTGCTGGGCGGCCTCCCAGGCTGGCCTCTATCCCTGGGCCTCCCTTTAGAACTTCCTGGTTGCCCAGGCCTGGCCCCACAAAAGGGAACGACAGTTCGTGTCCAGACACATTGCAGACTTCTGGCAAAATAGCCAGTGCTCACGAAAATTTACACATTTCCTGGCTCTGGGCCCAACTTGCGAGGAGAACTTGGCTGGGATTTGCTTTCAGTTAAAAGAGACTTTTTTTTTTGGCAGGAGTAAGGGGGTGGGGGTGGGGCAGGTGTAGAGATCTTCATAGAAGGGTTAAGGCTGAGGGGGCAGAGCGAGTGAAAGTGGAGCAGGCCCTCGCAGCACCTCCAGCACCGATCCTTGGAATGCCATCCCCATCCTCTGCAGGATTGGCTCTGGCCTCTCTTCGATGCCTGGTGGGCTGGCCTGTTTCTACCCTGTCTGGGCTCTACATGTGGTGTGGTGTGGTTTGGTCCCCTGCAGCATCTTGAGTGGTGGTCTGCACTACTGCCCCTTCTCTTCCTAAGCCGTGGTGGGGAGAAGCAGTCTTGATCTCGGTGAGCCTCAGAAAGCTAGAAGTTGGAGTAGTTCCCTGGAATTTGACATAGTATGGAAGTTGCCTGGGGGACTGATGGCCAGCTGATATGCTCATGGAGAGGGGGAGGAGAGGTATGGAGTGAGGAGGGCCCAGATGTGTGTCCTCTCCTAACATAAAAGGGGAGAACTTGGGGGAAGCCCAGAATTGCTGTTTTCACTCAGGCATCTGGGTGAGAGTCCATTCTGGATTCCAAACCTAACCTGAGTCCATTCTCCATCTCCACTGTTTCAAAAGCTTGAGAGAAACCAGCCTTCTGCCAGTCTGCAAATGTGTGTCATTTCCTTCCTTCTCCAAGTCTCACTCTTTCCACAGAGGAGACTTTTCAAATTAACATTTTCGGTTCATTAAAGTTTTTTTTTTTCAAATGTTTCATTCTGCTAAAAACAGGGTCTCATCTGGAACTGGTCAGGCACGGAGAACATTGGCATAGAGAGTTAAAATGAAAAAAAAAATCTCCTGGAAAAGCAGACAACAGGACAAAGAATTCAAAAAGTTCCCTTTGGTTACGCTGGGAAATACAGGGAAATTAAGTCAACAATTGAAAATTATTTGCTCTTATCTCTTTTGCAAAACCAGTTCAAAAAAAGGTATAGTCAATGGATAACCGATCTTTGTTTCGGTATGCTTGTGTCTGAGACTCCTAGAACTGAGTCTTTGTCTTGCTTTTGCTAACATGCCTTGCAAATTCCCCTGGGCATGCTCTTGACTCAGTGCTTGGGGAGTTGGGCATGTAAATCCTCCTGCCTAGAGATGAAAATATATTCTTCCTCTCCCCAACTAGTTTGTACCAGACACTTTTAGACTCACATGCAAAGGTGGCTTCCCCAGAAAGAACCAGCAGAGTGAAGCAACAACACCTTCAAGTGCTTGAGTGCCTAAGAACTGGTGGACAAAACCAGGGAAAATACTGGGTAGGCATGGGCCTGAAGATGTGACCAATGGGCAACATTTAGGCTGATGCTGTTGAAAGTAGGTAGGGGATAGTTGCTAAGGCTATAAAAATCATAGGATCCAGGTCAAAAACTGAGAGGGTCATCTAGTCCATCCCCACCTTAAAATTACAGGTGAGGAAACTGAGGCTTAGGGAGATGAAGAGACTTCCCCAAGGTCACAGAAGAGGCAAGTAAGAAAGGCAGGATTTCAGTCAGCCAATAAACATTTAAGTGCCTTCTCTGTCCCAGGCACTGTACTACGGGTTGGAGATACAGAGAGAGGCGAAAGCCAAAGGAAATGACCCAGGTACTCATACTCCTAAGCCAATTTTCTTTCCACAATACCAGGATTGATGATTTCATCAGCTAGATGAGAGTTAGTTGCCCAAAGCACACGAAGATTAAGTGACTTGCCCAGGGTTACACAATAACCACATAATACACGTAATCATATAGAGGGAGCAAATGAAGCCAGGTATCTTCTGGCTTCAACCCTAGCATTCTATTTCCCTGGTCTCTTCATGTGGAGGACAGAAGAGTAACATATTTGAGTTGGAAGGTATCTGAGTCTAATTCTCTCATTTTACATGTGAAGAAATTGGGGTTCAGAAAGCCCAATAATCAATGGCAGATCTGGGAATTGGAACCTAGGATCTTGACTATATATTCAGTGCTATTTCCATTCTGCCAGAGGATTAGGATTCCTGATTCAAATTCCTAATCTCCACTGGCAAAGAGAGAAGAAACAATTAGTAAAAAGCCAACCTCCTGGGGAATGGTTGGCTGCAAAGCCAAGGTGGGACATGCTCAACCAAGGAAGCCAAGCTAAGCAGGGTCCTACATTCTGCTACTTGGTTGCTCTCCAGTTCAGGCAGATAAAATACATCCACCCCAAAGCTTGTCATTAGTCACCAGGGTTCTCTGACCTTTGGGAGAAAGGCTCTGGGTTCTTCCATAGCAGCTGTTAGAAATGGCCCCATGACTTAGTTCTATTGCTTGCCTTGTTAGAATTACCTGTGAGTGGGGCTGTGATAGGTTATAATAACTGATATAATAATAATCTATATATCTATATATGGAAGTAGTTAGGTGGTACAGAGGTAGAGCACTGGACTTGGACTCAGGAACACCTGAGTTCAAATCCAGCCTCAGGTACTTCCCAGCTGTGTGACCTTGGGTAAATCACTTAACCTCTGTTTGCTACTAGAAAAGGAGATGGCAAACCATTCCAGTATGTTCTCCAAGAGAAGCCCATGGACAGCATGGTCCATAGGGTCATGAAGAGTCAGACACAACTGAACAACATACGTGTGTGTATATCTCTCTCTCTCTCTCTATCTTTACAATTTACAAAAGGCTTTCCATACATTATCTCATTTGATCCTCACAACAAGCCTGTAAAGTTGATGCTGATACTCCTGTTTTTACTGATGAGGAAACTTAGGCAATGAGAGGTTAAGTGACTTCTCCAGGGTCACACAGGCAGGATTGATAGATCACTTTAAAGTTTGCAGAGCACTTTATAGCTATTTTCTGATTTAAACCTCTCAGGTACTAAACCCTATTTTATGGATGAGAAAACCTCTCTGTAAACTTAGAGAGATGAGGTGATTTGCCCATGATGGAAGAGTTACTAAGTATCTGAAGTAAGTGGGATTTCAAGGTCCTCCCAATTCCAAGTGCAACATTATACCCACTATAGGAGGAAGCTAAGCCTTGGAAAAGTGCTGAATTTGCCCAATGTCATACACAGATCTGGAACTAGGACCCAGGTCTCCCAATTTTTCTAGTCCTAAGTCTCCTTTCCATTACATCACTCTGCTTTTCTCCACAACACTCATTAGGTGACAGGGAATAATTCAAATGAGTTTGCCAATAATGTGTGTGTGTGTGTGTGTGTGTGTGTGTGTGTGTGTGTGTGTGTGTGTGTGTGTGTGTAGCATTGGGCAGCTCAGTCTTTTTACCCTTCCCAATTCAGCAAAAGTCTTTCAATGCTTTTGCAATTTGATTCTTAAGTAGATTTCCTGCCGTTCTCTGCATGCTCTTAAATGCTGTGCCTCATGGGCTCCAGTTGGTAGGAGCTATAGACTGTAATTGTAATATAATAAATAAAAAGGGCCTCCCTCCCTATCTTTGCTCTCAGGGACCCCTCACTCTAAAACAAACACCGCAGGATTAAAAATGCACCAAGGGAGCTGCCCTCCCTAATTGGGTGGCCACGGAACTGAGTTTTCAGCAAAATCTTGCATAGGTTCTCTTCCTAAGAGTTAGGTCCCCTATAGTGGCGCCCCCAATCCCTCTCGCCAAAAATGTAAATGAGTCTATGAGCTCTTGCAATTCTCTTTGGGGAACTCTCCCCTTCACAGCATTCGCTATTTTTCTATTTACAGGAAAGATGCATTAGTGGGCACTTGATTCACACAATAATGCCAGCCATAAATCTATCTGGGTTTCCTGGGTTTGCAGAGGTGTTAGCCCTGCAGTGTACTGGTCTTAGAACAAACAGTAAGAAAGCAGGTACTTGCATTCAAGACTTTAATGTTTCTCTCTCTCCCCTCGTCCCCAGTTTGGTTACCATGTGGTCTTCTTTGGCCCTATCTCCCTTCTATAAAGAGTCAAGGGTATAGTTTCTCCATCCTTTCCCCTTCTACTGTTCTTTGATGACAGAAGATTTAACAAAACTGCATTGGAATTGTAGACAATTCTGTTTGGTTAATCTCTAGAAAACTGGATTCAAATACTTCTTAACTTGCCAGAGAAAGGGTAATGGTTATGCCATGACTTGCGGTTTGTAGTGCCTGTGATCACATATCTAAAGGGAAGGATCTGCAATTGCAGTAGGGGAGATTCTAGCCTGAGACAGAGAAGAACTTCCTGATTCTGGGAGTTGTAAGGGTGCAGATTTTGTTTGACCCCTTTGGAGTTCCTAAAATGATTGGGTATCTTGGAGAGACTGAGTGTAATTTTGTCCTGGGTGCATAGGGAAGAATAGTTTCTTTTATGATTTCATGTAGACCTGAGATTCGGTGATGATGCTGGTGTCTTAAGACCTCTCTCCTCCCTGTACCTGTTTGCAAGTGGGATGAAGATGTATTTAGGACCTGCTAGAGGAGATTTGATTTTTAGATTGTGGGCTTTTCAGGTTATAAGCTCTTTGTTTGCTTGTTTTGTGCTGTGCTCAGCAAAATGGGATGTGCAGGTGGGTACGGCAGAAATACTTTTTGATGAGAGTAACTGTGTGGAACAGGAAAACGGTATCCAAAAGGATTCCTCTGATGTGAATGAGTCAGGAGAATGTTCTGAGACCAGATCTATGGAATTTGTACATGAATGCAGCAAATTTTTCTGCCAGTGACTGACTATGCATGTTTAAAGAAACACACCAATGAGAAATTGCATGCTAGGCGGGTACTGCCAGCTGGAGCAAATTGAGACAGTAGGAGTAAATTCTGCAGTTGGAGATCTCCAAAGAATGCTAACTTTTCTTCCTTTTTAAAGTGGTGCTACTTACACGGTATTGGGAGGGGGGATAGCGTGTGATTTAAGGGCTTGTCCCTCCTCTGTTGCTTCTTGGGCAGCTCCTCACCATGCTGCTGACATTTTGGCCGGCTTCCCCATTTTCCCACGTCTCCACTCCTCTCCTCTCCTCTCCTGGGTCTTCCCCAGCTCTGAGCAGTTAACTTTTGCTTTATATTGTTTGGAATCAGGCTTCTTTACTATTTCCTGGCCATTTCACATCATACCACCACATACATCTACCTGCAATCCTATTTCCATCTCCCCTTTATGTGCTGTCATCTCCCATTAGACTGTTTGTTCCCTGAGGGTAGGGACTGTCTTGATTACTTATATTTGCAACCCTAGTACTTAGCAAAGAGCCTGACATAGCGAATACTTAGTAAATGCTGTATCTATCTATCTATCTATCTATCTATCTATCTATCTATCTATCTATCATCTATCATCCTCCCTCTATTTTGATCAGTCTGTCCATCTATCTCTCTGTCATCTATCTATCCATCCATCCCCCGCTCTATATTTACCTCCACTAATCTATCAGGCTATTTATATCCATATCTCTATCATCCATCCATCCATCCATCTCCATCTATCTATCCATCTACATGTGTATGTATCTATCCTTCCATCCCCCTCTTTATATTTATCCCCATTCATCTATCAATCTATCCATCTATCTATTTCCATATCTCCATCCCTCTATCATCTGTCCATTATCTCTATCCATCTATCTATCTATCTATCTGTCTGTCTGTCTCTGTTTGTCTGTCTATCTTTCTATCTCCATCCATCCATCCATCTATCATCTCTCTCTCTCTCTATCTCTCTATCATCTATCTATCTATCTGTCTGTCTATCTATCTTTCTATCTCCATCCATCTGTCCATCCATTCATCCATCCATCTATCATCTATCTATCTATCTATCTATCTATCTATCTATCTATCTATCTGTCTGTCTGTCTATCTACCATCTATCTATCTATCTATCTATCTATCTATCTATCTATCTATCTATCATCCTCCCTCTATTTTGATCTGTCTGTCCATCTATCTCTCTCTCTCATCTATCTATCCATCCATCCCCCGCTCTATATTTATTTCCACTCATCTAT
This sequence comes from Pseudochirops cupreus, assembly GCA_028627135.1. Lineage (NCBI taxonomy): Eukaryota > Metazoa > Chordata > Mammalia > Diprotodontia > Pseudocheiridae > Pseudochirops > Pseudochirops cupreus. The sequence goes on along the minus strand of CM053581.1, from coordinate 89,744,007 downwards.
CAGTCTATTTATATCCATATCTCTATCATCCATCCATCCATCTCCATCTATCTATCCATCTATGTATGTATCTATCCTTCCATCCCCCTCTTTATATTTATCCCCATTCATCTATCAATCTATCCATCTATCTATTTCCATATCCCCATCCCTCTATCATCTGTCCATTATCTCTATCCACCCATCTATCTATCTATCATCTCTCTCTCTCTCTCTCTATCATCTATCTATCTATCTGTCTGTCTGTCTATCTATCTATCTTTCTATCTCCATCCATTATCCATCCATATATCCACCCATCCATTTATCTATCCATCTATCTATCATCCATCTCTCCATCTCTCCATCTCTATATCTCTTTATGTCACCAGCTTACTATGTGATCTTGGGTAGTTTCTTGACTTCTCAAAGCTTTAGTTTCCTCATTTGAAAAATTAGAATAATAATCTGTTCACTGTCTATTTCACAGGGTGTTTTGGAGGATCAAATGAGGTAGTGTATGTTGAATCACTTTAAAAGCCATTAAAACAATATCTATCATTACTGTGTTCATTGTTATTATATTCTAACTGAAAAAAGATCTGAGTAGGCCTGAAAAGAAATATTCCAGGGATAGATTAGTTCTATTTTGGTAAAAGCTAAAGAAGATGATTGAATGTAGAGTCCTTGATTTTCACTCTAACTTTTATAGTATTTGGGTTAAAAAAAAAGAGAAATAATAGCAGCTCACATTTATATAATACTTAAGGATTTACAAAGCACTTTTGTATCTAGTATCTCATTTGATCCTCATAACAACCCTGGAAGATAGTTGTCATTATTTTGTAGATGAGGAAATTGAGACTAAAAGGTTAAGTGATTTGCCCAGGTTCACACAACTAAGTGTCTGAGGTAGGATTCACACTCAGCTCTTCTGAATTTCACATTCAGTGTGCTATCAACTGTATGACCCACTTGTCTCAATACAATCCATAAGCAGAAACTGACCTATTAGACTTAGAAAAAGAAGGCAATATCTGAAAAGGGCATCCAGAACAATTTATCTCTATTTATTAATGAGTATCTGTAGTTTTCAGTCTTTTAAGGGCCAGGTTCAGATGCGTACTAGAGGCAACTGCATTCACTAATCCTATTGTTAAATTTTGAGTATGAACATCTATACCTTGGAAATTGGTAAGCACTATGATCAGGGTTTTATTTATTGTTTTGTTTGATTGCCTAGACGTCAGAATATGATGGAGATAATATTAATAATGCAAATCAAACTTAAAAGTGTGCTGTGATTTACATTCCTAGGCCTCCTCCCCGCCCCCAAGCTGGTTGTTAAACATTTTCCAGACTGCTGATATGTCACATGTCACATCCTCCATAAAGCAGATAATTCTAACCAATATAGTTTGTCCCTCTTTGATCTCCCACAGTACATGCTGACTGTACCCTGTAAGCATTTCAAAATTCGGTTGTAGTCAATTCATCACTTTATAACATACTGCATTGTATTAACTTCTATCTCTTTCTTGTGTGTCTTTTCTCCCCAATTAAAAAAAAAGTTTCTTGAGAAGAACTATGGTTTATATTTCTCTACAAGTAGAGGACTCCAACTTACAGTGTCAGACAGATAGGATAGTAGATTTAGATCCTTCAAAATTGTTGAGTCCACTTGCATGTGAGGAAACTGAGGACTATCAATATTAAGCAGTGCCTTGCCTAACATCTCCCAGGTGAAGAGGCTACATTCAAACTCAACTCCTCAGACTCCGAATCCAGCATTCTTTCTACCACACCAAGAGCTGCAGTTGTTCAAATATTTGTTGCCTTGAACACAGGCAGTGACAAGATGTATACATGTCTCTAGCACCAAGGAGACATTTTCAGATATCATAGCTTAAGAAGGACTTAAAAAATAACATTCACATCTGGCTCAGCATCTGAGTTAGATTGCTATAAAATATCCCCTCTTAATCTTATTTCTGGAGATGGATGTGTGTGTGGTGTGTGTGTGTGTGTGTGTGTGTGTGTGTGTGTGTGTGTGTGTGTGTGTGTGGCATGTCCCAAAGTCACGTGCTGGAAAAGGATGAGCTCTGAGTTTTATGATACTGGTCTTTGTCCCCCAAGTGCAAGTGTCTAATTAGGCCTGACACCAGTGAGGCGTTTCCCTGACATTTATGTCACTGTCTTTCAATCTTTAGCAGCATTTAGTCTTGTGGGAGGCACAACAAACCACGTCAGGAACAACATAAAATTCTCTATTCGATGGGGGCTCTCTGAAACTCAGGCAGCTGTTTATTAGCCAGACTAAATGGGAAAACAGAAGGGTGGGGCTGGATTTGGGGCTCGATTCTGGGCTTGAAGGGAGAAATAAAATGGCTCATTTAAATTCTTAAGAACTGCATAGGAGACAGAAGACACAATGAGTATCTTAGAGAAGAAAGGCTATCAGCTGAACAAACTAATCACATGGTAATCAAAGGGGTGTTAGAGGCTGCCTACTGAGAAGCACTTTAGAAGAAGATCCAGCCAGGCACAGGAAAAACCTATCAAGTGACATCTTTCATAAATCATAGTGGTTTTTTTTAAGCACAAAGGAATGTGTAATAATGAGAGAGATGGATTGAAAGGCAGTAGTACCTAAAGAGTGGGGAAAAGAGGGTAGCCTGGATCTAGGAGCATCCCTTTGCCACCTCAAATAAAGAAGGCTGAACAGAAAAGTAAATGGGAAGCCACTCTGGGACTTGGTATTTGTGCAATGTGTTTCAGCTCCTTTTCCCCTTCCTCAGTAGAATATAAGCTCTTTGAAGGCAAGAACTGTTTCCCTTTTTCTTTTTGGCCATTATATTTCAAGTGCCCTACAAAGACAAGAGTTCAAATTGACAGTGAGTCTGTGCCAGAATTAAAAAGGAAGACAAGAGTGGGCTGGATTGCCTTTGGGAAAGCCTTCTCAAACTCTTCTAAATTTTAATGCCTTTCCTCTGATAATTATTTTCTATTTATCCTGTATGTTAGCTTGCTTTGCATATATTGGTTTGCATGTTGTCTCCTCCATTCGATTGTAAGCTCCTTGAGAGCAGGAATTGTCTTTTGCCTCTTTTTGTATCCCCAGTGCTTAGCACAGGATCTGACACACAGTAGGTGTGTAAGAAATGTTGATTGATTGGCAATTGAAAAGAACTTTTATTTCCTTTAATGACTCCCAACTTCTCATAGAAGCAATGTATTTTTAATGCCAGGAGTCATTGCGTGGTTCCCAGATCCAGACTGCTTGCTTGCCTACTCACTCTTTGAGCTTATATAGTTTAGGCAGCACTGGTTTAAATCAATTTCTTTAATTATCACTTGTTATTTAATTGATGCAATTAAAAAAAATCTAAGATTTGTAAAAGATCTATCACTCAGAAGGCAAAGAAGTAGTGGTCAATGTGAACAGGCCCCAATATATAACAAATAAAAAAACTAGAAAGAAGAATTGCTATAAAGGATGTCACGTAGGAAATACATAATTAAAATAATCAAAGAAATATTTAATTGAAAGAAGGACCGTGGCAAGGAGGGATAGTCAATGGACAGTCCATGTGTTCCACTGATACCCACAGGACATTAAAAGATAATGAGAAAGTTGGGTGAACTCCTTGTAGTGAATGTATGTAGGGGCTGGGCCAGCAGGATGGTCAGGCATGGCTGGGCTAGAATCACCCCCATTAGAGGGAACATCCATATGAATGAGATTACAAATTCATTTGATTATTTGGTATCCTTAACATTGAGCACTGTGTTTGCACACGGTAGATTAGAAGGTCACAAACTTATTTGGTCTACTGCCTTCCTTAAAAAAAAAAGTTCTTCAACATCCCCCTGGAAATTTACTTTAACCCTATAACAGTTTTTTTTTAAAATTTGTGTCATTTCAAAAAAAAGTATTTTAATGACACATCTTAAATTTAATAGTTTATTATAAATTTGTGGGGTTTTTCTTGTATTGAAATTTTGATGATGCAATATTGCATCATGTAACCATATAGTCTCATATTGTAAACAAGTCATTACATGCACATATTACTGTCAATGTATGCCAGACTTCTTGACAATGCACAACACCCTCGCCTGCCAACACTTGCTTGTTAAGACTTGTTGGCAGTCTTGACCACTGATGGATTATAACTTGCATTTTGTGTGTTTATTTGGAAAATAATGTAAGCACTATGATTTTAACTCTGTTACACAACAGATGAAACATGTGTAAGTTACACAACAGATGAAACATGTACAAATGGTTTTTCAAAATTTTCCTTTCATCTTTCCTTGTGCTTCCATCCACCCTTATTTTTATTCAATGCCCCCCCCCCATTGCGCCCAAGGCTACTACTGCCCCCCTGGATCATTCTAGCACCCTCAGGGGGCAGTATTGCCCACTTTGGGAACTTATGGGGAAAATGGGCTTAAAACATGTGTCAAATTGAATTGAAATGAAGCAGTAGTATCTCCCAAAACTCTCCTCTGTGCCTGCTTGGGGTTCTTTCCTGGGTTGAGCTCTGAAGTCCTTTGTTGGAACAAAGAACTCAATGAAGAGGACAAAATCTCCTTCCCTCTCCCTCCACCTTCTGCCATAGATGGTGAATATATTTATATATGTCTGAATCTATTCTTGCTCTCGTGGACTGATTTTGTCCTCATTGGCTATCCTTTCAGTGAAGTATGAGTTGAGAGAAACGTTGTTGACTCTGAGTTTGGATTCTCATGCAACAAGTGAGACGTTAATTTTCAGAGGGCACAATTTACTCTAAGTGTATTCATGTCTGGTGGTAGTCAAGAGAGGACCTTGGTGAGGATTAGTGGAAGAGCTGGTGAGTTGAAGGTTCTCTCTCTCTCTGACTGAGTGCCCTTAGTTCCCTGTTGCTCAGTGCTTAAGTACTCAGTTGTTCCAACTGTCCACTGGCACAAAGGGTAGAATTAGACTGTGTAAAGCAATTAAAGTCAAGGATTCCTGTTGATCTGTTGATCAATTAGTATTAATTAAGCACCTACTATGTGTCAGGTACTTGTGCTAGGCACTGAGGATACTAATAAAAAAATGAAGCAGTTTCTGTCCTCAAAGAGTTCAATTCTATTGAAAGAATAAAAGTAGATAAATATAAAAGTAGGAAAATATATTTAAAAATAAATACGAAGTAATTTGGGGGTGTGGAAAGGTACTAGCAGCTGGGCAAGGGGGTTTAGTGAGTCAGGAATGGTGTCTTGTAGAAGATAGCCCTTGAGCTGAGCTTTAAAAGGTGGGGGGGGTGAGAATTATGGGGCAGGTAGGTAGCTCAGTAGATAGTCAGGAACACCCAAGTTCAAATATGGCCTCAGATATACACTAGCTGTGTGACCCTGTTTGCCTCATTTTCCTCATCTGTAAAATGAACCAGAGAAGGAAACGACAAACCACCACAGTATCTTTGCCAAGAAAAGACCACTAGAGTATCTTTGCCATAATCTCCAATTGTGATCTTGAAGAGTCAGATATGATTGAATAAGAGATTCTAAAACATTAAGGTGAGGAGGAACGGCATTCCAGGCATGGGTGATAGCCTGGGCATAGGCACAAGATGGGAGATGGCACGTCAGTCTATGATGGAAAATGTAGGCCAGTTTGGCTGGATTATGGGGTGTCACTAGACATGAACCAACATATGGAACGGTAGAATGGAGCCAAACTGTTAAGGGGTTTAACAGAGGAATTTATAGGTTTATTTGTGCCAAAACAGAGGAATTTATATTTGGTCCTACATCTCGTAGGAAATCACTGGAATGTCTAGATTAAGTCATTGTGTGGCAGGGGTGACAATCTACAATACTTAAAATAATAATAATGAATACTGCAACTATAAGATTTCTTTTCATCTATAAATTCATTTAAAAAAACACTGTAAGCTAGAAAAGAAAGACAATATTATCCCCATTTTTATTGAAGAAGGAATTGAAAAGCAAAGAAGTTAAGCAACTTGACGGTGGTCACACAACTACCATAGTAAGTGTTGGAGAAAGGAACTGAACTTTTGGCAACGCTAAGACCAGCATCGTATCTATTGGCCCACATTGTCTCTCAACCTACAACATAGGAAGATTTTGTTGATATGCTCAGGTAACTATCTATCACACCATTACGAATTAGATTAAGTTTGTTTTGGTAACCTAGTTCCCTTGCTGGTTCTCCTTTTCCTTCTTAATGGCTCTCCTTTCCCTTTTCCTCTCTCTGTCTCCTTTTCTCCCTCAGATGCCCTCCTCAGTACTCATCTTTTGTCCCATTCTTGCTCTAGCAGTCAACTAATCCCTGCTCAGGCATTAACTGATAATTAAGGTGCTAGCTGATAAGTTTAATAATAGCTGACATTTGTATATCAGAGCATTTGTAAAGCCATACATTATCTTGTTTGAGTTTAAGGAGTAGACCCTTCCCAGAAATATTTGCATTTTAAAAAGGGGACTTTTGAAGATGGAAAGGCCTTCAAGACAGAAAGTAATGAAGCTGTATCAGGCAGTTGGGTTGATTTTGAGGGCTGGGGAATGCTTCCTTGTGATACTGCCTCCCGGAATGGGGAATTCAAAGAGAAAAGCATGTGTGTTGAAAATAGTGAAGAAAAGAATCAATCCTTCTGCTTTCTTCCTGGCCATCTGTACCTTGATTATCGAAACCTAAAACCTGACAGGCCATTCCCTCTTAGAGGTTGTTGGACCTTGTGAGAGAACAATGATTATATATCTCCCCTCCCACCCCCACACCTGTTTGTGACTGTTATATTGAACTGTATCACCTGAGATTGGGAGAATTTTCATTGGCTTTTTGCATATGACTTGAGAAAAAAAAATGGGACAGGAAAAGTCTGGAATGAGGAAGGAAGGCATTGATTTTTTAAAAATCAACTCTGTTATTAACTGATATCTCTGATGCACCTAATGGAAATCAACCTATTTCTACTCACTAGAATTGGAGACCTAGAACTTGAGGAACAGCATACTTGAACTCTAGCATCCCAGATCAAAGTAACTGATTTCATGTTGAAAACTGTATTTGGAAGTAGAGTCTTGGCATGTTTGTGTAGGATTTATAGTTCTACAGTTGAATCTTGTTTGATTCACTCTGCCTCCTTCAAAAGAAGCCTAAGTAGGTTCTTATTCATTAAAATTCTGTGATTTGGGGGGACATTAACTCAGAAGGAATGGGAAGCTCTCAAGAATGAGATTCTGAACATACATAAAACCCCACTTCTGATAAGGAGAAAAAAAGAGGAATTATTTGAAGAGATTGATGTGGATGCATAGGGAACTCATTGGTTAGATTAAAAAAAAAGATGTGTGTAGAAGATAGAAGCAAAGATAGAATGGTAACTCTCAAGAATGAGATTCTGAACACACCCCAAACCCCCTCTTCTGATAAGGAGAAAAAAAGAGGATTTGTTTGAAGAGATTGATGTGGATGCATAGGGAACTCACCAGTCAACAGATTGAGGAAAAAAAAAAGTGTGTAGAAGATAGAAGCAAAGGTGAAGAAGAAAACTCAATAAAAAGGAAGTAAGGAGTGATAAAACTTAGATTACAGAGTTAGCATTTAAAAAAGACCCTGACAGGCTGGAACATAAGGCTGAATCTAATAAGATGAAATTCAATGGCAATAAATGTACTTTGGTTAAAAAAATTTTCAGTTAGATGAAGTTTGTGTGGCAGGATTGATAACCTATAACAACAGCAAATAATAGTAATAACTAATACTACAACTTTAAGATTTATTTATATCTATAAACTCATAAAAACACAGTGAGTTGAGTAAGAAAGATGTATTATCTGGAAGAGACATGGTTAGATCTCAGCTTGGAAAAAATATGGACATTTTATTAAGTTGCAAGCTCAGTATGAATCAACAGTTTGATTCAGCAGCCAGATAAGCTTATGCAATCTTAAATTATATTGAGAAGCATGGATTGAGAGGCAGTAAGCAGGTGAGAATCGCCCTGTACTCTGCCCTAGTTATGCCACCATAGGTTATCATGGTCTACTTTGGTGGCCATATTTTAATAAGGTAGAAGGTGTCCCACAAATGAGGATCCATTATGATGAGAAGCTCAAGTGCATGTTACATAAAGATTAATTGAAGGAATTGTAGATAGAGCATGTAGGGAGATGTCTCGGGGGATGGAAAGTGAGGATGATAGCTTTCTTCAAGTATTTGAAGGTCTCCCATGCGGAAGAAGGATTAGTCTTGTTTTCTTTGTCCTTAGGAGGCTGAACTGGGATTCATGTGTAGAAGATGGTACAGTGGCAAGAGTGGTGATCTTGGCATTGTAGAACCCAAGTTCTAATCCTGGTTCTCCCACATGCCACCTATATGACCTTGGGGCAAGTCATCTAATCTTTTGGGCCTCAGTTTCCTCACTGTTCAAATGAGTGGGTTGGACTAGATGACTTCTACGTTCCCTTCCATGTCCAAGCCTATAAGTTGCAGATGAACAAATTTCAGCTTGACATAGGGAAAAACTAACAGTTAAAGTGAAATGAGCTGATTCAGGAGGTAACAGGCTCCCCTTCAGTGATGGTGAACAAAGAGTGGCTAACAACTTATCAGGTGTCAATCAATCAATCAGTCAACATTTATTAAGCTCCTGCTATGTTCCAGGCTAAGTGCTGGTGTTACAAAAAGAGGAGAGAGATAGTTTCTGCCATCAAAGAGCTTACAATCTAATGGTGGAGACAACATGTAATCCAATATATATATAAAACAAGGTATGTACAGGATAAGTAGGAAATAATTAACGGGGGAATGCAGTAGAACTAAAACACTTTGGGAAGGACTTCCTGTAAAATATGGGATTTTAGATAAGACTTAAATGAAGCCAGGGAAGTAGTAGGCAGAGTCATGGAGGAAAAGCATTCCAGGCTTGGGAGGAAGCCAGAGAAAATGTCCTGGGTCAAGAGATAGAGTGTCTTATTTGTGAAATAACCAGGACTCCAGATAAGGCAGATTGAAGAGTATGTGTTGGGGAGTAAGGTATAAGACTGGAAAGGTAGGAGGGGGCTACACAATAAAGGGCTTTGAATGCCAAGCAAAGCATTTTATTTTTGATCCTGAAGTCAATAAGGAGCTAGTAGAGTCTATTGAGTAGGAGAATGACATGGTCAGAGCCGTGATTTAGGAGGATCATTTTGGTGACTGAATGGAGGATGGATTGGAGTGGGGAGATACTTGAGGCAGGCAAACCTAGCAGCAGGCTATTTCAATAATTCAGGTGTGAGGTGGTGAGGGCTAGAGCCATGGCAGTGCTCAATGAAGGAAGGGAGCAGATTCGAGAGATGTTGCAAAGTTGAAATCAAGGCTGAGATATGGCAGGTGAGAGATTGGGATGATCCAGGATGACTTCTAGGTTGAGAGCCTGAAGGACTGGGAGGCTACCATTGCCCTCTATAACAATGGGGAAGGTAGAAGGTGAGAGGGGTTTAGAGGAAAAAATAATGAGTTCCATTTTGGATGTGTTGTCTACTGGACATTCAGTTTGTGATGTTTGAAAGACAGATGGAGATGCAAGGTAGATTTGAGAATCTTCAGTATAAAGATGGTTTTTAAAGATGGGAGCTCATGAGATCACCAGGTATTTTATAGAAAGCATTCTTTTTGAGGGGTGTATTGGACTGTTAAGTTGCAACTCTGAAAATCTGTGATTTTATGGTTTGTTGTACAATTGGCTGCTGATGTCAGCCAGCAGCAGAGATGTTAAGCACCCCCAGAAAAGTGGACATGAGACAGAGGCTACCTTGGTCCCCATTGGTTAGAGATTATCTAAAGGACCCTTCCTGGTACTGACCTTTGGACAACCTTTCTTTGGGGTTCAGCAGTCGAAGGTCAGCTATGCAGCTCTGAGGCTTAATCGGTACATTTATCACCATTGTCCAGATCTCCCCTTTGGTGGCCTCTGTGTTTCAGCTTTAGAGATGTATAGTATCTGACTGCAGGCCCAAGGCAACAAGGTGTGGGTGCCATATCATCTCACTCAAGAACTGAGCAACTGGCTCCCACCCCCAAGACACAGGCCCTGCCTCCAGACTGGGGCTGGGCCACTACAGTGTTCCTCTAAGACATGCCTGCCTGATTTCTTGCTTTCATGCTTTCCCACCCACTACATAACAAAGAACACCAAAGGAAAGTCAGTTTGAGAGCTACAAACGACCTCCAGCTTGGTTCAGCTGTTCTCTGTAGCTCTAAAATTGTTGAAGCATCCATTGGGAATCTCCAGCATGCCATACAAAGTGCCACACGTGCCTCCTCCATCTTCATGCCCTGAAACACCTTCTTCTTCTTTCTGTATTGGTAACAATGCACCAGGGAGCCAAAGATTTCTGCAAGGGTCTGCTTGGAAGGAAAGTACTGGCAATGAAATCATAAACACAGGGATAGGAGGCCAGAGTTCCCAGGTGCTGACATCCCTTTAGGAAGTTCACTTTCTCCCCAAAGGTTTTACATCTGCAAGTGACATTAGAGCTCTCATGGTGCAAAAGTTTTCAGGCTTAGCTGGTAGCACAAGTGTAACAGTTAAAAGTTTTTACATACCAGGGAGTGAAGTGCTTTAGCCAAGGAAGGCCCCTGGGGAGAGGGATCAGCATTCCCAGATCAAGCATTCAGTCCTGATAGCCAGTGAAACAACCAACCCCACATGGCTGCCAAGAGACACCTGGGAAATATTCCTGAGGTCCAAATGGAGTGAGAGGCAAAGTGTTTCCTGGCTGGAGCTCGGCAGCAACAGGCTACAGTCTTTTCCTGAGGAATGGTCCTTGGGGGTGGAGGGAAATATCCTACTGGTCATATATATTTAGAGTCTTTTGATTTTCTGTTTTAATGCGTTTTATTGTTAGCTTTTGTTTTCACTTCGTCTGTGTTTCTCAATTATGCATTCTCTTATTCCTTCCCACTAAGCCATCTCTTATAGCAAAGAATAAGAAAGGGAAAAAAATGTTTAGCAAATGTAATCGAACCCAACAGAAAAAATCTGCCGTGCTGGACAATGTTTTTCACTCACAGCCCCCCTCCCTCTGCAAAGTCTGAAGTATTTTCAATGGCTGGTTAGTTTACAGGATGCTTTTTTTTTTAATTTCGCCTATGCCCACCTTCCTATCTCTTCTCTGAAGGGCTTCCTTTCTAGAATCATAAGTTTATCTTGAAAAGAGATCTAATTCAGAGATCTAAGAGGTTGAAGAGGAGAGGAGACACTTCATTTCTATATATCGTTAAAAATAAAAAAAAAGACTATGATCTGCCTGTTTTTTTTTTAAATCTGGGGTTATGTAAATATGGCAAGGGGATATCGACAAGTCAGCAAGCATTCACCAAACACTATGGGCCAGGCACCACGCACAAAGACAACGCAAAACCAGAACCTGGATCTATTCTGTTATATCTCAGTTATAAAAAGGCTAAAACAACAGCAACAAATTCCCTCCTCCCTCTTTCCAGGTTTTTCTTTTTGATCTCACTGAAACCATAGAATATTAAAGCTAAAAAAGAGTTTTTAAAGCCCAACTCCTCACTTAACGGGTGAGGAAGTTGAGACCCAGAGAAGTTACCTACCCAAGGCCACCAGGCTAATACAGTGACAAAGCTGGAGTGTCACCATTGCATTCAGTACCAGTTGCTTTGGGTCTTTTCCCTACTATCCTATATTTATCCCCTAGAATAGATAGCTCAGTTCCTTCTAGGTGTCTTTAGATGAGAGTGACTCTTTTGAAGCATTTCTTTTAACTTGTCTCAGTAAATACTTCTGTCTAGAAAAGAAAGAGAAGCATAGGGTTTGGCTTCAGTACCAGAGAAGATAGAAGATTGCTAGGATTAGACTTTATAGCTCTAACACAGGATTCTTAACCTCGGCTCTGTGAACATGGGTGGTATTTTTTTTTTAAACCACACATTATGATAACTTTATTTCAATGTAATTCCTTTCCTTTGTAATCTGGTGCATCTTATTTTATGCCTTTAAAAAGCCATAAACACTCTGTCTCCTATATATCCTAAGCAGTAAACATTCTGTCTCTTATATGTCCTAAAACCTAACCTAACCTAACCTAACCAGACCTGAAGGGGAAAAATTCTTAAAACTAGCTTCACTCCATTCCCTTTTACTTCCAATTTTCTGTACACAAAAGAGAAATAAATGACTTAACTGCCCCCTTCCCGCCAAATACCCAACAGTATTTTGAGAAGGGAGTCCATAAACTTCACTGGAGGCGTGAAATGTAAAGATATCAAGCGTGTCTATGACTCAAAAAAGATCGAGGCTATGTTTTTTGGTTTTGGTTTTTTTTCTAATGGATCTCTTTTTGGCAACCAATTCAGTACTTTGAGAGCTTATTCTGTTCCCACCCAGTGGGTTTAAATTCTAGGACCCTCTAGCTGTCTAGCAGAAAGGGACCCTTTGTTTATCACAAAATCAATAGGTCACCAGGGGAGATCACTCCTGTCCTGATCCCCCTCCTCCAAATTCCAGAGATGCTTAGGGGATATTTATGCCCACAGAGCATTTCTTCCATGAAATCTTCTCTGATGACTCCTGACGAGAGGGCCGGTATGGTACAGTAGAGTCAGGAAGACCTGATTTCAAATCTCTTCTTAGTGATGTAACCCTTGACAGGTCATTTAACTTTCTTTCACTTTCTCTATAAAATGGAGGTAATAATAGCTGTAATATTTTAGCCTCACAGGGTTGTGGTGAGGCTCAGATGAAAGAATGCATATGCAATGTTTTTCTGACTTTAAAGTATTATATAGATGTCAACTATTATTCTTCCTCTGAATTCCTATTGTACCTAATTGATTCCATCATTCCTTTGGCACTTAGCCGATACTACCTTACACCGTTAGCTTTCTTTTATACAACATATGGTTCACAATATGGTGGACAGAACCCAGGAGTAGACCTGGGTATTAATCCTTCAGCACTTCCTAGCTGTGTGATCTTCAATAAGTCATTTCATCTCCATTGTGCTTCACTTTCCTCACCTGTAAAATGCAAGGCCAGCACTCAATACCCTCTAAGGCAGGGGTGGGGAACCTGTGACCTTGAGGCCAGATGTGGCCCTCTTGGTCCTCAGATGCAGTCCTTTGAATGAACCCAAACTTTACAGAACAAATCCCCTTAACAAAAGTATTTATTCTATAAAACTTGGATTTGATCTAAAGGTCGCACCCAAGGCCCTAGAAGTCCACATGTGACCCCGAGACTGCAGGTTCCCCAGCCCTGCTAAGGTCCTTTTAGCCCTAAGTCTACTCTGATCACCTCAGCTAGACTGTGACCTCCCTTGGAAGGAGGAGCCCAGCTCATGTTTCCTGGTACCCTTGATAGCAGTTTTTAGAACACTGGAGAACTCAGTGTAGGTGTTCAATAAATATTTGTTAGCGTATTGCTTCTTTCTTTTTTTTTTAATAAAGGAGTTAGGGTGGAGGAATGAATTTTCAACTTTGAAAGAAAAATCCTTCCACCAGGATGAAGTTTAGCCTGCTTACATGACTATTACTGAGTTAGTGTTTTTGCACAGCCTAAACACACACACACACACACACACACACACACACATCCAAAAAAACAAATGCTTCATAAGGGAAGACAGGAACAATCCACCCAACAAGGAAATGGTGAAATGTAATACGATATTAATAGTAATGGTAAGCCTTCTTAAGAGGCCTCAAGCTGGTTTCCTTAGCTTTCAAAGTCACTCATATTTTCTACAAGTGGGAAGATTTGACTCATCTTAAATCTGCCAGAGTCTGATCTCTCTGAGGGAGAACCAAAAAAAAATCCCTTTACCTTATGAGTTTCCCAATGCCTTCCTAATTCAACGTTCAGCAATTATTTATTAAGCAAGCAGTAAAATAGAACACAAGCTGACATTTATATAGACCTTCCAATTCAATTCAATTTTACAAGCATTTGTTCAGAGTCTACCATGTGTCCAGGTATTGTGCTACGCTGCCAGTGCAAAGCCAAAAGTGAAACAGGCCCTACCCTCAAGAAGTTTACATGATTTTGGGGAATGAGCTTTGCAAAGAGTTCGTTATTAAATTATTAAATATGCAAAGTGTTTTAAGATAATGCAAAGCATTTTTCCTTTGACCCTCACAACAACCCTAGAAGGTAAGTGCTATCAATATTAATATTAAGGTGGGTGCTAATGATCACAAAGACTTTCATTGGATCACCCAGCTAGTATTTGTCTAAGGTGGGGATCCAGATCCACATCTTTCTGCCTCCCAAGTCCATTATCCACATTATCCATCATCCACAATGTCATTCTGCTTTTCAATTTCCTTGACTTTCGTGGTATAATAACAACAACAACATTATTATAGCGCTTTAAAATCTACAAAGTGCTATATAGACATCATCTCATTTTTTTTCACAATAACCCTGGAAGTAGATACTGTTCTCATCTCCATTTTATAGAGGAAGAAACTGAGGCAAAAAGAGTGATGTACTCAGTGTCACAGAGCTAGTTAGTATCCAAAAGAAGATTTGAACTCAGGTCTTCTGGATTTCTGGGGTGTGTGTGTGTGTGTGTGTGTGTGTGTGTATACACCAGGAAGGGGAAAATAACAATTGGTAGTATCACTGTTTCTCTTTTCTATGTAAGTAGTAATGATGTGTAACTGTGATTCATAACAAGTGTGTCTTTATGAGAGTCCAAAGTGCTTTCACCATCTGTAATCAGAACAATCCTGTGGGGTAAGTAGGGCAGATATTTTACACATGGACTGACTAGGGCACAGAAAATTCACCCAAGTTTACCCAATAGAAAAATATTGTTGATGCTTCCTAGTCTTCTGACCGGACCAAGAATTCTAGCTCCTAATACCTTACTATGTTCCAAGATCACCTCTGTGATTTTGTCATATTAGTAGAAGTGTTTTACAACTAGAATTGTGTTAATTATATTAGAATTGCAACAACTCAACAAACTTACTAAGTACTTGTTATGTACTAGACACCAAGTTAAGTTCTGTATGAATGATACAGAATATGAATTTCAGAGTTAGAAGGAAACACAGTGGTCATTTAATCTAACCCACACCTGTAAAAGGATCTATAAAGACAATCATCCAAGGCCTTCAGGAAAACTCCTTACCTCCCAAGACAATCCAGTTCATTTTGGAGTAACTCTAGGATTATGTTGGTAAATATTTGACAACCATCTCTTTAAGGGGAAAAAACATATATACAGCACACTTTTATATTTAACCTGTATTTGTAACATTTTCCCCATCACTTTATTAAGTCTAGACAATAAAAAAGAATAAATTAAGTCCCAATTTTTAATGTTTAGAAATTTCTGAGTTATTGATACTTGTGACAACAATTTAACAATTGGCTCTCTTGAACACGTACGGCTAGCTGTAGCACACCTCTGTGTAACTCCAATTGTTAGATGATTTGGAAGTATTTGATCTGGTTCTTGCCCTAAGAGACTCACAGATTAGTTGGAAAATTAAGACCAAAGCACCTTAAAAATTTATAAAATAGTGCAAGATTTAAATGATAGCATAAGACAACAATAAAAGTATCATGTGATATCCATTGCCAATTGAATTGAACAGACCATATCACATAAAACATTTCAGCGTGTTCTTGGGCTACATTATCAGAAACGTTATATGTAGAGATAGAGTAGTGAAAATCCCACTGCACTTTGCCTTTGCTGGGCTACATCTGGAGAGTCAGATTCTGTTCTATGTGCCATATCCTATGAAGGGCACTGACAAGCTAGAGGAGGTCAACTAAATTGGGGAAGACAACCAGGACTGAAGTCATGATGATAGAGCAAAGGAACTGGGGTTATTTAGCCTAAAGAAAAGACTTTGGGGGAAGTTTGCTCCACCTTCAAATGTTTAAAGGGCTGTCATGTGGACAAGGCATAATACTGGTTCCGCTTGGCCTCAGAAGGGGAGAATTGGGAGCAGTGTGTAGAAACTGCAAAGGACCATATTTAAGCTTGTTATTGGGGCTATTAGAGCTATCTTGGGTAGTGTGGCTTCCCTTTTATTGAAGTCTTTGAGCAAAGGCTGGATGACAGTTTGTTAGCCATATTCTAAAGGTGATTGTTGGTTGGATTAGATGACCTCTAAGGTGCTCTCTACCTAAGATTCTGGGAATGTAGAGGGCGTTTAGGTTGGTTAGGAGATTCAAGATCATGACATTTGATAATTGATGGAAAGAACTCAGAATTTAACCTGCATAAGAGAAGGCTTAGACTTGCCCCCAGAGAAGACATGAAAGTCACTCTCTCTCTTCATTAGAGAGGTGGGGGAGGAGGGGACTACGTATAAATACCATCAGACTAAGTTGATTTGTTGGCTAGAGTTTTGTGGAATTGCTTTCTTTCTTCTTTTCTCTTTTTTTATTTTTTTTCTGTTATAACAAGTTCACTATGTATATATGGGTGGGATGTTTTCAGAAGCAAAGGTGATACAAAATCAAAAGATAACAATAAAAAATTTCAAATTAATAAAAGAGAAGACAGGGAAGGACATGACTGCATTTTTCAAACGTTTAAGAATTTGACCCATGAAAAGACAAACAGACAGATGTTTCAGAGACACAGCTCACTATCAGGGAAAACTTTCTAAATGCCTTGATCTATCCATGTTTCGAATGGGCTGCTCTGGGACGCTGCAGGTGTTTAAGCGAAGGTTGGATCATCACTTGTTGGGGTGCCTTGTAGAAGTAATTCTTGTTTCCTGCATGATTTGAAGTAGATTGCCCCCCTGAGCTCCCTTCCAACTGTGGGATCTTACAAGTCTACTATAGAGGAGAAAATTCATGGCAAGTTGGAACGATAATTTACAGAAGAGGTGAGGTCTGAATTGGGCCTCGATGGTGATTAGGCTTGGAATTGGAAGGGAAAAGAGTAGAAAACACAAATTTTGGGGACTCCTAAAATTTATTCTTTAAGCCCCAGTTAGTAGCTCCCTGTCTAGCTTCTCTTGTTTAAAGTCTGGGCAGCGTGTGTTTGTTGGGGGTGGGGCTTGGGGATGACAAATGGAGCTGCTGGAAAATGCCTTTGGGCAAGGCTGGTCAGCTCGCATTGCTACTGATGACATACATGTGCTCCTTCACATGTGCTGTTGACTGTGCGGTATTGCTACTGGATTCTCTACAGCTGTGAACTGGTCGTTTAGATCAATCTTTTGTGGCAGACAGAGCTGTTTGCTCTTTTGGAAGCTGTGGAATCTTGCTTCTCTTTTTGTTTCTTGCTTTTTCTGATATCCTTCTTAACTGCCCCACACTTTGAGCTCTTGAACTCCTGGAAACATTGGCCATCCCACAGCTACATTGCCTATGCCATTTTCCCCCCTGAGAGGGCTTTGTTAAAGGCTACACAGCAGCCCAACTGTCTGCCCCACATAGCTGTGACAAACCTAAGCAGACATCCCATTTGCTCTCCTCTTTCCCTTTTCAATAGGATTTAAGGCAGCATTAAATCTGCATGTCTTTGCTATCTGTTCCATGGTGGTATTGCTCTTACAATCTTGAAAGGACTTGGTACCGAGACTCCCCCTGGCAGTGCTGTGTATCTCTCTGCATTTTCCATTCCCTTTGATGCTGCCTTTGGTCTGCTGCTCAGGTGGCAGGCCCTTCAGCTCTGGGGCGTGCAGTTCAGCTTGAAGGAATGGATGCTGGATGGGCCTCTTCCTTGTTAGGAGCTCCATTGGTATTGGACTTGTGAGAAATGCATGGGATGTGGTCTGATTCTTGTCTAGACTTTTTTTTTTCAAGTGGAATTGACCAGACTTGACTTTCATCAATAGTATACAAAACCAGGTGCCTGCTTTCTCAACAAGACAGTGGTACATTGGGATGGGTATACAGTTTGACTTGTGTTTCTAATTATATTTGTGACTGAGGTAACTGGTGGTACAGTATTGCTCCCATCATTGGACACAGAAGTCAAGTGGACATTAACCTTTGACCCTGCTGGTACAGTGGGCACATTCTCAGAGGTTCCTGAGGCTCCCAAAGCAGCAAGATCGCCAAATATGACTTGTCTTTTGGAAGTCCTCAAAGATAAGAATAAATGAGCCAGTATCCTGGAATTACAAGAACTCTACTGGTCGGCCAGATCTGTAATAGAGAGGGACACTGAAATTTCTTAAAAGTTGGATTAATGTCCTGCTTTTGACTCTCCGTGATTCTCCAGGGAACACAATGCTTGATAGTAGTAATAGTGATTAGAAAATGATTTGATATACAGGCGCTGGGGTATGGAGATCCATCTTGCCCTACTGGAAATTTGGAGGAGTTTAGGGGAGGATATAGGAGAGAGCAGATTGGGGGAGTTTGTATACAGTAGGATTGCTGTTTGGGGTGGTGGGTAGGGGAAAGATGGGGAGAAAATTTGTAACTCAAAATATTGTGGAAATGAATGATGTAAACTAAAAATAAACATAAAATTTAATTAAAAAATAAAAAAAATCAGCCTATCATTAGGATGACACTTAAAAAAAAATGAAAGAAAATGATTTAAAGGACAAACAGGGGGTAGGGACTTCTGAGGCCATTGAATCCAATGAACACCTGCCCTCAGCAACCTGCTTAACAAGTGGTCATCCAAACTTTGCTAGAAGACGTTTGGTCAGACAGAATCTTCCACCTCCCGATAGCTTTTACTCTAATTGTTAGGAAGTTTGCTTTTATATCAAGCTTTCCTATTCCTCTTAATCAGGAACACTGAGTCCTTAGAAGGCAAATCATAATGGACAAACATTAATTGATTGTAATTGGTTAATTAATTGATTGAATCCAAACTTCACAGCTTGTTCTTTTCACAGAAAATTCTATAAAGTTTGGATTCAGTCAGAGTCGCACTTGAGGACCTAGAAGGTCGCCTGTGGTCTTGAAGCCAAAAGTTTCCCACCCCTGAGCTGGACCATTAGACGTCTCTAAGTTTCTCTATAAGTTATAAGTTATAAGTTATAGAGAAAAGATGAAAACAAGCAGAAAAACTCAAGTGAAAAAGAGAAAATAAGGAAGCATTTAAAAATTATGCAATTACGGTTTGTGGACAAATGCCCTGCTTTGACATTTTCCTCTTGAGTTCTTGTACTCTTCCTCTATTCTGGATTTTTACTTTGTCCTCCTACGGAGGATGATGGAGAGATGTATGGTGGTCATAAATAGGCCAATGAAGAATTGTGTGCCAGTATTGTAAAAGAGATCACTAACGAGATGTGTGACTGGAAAAAGGAGGTGGGTCTGTCCATCATCCAGAATGACAGATAACATACACATAGTCCTTGTATTCCATTGATGCCCCTGTAAAAGAAGGAACATGTTGTGAAGAGATTATGGGAGGTTGTGCTGACAGTAACATAGAATGAAAAGGGGTGGATGAATTGTGGTATGTACTGTTGGAGGGAGCACACCCTCCAATGAGATTAGAGATCCATCAAAGAATCAAATATTCCATAGGACTCCAAGTCCCTCCAGGGGAGTGACTTCTGAGAAGGAACATTCAGCAAATAGAGAGTAGGTCAAAGGATCACAGCCCAGCTAGGGTTAGAGAACACTCGGGCTTTGTTCTAGTGTGCCAAACCTAGTGCTGATAGCACTGGTAGATCTTCATCAAATACAAAAATAAGTGGATGCATGAAGGAATAAACAGACAGACAAACAAACAAATAGAACTCAGCATCTAGATAGCAAGAATAGTTAGTTAAAACAATAAGCTAACAGGCAAGGCTGGGGAGGGGAGTGGTTGAGTTCTTCACGTGCCTTATTCTACTTCCTCCCTTCCCCAAACAAGTGTATGCTTCTTAATTCCTTGCCCCAGATCCCCAAACTCTGGTTTTAGTTCTTGATGGTCATCCTTAAAGAGAAGAGGCCAGCTGCTGCTATTTGTTGGGAAATAGACATATTCTCTGGCTAGCCTAGCCCTGGGACCTGAGATGAAAGATTTTTTTTCCCCTTTTATAGTAAAAGAGCATTGAAGGTAGGAAAAACTCATCTTTGAGTACCAGAATAGGAGGACTCATCAAGTGGATTTTCTCAATCCCTTGCTGCTTATATCAGTGACTCATCAGATCCATCCTCTCTTAGCTGAGCACTTGAAAGTTTATTTGGCTTGAAACCTCATTTTTCTAAATGGCATCAACTGGGGCACATAAGAAATGCCATTTCCTTCTTAGAAATACCTATTAGTGGAAAGAGGGGAAAGACAATTGGTACCAGAAATGGGATCCTGGGAGCTTATGAAGCTGCTCTCTTATTTAGCTATCTTATAGTGGACAGGGCATTTGATCTTCTTGGGTGCTCAGAGCCTTAACCACATTGGGGTCTTTGCAGGGTGTATCAGACCCTTTGGGAGACACTGGACTTTAGTGGGAAGTCCCCTTTCCTTCTTTTCCCATTTCCTTCTCTTATTTACCTTGCTATATATTTTAAACCTACTTCTAGGATCTGGTCATTATAAAACATGGCCCTTTGGGAGCTTCAGGTTGCTCAGATGAGTCAAATGCAATTGCTTTTAGATACTGGAAGGACCAATATAAAAGGAAGATAGCAAAATGATTTGGTAGAAGAGACTAGTAAACAGACCTGAGAGATTAAGTCCTATTTGGAATGTGCTCAGGTACCTTTCAAAAGAAAAGATCATTGTTCCAAAATTGTCTTGAAAGATAAACAATATCACAGTGGTTCAGTATCATAATCATAAGAATGGGAATGTTTACCGCTTTGTTTAAATATTTTTCTTTCCTCCCTTCTAATATGGATGTATTTTGGCAAGAGAATGGATTAAACCAACACTCTTTTCTGCTAGGGAAAATGATAATAATAACGAAACGACTCGTGCCAGACTAGTAGGCGAGTGACTATTTCCAGGGATGTATGTAATAAGCTAACATTCTCTTCCCAAGAAGGCATCTAAGGATAAGACATAATGGCAAACCAAAGTAAAATTTCCTTTAAACTGAGCCTTGTTTGTGAGGTAATGAAGGGCATAGGCTCATAGCCGGTCAAATCTGTTGCTCCATCAGTCATAAAGATTTAATTATGGTCCTTATTTGACCAGAGATTGTAAAATGATGCTAGTATTTACTGGGTTTCTCTCTTCTCATCGCCATTCCTTCCCTCCTCCTTTCCCGCCCACCTTCCCTTGGCCCCCCATTAAAAGGATGGCCAGTTTTGAATTATGGTAATAGTCGCACTCTTGGTTTAGGACTAACCTCCCTGAAATTTTCAGGACCACTAATTTGTGGTTACTTCAGTGCTAGAATGGACTTGGCGATATGGCCTTTAGACTGGTAATGCTGTAAAAGTTTAAAGCTGAGACTGCTTCAGAGCCAAAGGAAGAGAGGAGATTGAAACCTAAAGGTTAGCATGAAATGCACTTTACTGTTATCTATGAGAACAAATGAGTTAAAAAAATTTCAAATACCAGAATACCCTACAGGGAGGAGATATAACTATTAAAGGGCTGTTATAGCTGCAATAAATGTAGGAACAATAAAAATAAATTGATGAAGTAAATGTCAGCGCTGTTCCCCTGAGCTGCCCCCACACCTTTGTCCAAAAGTAGAACATCTCCAATTACAGAGGGTGGAAGCAGCCTTCAATGACAATATGACAAGGACAGAACATAGAACGCTGGCACAGAGAACACAATTATGCACAGCCTTGAAAAATTGTATCATAGCACAATGTATGGAAGAAATCAATTAATGATGCAGGGCTTCCACTCCTGTCTAATAATCCTGGAAAGGGAAGGAGGGGGGAAAGCCCCACACACCCTGTGCATCAAAAGAGGTGACCCTTAAGTGGAAGTCGACATAATACCAGGGGTCAGCCTTCAGAGTTTACAGCTTCTGAAATGCTGTCTCTATCCCCCACCACTCTCAATTTTTTTTTAAACCTAACAGTCTTAAGGAAGCATTTAAGTAAAAGTCATTTCTTCTTTGGTTAAATAGCCTTGCAAAAGAGAATTCCTTGGTGAAAAGGGCAGGAGTGAGTAAAGCAGGAGGCTCCCATTGAGAGCCCGCCAGCTGAAAAGAGAAGGCAAAAGTTAGGCATAAACATGGTAGAAGGTAGAAGGTGATTTATCTTGTGCAATTTACAACAGGTGCTAAACATTACGAAAACCAGAGCTATTAAGCAATCAAATTAAGCTATAATTATAACTGAAGAAAACTGTACAGGAATTCTAATTAATTCAAATCTGAACACGTCCAAGAGGAATCCTCCAACAACCCCACTTCTCAAAAAACAAAACAAAAATAACCCTTGGATAATGTCTTCAGATTGCACAGGAAATTAAGAAATACTTCTGTGCTTGAATATTCCAGCCATTCCTTATTAAATAGTGAGAGAAATTCCCTGCAATGCCTTAGTGCTTAGTCTTTAAGAGAGACACTGAATGTACATAGTCCATTGGGGACCCTAAGAGGGGTAGGATTTGAAGAGAGAGTAACAAAAGAATTCTACCACTCACATACATATAAGCCCTTCAAAAGGTCTGGAGGGTTAGCTCATTCTTCTAGAATTTGAAGACTTATTCCAAGGTGCTAGACTCGAGCCTATTTAAGATCTCCTGGCCCAATCTATTTCTCCCCCTCTACTTGCCTCCCGACCCTCAGTTGCAGTTCCCTCATCTAGTTTAGCATTCCCCCTTCCTTCTCTGTGACATCCAACTTCTGTTGGAAGATATGGGCAGGGTTTTGCTATCATATGTGCTGAAATGGGGCATTCTGAGACTAATGGAGAATGGTTAATGGATCAAGTGTTTGGTGGGGGAAGGAAATCTTTGCAGTGTTAGATTTGGATATATGAGTCCCAATTTAGAGAAAGGACTTAGGTACAGTTAGACTTCTTATTTTTCCTAGTTTACAATGACCCTTAATTTTGTCAGACTCAAAGACGACACAGATCTCATTATGTTAACATTAAAATAAAATGTTATCTGATATTGTAGAATGCTTTCAACTTTCCTTTTTCTCTCCTTAAAAAAATTAGGATGCTTTTTATTCTTAACCCCACAATTATTTCCAAAAACTTATTCCCACCTCCAAGATAGAGCCCTCCATTTTAACAAATGAAACAATTGATAAAAGTCAACCAACATGTTGATCACCATATCTGTCAATGAATGCAATATCTGACAGCCTTAGCCTCTCCCCCAACATTGCCTACTGGTCACAGAATTCAATCTGATTTCAGAGACCTTTTAGCATTGTTTTCATTTTACATTATTGTGGTCATTTTATATGTTATTCACGTGGTTCTGCTTTTCTTCCTTTTCATCAGTTCATACAAATCTTCTGTTTTGCTGAATTCTTTGTATTCATTGTTTCTCATGGCATAACAATATTCTCTTACTTTCATATACAGTGCATTCTCCAGTTGATGGACACTGACTTTTCCTCCAGCTTTTTTTTATTACTACAAAAAGTGCTCTCTAATGAATATTTTGGCATATCACACACACATGCACACACAAACACACATACATCGTATGGGATCTTTATTTCTGCTTTGACTTCTTTGGAGTATATGCCCAGTGGTGAGATCATTAGGTCAAAAGACAGAAACCATTTAGTCACTTTTCTTAGTGTTTTCAACTCTTCATAGCACATCCAAGTACAAGTATTCCTTTGATTCTCACCTTATTGAGCAGAAAGGGTAATTTTTACAAGATGGGTTGTGCCTTCTGCACGATGAAAGGGCAGAACAAACAGTGCATTTAGCTAGTGTAGTCAGGGCTTTTATTTCCCATCTCCCAGAAAATATCCTCCTCTTGCCTTGGATTTCTGGCCATAGAACAACACTGGGGAGTAAAAAAGTGTGGGGGGGAAAAAAACCAAAACTTTTTAATTAGAGGATAATATTTAATCCTTCCATACTTGTAAAGATGACTGGAAACTATTCTTAGAAGGTGATCAGATCAATGTTTTTTGGAACAGCTTGTATGGAACATTGTCATTTTTCATCACTGAGGGCAAGTAAAGTCTGTCTACCTGCTTTTTGCCCTTTGTCATTTTCTTCCTCCACCCCTAACTGCCTCTTTCAATCACCTCTTTTTCTTTGATATTCTCTTTTCTCCAGGATTTAAGGATATTTCTCTCTTTTGATTCTCCTACCACCTATCTGAATAGTTCTCAGTCTCCTTTGCTGAATATTCATCCAGGTCACGCTCATTAATCATGGCTGTCCCTCAGGGCATGGTCTTGAGAATTTTTTTCTTCTCTTTCCATACTATTGTATTTGGTGATCTCACCAGTTCCCATGGATTCAATTATTATCTCTCTGTTGATGATTCTCAAGGCTTCTTCTCTAGTCCTAACCACTCAGCTGACTTCCATTGTCATATCTTCATCTGTATATTGGGCATTTCAAACTCAATGTTCCATAAACATCTTAAACTCAACGTATCCAAAACGGAACTCATTTTTCTTCCAGTCCTTCCCCCCATCTCTGCCATTTTCAATCTTCCTTAATATTAATATGGTTGAAGGCACCACCATTCTCCCAATGTGGCTCCCCTTCCCTCCCTCTCCCTCACCTCCAATCACCACCTAGATATCATCCTTGACTCCTCACTTTCTCACTTCCCATATCCAGCCTGTTGTCAGGGCTTGTTGATTTTTACCTTCATAACATCTCTCACATAACCTCCCTTCTCTCCTCTGACCTGCCACCACCTTGGCGTAAACCCTCATGACTTATGGCTGTACTGTGGCAATAGGTATCTGGTTGGTCTGCCTGCCACAAATCTCTCTCCACTCCAGTCTTTCCTTCACTCTGCTGTCAAAATGATCTTCCTAAAGCACAAGTCTGACCATGTCATTTATTTACATCACTCACAAAACTCCTCTGGCTCCCCATCACCTTCAGGGTCAAATATGAAACCTCTTTTTAGTATTCAAAGTCTTTCATAACCTCATCCCTTCACTGCAATCCAGGAATACTAGAAGCCTCCTTGCTGTTCCTCAAAGAAGATACTCTACCTCCTGACTGGGCATTTTCCTTGGCTGCTCCCACACCTCGAATACTTTCCCTCCTCATCTCTGCCATCTGATTCCCTGGCTCCCTTCAAGCCCCAGCTAAAATCCTACTTTCTACTGGAAATTCTCCCCAGCCCCTCTTAATTCTAGTGATTTCTTGCTATTTATTTCTTAATTATCTGTCATATACCTTGTTTGTTCATAATTGTTTACATGTGGTCTCCTCCATTATTCGACTGTGAGCTTTCTGAGAGCAGGGACTATCTTTTACCCTTTTTTGTATCCCTGGCACTTAGCACAGTTAACTAGCATATAGATGGAGCTTAATAAATATTTACTGACTGAAATGACCAGTGAGTTAACTCAGTCTGAGTTGCCACATCTCTGATGAGTTCCTGGACAGTTGGTCTGCCCCTGCTATGTGCTGTGTGGAAAACAGAACTGTGGAATAACATAGAACACACATATGGCTTGGTTACCTTTTAATCTCACAACCTAAGGTGTATAGTTTAGATCTGAGTCTGGGAGATAAAGAAAGTACTTTGGTTTGACTCACCACCTGGTAGCAGCGGGTTATGGTGGGAAGAGTATAGTGTGTTAACCCCTACAGCAGTGGTTGTCAACTTTCCTAATGCCAAGACCCTTTAATACTCGTTTGTGGGTGTGTCTGCATGTGGGCAGACCTGCCTGGAGACAGATAGAGGAGTGGTGTCTCAGTGCCTGAGACCATTGGAAATATGTGTTTTCCTATGGTCTTAACAACCCCTGTGACACCTGAGAAAGGGTCATTTGACCCCCAAAGGGGTCGCGACCCATAGGTTGAGAACCACTTCCCTACAGCATCTTCCTCACACACATGAGATCATCATAAAGCTATCCCAGGATTAAGGTATTCTCTGGGTCCATATCTACTCAAAACCATGGCCCACAAATCCCTACTGATGACGTTTTTTCCTAGTGAACCAAAGAACACAATTTAAAGGCATTAAATGAAACAGCATATTACGAAAAGTTATAGTGCAACATTTGTCCCATAAACCTAGGTATACTTACCCACAAATACCCATACCATTGGTAGGAATAGAGGGCTCACATAATATGCATGAGGGGCATACATTAAAGGAACAAGGAATACATATTTAGGGGCATTGTGATAAATCCTGGAAATACAAAAAAGGGCAAAAACAGTCCCTACTCTCAGATTTACTTTCTAATGGAGGATACAACATGAAAGCAACTATATATATAGAAGAAATATGCAGGGTAGATGGAAGGCAGTTGGAGAGAGAAGGGACTAGCAATTAAAGGAAAACCAAAAAAGGCTTCCTGCGGAAGGCAAGATTTTAGCTGAGACTTGAAGGAAGTTAGGGAAGCCAGGAGGTAGAGGTAAGTAGGGAGAAAATTCCAGGTTCGAGGCTCAGACAGTGAAGATGTATGGTGTGGGGAGAGGGAGTCTTTTGTGTGAGGAACAACAACGTCACTGACTATAGAGCATAAGGAAGGTGTAAGAGTGGAAAGGGCAGGAAGGGCCCTGGTTATAAATGACTTTAAAAGTCAAACTGAGGATTTTGTATTTGATCCTAGAGGTAATAGGGAGTTACTATAGTTTTATAAGTAGAGGGATGACATGGTCAAAGCTGTGCTTAAAGAAAATCACTTTGGAAGCTGAGTGGAGGGCAGACTGGATGGAGGAGAGACTGGTGGCAGGCAGACTCACCAGATGCCTATTGCCATAGTCCAGGCGTGAGGTGATAAAGGACTGTACTAGGTTGATTGCAGGGTCAGAGAGAAGGGAGATTATGTGAGAGATGTTATGAAGATAATGCTGGCAGGACTTGGTGACAGATTGGTTATGGTGGGTAGAAAAGAGTAAGAAACCAAGGATAACATCTAAATTGCAAATCTATGTGGGAGGATGGTGGTTCCCTTGACCTCAATAGGGAAATTAGGGAGTGGGAAGGGTTTTGGGGGTTGTAATGGTAATGGAATTTAAAGATCCCCCTGTATTGGCTTGGTTTTGGGGTTGAGTGTTAAAGCCCAGAGCTTGTGAATCCCACTTGTTGACATGAAGAGAGAAGGCTGAACTGGGAGGAGCCGTGGAGTTAGAGGGAGGCCCAAGCAGAGAGAAGGCCCAAGTGGAGGAGGCCAGAAGGACTTTTGGGAACTGCCACCCAGAGCTGAGAGGAACTGAGGAGGCATGGCTCTGATGCTGGTATTTTGCCTGTCTGTTTTGATGTTGTTTTGCCAGATTCACCTGATGGTGAATGGTAATCTGAACCTTGGAAGTTGCCTTTGCTTGGCATTACAGGGGGGAAGGTAATGAGTTCAGTTTGGATATGCTCAGTTTAAGATGTTTTCAGAACATCTTAAATGTCCAATAAGAGGTCAGCAGACAGATTGGGGCTGAATAAATAGATCTGAGAACCATTTATCTAGAAATGATTGAATCCATGGGAAGTGATGAGATCACCAAGTGAAATAATATAAAGGGAGAAGAGAAGATGGCCCAGGTCAGAGCCCTGGTATAAACCTATGATCATGGGCATGTCTTGAATGAAGAGCCATCAAAGGAAATTGAGAAGGACTGGTTAGACAGGGAGAAGAACTAAGAAAGACAAGTGTCATGATAAACTATAGAGAAATAAATATTAAAGAGAAGAAAGTGATCAACAGTGTCAAAGACTGAAGAGAGCTCAAAAAAGATGAGGATTAAGAAAAGTCCAATTAGCAATTAAGAGATCATTAGTAACTTGATGAGAATAATTTCAGCTGAATGATGATGTCAGAAGCCAGACCTCAGAGAGTTAAGTAGGGAGTGAGAGGAAAGAAAGTAAAGGCTTCTATTACTTTCTCAAACTGTCTGATGTTGCAGAATCACTGTTGTCTTCTTGTCTTCTGGTGATATCAGGCCTTGGGCCTGATTCCAGTTCAGTGTGGCATCTCTACTGAACATACTGCTGTTGAGGTATGGGAATGTAGTCTCTCTTTGTCTTGTGGTGGTTGATGGGCATGTTATTTTCTACAGGGCATACGGGCGTTGTCACATAGGTCCCAGATGGCATCATAGTGACTGGTCACTGGTAGTGTGTACTCTTTAGGACCAGCTGCCAGTCATCTTCTAGGGTATTGTGGTCAAAACATTTTGATAAAAACAGACCAAGTGCTCTTCAGTCACAATCGCTTTACCTACCTAACAAAAGTCAAGTTAATACACTTTTATTTTTGACCCTTATGTCTGAGTGGAGATTTGTACCCTTTTATTATAGATATCTATCTAATATAGGGTTAGACATTCCCAAGACTTTTTCTGGTATAGGGTGCAAAGGAATTTGATCTAGAATCAAAGGTAAGTTTAGGAGGTGGAGTTATTGTTTTCGACCTACCTGTTCCATATTCCTTTTTTTGTTTTGAATTTTTATTGTGAATTTTATTTTATTATGAATATGTCACAGCAGCAAAGTACCTTTGCTATGGAGTTATATTTTGGCCATTGAAAAACATGTCTCCCTACCTAGTGACAAATACATTCTTTCTGTGATGGATAAATGGGCAAGCATAGCCTTTGCCATCGGATGCAAACATTCTTAGTCTCATTGGGATGAGCGACTGAGGACACAGTGTAGAAACAAATTTTTCTTTTCAGCCCTTCTCTTCCTTCTCTTCCCTTAACCCACAGCAGTCTTCCCTTTCCACACTTGCATGAAACTGAGAAAGCTGAAATTTAGGAATGGATCTCTGTAAGGCCCAGTCAGTTTTGCTATATTTTAAGAACAAAGTTTATTCTGACTTTACTTTTATATCTTTTTATGTTAACCTACCTATGTACATGCTGTTTTCCTCAAGGAGAATGGAAGCCCTTTGAAGGGAGAGATTGTTTATTTGTGTTCTTGTATCCCTGATGCTTAGCACAGTCCCTGGAAAATAAGAGGCACTTAACAAATGCTTTCGGAATAAACAAACAAACCCCATACAACCACCTTGTGAAATCAAGCCCTTGTACACAAAGAGAATGGGTGAGAATTTAGGTAGGTCGATGCAAACCCTATTCTCACAACTAGAAACCACAATTCAAAAAACATGTCCTGTCCAGCTAGCCACTATGATGGAGAATAAGGGACACTGGATTTGGAACCAGAAGGCTTGGATTTAAATTCCAGCCCTGCCACTTCTAGCTGTGTGACCTTAGAAGAGTTATTTACCCTTCCTGAGCTTCAGTGATCACATTTGTAAAATGGGAAGAAGATGCTTTCATTATCAACCTCATATAGGTGTTATGAGACTTTGATGCACATGAGATACATGATGCACATAAAGTGCATCCTAAGTCAGTGCTTCACAGAGCTGTGAATTCATTGGTGTGGTTATCACAGTATCATGGAACCATAGGATTTTGAGGATCAAAAGAGACCACAGAAATCATTACTATTACATTCTCCAAAAGTGAGCATCTAGTATCTTATTGAAGACCCCTAAAGAGCAGCTAGGTGCCACAGTGGATAGAGTGCTGGGCCTGAAGTCAGAAAAACTCATCTCCCTGAGTTCAAATCTGGCCTTAGACACTTACTAGCTGTGTGGCCCTGGGAAAATCACTTTACCCCATTTGCTTCAGTTTGCCCATCTGTAAACAAGCTGTAAACAAGAGAAGGAAATGGCAAACCACTCTAGTATCTCTGTCATGAAAACCCCAAATGGGGTCACAAAGAGTCAGACACGACTGAAAAAAATGACTTAACAACAATAAGAAAAGGAACACTACTACTTTTCCAAGAAGAGAGGCCATCTTTTTCCTGGTATCAAACCTAAATTTGTCTCTGCAACTTCTTCCCACTGACTCTGGCTCTGCCTGCTAGGGGGCCAAGCAAGGAGCACATAATTTCTCTTCCACATGATAGCCATCCAAATGCTTAAATGACATGGAATCAAGGTCCTTCACCATCTTGGTTGCCTTCTCTGGACACTATCCAGTTGATCAATGTCTTTTCATCATGGTGCCCAGGACTGAACACAATATTCTAGACAAGGTCTGATGAGGACAAAGAATAGTGGGACTATCGCCCTACTCTTCCTAGAAGTCATTTAAAAAAAAATTACAGCTCGAGGTTTCATTAGCTCTTCTGGTTGCCAAATCACACTGATGACTCATGTTGAGATTGTATTCCACTAAAACTCAGATTTTTTTTAATAACAATTGTTGTCTAACCATGTCTCCCCCAATCCTATATTTATAAAGTTGATTTTTGTACCCAAGTACAAGACTCCATTTATCCCTATTGAATTTCACCATTTAAAATTCAACCCAATGCTCTAGCCTGTTGAGATCCTTCTGAATCTTGACTTTCCAATCATCCATTGTGTTAGCTATCCCTTCCAGCTTGGGGTCCTCAGCAAATGTGATGAGTTTGCCATCTATGCCTTTATCCAAGTCATTAATAAAAATGTTAAATAGCATATGGCCAAATGAGACTTCACTGAATGCCTCCTGACACATTGACATTGAGCCATTAATAACTACTCTTTAAGTCTGGCCATCCAACCAGTTCTGAATCTATCTCATTCTGTTATAACTCCCATATATCCAGTCCATATCATTCCATCTTCTCCACAAGAATCATACGTGATGCTTTAGCAAGAACTTCAATTAAATTATATCCAGAGTATTCTTTTCCTCTACTAGTCTGATAACCCCATCAAAAAGGAAATTAGGTTTGTCTGGTATGACCTCTTGTTGATGAAGCCATACTGGATCTTTTTAGTCAAACCTTCTCTTTCTAGACATTTGCCATCCATTTCTTTCTAGAATTCACCATTCTAGAATTTTACAAGTAATGAATGTCAAGGTTGTAGCTTATAGTTTTTAGATTTTGTTTTTCTTCCTTTTTTAATTTTGAAAAATGGGACATTTGCCTATCTCTAATCTTGTGGTACCTCTCTTATTCTCTAGGATCTTTCAAATATCACCACAAGTGGCTCAGAAGTCTTCTGGGTCATGTGAGAAGTAAGACAGAAAAGTAGATATTTTCTTGGATCCACTTGACCTCACTAAAGTAGCAAATGAACAAGGTAAAATCACAGAAAAACCAGAAGAAATAAAAAGAATAATTAGAACATATTATTCACAGCTATATGCTAACAAAACTGAGAACATAAAAGAAATAGAGGAATACCTTCAAAAGTTTAAAACACCCAAACTATTAGAAGACCAGATAAAGATCTTAAATCACCTGAACTCAAAAAAGGAAATAGATCTATCTGTAAAAGAATTATCAAAGCGGAGAGGGAGAAAATCTTCTCATCTGGATGAATTCACAGGAGAATTTATATCAAAGTTTTAAAGAATGATTAGTATTCATACTTCACAAATTATCCTCAAAAATTGAGAAAGAAAGCACCCTACCAGAATCCTTTTATGAGACAAATATAGTCCTAATACCTAAGTCAGAAAAAGATAAAACACAGAAAAAAATGATAGGCCAATATCTCTAATGAACATTGACTAAAAAATTTTAAACAAAATTTTGTTAAACAGACTACAGTGATTTATCCAAGAAATAATTCATCATGGCCAAGCTGGATTTATATCATGGATATAAGGATTGTTCAACATTAAAAAAACAACATAATTAATCATATTAAAAACCGAAACATTCAAAATGACATTATTATCTCAATAGATACAGACAAGAGCTTTTGACAAAGTATAGCACTCTTTTATGACAAAAACTCTATGAACTATAGGCATGGAGAGACTTTTTTTAATATCAAGAAAATGATGAAGAACATGGAATATATTACTTATCAGAGTTATGGATAGGTAAACAATTCATGAATAAACAAGAGGTAGAGAGCAAGGTTAGAAATGAAAGGGATAGTTTTGATTACATTAAATTAAATTTAAAAGTTTTTGTATTAATAAAATGAATGTAGCCAAAATCTTAGAAAAAGCAAAAAATTGGGAAAAAATTTTATAAACAGTTTCTTAGATAAAGGTCACATATCTCAAATATATGAAGAACTTTGTCAAATCTATAAGACTATGCTTCTTTCTGCTATTGATAAATGGTCAAAGGATAAGAACAGGCAGTTTTCCAATGAAGAAATCAAAACAATTTATAGTCATATAAAAATGCTCTAAATCATTATTGATTAGAGAAATGCAAATTAAAACAACCTTGAGATATCATTTTATATCTATAAGATTGGCTAAAACGGCTGAAGAAGAAAGTGACATATGTTGGAGGGGATATGGAAAAATTGGGACTATAATTCATTGTTGGTGGAATTGTGAACTGATTCAACCATTTTGGAGAGTGTAATGCCATTCACCAGCAGATTCCCAAAGGAATGCTACTGTGAACAGCCTTTAGAGTTCAGATTACAAAATATAGTGAACACTCTGTTTATTCCATTACAAATCAAGACAAACATTCAAAACATTATAATATTCACAACATTACA
>CM053581.1:89683867-89711058 GCA_028627135.1 Pseudochirops cupreus | reverse complement strand
ACACCTCAGCCAATCCCCTTCTTCCACATCAACAGGGGAGTTCATGCCTTCTCAACAGTGGGACAGGGTTTGCCCCTTCCACACTTAGCACTTAGTACTAAGTGCTAAGTATCCTGCTAAACAGATTACTATTACAGAGAGTAATCTGGAAGTATGCTTAAAGAATTATTAAACTGTCTATACCCTTTGACTCAGCAATCCACTACTAGGTCTATTGCCAAAGACGATAGGAAAAAAGGAAAAGAATCTATACATTCTAAAATTTTTATAACAGCCTTCTTTGTGATGGCAAAGAACTGGAAATTGCAGGGATGCCCCTCAATTGTGGAAGGGCTGAAGAAGTTGTGGTATATGATTGTGTTGGAATACTACTGTGCTATAAGAAACGTTGTGCTCAATTATCTTAGAAAAACATGGAAAGACTTGCATGAAATAATGAAGAGCAAAATGAGTAGAACCAAGAGAACATTGTTTATAGTAACAGCAATATTGTTTTAAGAATGACTTTGAGCAAATAAACCATTTTGACTATTATACATACCCAAATTAACTATAAAGGACAGATAAAGATTCTGTCTACATCCAGAGAAAGAACTGATAAATACTGATAAATAGAAATATGTATAGAATAATTTTACATACACACACACACACAGACACACAGACACACACACGTCTGTGTCTAATGGTAGCTATTTCTGAGGCAGAAGGGAGAGAGGAAAGAAAAGAAGGAAATTCACCAGATCACTTTGTTATGTAGTTTTAAAGGGAAAAGCAAGTTTTACATAGTGAATTTGTGATTTCATGTGCAATTTTTAAAATTATATTGTGTTATAGAAATACTTGTTTTATTCCATAAATTAAAAAAAATTAATTAGTTTTTCTTAAAAAAAGAATGCCCACTTTTCCCACTATTATTCTGGAAATACTAAGCAGAAAGAGTGAGACAAGAGAAAGGAAGTAAAAGCGTAAAGATAAAGAGAAGATAAAACTATCTCTATTTGCTGATGATATGATGGTATACCTGGAAAATCCTAGGGAATCACTGAAAGACTCTGAGATAATTGGTAGCTTCAGCAAAGTTTCAGGCTACAAAATAAATTCTTAAAAATCAACAATATTTATCTATAACCATAACAACACACAAAAAGCAATAATAAAAAGGAAAATTTCATTCCAAATAACTATGAAGTGCATAAAATATCTGGGAATTGACTTACCAGAGCACACAAAAGATTTGTATAGGTTCAATTACAAAGTGCTCTTCCAAGAAATAGACAACAACTTAAATTGCTAGAGAAATATTCAGTGTTCATGGCTAGGTTGTTCCAACAAAATAAAAATAATAATACTGCCAAAATGAATTTATATTTTCAATGCTGTACTAATCAAATTACAAAAGGGGTCATTTATAGAACTTGATAAAATAATAACAAAATTCATTTAGAAAAATGAAAGATTTAAAATATCGAGGGAAATAATGAAAAGAAGTAGGATAGAAGGGGAAATTGCACCTTTAGAATTCACACTATATTATAAAGCAGCATCTGGAACTGGTTAAGAAGTAGAGAGATAGATCAATGGAACAGATGACAAGAGAGAATCAGGACTCAATAAAACTCAATAACTGTGTCTGATAAAGTGGAAAACATAAATTGCCTAGGAAAAAAAAACTCCTTATTTGATAAAAACTGCTGGGAAATCTGGAAAGCAGCCTGCCAGAAATCAGGCTTAAACCAATATCTTATATCATATTCTAAAATACATTCTAAATGGATATAAGACCTTAATATTAAAAATCATACTACAAAAAAATGGAGGAAAAACACATATATGACTCTCATAACTATGGGTAGGATATGTATTCTTAACCAAACAAGAGATAGAGGCAATTATCAAAGACAAATTAAATAAATTGCAGTTTCTTGGAACTGAAAAGCTTCTGCACTGATAAAATTAATGCACCTTGGATAAGAAGGGTAGTGGTCAAATGAGGAAAAAAATTCTACCAAATTTCTCTGATAAGGATTTGGTATCTAAGATATATAACAGTTAATAAATATGTATAAGTGGATTGCTTACCATCTCAGGAAGGGGGAGGGGAGGGATGAAATTTGGAATTTAAAACTAAAAAAAAGTTAAAAATTATTTTAACATGTAATTGAGGAAAAAATAAAATATTACTAAAAATAAATAAATAAATGAATATATATATATATATACCTATATATATATATGAGACTAATAGTCACTCCCCAACAAACAAGTGGTCAAGGGATATGAAGAAACTTTTCTCAAAAGAATTAAAAAACATCAAATCACAATCATGTGAAAAAATGCTTTAAATTGCTAGTAACAAGAGAAATACAAATCAAAACCCCCCTGAGGTTTCACTTCACACTCTGCAAATTGGCAAAAATGAGCAAGAAAATAACCAAAAAAAGTCAATATTTAGGGTTGTGAAATAACGAGTACACTAACACATTGATTACGGAGCTGCAGAATGGTACCATCATTTTGGAAGACAATTTGGAATTGTAAAAACCATAATTAAAATGCCCAAATCCTGTGAACCAGAGACTCTATTACTAGGCTATGCCCCAAGGAAACCATCCATTAGAAGAAAGTCCCCACATATTCTAAAATCTTTGTAGTAGCGTGTGTGTTCGTGTGCATGTGTGCCTGTGTGTGTGTGTGTGCGTGTGTGTGTGCCTGTGTGTGTGTGTGTGTGCGTGTGTGTGTGCCTGTGTGTGTGTGCCTGTGTGTGTGTGTGTGTGTGTGTGTGTGTGTGTGAGAGAGAGAGAGAGAGAGAGAGAGAGAGAGAGAGAGAGAGAGAAGAGAACTTGGAACCAAATCCAATGGAGAATGACTAAACAAATTATGTCACATGAATATAATGGAACGTCACTATGCTATAAAAAGTGAAGTGTGTGATGAATACAGAGAAGCTACATGACTTGATGCAGAGAGAAGTAAGCAGACCCAAGAAGACAACATACACAGTGACACCAATTATGGAAATGAAAGAACAGCAGACATAAAATTCAAAAGTAAATGTCACAAAATTATGAAGGACTCAAATGAAGACATAAAGGAGAGATGCCCAACCCATCCTTTGGTGGAGGTGGGAGGGCCATAGATATTATACATTGCATATATTTTTTTAACTTTTTCAATGTATCAATTAGCTATACTGATCTTTTTTACTTTCTAAACAATACTATCTGTCATATGTCATGGTTCTTTGGGAGGAGGAGGGAGGGATACTTGGGATAATATGATGATATAAGAAACAAGATGGGGGCAGCTAGGTGGCACAGTGGATAGAGTGCTGGGCCTGGGGTCCAGAAGATTCATCTTCCCAAGTTCAAATTTAGCCTCAGATATTTACCGGCTGTATAACCTTGGGGCAAGTCACTTCACCCTGTTTGCCTCAGTTTCCTCCTCTGTAAAATGAGCTGGAGAAGGAACCAAGAAAACCTCAAATAGGGTCATGAAGGGTCAGACACGACTGACAAATTACTGAACAACAACAAGAAACAGAAGATATCAATAAATTCTTATTTAAAAAAAAAAAGAATGTGGCTCAGCCCCACATCGGCCAGTTGTTTTAGCATCTGAGGATGCAGCTCACGGGGGCCAGGCAACCTGAATTCATCAAGGACTACAAGGTGCTCTCTTACTACCTTTTTATTTATCTTGGTATCAGCTCCCAGCTAGTGTTTTGTTTTTTTTTTCCTTGTAATTTCCAGTGTAAAGGTCATTTTCCTGTGCAGAGAACACATAAATGAAATAAGAATTGCATAGTTCCTCCCTCTCTCTCTTTTCAGTTATCATCATCCCATCCACACTAAGCAAAGGTTTTGTCCTTTCTCTGAGCCTCCATTTTCTCCCAGGACAGCTCAAAAGTCCCATTTTCCATGCTTAGTTTCTTTTTTCAACTGTAGTTCATTGCAAAATTTAGCATTCCTACCAATGTTTTTATAAGACTGTACTACACTGACATTTGTGCTTTGTTACCTGGACTTGCTTTCATCTTCTGTATATTTATTTTTAAAAAGAGTATACGCTGGTTGGTGAGTTCCTTGTGTATCCACATCAGTTTTTTTTTCCCCAAACAAATTGTATTCCTGACCCTCATTACCCCCTTCCATTTTATTCTTGAGTTTCTCTACTGATCTTGAATTTGTTTCCACTGAAGTGTTTTTTCTTCCGTGGGATGCTATTGGGGGATGTACATGGAATGTGCTGAACTTTTTTTTTAATCTTTTTTTTTCTCAACTCTGTACCAGACTATGAATAGATTTCCTCTTCCCTATCACAGATCCTAGAATGAAGTGGTCATTTCTCCCTAGGGTTTCCTTCATTTCCACTCCAGAAACTAGTTCCTTGTGGGATCTTGCTGGGCAGGGAGACATAGCATGATGTAGTGGGAACCACTGAAATCAAAGTCTGAGCTGCTTCTCGATAATTGTGTGAACTTTGGGGAGTTAATGGATTTCTCTGGGCCTCTTTCATTTCAGCCTTTTCCTCATGCCCATTCTAAGCTGCTGAATCAGACCAGGAGATGGAGGGAACTTCTCTGGAATGTATTAGTTCCCTTGTACTTCCTGGTGTTGGAGGAGGAGCAGGCTTGTGCCCCCTCACCTCCCCAGGGAGTCACTAGTCACTTGTCTCATGATCTGTAAAGTGATCTGTGCATTTGGATATTAAAGAGCTTTAGGAAGGACGCCTCACGTCCTGTTACTTCAGGAAACTCTCCATAGCTGGTTACATGGGAATTTGCTTAAGTGCTCTTCTTGTTAATATTCTTCTACTCAGGTAGTCTGAGAAAGGCCTGGAGGGAATCTCTAGGCTCCCTGGTGCTGCCATCTCCACCTATGGCAGGGAAGAACCTCTGCCTGTGGTCAGTTAAATTTAAAATGAATGACTTTTCCCCTGGGTTGCCATGCCTTGCTTTTAGGGGTCTGTGCACAGCTGTGGTGTCAGAGGCTTTCCTCCATGCTCAGGGATACTAAGACAGCCCCTCCTGTCCTGGGCTCACCCCTGGAGGTGACCTTCTCCTGCTTGCTCCCAAATCTGGGCTTCCCGCTAGGATAGTAAGGTTAGATGACTACTGTGATATAGTAAAAAGAACACTAACACCTGATGTTTATGACCCATGTGACCTTGGTCAAGTCACAGGATCTCAGTTCTTCAGTCTTCTAATCTTTAGTAAAATGATGGAATTGGGCTAGGTAGTTGCCCAGAGCCCTTCTAGTTCTGTCTACAATGTGGTCTAGTTTAATCAGATCATAGAATGTGTGAAGAAGAATCATGTGAAATATGGCTGGAAAGGTAGATTGGAGCCAGATTAGGAGGTTTTGGATAAATCTTTACAGGGAGTCAGTATTTTATCTTAGGGGGATAACAGGGAGACAATGAAGGTTTTTGAACAGGACAGTGACATGAACAGACTTAATTGCATATTAGAAACTTTTTTTTTGGTGGCTACTATATGAGAAAATGTGAATTAGAGGAAGGGCTGCTGTTGTGAAATTAGTCAGGAGGTTATGAGAGTCCTCAAGGCAAGTGGTGATTGAGGGTTGAAGATGGGTTGTGGTAAAGTGAGTAGATAGGAGGGCTTAACTGAATGGCATCTGGTTTTGTTACTCAGGGACCTCTTTATTTTGGTTTGTTGGATCACATTAGTTTTCTGAAGAGATGGTATTGCCCTGCAAATTTACTGGTGTTACATATGGGTAACTTAACCCTCTACCCATCACCCCCTTTTAAAAATTTTATTTTCAATTCATGGAATAAAACAAGTACTGTTTTCTTTATTATCCATTTATTTATTATCCTTATCCATTGTTATATCATATTGTTATCCCTTATTTACCATCCATTTATTTATGGAATAAAACAAGCATTTATCTAAAACATAGCACAATAAAAAAGACGATTGTACATGAAACTGCAAACCTTCTATGCACAACTTGCTATTCCTCTCAAATATACAACAAAGTTATCATATAAATTTTACCCCATTCCCTTTAAAAAAAAAGTTTCATCCTTCATCACTGAACGAACTGGATAAGCACTCCCTGGTTGATCAAATTAAAAGAAGATTTCGGACCCAGAATGAGGGGGAAAAAATACCTTCTGACCATTAGAGCTTTTGAAAAGTGGAAAGAGCTGCCTTCATAAGGCAGTGGTTTCTTTTAGTTATAAGTCTTTCAGCAGAGACTAGATGACCATTTATTAGGGATGTGTTGGTGAGGATTTAGAAGGGATCCAACCTGAAACTCAGGGTTTGAATTGAGGAATTCTTTACATCCATACCCACTCTGGAATTCAATATTTATTTGTCTATATATAAATAGCTCTAGGCTCTTAGACCGTAGACTATTTGACTCAGAAACAAACAGAAGAGGTGGATCTGTCAAGTTGTGAGAGTGGGGACCAACTGGTGGACAATCTTCATGTTTTATTTGTAACAGCACAGGAGGTGAACCCCCTTGAATGGATGGGATGACAAGGATGAGAGTCACACAGGTTGGGCTGGCATGGATGGATTGCTTCACTGGAGGAATACCCGAAATGATGAGATCATAGGTTAATTGGAACAATGGAGTATCTAAATAGCTCCAGGTGCCTAACCTCCACCCAAGTGCCAACACATTCTGGGTAAATGCTTTGTGAGGAAGATGATCAGAGGGAGAAGTTATTGGGAAGAGACCTTTGTATAGATTTCTCTAGTGAGTACCCCTTTTGTTGCTAGTGAACTCTCCTCTCTTTCTCACTTTACCTGGAATAGAATGAAATTGGTAGCATTTTCTCTCAAGTCAACTGAAGGATTTCGAGGCATTTTCTCTGTTAGAAGAGGTTGAGAATAAGCCATGATTGGTCGATTCTCTTGTAGGTCCAGCAATGTGCATTAAGGTGTTTGCTCTTCTACTCTGAAAGTCACAAATTGTACTCCATTAACTAAGACATTTTCACATGTTTCTTTGCTTGTTTGGGCAAGCAGTACAGGGCTTCTCAACCTTTCCAGTCCATGACACACCCAAAGTTTTGGGACCTACGGGGAGAATCTGTCCTGGATGCCACTCCCTCACCCACCCCTTGCCTAATCCAGCCATCCACTAGCCTAGACATTTGTCCACCCACACCTCACAGCTATATTGTATTTCCATACTTGGATAAAAAGACCCACGTATATGCACACACTCAACCTTACTTCGTCTCTACCATAGACATCACTATTTCTACCTTCTGGTCAAAAATTGACAAGGGAGAATGAGGAATAATATTGATAGCTGATACTTATACAGGATCTTCCATACATTATGTTATTTGATTCTCATACCAACTCTGTGAAAGAGATGCTTTATCTCATTAATCTTTCTTTTATAGACATGGAAACTGAGACTTGCCCTATTATTGGACATGGGATTCAAACCTGAGTCCTGATTCCAGATCTAGAACATTTCTCACTGTATTACAAGGAAATTTGACTTTTCAAAGCACAGAAATACTTTGTCATGTACTGTTCTAAACAAGGAGACTAGGAGGGTCAAGTACACTAGGACAGAGATGTGTGGGTGTATTTTGGTTTCTCTTTTCCAAGAGCCATTAGGCACATAGTAAACTCTTAATAAATATTTGTGGAGGGGCAGCTAGGTGGTGCAGTGAATAGAGCACCAGCTCTGAAGTCAGGAGGACCTGAGTTCAAATCTGGCCTCAGACACTTACCGCTTACTAGCTGTGTCACCTTGGGCAAGTCACCTAACCCCAATTGCCCTGCCTTCCTCCCTCCAAAAAGATAAAAATTAAAAAAAAATTGTGGAATTGAATAGAATAGTGGGATTATGATCATTCAGTGTCCAACCTTCCATGGGTCCTGGAGCTACTAGTCTTTTCCACTTTGGAGAATAGAAAATTACAGTGGAAATAGCCCATCCTGGTCCTGCCTCTATGAAGTTACCTCCAGATTTTGAAGGGAAGCATTAAGGGATACCATACTGTACCTGGTGCTCCACATTGATCTCACTGTAGTACCATCTACACTGCCATTTTGCTAGTTTTTCCATAAAAATAGCACAAGAGACTTTCCTAAAATTTAGGGTTGATTATTTCCTGATCTATTGCTTTAGTAACCTCACCAAAAAAAGAAATAAGGGAAATGAGGTTATTCTGGCCTGGGTTGCTCTTAATGGAGTCATGTTTGTGATAACTACTGCCTTTTCTAGTTATTCATCAGCCACCTCTTTAATAACAGGTTCTGGAATTTCGCCAGGACTCACAGTCAAACTCAATTGTACATCCTTTTCAGATTTCATTCTTTTCTAATTTTAGAAAAGTAGGACGTGTTGTCCTTCTTCAGTCCTGCACATCCTCTTCTGTTTTTCAGGAGCTTTCAAATATCACTAACAGCGGCTCAGAGATCCTATCTGTTAGTTCTTTCAATACTTTTGGGTGTAGTTCATCTGGATCTGGTAACTTGAAGTCATAAATTTCATCTCTTATTATTTTCCTATTCATCAGTTCCCTATTAGCCATTTTTGGTTCTGTTCTTTCCAGACCAGGGTCATTAATAGGTTTCATCCTACTACGTTTCAATGATGTGTGTGTGTGTGTGTGTGTGTGTGTGTGTGTGTGTGTGTGTGTGTAAAGGAGATACTTGGGAGTTTCCCTAAACTTATGGAAACAAAATGTCAAGTTCCTTAATCATCCTGATAACATTAGGTGTTTGCCATTACAGGAAGATGTTTAGCTGAGAGCATCAGTCATAATCTTTGTGGCATAGATAAAAAGCAAACAGACCTCACTCTAAATCGCTCAGCTCTGAGAAGGGAGCTGTAACTTTGTAGGACACAATGAGGTGGCGGAGAGGGGATTTCTCTTTCCTCCTCTTCCCCATCAACACATTCAGTTGAGTGAGGCCTGTAATTGAATTTAGTTGGCAAGAGTAGTAGAGTCAAGCACTTGGACCTGTCAGTCTACTTAGAAGACGGGAAGACCCAAGCTTCAATTTCCTGCTAATCGTAAGAGAAGGATTCTGGTTCTTTCTGGACTAGAAAACCCCACAAAAACCCCCACACAAACATAGTAGTGCTCCAAACTATTATATTGCCATAATCTCATGCTAACAGGAATAAAGAGACTCACCCACCAAAAAGCATGAGCCTCAGGCAAAGCTACCTAAGAACCTAAGAAGAGGTGGAGGAAGGTTGAGGTCCTATAGTGTAGGACATATGTTCCCAACAAATGTCTCT
Source organism: Pseudochirops cupreus (assembly GCA_028627135.1). Classification (NCBI taxonomy): domain Eukaryota; kingdom Metazoa; phylum Chordata; class Mammalia; order Diprotodontia; family Pseudocheiridae; genus Pseudochirops; species Pseudochirops cupreus. The sequence goes on along the minus strand of CM053581.1, from coordinate 89,701,798 downwards.
CTGCTTGTGAATTCAATGTGCATCTACCCTTTTACCTGACACTGAAGTAGTACTCTCTGGGTTTAAGTGAAATGTTTTACTGCTACTGTTTTTATGATAATATTTGATTAAATGCCTTTGCTTTGAGCTAATTGTGTTCTTTGGCTGACTACTGAAGGTAAAGCACTGGTAGGGGCTTGTATATAGTTATATAGTTTTAGCAATGCAGGCCCATAGAGTTATCCTCCAGGGTGTTCAGCCTACAAGTTTAAGTTGAAGATGGGGAGAATAGACCAGAGGAGTAACGTATACACAGACACACATTTTGTGTGTGTGTGTGTGTGTGTGTGTGTATGTGTGTGTTAAGTGTCTAAGGTCAGATTTGAACTCAGGTCCTCCTGACTCCACGGCTGGTGCTCTATTCACTGTGCCACCTAGCCACCCCAAATTATATGTTTTCTACCATACAGCATATGATAGACTAATTCTTTTGTAGTTGGCTGATATGCCAGGATGTGCAATAGGAATATATGGTGAGGGCCTTCTCTGTTTCATCTAGCTCTTAGTGATGTTATTAGATTCATTCACATGTCAAACAAAAAAGATCTTGAGAGAGGAGTCTTATTATCCCTCCTGTCCCCACAAGACTTTTAGGGGTTTTCTGGGTAGAGCCCTCAAAATGTATTTTGGGAACACATACTATTCACACTCAAATTTAACAGGAGTCAAAAGGAATTGTCTAACCCTAAATCATATAGTTATCTGGAACCTAGAACCTTGATTAGGAACCAAGAAAAAGTTAAAATAATTTTAAAACAGTCTTAATCTTGGCCTAGGGTATTCTACTGAGTTTTGTTGTTTGCTTGGCAGTTTATAACCCTGGGTCATGTCCTAAGAGAGCTATGGTTATCCCTTTCAGAGAGAGGCTTTTTGAGATAATACACCATAGGGGATATTAGTAGAGATCAGTTCAGTGACTTAGTGATAAATGACAGGACAATCAGATACCCAGAAGAGACATCCAGTAGAGGTGCTGCAATGGAGAGGGAAAGTATGGTGTTTGGTGGAGAGAGGTTTAATTATGCCACTAGGTGACATTGGCAGCTTTGTAGCATTGAAAGTGTGAGTTGCACTAGCCACTATTCCAGCTCTGGTCACATAGCCTTCCTATGAATGTGCCTTCCAGGTGCATCCACTGGCAAACTGTAGCAGAGTGTATGTTACCTGGGAAATCTTGTACCCTCTTTGCTGATTGATTAAATACGTTTTGCCTTTTTATTTTGATTTGAACAAATGTGTCCTCTGATTAGCTAATAAGAGGAAATATCATGGTGGAAGTTTTTGAACCATGGGTTTGGGTGGCTTACTGACTTGCAGGGCACTTAAAACTTGTGGTGGTTTTTCTGGTAACCCTTGTATCCATGTTCAGGGGGAGCCCAGGTACACACCATAAATAAGGACAATATTGCATTTGGATCTCTGGTTGAAAGGACCATAGATTTTAACCTGGAAAGGCCTTAGGGTTCATCTGCAAGGAGTTCTTGACTTGGGATCCATGAACTTGCCTTTAAATATATTTTGATAGCTACATTTCAATATAATGGGTTTCTTTTGTCATACTATATATTTAACATGTGTTTAGTCAGTCAATAGACATTTATTAAGCACCTTCTATATACCAGACACTGTACTAAGCCTTGGGGATAGGAAAAAGGACAAATGATAGCCCCTGCCCTCAGAGTCCATAGTCTAATGGGAGAAAATATTATCTGCAGAAGGATTCCATCGGTTTCACCAGATTGTCAAAGGGATCTATGACACAAAAAAGTTAAAAATTCTTGTCTAACTTCTTCATTTTACTCGAGAAACTGAGGCCCAGGGAGTTTATGAGTTGCCTAAGGTTATAGAATTGTTAAACTATCTGGATTTGAACACAGATCTCTTGAGTCCAAATCTCATTCTCTTTCAACTGCACTTATGCAGATGTGTATAGACATCTTAGGACATCTCAGCTATTATCTTGGATTTTGCTCCTATGAATTTCTGGACATCTCTACCATTTTTCTCCTTTGTATGTTATAGTTCTGGCATCTACCTTGGTGGATACGCATATACAGGGAGATTATTAGAATACAGTACATAATAGATCAATTCTTTTATTGCTCTGACTTTCTTTTTCAGTTTCAAGTCTTTTTAAAAATTATATTTGTAAAACTTCCAGAAAATATATTCTTATAAATTTTTGTTTGGTACACTCTATCCTTCCTCAAGAGCTATCATTCCCATATTTTAAGATGTGGTTCAGAAATCAGTCATTAATGGCTTGACATCAGCTTGGAAGGAAATGTCCAGTAAAATGCCTTGGAAATCTAGGCTTGATCTTATTCTATTTAACATTTTCCTCAATTACTTGGATAAAGACGTTGATGACATGCTTAGCAAATTTACAGAAGTGCCAAACTAGGATAGGTAAATGAAATATTGGATACCTGAATGAAAATCTAAAAAAGTCTCGGCGAGCTAGGTTGTTTGGCTCAATCTAATAATACAAATTTCCTATATGTTACTGTGATTATTGATTCTTGCATAGTTTCTGGCTTATAATGTTATCTAAGTATTTCATACATATAAAATTTGTCTTCTTGGCAACATTGTCTTTGAAGGAAATAATTCTGTCTACTGCCTTACTTATTCTGACCTCTTTCTCTTCCCACCTAAAAAGTACTTTGCATAGCACTAAACACAATCAATTGATTGTGTTTATATATATATATATAAACATATATATATATATATATATATGTATATATATATTATATATAGCATTTATTAGGTGACTTCTCACCCTGGATGATCATTCTGCCCCTTCTTCTAATTGGTTAGTTCTTCTCAGAACATTTGTGACTTCAGTTCCCTTTTCTCCCTACTTTCTCCATGGGTACCATATCTCTTCTCCCACCCCCATTAGAATGTAAACTCCTTGAGGGCAAGGTTTGTGTTTATTTTTGCTTGCATTTATATTCCCAACACTTAGCACCAGCACTTAAAAATGACTATTGACTTGCCTTATGCGTCCAATGCACAAGTATAATCCTAAGTGCTGGGAAAAGAAAGACAAAAATGAAACAGTCCTTGGCCTCCAGAGACTTACATTCTATTGGGGGAAACAATATTTATATATGTAAGTAGAAAAAAACATTTAAAGTAAATGCAAAGTAGTTTGGGGTATAGTCAGAGGGAGGAAGACCTGAGCACCTAGGAAAGGCCTTATCTTTGAGGTGGTACTTGAACCTAGCAATGAAGGCAGCAAGGGATTCAAATAGATCAAGGTGAAAAAGAAGTGCATTCTAGGTTCTGCAAAGTTCCAGATAGAAGATTGTGTATGAGATGCCACAAGGAGGCCACTTTATCTAGAGAGCAGAAAGTGTGAAGGGGAGTGATGTGAAATAAGTCTAGAAAAAGACCCAAGTCAAATTTTAAAGGGTTTTAGATATCAAACGGGAGTTTGGATTTAATCCTAGAGGCAATTTAGGCAGCCTGTGGAGTTTCTTGATCAAAGACTTATACTTTGGGAAAAACACTTTGGCAGCTGAGTGGTTTGGAGAGGGGAGAGATGGGAAAGATGAGAGTCATGAAGACCAACAAGGAAACTCTTTCATTTCAGGTGAGAGACATGATGAAAACCTAAAACTAGGGTGGTGGCTGGGAGAGTCAAGAGAAAGGGATGGACGTGAGAGATGTGGTGGAGTGGATTCTAGAAAAGATTTGAGAATCCCTCCATTACTATTTGTGGAAATGATTGAACTGCTATTGCCCTCAGTGAGGAGTCTGGGAGCCAGTACTTCCTTGATTCTCAATACACTTAGGTATGGAAAATTAAAGGAGAATCACCATTCCACTGTTCATCACATTTCTACCTCCTAGGACCACAACCTCCATTTCTTTCCTCTCTACCTTCTCAAGCCTGTCCATCCCTTTTCTCCCTTCTCCTTTCCTTCCTCTACTACTTTCCTTACTCCTACTGGCTATGAATCAGGAAACAGAACTGGGTTTTACTCTGCATATCCCTAATGCCCAGAGGGACAGAGTGGCAGGCGAAGATAATTGAAGTGGGTAATTATGGGCACGGGCACCCCTTTTTCCCAAATACTGCTCCACATAGAACCTGGAGATCCCAATCTCATATCGATTTTCTCCCTAAGCAAAGTGTTGTCTATTATACTGACAAAAAGTTAGGGGTCAGAATGCCCTTTTTTTTTTGCATTTAGACTATTAATCTTTTTGTTATTCCCTTATGCAAATTCTAGTTTATACTATTTAAATAGGAACACATTAAACTCCTCCCTCCCCTACACACTTTGGCAAACATAAAATACTGAAAACTGAAAACGAATAGCAATTCTTAAGTTTGGGGGTTGGAGCCAAATCCAAAGTAAATTTGTCAAGTTCGGTATGAAGAATAAGTCATCCCAATATAATTGCATATACTTTTTTTGACAGGGTTGCTAGAATGGTAGATCAGAGTATTGTTATAGACATAGTTATCTGTATTTTAGCGAGGGCATTTGACAAACTCTCTCATGATATCCTTGTGATTAAAGAAGTATGGGCTGGATTAGACATAGTATAGTTTGGTCAATTTGTAGCTGGTTGAATGATTATACCCAGAAAGTACTGATTAATGGATCAATGTCAGCCTGGGAAGAGGTCTCTTGGTTTCTCCCCCTTTGGGGAGGGTGAGCTTGAGGTGTGTCATTTTTGGTCCAGATCCCTGTTGATGGACCAGTGATTTGAATGAAGACATCAATGGCATGTTTATCCAATGATAACACAAACTTAGCAGGGATAGCTAATTTGTTAAGAGTGTTAAAAAGTTAAGGAATCAGGACCCCCCAGTAGATCTCTCCAGGCTAAGTTAGAGTGATGGGCTGGATTTACTTAAATGTTTTCACCCTTCCAAGATTTATAATAACCACCAGTGTGAATCCTCTTCCCATACAAACAGGTTGCAGTCCCTCTCTTCATTGGGTCACGGTCTTCTGGAGCTGCTATGACTGAGGAATGAATGCCCTTCCAGCTGAGCATGTGAAAGAAAAGCTTCTCTGAATTTATCTGGGCCTCAAATAGTGAGTACCAGTTTATTCCCAGGTTGATGTTGGGACCCTTTCTAAGTTGGTTGGACTCATCACCGTCTGTGTTCTGCTGATATCATCTTCAAGAACCCAGGTTCACCTTCTGGCCAGGATGAGATATTAGAATAAGACGTTAATGGAGAAAAGCAATCGAGCTGCATTAGATTTAAAGGGATAAATCTAAAATCCTGTGCTTTCATTAAGGGGAAAAAATGCACAAGTATAAGAATGGAGAGCGGTAGCTAGTTCATATGAAAAGACATAAGGATTTTAGTTGTTTGCAAGCTTAGTATGAATCAAAGGTATGATGCAGTTGCTTAAACACACCCATATGTTCATGCATGCACACACAGTCACACACACATTCTACAAAAAAACCCCGACAATTTAATCATAGACTATCTTCAGATAATTTTGATATTTAGATTAAGGGAAGTACTTTAATACAACTCAGATGACATCTGGAATAGTGTGTTTACTTCTGGTTGTGACATGTTAGACGTTTGACTAGGGTTATAAAGGGCCTGGGAAGGCGTGTCATTGAGGAATATGAAAGAACCCAGGATATTTATCCTGGAAAACAAAGGATTTAGGGGGGAAAATAGTTGTCTTAAAATATTTTAATGGCTGTCATGTGAAAGAGTGATTAGCTCTTTTCTGCCTCCCCTGGAACTAGGAATGCCTGTTCTTGAGACCTGGGTTCAATAGGTGAGCTTTTCACTTTATCTTGGTGGGAAACAGGCCACCGCCTTACTCTTGGCTCTCTCCAAAACACGCCACCAAATAAGACCCTTTTCTCTTCTTTTCCAGCTATGTTTTCCTCATATGTGTTATCTTCCCTTATTAGAATGGAGGATGCTTGAGGGAAGAGGTGGTCTTGCTTTCATATTCATATCCCTAGCTCTCAGCAGAGTGTTCGGTATATAGTATTAAATAAATGTTTGTTCACTGATTCATTTGTTCATTTATTTATTCATTCAGTAGAGTTCCCAAGGGCAGAATTAGGAACAATGTTTGGAAGTTATAGAAGTCATGTATAGAAGTATGTGTGTGTGTATGTGTGTGTATATAGTATGTATGTATGTATAAGATAAGCTTAATGTATGCAAGAACTTCCTAGTAATTAGAACTGTCCAAAAATAGAATAGGCTGCCTCAAAAAGAGGATTTCATTTCATTGGAAATATTGCAGTAGAGATAGGATGGTCATGTGGTAACAATGTAGAAAAGATCCATGTTAGACTAAATTACTTATTTTTTAATTATTTTTTTCCTATTAGCAAAAATCCACATTTCCTCTTTCCCCCTTCAATTGAAAAAAGAAAGAAAAAAAAACTCCTGTATAAACATACAGAGCCAAACAAGACATATTTTTGCATTGGTCATGTCCAAAATTTTTTTAAATTACATATTTGCCTCCTTTTGCACTGTCTTTGATTTCTTTATTAGGAGCTGTGTAACATGTTTCATCATTAATCCTCTAGAGTAATGGTTGGTCATTATGCTGATCAGAGTTCCTAAATGTTTCAAAGTTGTTTGATTTAATTGTTGTCATTGTATGAATTGTTCTGCTTCTGTTGACTTTAAATCAGTTCATACAAGTCTTCCTAGGTTTCTCTGAATCCATCTCCTTCATTATTTCTCGTAGCACAATAGTATTTACCACATTTATATATCATTACTTGTTTAGTCATTCCTCGGTTGATAGTCATGCCCTCAGATTCCCGTTCTTCACCACCTCAAAAAATCATAAATATATTTGTATTCCCTTGGAGTTTTGCTTAGAACTAATTCCTCCCTTAATCTACCTTCCTTCTAATTCTCCCTTTTTCCTTCTTCCCTTTCTCTCTTATTTTTCTGTTAAGTGAAATGTATGTTTTCTTCCCTCCTTTAACAATTTCAGATTAAAGTGAAGTTCATGTGTCAGCTACTCCCCACTTACCCCTTGTTTTGTAGATTTCTACTTGTGCACCCTGGTTATGAGAGATAATTTTCCTTAATTTTCCTTTTCCTTCCCATTCCTCTCCCACCACCCTCTCAGTATATTCCTCTTCTCTTCCTCTCTCTTTGGACTAGATCACTTGTAAATCCATTTGCAGATTGGCCTTTAGATTCTATGAGTCTATGGAACACCCACAGTTTTATTGCCATTTCTTGTTAGATTTTTTTCCTGGCAGGAGAAACAGCTTGTGTATGCAACTTGGAATAAATATTCTTGAGTTGGAAGAGAGGTTGGAGATCATGAAATATAACCTTTTCACTTTATAGGTGAGAGAACTGAGACTCAGAAGTGTTACAATGGGATTGGCCCAAGCTCACACAGCTAGTTATTGGCAGGGACAGGGCTTGAACCCAGGTTTCCTGATTCCCAGTCCTGTACCTCTTGTTATACCATGATATCTTATAAAATACCATAAAGCATAGTGTTTGCTGAGTGGTCTCTTTATTTTGTAGAGGAAGTTGTCAGCTAATAATGACTTTCTTTTCTTCTGAATTGATAGCCTCCATTTAGTACAACTAGTTGTGTAAGGAATCTTCTGTGATGACTGTCGGCCCTAACACTCCCCACTTTCTTACTATCTCTATCCACAGTGGGTTCCCCTACCCCTGCACTTGACATGACAAATCAGAACCATGACACTGATGCTGGCATGGGAAGTGGGCTCCTTTCCATTGGTGACCAGTCCAAACTCCGCGCTTGTCCTTAGAAATGCTATCATTTGAGCCCTCAGAGAGTTGTAATCTTTTTGCTGATGGAGGGTCTTATGTCGATGTTAATGACTGCTGACTGATCAGGGTAGTATTTGCTGAAGGTTGGGGTGGTTGTGGCAATTTCTTAAAATAAGCCAACAATGAAATTTGCCTTATTGACTCTTCCTTTGACTTGAACACTTAGAGGCCATTGTAGGGTTATTAACTGGCCTAATTTCATTATTGTTGTGTCTCAGGGAATAGAAAGGCCCAAGAAGAGGGAGAGAGAGTGGGAACAGTGGTCAGTGAAGCAGTCAGAATGTATACAACATTTATAGATTAAATTATCTGTCTTACGTGAGCATGTTTTGTGGTGCCCCAAAACAATTACAATAGTAACATCAAAGATCATTGATCACAGGTCACCATAACAGACATAATAACAACGAAATTCTGAAATGTTGTGAGAATTACCAAAATGTGACACAGAGACATGATGTGAGCACATGACCTTGGGAAAATGGTGCTAGTGGACTTGGTTGATGCAAGGTTACCCCAAACTTCCATTTGTGAAAAACGCAGTATCTGTGAAGGGTGATAAAATAAAGCACGATAAAACAAGGTATACCTGTATTAAATAATCTATCAATAAACTTATAGAATCATAGATTTAGAACTGATAGGGTCCTTTGCAATCATCTAGTCCAGTCCCCTAATTTTACAAATGAAGAAACTGAGTTCTACAGAAGCTGTGTCTTGCCCAATGTCTTACACAAGTGGTAAGTGGCCGAACAGTGATTTGTTTCCAGATCCTCTGGCCTTCAATCCAGTGTTCTATCCATTGCACCACACCGCTTCCTCTAAAAGTCAACTATATCAGGGGAATACTGTAGACAAAAGTACAGGAATCCAGAATACATTTTGTGTATTGTGTAATACATCCAGAACATTTTGTGAGGCTTTAAAACGTCTACCTCTGAGTCTTTGCTCTCATCTTGTTTGGATAGCTGGTGTAGAATGCCATGCTTGCTTTTCTCAGTGTATGTACATTTTATCCATCCCTGAAGACCTAGTGCTGGTCCTGATCTTTCCTGAAGCCTTCCTTAATTAGTTCTATAACACCCTAGTATGTATCACCTATTTGGCAATTATCACATACTATTTATCTGGTCATTTTTATATGTAGAAGTCTTGTTTGTACATGATTTTAAGTTCCTTGAAGACAGGTACAGTGTTTCAATACTTTGCATATCTGAAAACTTTGTGTGTGTGTATGTGTGTGTATATGTAACACTTTGTGTTGAGACAGGTGGTGCAGTGGATAGAGCTGGCCTGAGTCAGAGAGACGTGAGTTCAAATTCAGTCTCTGAAACTTATTAGTTGTGTCATCCTGGGTAAGTCACTTAACCTCTGTCTCCCTCAGTTTCCTCAACTATAAAAATGACAATAAGAACCACACCTACCTTATCGTGAGGATAAAATGAGATAATGTTTATAAAGTGCTTAGCATAGTTACATAGTAGGTACTACATGACTGTATTTTCTTTCTTTTCTCTCCCTCACCCCCCATCCTCTATAGTGTCTATCAGAGTGACCTAGTCTGAACCGGGTTTTTGGAAGATTAGTTTGTGATAACCAAGATGAATTAGAGGTGTGAAAAATTGGAGCTAGGTAAGAAGTTATCTTCCAGGTGACAGGTAGTAAGAATCTTCATGAACTATGATGGTGGTTAGGAATGGAGTAGAGAGGTGAAAGGCGGAAGATATCACAGAGGGAAAGTCAGTAGGGCAGGACTTGATGACTGATTGGAAGTTGGCGGAGAGGATAGGGGTGAGCCAAAGGTGACTCTATTGGGGGAATGGAGAAAGGTGTTGCCATCTACGGAAATTGAGAAGTCAAGAGGAAGACCTAGTTTGTAGGGGAAGCAGAGGAAATGAATTATCTTTTAGATATGTTGTTAAATAGGACAATTGAGGCACATATTCTTTGGGTTGGAAGAGACCCCAGATGCCATCCAGATTGGCTCATGTCTGTACAAGTTATCTCCTGACAACCTGCTCAACAAGTGGTTAATTATGATGGAATGTTTAGGTAAAGAAGACCAGCAGGTCATTGAAAATTTGTAGTTGGGGTTGGAAAACACTTTGGGAATCAGTACTCTAATTCTTCAAGTATTGCATGTTATCAGACACACACTTCATGGTGCTAAAATGATAGTATGTTCCCTTCCTACCATATTGGTTTTCTCCATATTGAGTTATTAGAAAAATTGATGAGAACCCAGACAAGACAGATCAGACCCTGTATGGTGCATCCTCCCAAGGTTGTTTACCATTTCTACTCAGCTCTGGCATACAACTACATCCATTCCTTCCCACCCCCCAATTCCATTCTAGAGCATCTCTTAAGCTGGTGCCTTCCAACAGTGCCTAGGCCTGTTCGATCTATTCCCACACCTTGGAAGAGATCCCATGTGTCTTCCCTTTGTTTCCATCTCTAACCTATAAATGGTCACTCACTTATTAAAATAAATACACTTTGTCCCTTGGTGGGGATTTTGTACCCCAAGTATTAGCTGTGGATGAATTTTTCCTGGTTGGGTTATGGGTCTTGGGAAAGAAAGGGTTAAATAGAAACTCTGGCAGGTTTCCATCACAGGGACCATAGTTAGTAGACTTTGAAAAAAATAGAATTCTAAAATTGATGCAAGTTACATGTTGTCATTTACTGTATCTCTCTGTGCTCAGGATGGACAGAATCTAAAATACTCAAGATAGTATTCATTTAGGTGGTTTCCAAAGACCACTTGAGAAAGAGCTTCTTCTACTATACCTGAATAATATCTTCCTTGCATCTAAATTAAATAAGACAATATGGCATAGTAGAAAACACTCCACTTGGAGTCAGAAGATCTGGGTTTAGTTTCTGGTTCAGCTGCTTACTAGCAGTATGACCTTGGGCAAGTCTCTTATCATCTTTGAGCATGAATCACCTAATCTGTAAAATGGGGATTCCAAAAGTCTTCCTACCTACCTCAGAGATTTTTGTGGGAATAAGGATAATAGCCAATCTGAGAGCATGATATAAATGTGAGGCATCCCTATGATCCTACACACTGCAGGGTTTAGTGTATTTTTTTCTTGCCCTGCTCTCAGTGGAAATGGAGAATGTAGCTGATGAGAGTTCCATATCAGAATGGTCATCAAATTTTCTCATTGCCTTCCCAGCTAACTCTAAGGGGCTATTGGATTACAGTGAAATGAATGAGACTTAACTGGATCAGGCCTCCACCTGCATTGATGCCTCATCCTGGGAGACTTAGGTCAGTGTAGGTCAGGCATAGTGTTCAGCGTGGATCTGAATGAATGGGCAAAGGGATGCTCTGGTTGGCAATTGAGTACGAGAATTCTCTTTGTCTCCTCATGCTGTATGTCTCTGAATGAGTTCTGGTTAGTGTTGGATGTTCTGTGATAAATCTCAAATAGAAATAAATAATTAACCAAACAAATAATGGGGCGGGAGTGGGTTGTGAGGGGAGGGGGATGGTAGAAGCTGAAGCAGGATTGTAGACAAATAAAGAGAAGGAGAAGATAAAAGATGTGGATTTGACTTAAACCACCAAGGATAGCTCTCAAAATAGTCAAACAATCTACAGGGAATAAAGGGCCCTCTGCATTGGAACTATGCCAACCACCTTTCTAACAATTTGCATAGGTGGCTGTCTCTATCATCTAACTCATCTGGGTCTCCCAATTCAGGGAGATGTCACTGGGTTTCTGAGAGCTGTCATTGGCTGCATCTTATCCCATTTTCCCCTTAGGTATTCTCTCTTCCCTTCTTTTCATAAATGTCCAATTTAAAAACTTCTCTTCTTCCCTGGTGGCATGTCTGTTATGAAGCGAGGAAGTAAAGAGAGAAAGAAAGAGGAGTCAGATCTAACCCTAGTGCTATCTTCTTAAATGTGGAATTCACATTTATCAATACTCCATATTGAAGCCAGCTTTGGTTTAGAATGAACTCATCAATCAACCTTATTCTAGTAAACCCGGAGAATTCTCTAGTTCTGCGCAACTTGGCATTACCTGGAGATTTGGCTTGAAAATGACTGGTAACAATCTTTGAGAGCCCAGGATGACTACTCTGCCACCATATAGAACACTAATAGAGGATAATAATAACTTATTTATGTACCATTGCTAAGACAACATATTGTAATAAAGGGATTGCCTAAACATAGTCAAATGCCAAAATCTGTGTTATAGATAATAAGGGCTATCAAAGGTTACTACATGCTATCTGTGTGACCTTGAGACAATTCGAACTTCTGGGTTGTTGTTTCTTTATCTACAAAATATGGGGTTAGACTGAATGATCCATAAGCTATCTTCCATATCTAAACCCGGTAGACCTATTTTTCCTAGTCAAAATCCTTCAGTGGCTCCCAGTTCTCTACCTCCCTCAAATATAAACCCTTTATCCTGGCATTCAAGGCCCTTCATAGTTGGAGACCAATTTACCTTTCCAGTCTTCTCCTTCACATATTCCTTTTTAAAAATTTTATTTATTTATTTTTAGTTTTCAATATTTACTTTTCAACATTCATATTTTGAGTTCTAAATTTTCCTCTTTTCCTCTCCTTCCTCATTGCCAAGACAGCATGCAATCTGATATAGGCTATACATATACAATCATATTAAACATATTTCCACATTTTGTGAAGGAAGAGAAAAACCATGAGAAAAAAAAAACAAAACAAAAAAAAAATAGAGAAAAAGAAAGTAGTATGCTTTGATCTACATTCAGACTCCATAGTTCTTTCTCTGGATGTGGACAGCATTTTCCATAATGAGTCTTTTGGAATTGTCTTCCATCCATTGCATTGCTGAGTAGAGCTAAGTCTATCAAAGTTGGTCATCACACAATGTTGCTGTTACTGTGTACAATGTTCTGGTTCTGTTCACTTCACTCAGCATTGATTCATGCAAGTCTTTTCAGGTTTTTCTGAAATCCACCTGCTCATCATTTCATATGGAACAATAATATTCTATCACATTCATATACCACAAAAAGAGCTGCTATAAATATTTTTGTACATGTGGGTCCTTTTCCCTTTTTCATGATCTCTTTGGGATATAGCCCTAGAAGTGGTGTTGCTGGATCAAAGGAGTATGCACGGTTTTATAGCCTTTTGGGTATAGTTCCAAATTGTTCTCCAGAATGGTTGCATAAGTTCACAACTCTACCAACAATGTTTTAATGTCCCAATTTTCCCCTATCTTCTCCAATCTTTATCATTTTCCTGTTTTGTCATGTTAGCCAATCTGAGAGGTTTGATGTGGTACCTCAGAGTTGTTTTGATTTACATCTCTCTAATCAGCAGTGATTTGGAGCATTTTTTCATATGACTATAGAAAGCTTTAATTTCTCCATCTGAAAGCTGCTTCTTAATGTCCTTTGACCATTTGACATGTATTCTTATAAATTTGATTCAGTTTTCTCTATATTTTAGAAATGAGGCCTTTATTAGAGATACTGGCTATAAAAATTATCTCCCAGCTTTCTGCTTCCCTTCTAATCTTGGTTGTATTAACTTTGTGCAAAAACATTTTAACTTCATATGTTCAAAGTTATCCATTTTGAATTTCATAATTTTTCTTTCTCTTGTTTGATCATAAATTATTCCATTCTCCATATATCTGACAGGTAAACTATTCCTCGCTCTCCTAATGCTTACGGTATCGCCCTTTATATCTAAATCATGTACCCATTTTGACCTTATTTTGGTCTATGGTATAAGATGTTGGTCTATGCTTTCTTTCTGCCATATAATTTTCTAGTTTTCCCAGCAGTTTTTTTTTTCAAATAGTGAGTTCTTATCCCAGAAACTGGAGTCTTTGGGTTATCAAACAGTAAATTACTATAGTCATTGACTGCTGTGTCTTATGTACCTAACCTATTCCATTAATCCACCATTCTATTTCTTAGCCAGTACCTAGTAGTTTTGATGATTGCTGTTTGATGATTGTAATACAATTTTAGATCTGATATGGCTAGGCCACCTTCCTTTGCATTTCTTTTCATTAATTCCCTTGACAGTCTTGATCTTTTGTTCTTTCAGATTAATTTTATTATTATTTTTTCTTGCTCTGTAAAACAAGTTTTGGTAGCTTAATTGGTATGGCACTGAATAAGTAAATTAATTTATGTAGAAATGTCATTTTTATTATATTAGCTTAGCCTACCAAAGAAGAACTGATATTTTTCCAATTATTTAGATCTGATTTTATTTGTGTGAAAAGTGTTTTGTAATTGTGTTCATAAAATTTCTGGGTTTGTCTTGGCAGGTAGATTCCCAAATATTTTATTTTGTCTACAGTTACTTAAAATGGGATTTCTCTATCTATCTCTTGCTACTGGGCTTTGTTAGTAATATATAAAAATGCCAGTGATTTATGTGGGTTTATTCTATATCCTACAACTTTGTTAAAGTTGTTCATTTTTTTCAAGTAGTGTTTTGGTTGGTTCTCTAGGATTCTTTAAGTATAGCATCATATCATCGGCAAAGAGTGATAGCTTTGTTTCTTCATTTCCTATTCTAATTCCTTGCATTTCTTTTTTCCTTTGCATATTTCTACTATTCTTCTTTACACATTCTGCATCCAAAATCACTTTATGTACTGTATTCATGTTCTTTGATTCACCTGACTCCTCCCTTTGCTCACTCTATTTTCCATGCCTGGAATGGGCTCCTTGTCCCAATTCCATCAGCTGAAATCTCTTACTTTCTTCAAGGTCCAGTTAGGTGCCATTTACTCCATGAAATCTTCCTTTATTCTCCCCTATCCTACCCTCTGTGCTAAAAGTGATCTCTTCCTCTTGAGGTTCTTTATATTATTTGGTCTACACATCTCACCGGTCAGATTGGCTAAGATGACAAAACAGGAAAATGACAAATGCTGGAGAGGATGTGGAAAAATTGGAACACTAATGCATTGTTGGTGGAGTTGTGAACTGATCCAACCATTCTGGAGAGCAATCTGGAACTATGCCCAAGGGGCTATAAATAAGTATGTACCCTTTGACCCAGCAATATCACTTCTGGGGTTATATCCCAAGGAGATCAGAAAAGTGGGAGGAGGACCCATATGTACAAAAATATTTATAGTGTCTCTTTTTGTGGTGGCAAAGAATGGAAATCAAGGGAATGCCCATCAATTGGGGAATGACTGAACAAGTTGTGGTATATGAATGTAATGGAATACTATTGTGCTATAAGAAATGAGGAACTGATGGACTTCATAATAACCTGGAGAGACTTATATAAACTGATGCTGAGTGAGGAGAGCAGAACCAGGAGAAATCTATACACAATCACAGACACAACGTATGTGTGACAACTAACTTCAATAGACTGGGCTCCTCTCAGCAATGGAAGGTTATAAGACAACTCCAAAAGACTCATGATCAAAAGAGATATCCACATCCAGAGAAAGAGTTGCGGAGTCTGAATGAGGATTGAAACGAACTACTTGCTCTGTTTCCTTTCCTTGTTTTATTTTGTTTCTTCTTTCCCATTGATCATTCCATCAGTTATAATCCTACTTTATAACCTAATGATTAATGTGAAGATATTTGTAGATCCTATATTGAGGGCATGCCGCCATGATGGGCGGGGTGAGGAAGGGAGGGGGAGAAAATTTGAAACCCAAGGGACTGTGGAACTGAATGTTGTAAACCGAAAGTAAATAAACAAATCAATTTAAAAGAAAAAAATTTTTTAAAAAATAAACATTACTTGGTCTAGATTCCTTCCTTGACCTTGGCTCACTCTTCTGTATATCATAGTTATTTAGGCTTCTTTCTCCCTATTAAATTGTAAGCTCCTTGAGGACAGGGATGCTGTCTTGATTCATCTTTGTATCTTCATTCCTGAGTAGATTTATCTCCTAATATGTCTGCTTTGAATGGAAATGATTTTACTTTAATATTTTTAAATGCTTGTGATAAAGCTCCTATGATTGCTCCCATCGGTTTGGGGAACTCCGAGTGTGAAAATGCCCTCTCCCGACACAGGTCTGTCATTTGTTGGACACTTCTTAGAGTAATTTGGCCAAGGTCACACTGCTAGTATGTATCAGAGACAGGACTTGGAACCAGGCCTTGCTCCACTCTTCCACATTACTTCACGGGCCTGTACCAAAAATGATAACATACAGGTACATTTTTTGCCCTACTGTCTTTAGGGGGCATTTCCAAAAACTGAGCCAACCATTGGGACCATGGCAACTTGAAGAAAGGAGATTTTTGTATCTTGAGGTGCCTAGTGACATCAGTGTTTAAAATATGTGTCTGCAGCTTCCTTGTCATATAATCAGGACCTGGGAAGGGACACAGTGACTTAGTTCTCCTTTGCCGAAGGGATGGGAGAATGAACCACCCATTCACTCTCCAGGGACAAACCAACCAACCAACTAATTTAAAAGGCAAGGGGCTACAGTCACATGTGGTCTTTCAAGATATTGTCTGGCAACAGAGGGGTTGAACTGAGTGGGAATAGTTGCCAGCACCCAGGTATAGAACTAGAGTGGATTAGAGATGTGTGGGAAATCATGGGAACAAGACGGGCAGCCTGGTGTTATAGAACAGTCATGCAAACACATAGAAATGGGAGTTACTAAACCATATCGAAGGATCCCTGCAGGCTGTATATTGACTTAGCAAACCACACGTGTTTATATATTTCTTTCTTTATTAATACAATAATACATTAAAATCAGATAGGTGCTGCATTTTATTCTGGTTCCTGTTACATTTGGAAGTGTTATGGGCTGCATGCCACCTGTGGGCCACCTGTTTTGACCCCTCTGTTGTGGAAAGCATCCTGGAGTTAGTGTTAGGGAATGTGGGTTCAAAATCTGATTCTTTAAAAAAAATTTTTTTTCTTTTAAAAATTGTTATTTTACAAGCATTTATTTTCTCTTCTTCTGATACCCTGCCCCCTGCCACTGAATAATTAAACAAATAAACCTCATAATTAACATTCATTGTCTAGAAAAACAAATTCCCACATGAGTCATGTCCAAAAATGTGTGTCTCATTCTGTATTTTAACCTCTTTTACAGGAGGCTGGTCACAGGTTTCTTCTGTTATGTATACTATCTGTGTTTGAATTTAGAAAGTTGCTTCACCAATCTGTGTCTTCCTCTATTAGAAAGAAAAGGTGAGGGGATAGGTTTGGATTAAATGATTTCTTAAGTCCCTTCTAGCTCTGGATTGATGAACTTCTAAAGCCAAATTCCCATATTCACTTTCTCTCTTAGGAGATCTGAAAACAGTTGTAAGTGCTAGCTTCTAGCAGGGTGGGAGGTGGAAAGCAGATTCCTTAGTCAGGGGTCTTTTCCTATTTCTTTATTGAGCAGAGAAGAACTTCATTTGCCTGTTTATAAATGAGACTGCATAGGGATTAATCCTGCTAGAGATTGCCTCCATGGACCACATTGGAGGGGTTTTGTTGATAGATATCACCTTGAAATGGAGTTCAGCTGGCATAAGCCAACTCTTGAAAAATAGGTCCCTTAATGTCCTCTCAATGAGACCAGCTGCATGACAGCTAGCCTGGGGGACTCAAATGCTGGTGAGAAATCAGAGCCATAGATCTGTCTCAAAGCACAGTTTCATCAACTGGGATTGCTGGATGTTAGCTTTAAGACATAACAACCCACCTGCCCCGCTTTGCCTCAGACACATGACAGCTCAAGGAGCTTGGCTGGGCCTGGATTGCCTGGGTGTGCCGCGTGGGCAACCTCAGCAGTCTCTGTATGGTGCCAGCTCCTCTGGCAGCACCTGGCACAGGGAGAGATAGGTCATGGATCTTAGGTGTGTTGTTAAGAAAATGGTAGAGAAATTTCTAACATGAACATCTTCTCTTTCCCCCAAGAAGAAGATAGGATCATACGATTTTAGAATTAAACTGGAAAGAATCTCATCTAGTCAAAACCTCCATAAGGGTGGACTTGATATCTATGAAGCACAAGACTTATGTCTTCAGTTTGGCTCTTATACTGAATCTCTTGATACAAAGTTATAATGTTATTTCAGGTTCATTTGGGGGGTAAGAGAAAGAGGAAGAG
>CM053581.1:89653405-89683767 GCA_028627135.1 Pseudochirops cupreus | reverse complement strand
TGAATGGAGGCAGTAAGGAGTGCCTATAGCGTGTTTCTTGGTGCTGTGTCTGAAACATAGAATTGTTGGATCATAGAATTTTAAGGAACCTTAAAGGCATTAAATCCAATCTTTTGCCCAAGGCAAGAACTCCTCTTGTTCTTGACTATGGCCATCCAGCCTCTGTTTGATCCCTTCTGGTGTCAGGCAGCACGTGAGGTCAGTCACCACTGCACTGGGCAGCCCATTCCATTACTGAAATTTATAGAAAAATTTAGTAGACTTAGAAAGCTGGGTCCCTAAAATCTGTATCCTAGTTAATTTTGCCCAGGAATCCTAAGTTCTTATACCGATGATGGTTTCCTTACCTCACCTTTCAGATTAGAGGGCATCAGGCAGCTCAATTCCAGCCCAACATGTCTGTGATGACTCCAAAGAAACATGTAGAGAATAAACTGTCAGAGAGTCAGCCAGTCTCTTCCATCATAGGGGAAAGACAGGATCTGCTGATCCCAGACAACAAAGAAAAAATTGAGGCCAGGCCTGGGGCAGCCCAACAGAAACCTCTCCACTCTGTTCTGGGGAGAATGAGGTCCTGAAAGAAATGAGACTGCCACCAGGGGCCCGCCCAAATACCCATATGCGGGGGTGGGGGGTGGGGGGTGGAGGAAGGACATGGAACAGAGGCAGGAATTCAGGCAATTAATCCTTTATTTAAAGAATAATAAACAGCCAGATTTTACGCACTGAAAGAGGGAGCAAGGTAAAAGGGGTTAAAAACTAAAAAGCAAGGACGGCAGACACCAATTAACACAATGCTAATTGACAATTTCCCCAAGCCTCCATGAAACATGCCAGGCCTATTTCCCCAATTGCTAATTAAATCAAACCGCACACACAATACTAATTTCCCTAACTTAGGGAACTCAGTAGACAAATAAAATGCAAAACTAACTTAAACATTTTGTCAAAGTATTGGGAAAATAATGAATGAAATCTTAAAGTGAATAAACTTTGGCTCTAAGTAAATATGTTAAACTTCTGGCATGTTTAATGAAGGCTTGAAATATCCCAGCATCCCCATTCTACTCACAATTACATAAATGTACTTCCTAATCACAAAATAATACACAACAGTCCCCTTAACTTATATTCTCTCCCTCTGGTGAAGGGTACACAGCACATCATGAAAGTGACATGTAAATTGCACCATTTAAAAATTATAAAATACCAACTTAATTACCGTTAAAAACAAAAGGAATAACTTTTCTTTAAAATGGTCCCCAAGGTCTTTGAGCTGGAGTCTGGCTTTGTGGAAAAGAGAAGGCAGTCATTTAATCATACAGTTCGGTACAAAGACAACTCATATTGGCTGGCTCCCTGCTTTCACACAGACTCTTCCCTAACCATTTCCCTGGCCCTTCCTCTTGCCAACTTTCTGTAAACTCCGTATCTCTCCCATCCCAATCCCCTTTCTGCTATCACTCTCCCCTCCCCTTCTTCCCATTGGCTTTGAAGTGTCCCCTTTGGAGTCCCTTATACTGAGGGCTTCCTGGGAACCTCTCAGTAGAATCACAGATTTTTGAAAGCTGTACAGGATATAGTAACATAGTAACATAGGACCCAGAGACGGAAGGAACCTTAGAAATCATTTAGCCCAGCCCTCCCTTTTCATGGGTAACCGAGAGAGGAAGAGTGGAAGAAGAAAAGAAAAGAGTGGAAGAGAGAGAGAAAGAGAGAGGAAGAAGGAAGAAAGAGAGAAGAGAGAAAGAAGAAAAAAGAGAGAGGAAAGAGGAGAGGAGAGAGAGAAAGAAAGAGAAGGGAGAAAAGGAGAGGAAAGAGAAAGAGAGAGAGAGAGAGAGACAGAGACAGAGAGAGACAGAGAGAGAGAGAGAGAGAGAGAGAGGACATACATAACATCACATAGCTGATTGGGTCATCTGTGATTTTTTTATTCCAGCCCCCTCTTTTTTTCCGGTTGAAAACCATAGGCCCAGAGATATTAAGTAATTTGCCCAAGATTATACAATTAGCTGGAATTATAACCAAGACCCAATGACTCCTAAGAAGAGGGAATAACTACTAGAACCTCATTTGTACCCTCAGCAGCCAACCCAGTGCCTGGTACAGAGTAGTTTCTTAAGAAATGCTCATTGATTGCTAGCATTTTCCAAAGAATTTAAGAATCATGTAGAATCATAAAATATCAGAATTTGAAGAGATTTCCAGAGCCAACTAGTCCAACCTGTACTGTCACACTAATCTAATGGGTTTTAGTTGTTTGGGATCTCAACAAAGATGCCTTTTAGCTTCGTTACACATGACTAAGTTAACCTCCCTAGGCTTCAGTTTCCATATTGATAAAATGAGGGTGTCAGATCAGAGAGTCTCTAAGGAGCTTTCCAGTTGTAAATCTCATGATCCTGATAGATAGAGGTTTACAGGGAATGAGAAAGGAGTGGAAACCCTTTCCCTGCTGCCTTGGGCTAGTGTTTGAGGAGAGGAAAGGGTAGAAGAGTGAAGTGGTGCTGATGGAGATGAAACAATCACTACTTTCAAGAGATGAGGAAACCGAGGCAGCAGAATATGGACAATGGCATGGTCCTGGGACTAGGGTTGGGATACCAGCTCTGCCATCTACTAACCTTGTGACCTTCGACAGGACACTTTGTCTCTAGGGGCCCCATTTTCCTTATCTCATGCTCTCTTCAGTTTCAAATTCATGGTCCTATGAGGTTCAGTAAGATGAAATTATTTGTCCAGAGTCAACTAGTTAATAGGTATCAGAATTAGGACACAAACCCTATGCCTTCTTATTGCGCTTTCCGATAGGCTGCCTTACCTAATCTTGTGGAGTTATGCCTTACTGGAGACTAAAGGATTTGAAGAGAGCTTAGCAGGAGAAACAACAGACCTCATTTGGATACAACTTGAGACTCACCTTCTGTGGTTCCGTCGGCTATCTTCTGAAGAGAAAACTGTCTCCCTTGGACATTATTTGTCATCTTCCTCAAGTGGATTATAGTAAATGATGGACCAGTGAATGAGTTGGTCTATTAGCTTAGCTCTGTTAAAGGCAAAGAGATCTAGAAAGGCAGCCAAGGATCCTTTCCCCTCTGCTTTGCTCAGCTGTGGAGAGAGGTCCATAAAATAGGATCAGGAAGATGTGCAGTGCTGGGTATTAAAGCAGCCTTGGACTTTCTTTTTTGACTGGCATCAGTGATGCATTTATCAAGAAGGAGGCTTCTTATCTGTCCTTGTTCCTTCCCAGGACAAAGGCAGACCTGTCACCGGCAGATCAAGAGAAGCCTGAAGAGGAGGGGAAGGACAGCTGAAAGTCTTTCTCGTTCATTGTGATTTATCATAATCACTGACCCCTCCCCCAGGATGAAATAGGAATGAAATAGTAATGTGATAGGTTAATGCCGATAATTAAAGAGAGTTTAAGACTAAGTGTGAGACTGAACTATATGTGTGGGTGGTGGGAATAGTTGTTTGATGTGAAAGTCAATGATTGAATTATTCAGAGAGAGTGATTTCCAAATGATAATTTTACACTTTACATAACTGATTTTGATTTATTATAGTGGCACCCAGTTGAGCTGCTTTAGTTATAAAGGGCTGTCACTTTTCCCATCACAGACCCCTGGTCTGGAGCACAAAAAAGTCCCTCCTATCTGAAATTTGACATTGTCAGTGTCAGATCCTTGGCATAGCTTCCCTTTCTTATTCTGACCCTCCTTTCCCACCCCCCACCCCCATGTCCCTCTTCTATTCTCCATCCCAACTACAAGTTTCCTGCCTCTTTGGTTTAGCTCTTTATAATCAGCTGGGCGTGTGTAGAGAAACTGTGTGAGGTAAGCTGTTTCTTGTTTCCCTCCTAATGTGTCTATTTAAAAGCTCTGGCTTCATTTCATTTAGCAAGAAATCAGCCTATGGAGTAAGAAGGGAGCCTGGGAACTTAAGATGATAATGATATCCTGAAAGCAAATTTTGGTGCAAACCAAGTTGGTGGGTAGTCTGTCCATTCTATGTACCAATATTATACCAAGACCAGTGGATTTTTTTTTGAGGGGGAAGTGAATCAAGGTAGGGGAGAAAGTAACAAGGTCGCCAATTCAACATCTCTTGAGAAAAAGTAAAGTATTAAAAAATGACCTGCAGAATCCAAGTCATGAAAATCAATATGAATCATTTGGGCCTCAAATCTTTCTCTTCCCATTTGTAACAAAGCCTCTTTTTGGAAAATTAGCCGAGTAGTTATATTGTCTTCTAATCTAAAAAAATGCCAAGTATTAGACAATCAAGTTGAATTCTAGAAAATGGTCCCTGGAGAAAGCCCACTGAGTTGCCTCCCCATTGGGTACCACCTTGGGACATGGAATTCATCAGTCCCATGACTGAAAGAACCAGCTTGGTGACCAAAGCATAAGCACTGTCCGATAAAGCAGCTTGGCATTGAAGAAACACAGTGAAAGAACTTTGTCTCTTGTGGACTTTGTGTCAGCCCCTGCCTGTTGATCACTAATTTGAGTTCTGCAGATGGAGAAGGGAAGAAAGAAAGCAGATTACCCCCAAAATAACATAACACAAATGGAGGGGAATTTGTGTTGCTTTTTAGAGTCCTGGAGTAAGGATGGAAGCTTTGAACCAAGAAGGAGGAAAAGGAGGTTGGAAAAAAAGGAGAGGGGAAGATCAGGCATAGAAAAGGTGTGCCAAGGTCAATGTTACACTGTGTTTGCCCAGTTGTCATGATAGCCTGTCCCTGAAAAAAAGGTTATTAGGATGATAAAGACCAATGTGATTTCATGTATTGAGTGCAATTTGAGTAGTTGAACAACTATATAAATTATTCTTTTTAGCAGTAGACTATATGGTAAAGAATGAGGCATTAGAAAGAAAGAGCTCTGGGTTTAGAGTCATGGGACCTGTATTCAAATTCCAGCTCTGCCCACATTTGGGACTTTAGACAAGTCACAACCTGTCTGTGCTGCAGTTTGTAGGAAATATGAAGGTGTTTAGATGGTCCTTAAAGTTGCTTTCAAGAGGTGGCTAGGTGGTTCAGTGAACAGAGCACTAGCCCTAGAGTCAGGAGGACCTGAGTTCAAATATGATCTGAGACACTTCACACTTACTAGCAGTGTGACCTTGGGCAAGTCACTTAACCCCAATTGCCCTGCCCTCCCCCCTAGAAAAAGCAAACTAAAATAAAAATAAATAAAGTTGCTTTTGGCTCCAAATCTATGATCCTATGACCTAGAAGTAATTTAGCTTGAAGCATGTTTAGTAAATTAACAACATCCCCCCCCCCCCCAGAGTATTTGGATCTTATTAAAGGTAAAGAGGCATGTACTGGGTCAGGCCATGGTCCACCTGGACTCTTATCCTGCCTCAGGAAGGCACCAAGGAATGAATTGTGCGGGAGGGCTTGCTTGCCCTTCACTGTATCAGGTTTAAAAGATCAAAGATGTAGCCTCACCTTCATGTCTTTTCTCTGGCCCACTTCCACCCCTAGCCTTCTTACTGATAGGTCATGATTTTCTCAAGACTCCTCTTGAATTTGTGGTTCACATTCACTGTGGGTAAAGGAAAGTTTGACAGGTTAGACTATTGAGTGGAACTGCATAAGATTAAATTTGTTAGGAATAAATGTAAAATCTTATACTTTTTGTTCAAAAATCAATTTCCCATATACAGGATGGGAGAGGCATGGCTAGACAGCAATTCGCTGAAAAAAGACCCAGAATTTTTAGTGTATGGCAAGCTCAATATGAATTGAAAAAATGTGATATAGCAGGTAAGTAAACTTACTCAATCTTGGGTTTTGTTAAGAGGCCCTGTCTCCAGGGATAAGAAGGTTATAGTCTTATTGTGTTCTGCTCTGGTTAAATCATACCTGGAATATTGTATTTAGCTTTGGACACATTTTAGGAAAGACCTTCACAAATTGGAGAGCAAGCAGGATGGTAAACAGCCTTGGGTTCATGACATAGAAGGGAATGGGGATATTCAACATGTAGAAAACTCAATATGTGCAAACTGTCTTTGTGTATCTGAAGGGCTCTCACATAGAAGAGGAATGAGCTTGGCTCCAGAGCAATGATAGAGAGACAAATTTAGGCTGGATCTA
Organism: Pseudochirops cupreus; assembly: GCA_028627135.1. Classification (NCBI taxonomy): domain Eukaryota; kingdom Metazoa; phylum Chordata; class Mammalia; order Diprotodontia; family Pseudocheiridae; genus Pseudochirops; species Pseudochirops cupreus. The sequence continues at coordinate 89,677,658 of CM053581.1, read as the reverse complement.
AAGTAGAACTTGCCAACAGCTCAGGAGCTTCCCCAAAGCAGAATGGGATGCCTTGGGAAGCAGTGGATTCCTTCACATTCGAGGTCTCCAAGCAAGGATTCAATGATGATTCTTCAGGTGTGATATGGAGATCTCCTTTTCAGGTATAGATTAAACTGGATGGGCTTTGAGGGCCCTTTCAGCTCTGAAATTTGGTGATTCTGTGAAGTATGGAGAGGAAGTGTGGTATATAAATGGGTACAGGAATAATTTAGGAGAAAGAAGATCCTTTGACCTTTTCTTTCCTGAGCAAAAAGCCGGAGGCCCCTACATCAGAAGATCCAGAGAAGCAAATGTTATTTATTGAATGTTTCCTGTGAATAAGGCAACTGTACACATGAGCTTGAAGCCTTAGTAGGGGCACAAGACATATGCATTTGAAGTAGAAGAGGAATGTTCAGTCCCCTACTAAACTTTGAGCTACAGCTGATGTCATCTTTCCCTTTCCATCTATAGCTCCAGAATCTGAGATCTGTGTGATGGGGGTGGGGCTGTTGCACAAAGAGCACTGAGGTCTTTCTTGCTTCCTCTAGCCTGGGCTGCTTTATTCAAAGGTGCTTGAAACTAATACATGCAGTTACAGTGTCAAAACCTTATAGGAACTGTTAAATTAAGGGACAAATTACTCTTAAAAAAGCACAATTCTAGAACTGTCTTGGCACTGAAGTGCAAGTGATCTTGGACAAGTTACTTAGATGGTACAGGGGAGAGAGTACTGGACTTGAGTCAGAAAGATCTGACTCAGGCACTATGAACCTGAGCAACCTCTCTCAGCTTCCCCCCTCCCAATGTAAAACGGGGATTATAACACTGTCTACGTCCCAGGGGTGCTGCAAGGATCAAATGAGGTAATATATGTAAAGCACGTTATTATTATTATTATTTCCCATTCTAGTGTTCATTTTCAAGAAATGTAAAGAGAGTCTAATGTTCCCCTAATGTAGCATTGTCACATGGATGGAAAGGCAGGCTCTGTGTTGCCCAGTCCAGGTCAAGGTCGTGAGATGATGACTACAGTAAGGATTTACTCTATTTGAGAGGTTCTTAGCCCTTTTGGTTTCATGGACCCTTTTGGCAGTCTGTGAAGCCCTATGGACCCCTTTTCAGGATAATGTTTTTAAGCACATAAAATAAAATTCGTACAATTACAAAGGAAGCTAATTATATTGAAATACATTTATCAGGCAGTGGATAGAACACTAGCCCTGAAGTCAGGAGTACTTACATTCAAATCTAGCCTCAGACGCTTTTACTAGTTGTGTGACCTGGGCAAGTCATTCAACCCTGATTGTTTAAAAAAAAAAAACCAATGAAATACATTTATCAATCTGGAAAAAAAGCCCTAAACAACAGTTCATGAACCCCATCCAGGTTAAGAACCCCTACCAGATGTCCAACTTCCTACCCAGACTTGGGAGTCGTAGAACATGGAGCTATCTTGGATTCTAGTGATGATTGCTCAAGGGCTGGGAAAGACCTCCTGGGTCATTTGGTTCATTCCCCTGCCTTTAGACAGTCTTCACTCAAGCATCCTAGACTAGGTCCTATTTATTCTGTTCTTATAGTCTTCCAGGGAAGAAGAGCACGCTACAATATCTTACAGGAAAATGTTTCCATTCTGTCAGGAAATTCTTCTTAACATGAGTTGTTCCTGTAGCCATTTAAAGTCCATTTTCTACTCTTCTGTTCTTGATGACTCCAGAGACTCTTTCACTGTACGTTAGAATCCTCATGGTTCATCCTGGTGAATTGCAAATCACAAAGTCTCTTTATAAATGCCTCCATTATTTCCTGTTTTCAGCTGGTGAGAAGTATAAGCAGAGATTTTGGGGAGGAAAGGGGCATTCTCACCTCTGAAGTTGGCCAGAAGAAGTGATAAAGATCAAGATAAAGGTCCAGAGGAGAAGAAGAATGCCTCAAATGCCTGAATCTTCAAAAACAAAAGGTTTAAGTCTCTTCAAACATCTGCATTGAGATTTAATTTTTCATCTCCCCATCTTGAGCTCTGAGGTGGTTAGAATCCAGAGGAGACATGAGGCATTTTTATCTCTATCCTTCGTAGTGTTTATGCATTCCTTGCTTCTCAGCCTGCCAAGAAAGGTAAGTTCCTCTCAGTCAAGCCAGAAGACAACCAGGCCAAAGTTGAATGCCAGTTGAATGGTTGTCTCCAAAGGTTGAACACTGGGAACATCCCCAAATGTCAGAATGACATAGACTGTACTCATCTCTGCTTATGTCTATTGAAATGCTGCTGGGTTTTGACTGGGGATTCTTATGACCCTGTTTGGTTGACACTAGGGTTTTTTTCCTTCTTTTTCTCTAACCGTTAGGAGTTGAAAGTCCCAAATACCTTTGGGTTGACAGATCACCCAGCCAACGTGACCAATACTTAATCATATTAGCATTTGTTTTCACTATAAAGGTAATCATATTACCACCTTTCGTGTCACATTAGTGAAAATGGATACCAATATGATACATATTAATATAATAAGATGGGAAATGGCTAATACAATTAGACTTTCACATTTTATTAGCCCTGGACTGACACCATACATGGAAGGATGGCTCGCTTTGGGTGTGAGTGTTTCTTTGTGTGTTAATCGAGAGGAATCTGAGCTTGGGTCAGAAGAACATATGGCTTTTGCAACCAGTTGTTAGTTTTGATGCCCAGTTTGTGGGCACTGTTCTCTACACCCACACTACCCCCCATTCAGTAACAGAAATGCCTTTTGGATTTGGGTTGGGAGAGGGGCAACCGCTTCACAGCCAGGCTACGCTGCCTGCATTGTGGTCATTAAAGTATCCTGTGACATGATCCTGCTGCTTATGTGGCCCCAGATCAGATAGAATGAATATTTCATCATCCCTTCTGTGGAAGGCACTGGTAGAAAGGGAGAGCAGAGATAGGGAAAACCTCCCCAGGGCCCCTTCCAATAATGGCATCATGAAAGGGCGCTGGATGCCCCGCAGGTGATACTTGGGTTGCCTTTTCCCTCCAAAGCAGAGAGAAACCTTCATTCTTCATGTCCATCCAAAGCAATGGTTGAAAACCCATCAAAGGAGAGATAGAGAGACGCTTCATTGTCTATAGGTGGATGTATAGTGCCAGACTGACTTTATCATGCTTTGGTCTGCTTCTGTCAGCTCTTGGAGCATACCCAAGAAACTCAAGCTAATTTTAATATCAAGATTAGCAGAATGAAACCATAAAAAACAAATTTGATTCAAAAATGTGTTATAAAATCAATTGTAACTGACTTGGGTATTATTCACTTGTTTTTGCATCATCTGTACTATTCTTTCTTGAAGGGAGAGCGGAACAAAGGGGAAAAAGAGAGAGAGAGAGGGAGGGAGAGAGAGAGAAAGAGAGAAAGAGAGAGAGAGAGAGAGAGAGAGAGAAGGGACAGCATCTCAATAGTCAAGGTCCACCACAATCTGGTAGCACTCTACCATAACTGTTTTATCCCCTTCTATTCCCCTCTGCTCCAATAAATTGGTCTACTCACTGCCCCTTGAGCATACTTTGGCCTTTTTTCAACTCTTTGTCTTTGCTCTTATTCCACCCCCATGTCCTCGCACTTCGTACCTCCACCCTGGACAGAATGTGCTGTTCTCTTCAGATATAAAATCTACCTATCCTTCAAAGCCCAGTTCATACCATTCTCCATGAAGCCTTCTTTAAGCATGAAGCTAGAACTTTTCCTTCCCTCTTCTAGATTCCTATAAGATTTAGTGTCTGTAACACTCCTTTGGCATTCCTCACATCCTCCCTGATTTATATGTGCTCATGAGCCTTCATTGTATTTCCCAGAATGCACACTGGGTGCTCAATAAATGTTGGATGGAGGAATGAATGAATGTATTACCTACTTAATTAGATTATAGGCTCTGTGAGGGCAGGAACTTTATCTTGTTTTTCTGTGAGTCTTCTCCAGTGCTGTTTGTGTAGTAGATGGTTAATAAATATCCAATAAGCAATTGCAGATAACAATAAGGAAGGCTGTCCTTTTAAGGTCTATCTTTTGCCTCTTTTTGTATCTCTCACACTTAGCACAATGCCTGGCATATAAACAGGTGCTTAATAAATATTGATTTATTGATTGATTATCCCCAGAAAGAATAAGTTCCTTGAGAACAGGGTGCTGCTTCTTAAATCTACTTCTTTCCATCCCTAGTCACTAGTGCAGAATCCTACCCATGGTAGACTTAGTGTTTATTTGATAATGATGAGTATCAGTAGTCCTTCTACTAGGACTCAAGACCATTTGGGTAAGAATGGTTAGCCAGGATATCTCTTTTGCTAAAGCGTGAAACTTCAGAGTTGGTATAGCTTTTTTATTGTTTATTTAAAGTCATGCAGTCCTAAAGCCTGAAGGTGGAACGACACAAAATATTAGCAACTTGAATATTCAACAAACAACTGGCCTCAGGATGAAATGACATTATTGACAAACTGAGTCACACTCTTACTAAATTAGCTGAACCCCTGGGTCAGTTAACCCTTTCTTGGTGTTGTACATCCTATCAAAGTATGGTGGATAAAGTACAAGTCTCGGGGAAGGAAACAGAACCTAATAATCCTCCTATTTAACCTCTATAAATTCACTTTTGTAGAGTGGTACAGTGGAAAGAACTCTGAATCTGGCATCAAAGGAAGAAAGAATGGGAGGAAACCAGCACTGATTAAGTGCCTACTGTGTACCAAGCTCCGTGTTAAGTACTTTATAAATAAGTAAACCTGTTTGAAGGATCCAGGCTTGGAACTTGGCTCTGATACTTAGAACTTTTGTGAGCTTGGGCAAGTAACAGTTTCTCTGGGTCTCGTTTTCTGGATTTATAAAACAAAGAGGTGGGACTAGATAAGGTTCCTTGTAGCCATAAATCTATGACCCTATACTATAAGTTTGCCAGGACAGAGTTCACTGCCACTGACATGAAGTGCAGAGCTCATGATCTTTTTTCTTGTTTAAGGCCACTTGGTGGTTATCACCAAGGTGCTATGACTTAGAAGAGAAGTTACAGCAAGCATCCTGCATGTGTTTACTGAGTACTTAGGAATGTGTACAGAGCACTGTACTAGGCTCTCTGGGGAATACAGAGTGTATATACATAATCGCATCCTCAGGAAATAGATCAGGCAGTATTCAGCAAGGCTAGGAGCAGGGACTGGGAACCAGAAGAATTGTTTTCTCATCTACCACTAAGTGATCCTGGACAAGTCACTTAATGGGCCAGGGCTGACTTTTCTCAATTGTGATGACGAAGGAGGACTTAGTGTTCTCTGAGGGTCCCTTCATAGCTCTGATATTTAATGAATCTATGAACCTAGTTGAGGCAGATAAGACATACACATGAACATGGCCACAGCTAGCAGTGTGAGGTACTATACCTGAGTGCCAATGTTGGATGTCAAAGCATGAATAAAACATACTTTGACTTTGATGGCTGGGGAAATCTTTGGAGAGGAGGCAAAATTTGAAGGGCAGGTAGGTGGGGCAGGGTATAGAGCACCAGGCTGGGATCAGAAAGATATCTTCATGAGTTCGAATCTGACCTCAGACAACATATTGGCTGTGTAACCATGAGTAGGTCATGTAACTCTGTTTGCCTCAGTTTTCTCATCTGTGAACCAAGCTGGAAAAGGAAATAGTAAATCCCTCCAGGATCTCTGCTAAGAAAACTGCAAAGAAGGTCATGAAGACTTGAACATGACTGAAACAACCAAACAGCAACAAGAGAATGAGAAGGGTATTTGTGCTACTCCAGGGGAATGAAGTGAGTTCAAAAGTGGGAGTGCCTAAGGATATAGGATCATAGATCCAAGTCCGGAAGGGACCTCAGAGTCCAACCTGCTCATTTTACAGATGGAGAAACTGAGGCTGAAGTAGATTAAATGATTTGCCCAGAGAGTAAGCACCAAAGGTAGGATTTGAACCCAGGTCCTCTGACTCATAAATTAACGCTCATTTCATTTTAATTGTGCTATTTCCCAGGTAGGTCAGATAACTTCTGGAGTGGAAATTTTGCATAGGGCAGCACACAAGGTTGGAAAACTAGGTTGGCATTAGATTGAGTATGGCACAGAATGCCAGTCTAAGTAATTTTGACCTCATCCTGTGAATAGTGTGAAGCTAGTGACAAACAATGTCTTAATCCCAACTTAGGCACATTCTGTCTAGTGAATAAGTGATCATTGCCTAAAGTATTCTGGAAGGTTGGGGTGATGAAAGTTATCTGGTCAGACTGAGGGGCTGGAGAGATGCTGGATGGGCAGGTTTGCTGTTTAGTTTTCAAAGTGATGGGAAGGATAAGGGTTTTGAGGGTCCTCTTTAAAAATTTATATCCAGCCTGCTTCATAGAGAGTGAGAGGCAGGGCTCTAGGTTCCTGCCACCTTGTTCCCCTTTTCAAAGCAAAGGGGACAAAGTTGCCAATCAGCATGTCTTAGTCAGATCTGCCTTTTTTGTTTCTTGTCCCTTGCTCCTCTCTTTTCCTCTCCTCTGTCTCTTTCCCCCCATATCCCTTTTTTCTCTTTTCCCTTTTCTCCCTTAATTCCTTCTCCCTCTTCTTCTCCCTCTCCTTTCTCTCTTTTTCTGTTCCTCTCCTTTCTTTTCTTCTCTCTCTCTCTCTCTCTCTCTCTCTCTCTCTCTCTCTCTCTCTCTCTCTCTCCCTCTCTCCCTCTTTCCCTTTCTAATTCTGCCTGTTTCTGTCTTTTTCTATTACACAACCACCCACACCCCCATCCGCACCCTTTCAAAGAAGGAATATCACTGCTAAGGGAATCACTGATAACTGTGAAATCCCACCCAAAATACAAGGAAAAATGAGACAGAAGTGAGCTCTTTAAGAACCAAACTGCTCCTGTGGGGTGAGCAGAGGAGAACCTCCTTTCGGTGGGGTGGGGGGAGGCCAGTTCTTTGGGTCCTTTGCCAAGCAGTAGCACAAAGGTCATTACTCCCAAATTTCCCATGATGTGGGTCTTCATTTGGGATGGATAGCACCTTACTATTGCACTTTTAAGGGGGGATTTTTAGGACAAAATCATAGCAGTGATCTATTTTGTCCTGTTTGCTTCCTTTTTCCTCATGTATTTTCTAAATATACATATAAAACCCTCATGCCTAAGTCCTGTGGATTACATATTGAAATAGTTATCACAGTTCATTCCACTATAACAAACAATACTGATTATATAGCAGGGATATATTTTGTAATTATAATGTGCTTCAAACTTCTCTGATTGACATGCAGCATATTTAAACAGGGATGATCAAAAATTATGTTCACAGCACTGTCCTTGTCTTCCTTTCTGAAGCACAAAAGCTCCCCTCAGTAGGTAGCAGAGACCAAGCAGCCCCACAGCAGCTGTGCCTCGATGCGATTCTGTTTCTTGAGGGGGGACAAGGGGGGGACACCTTGGCTTTTAAATCAAAGACAATTCAGTTTGGAGAAAGATGTACCTTGTAGAAATAAATAAAAAGAGGGCTCCTAGTATCGTCAGCTGGTTGTCCTAAATCAATAATGCAAGCAGGCCATCTTGTACACCCATTCAGTTTCTCATTTATTCTGCTGTAAAGGGGAGGAACACCTGCCTTGCAGCCCGGTCCAGTAATAAGAGCCCTCGTTGAGAGGTGTCCAGGGTAGCGAGCACATCTTGGACTGCTCTTCAAGGCCTCTCTGGAGCTCGCCTGGCGATGTGCCTGTGGAAGGTCTGAAGATGTTAATGTCCTTTGCCTCTAGAACATATCAATCTGCATCCATTATTTTGCCAAGCAGGGACACCTGGACTGGATGCTCTGTTTTCTTTCAATGGCCCTGGCTTATAAAACAGAGACAACAGAGAGCACGTACTTACCTTTTAGTATTCTTCGGCGGCGGCTAATAGGGTTTTTTTTTTTTTGAGAAAGATGAAGATCTGTGAGAACACTCTGGGTTAAAAAAAAGGCAGCATTTTTTAATCATCTTCTTTGTTTGCAAAGTGGTGACATTCAGTCTTGAATCAAAGGGAACAGTTTCTAGGTAGAAAAGTCTTATATTTGTTTTTGTCAGTTATCAGCTACAAGATACTAGCTTAAGTCTCCATCGTCTAAACTTTGAATGATTATTGACTTGCCTTCATTTAAAAGAGGAAGAAAAGGATTTGGGGACTTGGTGGAGGGGGGTAGTAGGTGAGGGGAGAGCTTTCAAAAGCAGATTATCCTTTTGGAGTTTTGATAGATTAAAAGGATGATCAAACTAGGCAGCATCTTAATAACGGGACGTGTGAATTTCGGCAAGGCTAATGGAGGCTCTTTCATCAGTTTCTATGTAACCTGTATTTGACGGGATGCAATATGCTGTATTAGGGCCCACCTTTGCTACGAGGTAGCTTAATTAGATTTAAAGGTGCTGCAACTAGGCTGAAGTTGCCAACACTGAGTGTAAGTTATATCCAGAGTACCTTCTCTACACACCCACCTTATTTGGCTCCACAGCCTGCTGGAATTCACAATGTTTCTCTTTTATACAAGAAACAGCTGAATTCTAGGCAGCTGAGCTTTGGAACAGAAATTGTCTTTCTAAACAAAAAAATTTTTTTTGGTTCCATTCAGGACTGTTTCTGAAATATTATCTATCATAAAAAAAAACATGACATGAATTTACTACGCCAGTCAGCTGCATTTCTTAAATACACTAGCTAGGCTGGTGATCGTACAGTGATTCTTCCTAAACTGACCAGGGAAGAGAAAGAAAATATATTTTCACTTCATGGAGAGTCTTGGGAAAGTCTGGCCCAATGGTATGAAGGCTACCCAGGATTCCTTTGTGATGAACTATTTAAGTGGGAGATATTTAAAGCGAAAAGTTCTCTCTGGAGGAGCCAGTCAGTTAATGAGAGGCTGAGTGAGACTCACAATATGTCAGACAATCCTTGGTGTAGGAGTTATACAGTCAGTGGCACTAATTTTGTATAACTAGAACTCTAGTGAAAACATTCAGTTACTGGAGTAAACTTCACTATGTTTCAACAGGACAGAACTAACACAAATTAAGAGTGAACCAGCCATTAGAAGTCTGCTAATTTTATAATCTATTTGGACTACTAGTCTTTGTGATTAGTTTTTTGTTTTTAATATTGGATGGTGCTCTCATGGGCTAGAAGGCTAAATGTATATACTATATCTTACACAAAGAATAGAGGAATTAATCCTTTGTGAGCTGAAAGTGAATTGAAAGGTACTTTTGACATTCTATCCATCATCAGGTCCTGGAAGTGACCTTTACCTTCATGCCATGGGTAGTCCCTTCCAAGGAAGCATGTGTCTACAATAATGGCTTAAGATCTCAGACTCTTCTGGAGTTATGTTTAGTTAAACACCTGTTGAAATGAAGATTGTAATCAACCAGTGGAGCTGCTATGGGGCATTGAGCGTTTATAGTAACCATACGGAATCTGACTAAGAGGGTTACCCCAGCTTCTGAGTCTGGCTATAAAACGAACATACTCTCTAAACAGCGGAAGCTTGAGCCTTTTACAAGCCTAGCTAATAAATAAATGGATTGATGCGTAAAGAGGCAAAGCTCACAGGAATATTTACAGCTGATTTTCACAATATAAAGCATCTATGGATTCTTTTGGAAGCAGTCACAAATGCACTTTAGGAATAAGTGGGATGAATATGCCATATTAGTTCTCAAGTTTTGCGGCCGTACATCATTGAGCTTTATAACCCTGTCAAGTTCTTTTTTTCTCCTCCTTCTTCTGACTCTCATGATTTACAATGTTAGGCCTCCTTGAAGCACAGTTAGCCCAGCAGAAGCTGACCTCCTTTTCCAGGTTACTCTTCTTGCACTTGTATCTGGTTTGTCCTTTGGGAGAAATGGAACCATTCAAACCCAAGTCAATAAGCTTGGAAAATATCTTGCTGTGTGGGTTGTCCCAGGAAATGCCTGTGATTCTGCATGCAGGCCCACTTAATACACCCTCAAACCAGAGCTATCTGAATCTTGGCTCACTTCTCACAGAGCTCCTCTCCGTAAATGTGGACGTCGGGAGGCAGGGTTAGAGGTCATGTTTCTAAGACTAGAGTCTTGACCGACTGGTGAGCGACATCATCAAAACAGGTGCTAGTTGGTTATGCAGAAATGAACGTACATATCCAGCCTGGAAGTTAATGTCTAGGCCTAAGACTTAAGAGGCAATTTAGTATATTGGGGTTTGGGGGCAGAGAGACTACATTTTTATTATCTATTCTTTGGACAGATTGAGAACAAATGGGCTCAAAATGAAGAGGTTATTTCGAGCAGACAGGAGGGGAGATCTTTCAAGAACACCAAGAAACCCACTGAGCAATGGGACCTGCAGAATTCTGGGGTAAGTATGGCTAGAAGTAGAGTGATGGGTTGAATGAATGGCCTCAGGAGGTTTCTTTATCCTTTTTGGGGGGTAAGGTAGGTGGTGTAGTAGAATGCAGGACCTGGAGTCATGAAAATCCGAGTTCGAATCCTGCCTCAGATATTCCCTAGCTGAGTTCAGACAAGTCACTTAACAGTTCTGTGCCTCAGTTTCCCTCACTGGAAAATGGGAATTATAATAGCATTTCCTTCACAAGGTTGTTGTGAGGATCAAATGTGTTCACACATGGAAAGCACTTTGTAAACCTTAGAGCACTATATAAATGCCAGCTGTTATCATTAACCACTATTTTTATGCTGTCATTTTAATATTTAATCTATTCATTTATATACTCGAGGCTGTGTGAATAGTGAGATGACGTGACACAGAGGATAGAGAGCAGGGCTTGAAATCAAAAAGACTGAGGCTTGAGTCCTGCCTCTGACGCTTCCTGGCCATATGAGCACAAGCAGAATCACTTGCCCTCTCTCGGTCTTCAATCCCTCATCTGTAAAATGGGAACAATAGTTATACCTGTAATACTTCAGAGATAATACATGTAAAACACTCTATAGATGTGAATTACTATTATAATCTTCTACTGAACTTATTTTTGCTACCTGATCTGGAGAATTCCAAAAGTTGTACTGGCATAGAACAATGGCATTTAGTGATAAGGAGGAGGAGGGTGACAAAGTAGCATTTGTATAGGACTTTACAGATATTATCTCATCTTATCTTCATGACAATCCTGGGAGGTAGGCACTACTATTATTTGCTATTATCCCCACTTTGCAGGTGAGGGAACTGAGGCAGACAGCTGGGGAGTGACTCGTCCTAGTATTCCAAAGCCAGTGAAAGTCTGAGCTTATCATCTTGACTCCCCATTCAGTGTTCTATCCACTGAGTCACCTGGCTTCTGAACAGAATTCAGCCACTTGCTACATAGAACCCATAAGGGCTGAGCTGATTATCAGTCTTCACCACAGGGGTTATTTCTTCTTCTTTTGAATGTAGCCAGGAGGAAAAGAGCTTGAGTTGCCCCAGTGGTAATCTCAGTTTTGGGTCCTCAGCCAATCAAAGAGCACACAGAAAGTAGGTAGGAAACAGACATAGAATACCTGTGCATGCTCTGAAGTAGAGAGAGGGAGGGGAAAAAAACCCCCCACCTGTTCCCAGGACTGAGTCCTCATTGGCTGGTTCCTGAGGCCCAGTAGGATTCAATGTGACTTGCTCAAGGTCACATTACTAATTAGTGGCAGAACCAGAACTAAGCTCTGTCTTGATTCCCAGTCCATTCATATGCGGCACTTCTAAGGCAAATCAGAACTCTCACAGATGTGGAGAAATTATGAATTACACTGTCTCGCTTAATCCTTGAAATAAAATTTTAGAGTAGCTAGGTGGCATATTGGATAGAGCTCCCGGCCTGGAGTCAGGAAGACCTGAGTTCAATTCCAGCCTCAGACACTTACTACCTGTGTGATCCTGGGCAAGTCACTTAACCCTGTTTGCTATAGTTTCCTCATCTCTAAAATGGGGATGATGATATTGTGAGGATCACAATATTCATAAAGCTCTTAGCACAGTGTTTGGTGAATAGTAGGTGCTTGATAAATGCACAGTCCCTTCCTTTTCCCTTCTTTCTCAGTATACTGAGGAAAGGAAAAGGGGACTGGTGAGAGACAGGCTGAGGACTCTCAAGGTTTTGAACAGAGGTCTAGGAAGAGCTCCCATGCTGGAAAGTAATATGGAAGAGTTGGCTATAGGCTATAGTGGTGACTCACAAAGAGGAAAAGAATGAGCATTGAGGTCTTTCTAGGGTCTTCAGTTTGAGAATTGAGTCCTGCTCTGGTACTCCTGGAAATGTAAATGCTCTTTTAAGTATACAATTAACCATATACATCAAAGGGGGAGGTGGGTAATGCAGAGCAGTGCCTTGTGGGTTTTAACATGAACCGATATTTAAAAGAATTATTTTCATTTCTGAGGATGAACTATTGTCCATACCCAGCTTAATCTGAGGCGTGCACCAGGCAAGGGGCGAACGTTTTTGCACTGTGAATGTACTGATCATTTTATTAGCTGAAAACCACGTTTTTTCCAGCTTCAACATAGACTCGCTACCTCCTTACCTAATGTGCTTGACATTTCTTAGTTGGTGTAGTCTGAAAAGAATGAGCTCTGAATAGGGAATCAGGAAACCAAGTTGTGTTTTTTTTTCTTCCTGATTTTAGTTGCTAACTTGCTCTGTGTCCCTGGGCTAGTCACCTAACCTCTCTGTGCTTCATTCCTCCCCCTCCTGGTATTTGTCAAATGAGGATAATATTGCCCAGGCAGATCCAATTTACAGACGTCAAGAATATAACATATACGACGTACTTTGAGCTCTTTGAAGGAAAGGCACTAGAGACATTTGTGGAGGCATTTTGGACTTCCTTATTATTACTCATATTTTAATAACTCAGATGAATCTGGCCTTCTCTCCTTACAGCAGCCCAGATCCTATTGCCCGCACACATTACAATGATCCATTGTTGGACTAACTGTCTCCTGGTGCTACAACAAGTTACCTGGGGATCAGTTTTGGAATTAATGCCAGCCTCATTGTTGGCCAAGCCTTGGCCGCTGGTTCCTGGAGTTCTTGTTTTAAAAAGCTGCACTTCCTTACATTCTGACAGGCATACATTTCTCCCCCTCCTCATTTTTAAAAATAGAGCAACATCAAGAAGCTATTTACCCAACAACAGTAGCAATAACAACCAGAACCGCAACAACTTTCTGGAGTGGAGAAAAGCATCACAGAAAGATGCTTCTTAGAAGGTGATGGTATCAGAAAGTTTCAGGTGCTGAAAAATGGGGGTTGGAATGAACCCTGTTTTGCATCTTTAATGGTAGCATTTGTTGCTACACATGCTATAATCATATGCTTTCTAAAGTATCAAAGACACCTTCAAATCTAATTTGACAAGTCTGAATTAATGAATCAATCAGACTTGTCAAAAATCCATGTGTCACCATCACCACCGTGCAGTGCATGCAAGTGTATAGAGAACAAGCAGCAAGCTCTAGAGTTTTATCTAGGTCCCACTCTATTCCTCTAAAGTGGTAAAGGCCATTGTTACAAATCTCTCTGTCTCTTTCTGTCTCTCTGTTTTTGTTTCTCTCTCTCTCCCCCTTTCTTCCTTCTCATTGTCTCTGTTTCTGTCTCTGTTTGTTGCTGTCTCCCTCTTTGTCCCTCTTGGTCTCTCCATTTCTACCCCCTTCTCTCTCTCCCTTCACCCTTCTCTCTTTCTCCTTTCCATCTTCCCCTTTTCTCTTGTTCTTTTACCCTCCCCTTCTCTCTCCTTTTTTTCTTATCTCTCCCTCTGTATAATGAAGAAAGAGATGGAGGAAACAAGGAATACTTTAAGCGTTGGTAGGGTGGGGTGGATAGAAGCATACAGAGAGCTGGAGGGTAAGTGACCGGCTTAGTCTTCTTTCAAATTTTGGCAAAGGCTAGTCCAGGTTGGGGAAGGAGGAGGGTGTGGAAATGAAGCCAACAACAATAGAGTGTCACAACTCCTTGAAGATGGGCATTTGCCACATGAAAGTCCATGATCTCACTTAGGGAAAAGCCTTGAGTTTCCACATAGTGGCCTCACAGTTTCTCAAATATCTCGCCCTCCTCCCCCCGACTTTCTTTGGCATGAAATAATTTCCCATTTTTGCCCACACAGGCCCAGCTAGTCACCTGGGGTTATTGGGCTAATTGATTTGGCTGTATTTTTCTGCTCTAGGTCTCAGAAATTGGCCAATACTAAATATTCCATTCCAACAACCTCTCCCCCTACCTCCAACTCCGCTTTCCCTCACCCCCACTTCTCTCCTTTCTTGGAAAAGTGGCCTACAGAAAAAAAGCTATAAGCTGTATGATATGGCAAGCTCCACACTGCTTTCCTTCCCCAATGATGCCAGTGCTGGTTTATTGCAGAGGGCAAGGCCTAGAATTGAACATAAACAAACACAGGCCACCAGCTTAAAATAGACCATTGAGCAGTTCACAAAATAGGCCCCTTGTTTTTAAATGAGCAGTGGACAAGCCTGAGAAATAATAAGAAATAATAAGTCTCTGAGCTGGACAGAAAGCTCGGCAACTTTCAGGCTGCATTTGTTCAGCAAACTTTATTTATATTTGGCATGTGTGCTATCTGTGTTTTGCCAACAATTGCCAGGGTCCATAGGCAATGGAAAATTTGTCTGGGCTGCTGAAGGGAAAAGCTGAACTGGTCTGAAAAATATTGCAAAAGTCTAGCCATGCTGATTTCTAAAGAGGTTAGGCTATCTCTGCAAGGGTTAAGGTGTCTAGCAGGGAAACTTTCTAATCAATGATGGCAGTTTGCCAGATCCTGTCCAATGTCACATTGCTACTAGCTTTTGTATGTCCTCTTCACCTCTGGGTTGGACTGGTTCTTACTGTCCCCATTATTCAAAACTGCTCAAACAACTCTTTTCTTTCCTTTCCACTACCTAGAATTATAGAATCTCAGAGTTGGAAGAGGTCTCATAATTTATCTCCAGTCCAACCCAAGTCTGGATAAGAATTATCTCTACAGTATACTCAAAAAAGTAGCCAATCAGCTATTGACTGAAGAGCTACCACCTCCTGAGGCAAACCAGTCAACTTCAAGGCTGTTTTTCCTACTATCAAGTCTAAATTTGTGTCTTTGCAACTTCTATCCACTGCTCCTAGTTCTGTCAACCAGAAGAAGTCCAATCTTTCTTCTAGATGAAAGACCTTAGAATACTGAAAGACCACCATCATGAACCCCCAGCGTCTTTTCTTTTTCAGGCTAAACATTTCTAGTTCCTCTACCTAGTCCCCATATGGCATGGTCTCGAATTCTCTCACCATTCTGGTGAGAGATATCCTTCCTAAAATGTAATAAACCAAAGTAAACGCTATATTCCACATGTCATTCATTCAACAAGTAGTAGTCAAAGGAGTAGATGTGGAGTTAGGAAGACCCAAATTCAAACCCTTGGCTTCTCTATTAATCATCTTTTCAGAACCTCAGTTTCCCCATCTATAAAAGGGACAGGTTAGATTTGTTGCCCTCAATTGTTACCCTCAAAAGTTCCTTTACTTCTAAATCTATGACTCTATAAGTTAGGATTGTTAACCTTCCTTTTTTTCCCCTCTCCTTTGGGTCACAGTCCTTTTTGACAGTCTAATGAAGACTGTGGACCTCCTTTAGAATAGTATTTTTTAAACAATTGAAGGAAATGTTAAATTTCATTTAAAGGTTAGAGAAAATAAGAATGTCATTTTTTTTCCCAACTAAGTTTACAGATGGCCCAAAATCTAGTCCCAGAACCATTCTCTCTCCTCCCCCATCCACAGCATTTATTAAATGCCAGCTTTGCCCATGGTACTATGCTAGGTGCCAGGAACATAAAGATTTCCTCTTTGACTCTCTCACTTTACATTCAATAGACTCCTCTATATCCCCAAACTTTTTCACTTGACCACGTCCTTCACTCTTCTGTCTTGGTTCCTTCACTGCAGCTGGCTTCAGGGGCTGGCCTAGCCTCATCACTCATGCTCCCAGGACCAGAGAACTTGCCCTTGGAGACTTAAAGTTCCAGCTCTAGAATTCCCACCCTGGTCCTGTCCCCCTTTCACTGAGGGCTCACAGGATCTAGGCCAGCCCTAGCCATACTTCATTTTACTCCCCAGTCATCTTACATTCAATTGCCCTGCCGCTGGGTATTATGCCCTCAGCTCCCCTCCCCCCATAAGCTTTCTAGCTCTGGAACTATAATCAAATCAATACTGTCAGCCTACTTCCATATGGGACTACTCACCACTGCTGTTTCTTTCTAAAACAAGACCTCTCTTCACAGATATCTTTCTCCTCTGTGTGTCATTCCCCTCATCAGAACATAAGCTCTTTAAGGAGAGAGACTATCTTACTTTTATTTTCTATTTGTATCCTTAGTACTTTGCACAATATTTGGCACATAGTAAACATTTAAAAAGTGCTCATTCATTCATTCCTATGAAGGACTCATGATAGTAACTCTCCTCCTAGCTGCCCTATTTCTGTCAAAGGTACAATACCATCAATCAATCAATCGATTGACAAACATTTATTAAGTACCACCTATGTGCCAAGCCCTGTGTTAAGGAGCTGGATATACAAAAAGAGGCAAAGGACAGTCCCTGCCCTCAAGGTGCTCACAATCTAATGTGGGAAAAACCACAAACAAACAAGCTCTGTACAAGAGAAATAGGGGGCTCAGCTAGGTGGCAAAGTGGATAGAGCACTGGCCCTGGAGTCAGGAGGACCTGAGTTCAAATCTGACCTCAGACACCTACTAGCTGTGTGACTCTGGGCAAATCACCTAACCCTGATTGCCTCCCCTTGCAAAAAAAAAAAAAAAAGGAAATGATTAGTAGAAAAAAAAAGCTAGAATTAAGGAGGTTTTGGGAAATCTTTCTGTAGAAGATGGGATTTTAGATAAGGCTTAAAGGAAGCTAGAGAAGCCAGTAGGAGAGAGAGCATTCCAGACTTGGAGAAAACACCTGGAGTGGAGAGATTATTTGAGGAACATCAAGGAGGATGGTTGTAATGCCATACACAAACAGCTTTCCAGAAGAATGCTACAGTGAACAGCTTTTAAGGTTCTGAATACACAGTATAGTGAACACTGTATTTATTCCATAACAAATCAGAGCAAAACATTCACAGTAAATCAAGGTGTGGCATTCACAATGTTACAACTTATCACAGAAAATCAAAATATAGCATTCACAACAACTTATCACAGAAAATGGCCATATAGCATCCACCGAAGTGGTCACAAAGTTTTGAATGAAGAACATTCATTTAGTCAATCACAAAATCCTTAATTCAAACACCAAGTACAATAGTCAAAGTTCTCCACTCACTGGGCACACTAAGTTAACTCAATCAGTCACTTATTCAGTCATCAGTCACTAAGTACAATCATTTAGTCAACCAATCATTCAATCAACTCAATCATTCAATCATCCTTCATCATTCATTATTCATTCATCAGAAAATACACAAGCCCTCCACCCTTAGGTCACTAGTAAATTACAATTTCTCAGTCGGTACACAGTATCCAGATAAAGTCTTCTTTCAGCTTGACTTGGGGTGGTTTCTCAGATTTCCCCCCCTTCCATGGTCTTAGATCCTACATGGATTCACCAAACTGTAATCTGGGTTCAAAGACAGACAGCTCCCAGGTCTTCATCTAGCTCTCTGTTTGTTTTCTGCTCCACATTGGAGCTCACGGTGTCCAGTCCATCTCAAATCCTTCACAGTCTCTGTTCCTGGGAAGACAAGGCTCAACAAAGCCACAAACAGGTTCACACAAAATACCAGCATCACAATCATGCTTCCTCAGTCTTTAGCAGCTCTTGCTGGCCCTTGGACATCCTCAGCAACTCCTCAGCAGCTCTGGCTGGCCCTCAGAAATCCTCAACAGTCTCAGTGGCTTCAGCTGGCCCTCGGACTCAGCAGAAGTTTTAGCTGGTTCCCAGAATCAAAATCACTCCATCCAGGTTTTCAAAATCAAAATCATTCTCCCCAGCCTGGGGATGTGTGTGGGGGAACTTTCCTCTTCAGCCTCCCTGTCTCCTCTTCAGCCTCCCTGGTAGCAGCAGCTTCTGCTTCCATGGAGCTTGCTCCAAGAAGATCTGACTTTCCCAGCCAGGGTCTTTCCTTGTATACAAACAGCATTAGCTTCCTGTTTCAGCCAACTCCTTCCTGTTATGTCAGCAACAGGGATTCATACCTTCTGTTTCTTTAACAGAGGCTTGATTAATTTCCAAGTGCTAAGTACCTGTTACCTTTGCCAGTACAAAGGGATCTTCAAATTCAAATTACATTACCATTACATTGGTGTCACTGGATCTAAGTGTATGTGTCAAGAAGTTAAGTATAAGAAGACTGGAAAGGTGGGAGGTGGCTAGACCATGAAGGGAATTGAATACCACCTGGGTCACTATAGCCACCTGGGTTTGCCAATTCAGAGTTATCCTTAGTTATTCAATCTCCTTTATCCCTATTTGCAGTCAATTGCCAAGTCATGCCAATTCTATATCTCCACTACTCATCCCACCCATGCCCTTCTATCCACTGTCATGGCAAACACAGCCTTTCTTCATCCTCTCCTCTGGGCTATTGCAATAGCCTTTTAACTGCTACCCCCAGTTCTATTCTCTACCCCCTCAACACTGCTGCCAAAGTATTTATTATACTATATGTATATGTATATGTACATACACACACACATATATGTATATACACACATATGTAATATTTCTAAAACACACACATTACTCTCCTATTCAATCAAGAAGATTCCATACTTAGCTGTTTTTACTTTTAGTTATATTTAAATTCCTTTATTTGGCATGTATAGCCCTTTGTAATTAAGCTCCAGCCTATCTTTCCAGACTGCTTTTGCATGACCATTCTTCACTCCCGGTATGTTTTAGCCAAAGTAGCCAATATAGTTTTCCATCACACAACACTGAAACGCCCATCCTTTTGCTTTTGTGCAGTCTGTCACCATTCCTGGTCTTGACTTATGTCTTGCCACTGGAGCTTGATGACTATGGAGGAGACAGCGAGACGTATGTATTTGCTCAGCTCTTCCTCACTCAAATCCAATTCAAGAGTGAGTCAAGATGTCACCCTCATGATGTTATTCATCCTCTTCTAAAATGAAGGATGACCAAGCGAGGGAGCAAGGCAACACCATTCCTGGGCTTCTTTTCCCAGTCACTTGAACCTTGTTAATCCTGTTTTCTTTAAAGCACAGTTCAATTGTTACCTCCTATGGGAGGCAGTTCCTGATCCCACTGGTCATCATTCCCCTCCTCCCCATACTTTAAATTATTTTGCATTTACTTTCTATGTTCTTTGTACTTATCTGTGTATATGCTGTATCTCCCTAGAAGAATGGAAGCTTCTTGAGGGCAGAGACTGTTTTAATGTTTTTTGTTTTTATATTTCCTCTATCTAGCACAATGCCTTGCACATTTTGTAAATCACTTTGCAATCCTTGAAGCCACGTGTAAATATTAGTTATTATTAATTATTATTGTAAGCACTTAATAAATGCTGGTTGACTTGAATTAATTTCTCTCCCTCATAGACTATAAAATCCATGAGCATAGTAGTTATCTTCTGTATTGGACTCTTTACTATCTCAGGGAGGGAAGAGGGGAAGGAAATGGAGGAAGGGAGAGAGGAATAGAATTTGGAATTCAAAACTTTAAAAAAAGTGCTAAAAATATTTTAATATGTAATTGGGGGGAAAATAAAATATTATTAAAAAACCACGATAGCTATCTTTTCTAATTTTCCTATCTCCCCTAGCTTCTGGGACTGTGTTCTGTATGCAATAGTTTCTTAATAAATGCTTAGTGAAAGAATGAATTTTTCAGGAAAAAAGTAAATCAAATTAAGAATTAAATGAACCCTACTTTACTTTGTTCCCTCACTACTCATGAATTCATTTTGTACCAGAGTATTCTTTACTTTTGATTTTTAGTTGCTGTCAATTTATTTACTCTTTGGACATCAAGTTCTCTTAACCCAGGGGTGGGAAACACCACCACTGTCTTACTATTATTTTAAATTTCATGTAGTCAGGGACTGTGCTCTTAACTTTTTTTTTTTTTTGGCAAATCCTCACAATCCCTTGGCAAAGAGCCAACCCTAGTCAAAATTGTGACATCAACCAAGTTTGTCTTAGACACTTAGCTCTCTCTTTAACCTTCTCTCTCCTTCCCCACTTCTCACTAGAGTGAGAGTCCAATGACATTCCTGAAGCATAATCATTTTTAGATAACCAAGAATGAACCAGCTGATATAGTAAGGTATGTTCTGTCACAAAGATTGTTTTCATTTTAACAAGAAGCCTATGAAAATCCTTCAAGGCCCAGAGGATTGAATTTTTAATGGTGGGGTTTCAGATAGTGGGAGAAATAATTATGGATAGCCCCTTGAATCACCAAGGCGGCAGGCTACTTTGGGCTAGTTACGTGGTAAATATTCAGACCTCTGTGTTCCCCAAAGACTTTTGAACCAGAAAGACTTGGAAAAACCATCCTTCCGTCAGTAATGCTTGGGACTGGATAGGAGTGAGAAGAAACCATTCCTTGTAGTTGCCCTTGAGCAAGATCGGGCTCTTACTCAAATAACCAGTGTCTGTCTTTTTAGCATATCAGAAAAGGCAGGGGCAGCTAGGTGGCACAGTGAATAGAGCACCGGCCCTGGAGTGAGGGGGACCTGAGTTCAAATGTGGCCTCAGATACTTAACACAAAAAACTAGCCATGTGACCTTGGGCAAGTCACTTAACCCCAGTTGCCCTCCAAAAAGCAAAGAAAAAAAGAAAAAAGAAAAGGCAAAGATGTGGAGCTCTGAGCCATTCACCCTGACTGGGCTCAGTTTCCTCAGCTGTGAAGTAAAAGGGTTGTATTCTATGACTTCTAAGGCCTTTTCTAGCTCTAGGTTGCTATAGTTAGATTGATGTCACCTTGGTCTAAAAAGAAGACATTTTCACATTTGCCAGATGTTCCCACTCCATCCCCAGTCATTGTAAATCTAGGGAATAGGGAGAACCCAAAAATGAACATCCACCGGCAGCTAAAAATATCATCTTTTTAAAAAAAATTCAGAGGCATTATGATATAATGAGGACAACTAGGTAGTATAGTGAATAGAACACCAGGCCTGTAGTCAGGAAGATCTGAGTTCAAATCCAGCCTCAGTCTGATGCTTCCTAGCTGTGTGACTCTGGGTAAGTCAATTAAACCTGTTTGCCTCAGTTTCCTGAACTGTAAAATGAACTGGAGTATGTTTGTCAAGAAAAGCCTGAATGGGGTTATGAAGAGTTGGACATGACTGAAACAATTGAACACCAACAACAAAATATCACAGATAGAACGTTAGAGTGAAGAGATCTTGACTTGATTTCTAACTGACCTTTTGCTACTTTGGGCAAGTCATTTTAGCTTCTGTGGTATAGTTTCCTCAGTCTGTAAAAACGGAATAATACTACCTATATCACAGAATGCTATATAAACATATGCTATTAAAATTCAGCCTTTTGGTCTCTTTAGTCTAAGCTAGATATATGATTTCATCTGGCTAACACATCATAACAACAAGCTTTTCCCATTTCTTTTCCTCTCCCTTCTCTTCCCTTCCCTTCCCCTTTTCCTTTCCCTTCCCCATTTCCCTTCCCTTCCCCATTTCCCTTCCCTTCCCCCTTTCCCTTCCTCTTTTTCCCTTCCCCCCCTTTCCCTTCCTCTTTTTCCCTTCCCCCCTTTCCCCTTCCCTTTTTTTTCTCTTCCCTTCCCTTCCTTTCCTTTCCTTTTTTCCTTGCCCATTTTGTTTTTGTATTATTTGAATTAATATTCTTTTTTTAAGTGCCAGGAATATACCTAGTGTTGGTAAAAGAGAATAACAAAAGATGGTGCAAAAAGTTCCTGTTTGACATAGAGAAAATAAGTTGTCAGACTCTGCTCACCAAATGTTGAACCTGAGAGAATATTTTTTGCCATCAGCATTGTTGCCCAAGCCCCCATTTTTCTCTATTGCCTCCCGTGTATGGGTGTTTGAATACAATAAAGTTGCTTTGAACTTTTTTTTTCCCCAATTATTCAACAACTTTCAAGTGGAGAAATATTTGGGTCTTTTAATTTCATTTTTGGCTCTCTCCATTTTTTTTTTTTGCATGTGCATGCGTGTGTCTCCTTTCTGTTTGCTAAACAGTAATTGCGGATCTTTCTGGCCACCTCTAATACTCCCAGCTAATTATCCTGAAATAAATCTCTTTCAAGTCTGCATGCCAGCAGTTCTGGGATCTGAGCAGCTCTTTCAGCTCCTGGCTGCCTGTCACTCAAATGGGCCTCAGCTGCAGCTCCGAATGATGAGTATTAATCTCCCGCTGGGATGATTCGCCCAATCTCCCCACTTCCAACAGCAGCTCCCGGGGCTGCACCACGCTCCTACCTGTTAGCCTAAGCTGGGATTTTCTTTTGCTAACGCTGTGATTTTGAAAAGAGGAAGAGGATTCCTGGGAGAAAGACACTCAGTTAACCTTCTCCTAATTGCCATTCAAGATGGCATGGGGGAGGAAGATGGTAGGTGTCACCAGAGGGAACGGCTGGGCCTCAATTTCACTTGTGGCCTCACCAGAAAGTGGTGAATGGTATGTTGGTTAGTGAGATGTGAAATGTCTGTATGATTATGTGCAGTAGGCCTTGAATGTGTGTCCATGTACTATGTGCTGATGTGCATGTTTAGAAGCTTATGTGAGGTATTTAAATGCTTGCATTAGATAGGGTTGCAATGTCTTTTTTTCTGCTGATGAGTCTCCCTCAAATATTTCTCAATAACATTTTTTTGGACCATCACTTCATTTCCTACCATCTTTGCCTTTTTTCACTTCCAGGTTTTATTCTCCATCCATAATTAGCAATTGTCAAGGCTATTTACTCAACTTGAGTTCTTAAATGTTTTGTGGTTGGTCTCATCTATCTCTCATGATGACATCTCTAAAAATCAGAGAGTAGCAGCTTTGGAAGCGTCTCAGAGGACATCTGATTCAACCTGAAAACGACCAACAGCATTCTACGAGATCCCTTTTCTTCAAATAGTCACCCAACCTTTGTTGGAATATCTTAAGTAAGGAAACACCTATTAACTCTTGTAGCATGCCTGTTTTACTTTTAGGTAGCCTCATTAAGAAAATTTTCCTTACATTAAATAGAATATATTATTTTTTGGTCAGGAATTCAAGTCAAGTTCAGTGACTCCAGGCTGTAGACTTCATTCTCTGCCCTCTTTTGAAAATGATGAGACATTTGCTCTTCTTCAGTTTTAAAATATCTTTCCCATTCTTCACCATTTTTCAAATTGTTGATGGTGGTAGCTTAGCAATTGCATCTTCCTGTTCTTTTAATACCCTGGGACGATAGCATTCATCTAGGCCTGATGCATGGAGGGCAACTAGGTCATCTCGTGCTATCTCCTTATTTATCTTGGGCTTCAATTCCCTTTAAAACATTTTATGCCCTTTCCAGTCCAAGGATAATTCTCTTTGAGAGAGAACAGAAGCATACTAAGAATTGAGTAGTTTTGCCTTTGCTTCATTGTCTTTTGTCATTATCCCGTCCAGTCTGAGCAATGGTCTTTTCCTTTCTGCAATCCTTCTCTTTTCCCCAGCAAAGCTTTAAAAAAAAAAGCCCTCTTTGTTGCTCTTAGTATTTATGGCCAGCCTCGACTCATTCTGGAGTTTAGTTCTTTTGATACAATTCTTAGAGCACATAAGGCCATGCTATTCTTTTGTATTAGCCCTCAGTTATGGGCTCTTGTTTCCATCTTCTATACATCTATGCCTTAAATAGAATGTCTTTTTTTTTTCTATCTCTTCCTGCTGGATTTTGTCCGTAGTATCTGGGAATGTTGATGATTTCTGTTGGTTCTATATCCTGCAACTTTGTTGAAGTTGTTAATTGCTTCCATTAGTTTTTTTTCCGGCTGAGTCTCTAGAGTTCTCTAGGTAACCTGTTGTATCATTTGAAAACTACGCGTGGATTTTTTTTTCTTTTTTTTTAAAATTTATTTTATTAAATTTTTTTTGAGTTACATATTTTCTCCCTGTCTTTCCCCCGCCCACCACCCCAAAACAGCCATCCCAGTGTTTCCCCCCTCCCCCAGTCTATTCTCTCCTATGTCACTTTTTGGTAGGGCAGAATGGATCTCCCAACTGCAGTGCCTGTGTATCTCAAGTTCCAGTTGGATGT
>CM053581.1:89614042-89652905 GCA_028627135.1 Pseudochirops cupreus | reverse complement strand
GGAGGGGGAGGGAGGAGGGAGAGGGAGGAGGGAGAGGGAGGGGGAGGAGTGGGGAGGAGGGGAAGAGGGGAGGAAGAGAGGAAGAGGGGGAGGAGGAGAGAAGGAGGGAGAGGAGGGGAGAAGGAGGGATAGGAGGGGCAAGAGCCTGTCCTCACTCAATACCCCCAGTTAATGCTACCTATATACCCTTCCTTTAGACACATTGCTTGTGATGTAGTTCTCCGGCTCCCAGAAGCCCAGCTGGGCTTCCCTAATTAGGAGTGCTAACAGCCTCCCTTATTACTCTCATTGGCAATAGCTGACTCTAGGTATTACCCCTCTTTCCCCTCCTCACCCCCATTTAAGTCCCCAGGTGACCTGGGTTGTGATTATGGGTGATAACTATCCCTCTCCAACCCACTCCCACTAAACTGTCAAAAAAAAAAAGCATAAGGAGATAAACAATTTTCCTGCCATATTTTCAGGTCCAGGTTCTCTCTGCCTTCTAAATATTGCTAAATGTTAACTATAGGTGAGGCTCTGTGTTAAATTCTGGTGCTACAAAGAAAGGCAAAAGTAGTCCCGGACCTCAAGGAGCTCATTCTCATGGGGAAAAATAACATGCAAAAAATTGTACATATGATGTAAATGGGAAGGACTCTGAAGGAGAAGTCATTAGGGCAGCGGGTTTAGAGAGGGGTGGCAGTCAGGCAAAGTGCTTCTGCAGATGGTGGGGTTTAATCTGAGTCTCGAAGGAAGCGAGGTGACGAGGAAGAGAACTCAAGGCGTGGGCAGCCAGGGAAAAGGCAGAGAGTTGAAGAGTGAGTGTCTCCTCTGAGGAGTGGTATCGCCAGATTATAAGAGGTCACCGAGAGGATAGCAAAGTGTAAGGAGACTGGAAAGGCAGGAAGGGGACAGGATGTAAAGAGCTTAAAAACCAAACCCAAGGCAATGAACTAATCTGATCAACTACTGTGAGTCAATGAGCTCCTGAGGAAAGACTGGGGAAGAAATTCTAGATTCTCCCAGGTCATTTATGTTCATCTTGACTCAGGCTAGTAAGTAAAAGGTTCTCTGCTTTCTGGTGTAAATCATCCCTTCAACCTAATTCCATTTGATTCATTTCAATCAACATTTCTTCTTTGTTTATTAGTGTAAGCCTCTAAGGGAGTCTCATAGTAGGAATTTCAGGCAAGTAGAAGGTAATAGCAAGGCAGGATGGTAAAGTCATAGTTATAGAGGCCTTTGGACAGGTGGGCAGGTGGGCAGGTGTGTATGTGTGTGTGTGACCAGATGAGTTAACATGCAAAGTAATTTATATCATACTACATAAATGCTGGCTATCATTGTTACAGTAGACTCAATCCAAAGAGCACCTTATAAATGGGAGGTGAGGGTAAGGGGTAGGATTAGAATCTTCTCTGGTCCATATGTGATGCCATAGATTATGAACATCTTCAATCAATCAGTCAATAAGCATTTCTATTAAGTACTTAGGCACTAGGCAGGGATACAACTATGAATATTAATGATGATGGTGATGATGACGATAAGCTGCCCCTGCCTTCAAAGGGCTTACATCCTGTTAGGTCTAAAGATGAGTGAGAAGTCACAGGGAATTATTCTTTGAACTTTTTATTCTCTGACCGGAAACCCCTCCAATCTTACTAGAAGCATAATTTCTCTCAGCTCAGGACTGATCTTGGCAGAATTGAGAGAACTGACCCTTCCAGGGTGTAGGTTATTATGAAAATCTGATTTGCCGAACCTTGTATTCAAGTGTGGTCTTTATTTACCCTTCTGGGATGGGGGTCACCACTTTCACTTTATCTTGTATAACCTTGCTGCTTAGGGTTTTCCCACTGGAAGGAACCTTACTTTTTTAGGTGGTACAGTAAATAGAAACAGACTGAAAGTCAGTGAGACCTGAGTTCAAATCCTGCCTCAGACACTTAATAGCTGTGTGATCCTTCCAGGGGTGGGGAATCTTTGGCCTCCAGGCCCTTTGGGTCCTCAACTGCTGGTCTTTGACTGAACCCAAACTTCACTTATTCTGTAAAGTTTGGATTCAGTCAAAGGGCTACATTTGAGGACCTAAAAGGAGTTGCTCTGTGAAGATTGGATTCAGTCAAAGGGCTGCACTTGAGGACCTAGAGGGCTACATGTGGCCTCAAGGTCACAGGTTCCCCACCCTGTAAGCAAATCACTTAACCTCTGTTTTCCTTGGTTTCCTCCTCTGTAAATACAACAGGGATAATAAATAGCCCTTACCTCCCAGGGTTGTTGTTAGAATCAAATGAGTTAACTTAAGTCACTAAGTCTTAAAGCACTAAATAAATGCCGGTTTTAATTATTATTACTTTATAAATAGGAATGGAGTAAGAGCTGGGTAGTACTGGTGAAGTTCTAGGTTTCAGTAATTGCTCTATTAGTTTGATCAAAGACTCATGGGAATCTTGAAGGTTAGATCTTTAAGCCCATTCTTCTGCCTTTAGGAAGGTTTCCCTTCATTTCCTGCCTATGACTATTTGTCTTGGTCTACAATCTATCCCTAGCATTGTCAGTTCCGTTGTGTTAAAGCTGGTTTGCTGCTGTAGCAATGTTTTCCAGTCCAAGAGTTCCTCCTTATTTCTGACTTATATCCTTTCTGCTATCATGTGCTTTACCATGGACACATGATGGAGGTTCTTATTCCACCCTTTAATCTTAGCACTGGATAACTGGTGGGTGTAAGCACCAAAACCCTCCCTGCTGCTCTTTGGATTACTTGAGAATTATTAGATGGTCCTAAGAATTAAGCAAAACTTATTTCTGCTAAGGAGAGACAATAGCTAAAGGAGCCAGGTGGAAGCGTGTTGTGGTCACTTGTGGCCAACACAGACCTTGGAATTCTCCTGGCTTCAGGGCCCTGTTCAGTCTTATCTTGAACAGAACACCAGACCAGACTAGTGCCCACGGCATTCACCCTTCTCCAGGTTTCTAGGCTGTAGGGCAGAAGGATAAATGTGTGTTGTCCTTGTCCTTCAGCAGGTCGAGGTGGCTGGGGAAGATCCTGAGACAGGGAGGAGGGTGGCTTTCTTGTGACTGTTTCTCTTTTTTAATTGGTATTGGATATTATCTAGGGTTTATCCCAGAGGTGACTGAGACACCAGCTAAGTCCTGGGTGCTGTGGAAGGGCCGCTATTAGTTCCTGATAAACTTCTCTGTGAGGAGAGCTGGCTGAGATAGCATTCTTCTTCTGTTATATTCTCCCTCCCTCCCTTCCTTTTTCTCTGCAATCTCTCTTGATCCCTTCCAGTGCTCTTTCTCTGTGCTTTTGGATCTTTCTTCTTATATCTCTATTCTTCCCACTCTCTGTCTCTTCTCCTTCCCCCCCCCCCCATGTCCTATATTTTCTCCCAATACCCTAGAATGGTAGACTTAGACATGAAAGGAATATAATAGATCATCCAGTCCAAAGGCTCTTAACTTTTTTTGTATCATAGACCCAAAGGATAACTGGGTTGTCCAGTGGTTAGAACACTTGGCCTGGAGTCAGGAAGATTTGAGTTCAAATTCGACCTGAGACATGTAGTAGCTGTGTGACCCTGGGCAAGTCACTTGATTCTATTTGTCTTAGTTTCCTCATCTGTAAAAATGAGTTGGAGAAGGAAATGGCAAACTACTCCAGTATCTTTGCCAAGAAAATTCCAAAAGGGGCCATGAAGGGTCACACATAACTGAAAACCATTGAACAGCCACAACAACTAATAAATGCTTATTTCTTTCCCTTCCCCTTCTCCAAAAACTGTGGTAGGTGCTGGTGATACAAATACAAAAGCAAAGACAGTCCCTGCCCTCAAAGAGCTTCTATTTTAATGGACAAGATAAGACACATAGAAGAGTGGAGGCCAGGGAGGGTTACTGACCTTTCCAAAATAGTTGTCTGGGACAGGTCATTTGAAGTAGTTATTCTGGGACCAAGCAGAATGAGAGGTCCCAGAGTGGAAGGTCTTCCAGGGCATGGTTTAGAATCAGACAGCTAAGTCAAGGCTTTTCCATAGAATTCCAGTTTTTTCATCCTTGTCCCCTCCAAATTACTTTGTAGTTATTGTGAATCTTTTGTGTTTATATATGTACATGTTCCTCCTCCCACCCTCATGCAAATCCAGGAGAATGTAGGCTGTCTGAGGGCAGGGTCCATTTCCATTTTTGTCTTTGTATAGTCATTATATAGCACAGTGTCAGAACACGGTTTTTAATATTTACTAAATTGAATTGATTTGAATTGAAAGTCTCAAACACCAGGAATCAGAGTGAGGGGGAGCAAAGTTATAATATGCAGATTCAGAGACTCCAACAGAGGACAGGGCTAGGGAGGCAGGCCATTGGCATCAGTGGAGAGGATACCCAAAGTCCTTTCATTCTTAGGGGTATCAGAGAATGAGTGCCTCCTTTTCTAGCTGACTGCCTTTATGGTGCCTAAGTCTCCTGTTTTACTGCAGTTTCCTCAAGAACAGTGTTTATATATGTCTAGCCTGTGAATATGTGCTGATTGCATCATTTCTTGCTTGTCCACCCCTCAGAACACCTCCCCTGTGGGCGTGACATCCCCCCCAACTTTTCTTCCAAAGCGTGGTTTTTCTCTTGGTATCCTATTTTAAACAGAGAGCACTGTCCAAGGGACCAGGATGCCTGAGTTCTTGTCCTCATTCTAGCACTAGCTAGCTGTATAACCTTGAATAAGGTCTTTAACCCAGAGCTGTAACTAGGAATTTTTCAGCTAAAGGTAAGCATCAAAACTCTACCCACAACAAATTACATGCAATAAAATTTCAGTTGGGAGTTGGCAGAGGATTTGGGATGCCACCCCACGGAGGGCAGATGGTACTGCCAACGTGCGGCCCCCAATGGCAAAAATGCAGGGACAAAGGTGCAGGGAGGAGTTTCTCCTAGCCTGCCCCCTAGTAGCCCCAAATTTTACATCATTTGGTTCCTGGCTGTATCCTAAACTCTGTTTCTTCCTACGCTGCCAGAAGACTGCAAGTGCTTTTAATGTCTCTAAATTTGGCACTCTGGGTCCAACTTCAATCACTCTACCCTAGTTATGGCTCTGGTATAACCCCTTTGGGCCTCAATTTCCTGATTTGTAAAATATAGGGTTTGGACAAAATAATCTACAAAGCACCTTTTAGCTCTAAAAATTCATTATTACTGTAAACTTCCATCCTTTATTGTGTATGGTTCATGTGATGAGACTAAAAGTTCCCCGAGGGAGCTTCTCTATGTATTTCTTCTTGTGAAGCATCCAACACAGTACCTTACTCCATTAAAACCTTAATTAATAGAAACTGGAATGATGATGATGATGATGATGATGATAGTTGTTAGCACCTTGGGAGATTTGAAATATGTGCCATAAAAATTTACACTTTGGGTTCTAGTCAAGTTGGGATGCTGCTTCCTAAATCTTCTCTTCCATTAGATTGTAAGCTCTGTGGGGGCAGGGGATGTCTTTTGCCTTTCCTTGTAACTCCAAGAACTTAGTACAGTTCCTGACATATTGTAGGCACTTGAGAATTATTTAGGGAAGCTAGATGGTACAGTGAATGGAGTGCTGGGCCTGGAGTCAAAAAGACTCATCTTCTTGAGTTCAAATCTGGCCTCAGACCCTTACCAGCTGTGTGACCCTGGGAAAGTCACAACCCTATTTGCTTCAGTTTCCTCATCTGTACAATGAGCAGGAGAAGGACATGGCAAACCACTATATCCTTGGCAAGAAAACCCCAAATAGGGCCGCAAGGAGTTGGACTCAGCTGAAGCAACTCAATAACAAATAAACATTTGCTGATGGACTCTTCCTCACATGGTCCAGAACGAGGAGTAAAAGCCTAAAATGGTGTTGAGTTTCCAGAATCAACATTTCACCTCCCAGACTGTGTCCCATATCTCCTTATCTCTGATTCTTCAGATCCTTATCTTACTTCCAGACTCAGCTCAGGAATACTTCCTTAGTGTTCACAAAGCCTTCCCAGGTCTTCCCGCTTCCTAAGCGTTCATTCTCTCTAAATCATCTTGTACTTCTTATGGTCTTCCTTCACGGTAAGCTCCTCAAGAGCAGGGATGATTTCCTTTTTTCTTCTTTTTTCTATCGCCACCTCCAGTATATAGAACTGATGCTTAATAAATGTTTGCTGAAGTGTTGAATAATTATTGACACCAAGCTCAGAACACTTCTTTTTCTATCTTCTTATGACAATCTAACTTGATATAAATAATTAAGGTCACTTCTCTTTCTCTCCAGCAAGAAATGGAAATGTCTGTCTCCCCAGAGTTGCATGTTGCAGTTGAAAAAGAGATAAATAACAAAGATCGTGGTGGTGATCTCCCAAAATTCCCAGGCTGTCCTTTTGATGAAGCTGGATCACTGTGGCACTGGCAGGTCATGTGGGAAAGCAGGTAATTGTGGTTTCTCGGGAAACATCTGGTAGATTCCAACCTTACCTCTCCCTGTATAAATACTGGCATACATAAGCTCCCTGTACACATAAGCACACACACACACACACACACACATACATACACACACTACACACACGCTACAAACACACACACACAGACACTAGGTTTGGGGGCTATTTTGCCCATGTTGCAGATGTAGACATTTGGTGAAAAGGATTTTCAGTAGGCATTTGAAAGTCCCAAGACTTTTCCTTCTAAAAGGCTAATTTATAGTACATCTTGTGTCTGACTTTCTGATCTTCAGTGTACATTGCTGTTGCAAGATATCTTTTTCAGTAATAGCTACCTTACCTGTAAGGAAGACACCCACCTCCACATCCACACACTCACACAAACACAAACACCCACATAGACACACAACAACAACATTTCCCCCTGAACTAGGCATTCCTTTGACCTAAGGGGGTGTCTTGATCCCACAACATTTATCCTTATGAGGAAGTCTGTCATTTCCCTGGCATGCAAAGGATGTGGTGGGTTAGCATTAAGCTGGGGTCTAATCCTAGCTGAGGCGCCTAGGTAGTCCAGTGGTTAGAGTGGAAGTCCTGCAGTCAAAAAGACCTAAATTCAAATTCAGCCTTAGATACTGAATAGTCCTGTGACTCTAGTAATATCACTTAACTTCAGTCTGCCTCAGTTTCTTCAGCTGTCAAATGGGGATGATAACAATACCTTTCTTATAGAAGACTAAATAATACTTGTAAAACACCTAGGACAGTGCCTGCCACACAGTAGGTGCCATATAAATACTTACTCCCTTTTCCTGCCCTTCCCCCAATCCTAGTGCTACTGTTAGCCTGCTGTTGAGTCTACAAGCATTTATTAAGCACCTGCTGGTATGTGCTGGAAAAAAAAGAAAGGCAAAAAAAAAATAGTCCATGCCCTCCAGGAGCTCACAGTCTAATGGGGGGAAGAGGGAGAAAATACATGCAAACAGCTATGTACAGGCTAAATTGGGGATTGCCACAGGGGAAGGCACTAGCCTTGAAAAGGACCAGGAAAGGCTTCATGTAGAAGGCAAGAATTTACCTAGGGGGTGTCTAGGTGGCCCAGTGAATAGAGCACCAGCCCTGGAGTCAGGAGGACCTGAGTTCAAATCCAGCCTCAAACACTTAATGCAAAACACAAACTAGCCATGTGACCTTGGGCAAGTCACTTAACCCCAATTGCCCTACCTTCCTCCTGCAAAAAGAGCAAAAAAGAAGAATAAGAATTTAGCTGGGATTTGAAGGAAGCCAGGAAATAGATAAGACTCCTTTTATAACAATAATTCTAGCCCTTAAAGGGATCATCAAATAAGATGCTAGGTATGAAACTGCTATGAGAAGAATTCAAGACACATGATTATTTGATGTAAGGGAAGACCTTTGACCTTAATGCCTGAAAAGGTGGGGTTGGATGAAACTGCAGACAGTGTTTGGGGAAACTCCCTCTCCCCCTCTCTCTCTCTTTCTGTCTCTTTCTTTCTCTTCTCTGTCTCTGTCTCTGTCTCTCTCACTCTCTCTCCATCTATCAACACACATATGTATATACACACATATAAATATATATTATTTTTATATAACTTTCTATAACTTTTACTGTATGGTCGGTTGATTGTTGTCCTTCATTCTTGAAGAGGACCAAAATGACATCACTATGTTGGGGTTAAGTTATAGTGTGTCCAACTGTGGCCAATCAGACCAATATAAGCTCAGAAGCCTCGACCTCAGGTCAAGCACAGATAGTCTATGTCAGTGGTTCTCAACCTTCCTAACGCCGCGACCCTTTAATACTCCTATGTAGGAGTATCTGCATGTGGGCGGACCCTCCTGGAGACAGTGTCTCGGTTCCTAAGACCATTAGAAATATGTGTTTTCCTATGATCTTAGGTGACCCCTGTGAAAGGGTTGTTCGACCCCCAAAGGGGTCGCAACCCACACGTTGAGAACCGCTGGTCTATGTGAACATTTAGACAATTATATTTGGACTATTGTGAACATTTATATAAATTTAATTATGTATAATTTTTATATATTAATGTATATAATATTATCTACATATGAAACTTTTATATATAAACTTTTATATAGATTGGATTTTATTTTTTTTCAAAATCCTTAGACTTCAGGAATATATTCTCTTGGTTTTATTTTCAATATTTTCAGTTTTATGAAAGGACTCAGATGTTTATGGAACTTGCTTCTCCTTATTAAGTCAGGCAGTCACCTGTAGACTGTGCCTCACCTAATTCCAGAAGCAGAACTTTGTCTTGACACAGGGGTTTTGTACCCAGTCACCAATGCTGTGTGCTGTAGGCATGTTTGTGTGTATGGTAGCTAGCATTCCTCAAGCCCCTCCTCCTATCTGTCAACACCAGGCTTTGCTGAATATGGGATAAGAAGCCTGGACTGGGAGAGTCAGAAATATGCTAACAGTGGGAATTTAGGCTAGGTGTGGTCAGGAGTCCTGAAGCATGTACAAGTTGGAAGTTAGAATAGGCAGTAAATTAAAAAACCAGGTCAGTGATATACAAACAATAGGATTCAGGGTAATCAGGAGGCCATAAACCAGGCAGGCAGATAGGAACCATTAGGACACGATCACAGAAGGCAAATTAGCTGGTCAAATGTCTCGATGGTCTGTCAGGAGTAAGGAAATCTATAGAAAGCAAAAGGTGGTTCCTGGCAGGAGAGAAAAGGGATTCAGGGCAATAAGAAAACCTTTATGGCAGAGACCATCTATGTATTTCCTATGTAAAAAAGAAGCAAGTTACCAGGCTTGGCTAGTTTAGGACCTCAACATAGAAGTAGGAAATTGCCTAGAGCAGTGTTTCTCAACCTTCCTAATGCCATGACCCGTTAATACAGTTCCTCATGTTGTGGTGACCCCCAACCATAAAATTAGTTTCGTTGCTACTTCATAACTGTAATTTTGCTACTGTTATGAATTGTAATGTAAAAATCTGATATGCAGGATGTATTTTCATTGTTACAAATTGAACACAACCCACAGGTTGAGAACTGCTGGTCTAGAGTGAGGACTGTGGGAAAAAACACCTCCAGGAACTAATATGGAGGCCTGTTAATCTTATCAGAACAAGGCCTGGCTGAGCTGAGCTGAGATTCCACCCTGCTTCTGTGGTTTGCCTGGTAGGTGGAGGAGATGGTCTTCTTTTATCAATTATCCTCTTATTTCTGAAGCTAGCTCTGTCCTATGAGAAAGTCCAGAAAGAATGAGTGCTTTGGCAAAGGACAGAGGCCTATATCATCAGTCCTCTCAACTTCAGGCTGTTCCAACTGAATAAGAGTGTGTAGAGATAATCCCAGGTCAAATTCTATCAGTGGCAAGAACAGGTCATGATAGCCAGTTTCTGGCTTGATCACCTTTGCACAGAGTATTGTGTTACTTGGATGGCTTCCTTCTCAGGATAATCAAAAACATTATCACAAGAGGTAGTAGTTTGGGGCCTTGGGAGCAGCTTCAGACTCAAGAGAAACAAAAAGTTCCCTATTACTTCTAGGATCAAATATAAGACCCTCTGTTTGGCATTTAAAGCCCTTTACAGCCTGGCTCTAATCTACTTTTCCTGACTTATTACACATTACTCTCTTTCATGAACATTATGGTCCACTGAAACGGGCCTTCTAACTGTTCTCCTGTCACGATTTTCGGTTCTCCATCTCTCGTGCTTTTGTACTGGCTGTCCCCTATACTTAGAAAGCTCTTTCTCTTCACTGCCTTCTCTTTCAAGCCCTGTTTCCTTCAAGGTCTGGTTAAAGTACTGCCTTCTACATCAAACCATTTCTTAACCCTCCAATTTGCCAGAGTTTTCCCCTCTCAATCATCTCATATTTTGTATGTACCCTTATAGATAGATAAAGCATTAATTAAATGAAATAGCATGTACCAGATCATTGTGCTAAGTGCTGGGGATAAAAATGTAACTAGAAAAAAAGATAATCCCTGCCCTCAAGGAGAGTAGACTTTAGCAATGGAGGCCAACACAAAAAGAGGAATTGGGGAGTGGGAACAAGGTTGCAAAAAGAAAAGCCTGGAAAGAGAGTGAAACCAAGAGTGAAAGGAGGATATCCTCTGGAAATGGTGGTCCCGGCTAGGCATTCATCAGTCAGGAGAGAAGAGCTAGAAAGTTGTCGGCCAGGGGTTGGAAAATTCTGAAGAATGTGAGCTATAGAAGTATAGATTTATGTATTGTCTCCCCTACCTAGACAATGATCTCCTTGAAGGCAGGGGATATTTGAATTTTACCATCCAATTCTCAACACTAAGCATAGGTCCTAAAATAATGGGTGTCTCAAAAGTCCCCAAAGCACTATAAACAGTAAAACAGTACTGAGACTTTTAGGACACCCTGTTCAGTAGGCACCTGCTTATTAAATGTTTGTTTATTAATGGGTTGGCTGAAAACTGGACTTCCCATACCTTTAAAAGCAGAATTTCTGGATCTTACAGCTGGACTTTCCGTATCTACTTCACAATTTAGGCAATCACCTATGTCACACATGGACATAGGAGAAATGGAAGCGCCTCCTGGGGCAGAACTCCTCCTATACATCAAATGTCTGGCCTTTCCATGGGGGTGACTGTTCAGTGAGACATTTGGAGTATCTGCATCCCCAGGAACCACCCAAGATAGATATGGTAACTCAGGCCTATCAGCTAACTGACCCCGTTGCTGGAAAGGGTGAGCTTTTTTTTTTCCACATCCCAGACAGGCTAGATCTCAACAGACTGCTCTCAGCAGAAGTAACCACTGCCTGTCCCCCCTCTCCCTGCTTTGGCATCAAGTGTCCCAGACAAAGTTATCTATACCTCCCCCTTATGTCCCCTCCCCCAGCCGGCCCTTGATCAAGGGTAGGGATTTTCTGGAATGATTTTGCTCAGTGTACAGGGAACAAAGAGGAAACCACATGCCTCACATAGGAGCAACCCATATGGAGGAGTCAAAGCAAGACGCCAGTGACAGGATAATTGCTTAAATATCTGCTTAAGTATAAAGGAGAACTCTACTTCCAGCTGGAGATCAGGTTCCCATAGGTCATGAAAACAAAGAAGGGAATGGGAGAATTAAAGAGGGATAAAAATGGAAATGATTAGGAAAGATTGCCACTATTTACAGTACGGGGGAGTGTATGTAGGTGGGGCTTGTGAATTAACCCCTTCAGGGCCATACCAACCTAACAACATGGCTTCTTTCTGAGCCCGGGGGAGTCCAAGCCCTGAACTTCCCTTCTTCTGCCATTCTTCTAGTAGAGAGTGATGGGTAGCAAACATCCAAACAACCTGCCCCCCAAAACCCCAACAACGACACATACACAAACACTAATTTAAAAAAACCACACAGGTCCTTAATTTTAAGTTGGGCTTTCAAACTGGTGATGGCCTTGATTAGGGGGAAGCTGGAAGAAAGTGGAGGGGGCACATGCTTAAGAAAGCTGTCCAAAGTTTAGAAACTGAGTTCCCAGTCTGAATAAGCAGTACCCAGCATGAACTTGATGTATCAATTCTTTTTTTTTTTGCACTGGAGATTGCTTTTTTAATTTTTAAAATTTTCTTATGCGATTACTATTTTGTTTTCTCCCTCTTCCCCCTCCTCCCTCCCTCTCTCTCTCTGTCTTTCTCTCCCTCCCTCTCTCCCCTTCCTTTCCTCTTTCTCCTTCTCTCCATTTTCTCAATCTCTTCCCCTCTTCCCCCTTCTTCCTCTCCCTTCCTCACTCTTCTCCATATTTCTGGCTCCTTTTCTCCCATCCCTTTTATTTGACTAATGCTCTGTGCCTAATCGTGTTAGCCTAGATCTGGCAGTATAGAAATGTTTTCCATCCAACCCCATGTCTGATTATTGGCTTCAGCTGCCCAGGGCTCCTTTAAGAATTTGTTGATTGGGAGGGAGTACCCCTGAAAGACTGCCAGCATTATTGGTTGGTAGTGGCTCAAGTGTATGTATGGGAATAGGGGTGATGGGAGACCTAATAGTCACAAGGTTTTGGTTCTCTCCTTGATCTCACTCAGGATGCAGTATTTATTCTGGCTGGCTAGCTTCTAACCTCTCCTGACTTCATTAAGACCTCATGAAAGTGAGGCCTCAAGTAATCTGGTGGCATTGTCTTGTAAGCCAGGGCTATAGCGAGGGGCTCCATCCTATTGTGTCATCAGCCTACTGTATTTCTACTGATTATTCTTGCTTATTTCAGCTTCCTTCCAATGCTGGCAACCTTAGGAACTGCCATGTGTGGAGCTGTTGTAGAATGATTACCTCATTTCCCTCATCTTTCCAATGGCTTATGAGGATATTTATTCAGAAATATTTATTAAGTGATTTCAGGATTTGGGGTAATTTTGAAAGCATTCAGTTCATATTCCAAGATGTCAATGTTGGTTTAGAGAAAACTAGCTGATTTTTCAAAAGGAAATTGAAAGAAAGAATGATTAGCTTTATATTGAAAGCAAAAGACAGATCATTCAATTTCCAAGGTGTTAATTAACTTTCTGAAGGATTGGATACACTTCCTGGAAAGGAGGAAGGTACCAGATGTACACATGCATGCACACACATGTACTCATAAATCTGGAATACCTACCGGATCCTTGGCATAGAGGTGTCTTTGGGACTTGTATCATGGGACTCTCTTATAGGTGAAATGTCCTAGGGGCAATTCCTTTCAGTACTTCAGTGACTAAAGTCTCTTGATGTCCAAAACTTACCTACTTTTGTTTAAAGAGAAGAACACTGGACCAGGAGTTTGAAACTCTGAGTTCTGGTATTGTCTCTGCTGTTAACTAACTAGGTGATATTAGATAAGTCCTTTAACTTTCTGGGTCTCAATTTTCTTGCTTGTAAAATAGAAGTGTTGAATTAAGTACAAGGTCTATTTTAGTTCCAGCATTTCATGATTCTATGTAAGTCAGTATTAGAAAAAGCTTCCAATTGGTATTATTCTAAATATGTATTGTGTGTATGGATATGTATGTATTTTAACTGTGATTTTTATCAGTTCTCTGTAAAAAACTCCCTCTCTAGAGATCAGAAATTTCTTTGTAATTTACAGCTTTAGAGAATAGCCTGAGGCATTGAAAGTTTAAGTGGCTTATCTGAAGTCACATAGTTATCATGTGGCATGTATATTTTTCATAAATGTGAATTGTAGTGTGCACACACACACACACACACACACAGAATGAACCCTTCAAGACAAGAGAGATGCATTTGTCTACTGCAAACGGCACAGACTGATGAGAGATGGAAACAAGGACATGAGGGAGATGAGTAGACAGCAGCCTCAATTGAACTATATATAGGGAGAGTCAGGATTTGATATCTTACATTGGGGAAATGAAGTGGGTAGGCTACGTTGAAAAGACACAATGCTGAGGGTTCGTGTAGGAGTAGATGTCGTTTCTCAGCTATGTGACTTGGGTTGAAAGCAAAAAAACAAAAACAATTTAGTTGGCCAAAACTGTGTTGACTTGTTAATGCAACCAGTGAATTGCTTTCTCTTTGTATTGACTGGTGGTTTCAGCATCATGCTCCATACAGAAATTTCACATGAATAACAAAGCAACCAGAAAATTCAGTTCAAAATTTTAGACCAATATTCAGTGACACATGATTCTTTGCTTGGTCACAAAGGGAATATTTAAATGATCAAATACGATGACTGACTGTCTTGAGATCTTACACCCCTGTCAAGCATCTTTTGCCCACCATCATAAATCAGGTAATGGGGTCAAAGGATGTATCTCTGCTGTAATCAATAAGACCCCAAACCCTTATATTCTCAGAATACTCCTGTGTGAAGGAATAGCTGATCATACTCCTGGGGTTTCAAGAAAGTATATTTTTCCTTCCATTCAAAACAAACAGGAATGACATTCCTGTTATGACAGGAGATACCCCACATGCAGGTTTATTATCTCATGTCCTAGGTAGGTCTATACCCAAAGTCTGGTTGGAATTTGGAGAAGACAATACTGGTCTGTTAGAGTTGGAAAAAACATCTGAAATATCACTAGAATGAGCCAGTTATTTCACACTATGATATATTGAAGTTAGAGCTTAAACCTAGACTGAGAATATCAGATCTCAGGAGTGATTGTTAATATGGCCAGAATAAAATATGATATGATTTAAAATTTTTTATTAATTTTGAACTTAAATACAAAAAGACAAAAAACAAAAAGAGAGAGAGAATATTTTCATCTACACAGCCCAATGTAAAAGGAGGATTCAATATAAAACCATGAATTTCCATTTTATACTGCTTACTTTTTTGGAATGTCTGTGTAATAAATACTACGCAGCATTTTCAAAGCTACCCTGTTATTCTGTGCTTCCTTCTAAGTTTTCTTTTGTTCTCTGCTGTGCTCTTTTGATTTTTTTCTTTCTCCCTCCCTGCCCTAGAGAAGGCCACCATTATACACAAATGTATGTGGGAGTGTGGGTGTGTAAAACCATTCTACATATACTTCTATTTATTAGTTCTTTTTCTGGATGTGGATAGCATCTTCCTTCATGGATCCTTTTGTAGTTGATTTGAGTGTTTACAATGCTCGATTAACGGCATTCAAAGTTGTTCTTTGAACAATATTGTTGTTACTATGTATGTGATATTTTTTTTTTACCATAAAATAACGATTCCTTACATTTGAGCAGGGCTTACCATGTCCTTCAAATAGTATTTTTCTCTTTGTTTTTATATCATCTTGATTTTTGAATATATCTCTACCTCAATTCCTACCAAATAAATAATCTCTTATAATAAAGATTATATAAATAAAAAGATGGAGGTAGGGGGAAGCATTTTAGCAAAACTAGTGAACACATAAGCTGCCTGACTCTACTGTTCCACACCCATAGGCCCCCACCTCAACAAAGAAAAGATGGAAGTATATTTTCTTATCTCTTTTTTCAGGGTCAAGTTTTCAGTATTCACCCCCCTCCCCCCGTTCTTTTTGCTTATATTGTAGTTGTTGTGTACGTTGGTTTTTGTTTATTTCATTGTACCTTAATTCATATGTCTTCCTACATTACTTAGAAATTCTTCATATTCATTTTTTATAGAACAGTAATATTCCATTATATTCATGTACCACAACTTGTTCATATATTCCCCAGTAGATAAACATCTTTGTTTCCAAACCTTTGCTACCAGGAAAAGTGTTACTAGGAATATTTTGCTGTATATGGCGCTTTTTCCCCCTGTGTTTGAATTTCTTGGGGCATATGCATAAATGTGCTAGCAAATATTTAATTATCAGCTCTCCAAAAATGCAAGACACGCTTGTAAGTTTAATCTGCATTATTAACATTTCCTTCATCACTTTCTTAAGTCTAGCCAATCAACAAAACGATCAATTAAGCCCTGATTTGTGGCATTTGCTAATTTTAGAGGCATAAATGCTCACACTGGAAATTTAACAATGGCTTGAGCTGGCTATAGCACACCCCAGGGATATGCCTGGCTTTGGAATATCTGGAAGGGAGGGTATAGGCATTTTAACTACTATTTTTAGCCCAATTCCAAATTGCTCTCAAAACCCCCCCCCCCAAAACTGGAAGTACTTATCCATTTCAAAACATTTTCATATCCATTATTTCACTGAATCCTCCCAACAATCCTATGAAGCCTTCATGAGACCATGGATTTAGAAAGCTAGAAGGGATCTTAGAGGCGAAGAACAACCCTCTCATTTTTGCAGATAAGAACACTGAGGCAGAGAAAGTTAAGTGACCTGCTCAGGGTCACACAGCTAGTAAGTGTTTGGGATGGGATTCAAACGCAGGTCTTCCTGATTCTCAAGTCTACTGCTTTATCTCCTTCACAATGGTGCCTGTGTGTCAGGGTAGTTTTTATGGCCTTTTTACAGATAAGGAAAGTGAGATTCAAAGAAGTTAAAAGTGACTTACCCCATAGTTATTAACTGGTAGAGCTGGGATTAGAACTCAGGTCTCAGAGTCTAGGGTGATACAATGTTCTTCCCATTAGACTTGATCGTCTTTGTTCATTGGTTCTTGCCCTTAGGTATTTGCTGTCCAATGTGGCCCTACAAAACAGACAAACAGGGGCTATTACAGTGCAATGAAGTTGCAAAAATCTTTAAAATATATATATATATATATATATATATATATATCTTAGCCTAAGTGAAGACATTTAGCATTGTAATGAATGAGGTGAGTAATATTAGTATAAAAGCAGAATTACTTAACTGGGAAAGAAAGAATAGAGACTATTGGAAAAAAGTAATCATAGAGAGTGTGGGGCCAGGGTGGAAAAATTATCATGTGCTAGGTCTTTCTCCCTTATAAAGTTATAGTGGCTTAGGTCTATAGTTTTGATTTGAAGGGGGGAAAGTGATATAGCCTCAAAGTTTATTTTCCCAGCTAAGTTATTTAAAACTAACTTTGGGGGGCAGCTAGGTGGTGCAGTGAATAGAGTTCCGCCCCTGGAATTAGGAGGACCTGAGTTCAAATTCAGCTTCAGATGCTTGACATACTTACTAGCCGTGTGACTTTGGGCAAGTCACTTAACCCCAATTGCCCTCCAAAAAGCAAAAAACAAACAAACCCTCAAACCAAAACTAACTAACTTTAAATTAGAGAGGTAGTTGAACTTGGAGGCAGGAATGACCTGGGGTCAAATGTTGTCTTAGTAGTTGTGGGATCCTATAGTAGGGTATTGGATTTGAAATCAGAAGACCTGGCTTTTCTACTTACTACCCTTGTGACCTTGGACAAGTCACTTCATTTTTTCAAGATTCAGTTTCCTTATCTATAAAATGAGGGGGTTGAATTAGATGACTTTTAAAGTTTATTCGAGCTCTAAATGTATAATCCTGAGCTGCAGATTTCTAACACATAAAATGGGGATCACCCAATCAACAAACATTTATTAGTTACCTATTATGTACCAGGTAGCTGGTACAGTAGATAGAGTACTAGGCCTAGAGTCAGGAAGACTCATCTCTCTGAGTTCAAATCTGGATTCAGATACTCACTAGCCATGTGACCCTGGGCTAGTCCTTTACCCTCTTTACCTCAGTTTCCTCATCTGTAAAATGAGCTAGAAAAGAAAATGACAAACCATCCCAGTGTCTCTGCCAAGAAAACCCCAAATGCACTCATGAAGAGTCAGACACAACCGGAACAACTGAACATGTACCAGGCAGTATACTAGGCACTGGGGCTACAAAGATGAAACAATCCCTGTCCTCGGGGAACTTACATTCTATCAGGAGAGAAAACATGTACATATATAAGCATACATAAAATAATTGGGAGGTGATTTGGTGGGAAATAACTAGCAGAAAAGGCCTCATGAAGGAGGGGGCCTCATGAAGAAGCTGATATTGGGGGGAGGGCGTTACAAAGGCATGAAGATGGAAAATGGAGTCTTGTACATAAGGAGCATCCAGAAAGCTGGTTTGGCTGAATTGAAGAGTACCAGTGTATGCTAAGGCTGGTAAAGTAGGTTGGACTTGGATTGGGGGGGTTTTAACGCCAAACAGAGGAATTTGCATTTGATCCTTAATTTAGTAGGAAACTCCTGAAGTTTACTGAAGAACAGCATGGTCAGACTTGTGTTTTAGGAATATCACTTTGGCATCTTGAGTGGAGGATTGATTTGCAGGGGGTGGGGAAGAACTG
This sequence comes from Pseudochirops cupreus, assembly GCA_028627135.1. Classification (NCBI taxonomy): domain Eukaryota; kingdom Metazoa; phylum Chordata; class Mammalia; order Diprotodontia; family Pseudocheiridae; genus Pseudochirops; species Pseudochirops cupreus. The sequence continues at coordinate 89,634,781 of CM053581.1, read as the reverse complement.
AAGCATGAAGACCAATTAGGAGAACATTTCAGTAGGATGAGTGAGAGGTAATGATGAGTACGATGATGAACCCAAAGCATTTACCTCTGATGTTTTGGCTAACAATTGAAAGAATGTATTTAAAGGGGATTTCAAATATTAAAACGTATATCATGTAAAAGTGAACTATGATGCTATTTCTACTACTGTTTTTCTAAAACCAAAAAAAAAATTTTTTCCAGTTGGCCATGGTTTTTCAGAATAACTTTTAATTTATTTTTTGAACTAAAGGTTTATTGATGCATCTTTTAAAAATCATTTCTTCACTTTCCAATGACTCCTCTCTCCATAGAACTCTCCAAAGAAAAGAACCAATAAACAATGAACAGCTAAGCTAAACAAATGAACACGTTGGCCAGATTTGATAATACATCACTCACTCTGCACACATGGTCTGCTAAATAAAGTAAGAGGTGAAATTCATCATGAGTTGTCTGAATTCATGATTGGTTACTGAATTAATCAGCATTCTGATAGACATTTTTCAACACTGTTTTCCTTTATGCTATCGTGGTCTTTACGTATATTTTTCTCCTGGTTCTGTTTATTTTATTCTGCATCAGTTCTTAGAAGTCTTCCTAAGTTTCTTTGAATTCCTCATATTCATCATTTCTTGTGATGTATAAGAAGGTAATATATGCCATAATATTTATATTTAGCAATTTTCCAAAATGCCTTATTTGTTTCCAATTCTCTGCTACTATAAAAAAATATTAGAATAAATATTTTTGTATGTATAGGACCTTTCCTTCTGTCTTTGGTCCCTTAGGGATCTGTGCTCTGTGGTGGTGTCTCCAGGACATAAAATATGCATAGATTAGTGATTTTTCTCATATGGTTCCAAGTTATTTTCTTTAACGATTGAACCAGTTCGTGGTATATAGTGCCCAGACCCTCCAACATTCATTATTTAATCTTTTATTATCTTTACCAGAGCAGCGAGATGCTAAGTGATTTGCCCAGGGTCTCACAGTCAGTATTGTCAGATACCCAGATTCTTTTAAGTTCAAGGCTAGCTCTCTATCTACTATACCAAGATTGCTTCTCATATTGTATCTTGGTATTCTTGGCAATTTTCTAGGAATTTAAGTTGAAGAGAAAGTGCAGACTTGCATTGGTAGAGGGATTTTCTCTTCCTAGAGTTTTCTGTTCCAGTAAAACCATAGGTTTAGTCCCTTATCTATCTATCTATCTATCTATCTATCTATCTATCTATCTATCTATCTATCATTATATGTGTACAAATATATGTGTACACATGTATGTAGAATATATGTATATATGTATATATGTATGTATAGGCACATATACATTCCAAAATTCGTCCACATACTTTCTTTTCATTTGAATAACCTCATTCTCTCACATCCAATATGGGTTCATAGGATGGAGGCAGCGTCTTCCCTCCCACCTCAACTCCAGCCTTTCTATGACTCTTGATCTATAACTAAACTTGCTTTTGACACCTGGTTTGGAAACTGAGAGCTCATGTATTTGAAAGGCAGAGAAAAAACATATTTGGTGTGATAGCTCTCAGGTAAGTGAAAAACAGCAGGAGAGCTCCCCCAAAATAGAGTTTGACATTTTAGGAAAAGGGAAAAAAAGTCACATTATGATACAAGGTAGCAGAAAAATACTGAGAGTCAACACATCTTTCTACATTTACCAGAGAAAAGGACAACAGAAAGAATAGGGTCCACATGCTCCAGCTTTGTAAATACTGCTTTCAGTGTCAATATAACCAAGCCCTTTAGAGGTGGAAGGGATTTCGATGGGAAGCTTGGCCAATGTCTTCCCTGCATGTATGAAACCCCCATGAGGGCACAGTGACTTACTTGTGTTCAAACTAAGTGATTGGTGCAGTGGAGATGAGAACCCCAAACTTCTGACTCAGACCAAGGACTCTTTCCACTTCCGCAACTATTTACAATGACTAAAAATGAATTCTTCAGACCAAAAACAGGATCATGGGAGCACAGATCTAGTGGAAGGAGGCATCTAAGAGGTCACCTAGCCTAACCGTATCATTTTCTAGATGAGAAAATTTAGGCACAGAGGGAAGTGACTGGCCCCATTACACAGATAGCAAATAAGAAAACCAGAACTAAATTCAATACACATTTAACTTATTTATGCATATATTCTGTAGCTCTGAAGGATATGCTATTCCTAGTTTCTCCCATTCCCTATCCCCTACTGCTTCTTCAGGTAGTAACTGGATGAGAAAGGCAGGGATGTCAGTTAGAATGGAAAAAGAACCTCCTCTGAAGGGGTCCCCAAATGGTGGCAACACCTCTCTGACTTTTTTCGACCGTCTTCATAATTAGTAAGTAGATTTAGAGCTCCTTGTTAGGGACCCCTGGTATGTGGGATCCTAAACTTCCAAGAGAAGAAAAAACCACTTAACTTTCTGAGACCTACTTTCCATGTTCCTATTTTGCATTTTTGTGTCAAATAGGTTCAATGTTTAGTATGTTGAAAATAGGTCTAAGTTAGCTAAGGGTTGAAAATGTCCAGGTTTGAAAGTCCTCTGGTATTTTCTTAAATCAGTCTAAGAAGAAATGGGCTTGGCTGGTCTGCTGGAGACATCTCTGATTGTTTATTAATTTTCTTGGGTGAAGCTTGCAGATTGACATTAATATGTCATAGCTTACACAACCTTACATACTTAGACTGAAGTGGAAGGCAGAACTTGTGCTTAGAGGAGGTCACAATAACAACTCTCCACATGCAGAACCAGAAATTAATGAACAGAAAAAACCTTCTGAGTATTTACTCTGAGTCAGCCAGATATGTATGTGTATATGTATATGTGTGTGTGTATCTATATATCTGTATCTCCTTGCATATATGGAAAACTTACCAGTTCACAGTTTGTTTCCTAGTCAATCTCTTCGTTCTTGCACAAGGGACACAGGCACATAGATAAATGATGTCCTCCACCCTCTGCCCTTTTCTTTCTGCTGGGCCTATGAAAGGGGATGGGTAGTTATTTGTGGAACTGTACAATGTCATCAGAAGTCTCAAACATTTGTTTCCTGCCTAGGTTTGTACTGGGATAACTCCATAAGGACCTAACCTGAGTTTCCTTCATGGAGCCTAATTCGCTTCCTGCCCTAAGCTATTATGTAATCACATTATGCTGTCAAAACTAGGTCCATGAAAGGGATGGGGTAAGCCCACAGTCCCTGTGCACCTCTGCTTAATCTGGCTTCTGTGGCCTTTGGCATGTAGAATGACCCCAAGCACACCAGCCCTGTCACATCGACAAGCAAACGGGGGCAATTCGAGGCACTTATTATTGTCTGCACGATGCCAAAGGAGTCAGTGGAAAAGGGGAAATTTTTCTCACACTGGTTTATTTGGTGACATTTCAACCACAAGAAAAGAAAATCTGAATTGATGGAATTCGGCAGCAAAGGAAATAGGGAAGGAGGGAGGGAAGGAAGGAAAAAAGGAAGAAAGGTTCAATCAGATATTTAATTATTAAGGATTTATTATATACCAAGCATAGGTTCTAAGAATACAGTGACAAATCAAACAATTCTTGCCTTCAGGGAGCCTGCGCTCTATCAGGAGAAACAATAATTACATATATAAGCACGTATAAAAGAAACAGAAAGCAAGCTTGAAATCGTCCAGAAATTTGCATGTGAACACTTCCTTAAAAATGTAAGAAATGAATGTTTAATATGCATGGTTCTGCCAAGTTACTTCTTCTAGCTATACAGAACCTTTGGAATCATCAGGTACCATCAGAATTTGCCTCATCACACCTCTTCCCTTCGGTGACCTATAACTCTAGAAAGAGGAATGACACTGAAACTTAAGGGATATAGACTGTCCATTCGTGAACGTAAAGTCGCCTCTAGTTATATGGTGAAACTTTATTTTGGGATGCTCCAATTTCATAAACAATGGTAAGCTAGAGGCTTGAAAATATCAGCCATGGGACTGTGGAATTTAACATTTTCTCTCATAACATTTTCCTTGCCAGGTCTCCTAAAAAAAGCTTTTTACAAGGTTTGACTCTACGAACCAATGGATTATTTATGATGGAATGCTACTGACCTGCAATGTGAAAACCTCTTTGACACTGGGAAATAAAGCCCACAGGAAATATAGTGGAAAAATAGGCTAGAGGGTGATGGCATTACTGCTCACCAAAAGTCACTTTTTCAATCCAATGGGCAATTGTTTTTCCTACCAACAGAACCTCTGAAGTTTATATATGCTTTACTAGAGGTAGGAGGAAAAAGCCATTCAGCCCCAAATGGTAATAAATGCTGATGACTCTGCTCTGAGAATTCCTTCTTTTACCTATTTTTAATCATTACAAGGTAGTATGCAGTAGCCCATGGCAGAATTCTAGGGGCATGGGTAGCCATCATAGAGTTGAGAGAGGGGCCTTGGAAATCACATAGGAAATCTAATCCTCTTGTTTTTACAAAGAAATTGAGGCCTAAGGAAGTTACAGCATATGCCATTCCATGGCATTTTACTGATGCAGGTAAGTTAGATGCAGAGCCAAAGCCAGATCCAAGGTCTCCCAACTTTTATTCCAATGTTTCTTTCATTGGGCCATGCTGCCAGAAAGAGTCATTTACATTCTATGAAGTAGCCTCATGGTTTCCCTGAATACATCCTGCTCTGCTTTGAAACTGGATTGATTGGGGGTTGGGGGGGGGGGGGGAACGCTAGGTGGTACAGTGAATAGAGCACCGGCCCTGGAGTCAGAAGGACCTGAGTTCAAATGTGACTTCAGACACTTAACACTTAACACGGGCAAGTCACTTAACCCCTATTGCCCTGCCTTCCCCCTCCAAAGAGCAAAAAAGAAATTGGATTGATTATACCTTTTTTTCAAATGAAAAGCTTAGCTGAAATAACAAAGGTTAAAGTACCCATGTTTACTAGAGAGATAGTATTTGTTATCAAATTACACCTGATCTTCTACTCCCGTCCATCGGCCACTATCAAGTTCAGGGTGGATTATGCCCTCTCTTCTCATTCAGTAAACTCTACTGGGTCCCCATTACCTCCAGGATCAAAGATAAAATCATTTAGATGGTTTTTAAAGCCCTTTATAACCTGCCCCTTCCCACCTTTGCGGCCTTCTTACACTTTCCCTCCCTTCAGTGATCCAGAGATCACCGGCCTCTTTGTTTTTCCTCCAACAAAGCACTCCCCTCTCCTGACTCCAGGCATCTTCCCTGGCTATCCTCAACGCCTAGAATGCTTGCTCTCTCTCCCTTCTCATTTCCCTTTCCTGCTTTTCTGATTTCCTTCAGGGCTTAGTTAAAATTCCACCTTCTACAAGCAACCTTTCCAGATCCCCCTTAATACCAGTACCTTTCCTCTGCTGATCATCTCCAGGTTATCCTGCAGGTGCATCCTTGTTTGGATGTAGTCTATCTCAGAGCAGGGGACTTTGCTTTTCTTTTGCCTTTCTTTGTACTCCCAGTACTTGGCACAGTTCTTGGCACATAATAGGTGATTAATAAATGTCTGTTACTTGACTTTCTGTCTCTTGCTTATTCACAATTTTGGTCACTTAAAAACATTTGCCAAAGACAAATGTACTCAAATATTTCTCATTTCTAACCATTTCTTTAAAAGAAAAAAAATCCTACTTATTCTAATTTAAATAAAACTTATTCTAATCTAAATAATCTATTATTCTAATAGTGGATGATGTCCTTTTGGGTTTCCCAATTGAGGGGGAATATTAATCTATTCCAACGATGAACTGGTTGGATTCACTGTCTGCTTCTTCCTGCTGTCACTTTCCAGAAGTAACCCTCCCCCCTCCCCCATCCATATGGTTATGTAATAATAATCATGATGATTCTGTGTATTTAGGTGGATTTTTTTTTTCCTGAGGAGCTCAAAGTGATTTTCAGTGTTTATCTAATTAATTCACATGCAGGTGAGATAGGTAGATTGCTAGAATTATCATTCCCAGAGGAAATGGAGGCTCAAGGCGATATTAAATGACCTGCCCAAAGTCACAGGCTCTATACTTCCAATCCAATTCCTCCTCCCAGCTTCACCTGTCTGTAGGATAGCTTTGTTCTCTGCAGGTCCCTTGATTTTTGCTATGTATGATTTAGTGAGTTGGTGATCACAGCTCAGGAAAACTCTGGGTGCATGGACTTCTGAAAGAAATGCACTTAGCCTGAGTGTGGTAGGGCCACATCTGTAAACCCCGCTTCTGGGTAAAGTTGAAACTTGTGAATTGCTTGATTTTAGGAGTTCTGAGCTACAATAGGGCTAACTAGGTTGTCTTCACTAACTCCAGCACCCATCTGGTGAGTGTCAGAAAGGAGCAGGGGAGAGAGGAAGGCTTCAGGCTGGCAAAGGGAGCATGACTGGCCTAGGTTTGAAATGGATCAGATGGAAAGCAATGTGACTGGGCCTATGAGGGCAGTGACCCTTTTAGCAAGTGTGAGATAAGGAGACCCAGACCTAGAAAACAAAACTGCTTAATTAGCTTTTCCATTTCCCACCAACACAAATGATGACTCCTGTCTGGGTGGAACAGCAGGGAGAACACTGAATTTGTTAGAGAACCTGGATTCAAATCTTATCCCTTTTCCACCTCAGACCCTGGAGAAGGCCCCTTGGACTCATCTATAAAATGAGGAATATATTTAATTCAACATGTGCTGACCATGTGCAAGGCATGTGCTGGAGATATAAAGATAAAAGTGAAACATTCCTTGCTCTCAGGGATCTTACATTTCTTCTTGGTGTATACATTGGGGGAAGGGAGTGGATACAGCCTATATGCAAGTCAGTATTCGATATCTATACCAAAACACAAAGTAATTTCAAGGGGGAGATAGCTTTCTAATAAATAGAGGGGATTAAGAACTACCTCCTACAGGAGCAGAACTTTGAAAGAAGCTAGGAAATCTGCAAGGTGGAGGTGAGGAGGGAGTATATTCCACATATAGGGGACCAATTGTGCAAATATGAGGAGGTAGAAATAGTATGTTATGTTCTGGGGAACAGCTAGCTGGCCAGTTTGTACTGGAATAGTCCATGAAGGGGAGCAAGAGGAAATTAGACTAGAAAGGTAGATAACCTAAGCTCTAGATCTCATGGATTCAGTGTTATCAATTGAGGCAGATTTGTTTAATGAAAAACAGCTAATGTTTTATTCAGTGCAAGGTGCTTAACTTCAACTTGATAAAACACCAATAACCAGTTAAGTTTTCCCATATGATTCAGGTTCTTTCCTTTTTTTTTTCACTGGACCTACATTGCCAGAACCACCAAGTTATGTGGTCAGGAAAGCAAAGTAAGAATTAGTGAAGAAGTTACATGATCGATCTTAGGACAGGTTTCTAGAACTCTGTTTCCTTCAACTATGCAAAGGACCCTTCTTTTTTATCTTCGGATCTAGTAACCTAGATCTTGTGCAGAAAGTCTTACAGTGGTGATAGCAGAGAGAAATCACAGCTCTGTGTTGTTAATATAAATCTATGATTCAGACAGAAGTGACCTGGTCTCCTAGGTATATAGGACATCAACCTTTGCCAAGTTCATCCATTGGGACTCATGTGGGCATGATCACATGTTTTAGTGGTATTATTGGGTGTGTTGTCTGATGGAATTTCACTCCGTCTTCTTCTTGCTCCAGTTCCAAGGTGAAGAGCAGATTGAAGCTTTTCCATCTCAATTTTTTGCAGTTAATTTGGGTTTCTTCTGCCCAAATCCCCATTCCCCTCCCACCATATGCAAATTGCTTCGGAAAGAAAATACAGAAAAGAAATTCAGCCAAACGAATGATCTGTAACTAGACAGTAGTCAGGTATTAATCCACTGTTTTGACTAAATTAACCTTATTTTGTTTCCCCTTTTATTCACATTGATTTGTGACTGTAGACAGTTGTACTTGTTTCACTGAAGCATGGCCAAAGTTGAGTTATCCCAACAACAACTAATCCTGAAAAGTGCCTGTCTGTCTGGAAAGAGCCAAGAGTATCAGGCCAAGATATTTTGGCTTTGAAGCCTGGTGCCTTACACATAGTAGGTACTTAAAAATTTTTTTTTGTTAAATTGAGCTACACTGAAACACAAATACCAAACTTGTAAAATTTCTATCCTTTGGGATTTTCAAAACTTTTTTTTTCCCTGCCCTTTATTTCAAGATTGCCAAAATGAGTTTACTTATTAGCAAAGTCCATTCAAAACCAGAAAGGTTGATTATTTTCTTTAAGCCGCTTAACAAAATTACAAAAGACAATCTACAAGGCTCTACCCCTCTAAATCCCTCCCCCCCACTTTTCCTTTATGGTAAAATACAGGGGAGAAGAAACTTTCCAAACACAAAACTTTATAGCCAGAGACAATCTGGCTGCTGGAATAAACAATCTGTTCTATCGTTTACCATTCCATCATCCGCTTAACTCTTTAAGAAATCCACGGCTGCCCGCAATAGCTCTCAGTTGGCAGTGGGGAACCCTGCCAAAGTCCCATCAGGCTTGTTCCTTAAGCAAAGTTGTATAAGTTAACAGGTTTTGTTGTTGGGAGTAATCTGGGGATGTTCTTACAGGAGGGAGGGATGAGGCCCGGTGAGTGTGTGCCAGCCGCAGCCCTTGGCTTTGCTCATTCCCTCTCCTCATTAATTTGTGTGAGATCTGAAGCCCTGAACTTGGGCTCCGATAACAAACGGAAGGAAGCGGGGGGAGGGGGAGATCTCTCTATTCAACTTCAGCCTTACCCCTCTACTGCCTGCTCTATGTTGGACTTAATTGCTCTAATTTAGTAGGAGGGACTGAAGCCTTCCTCTCAGATCTCCTTCCCTTCTTCAGACTTGGTTTGAAGAGAAATGAATGGAGGCCCATCGCCGTTTCTGCTGTTAATGTAATCAAGAGGGAACCCGTAGGAGATTCAGACTATGGGATCCGGGGCTGGGATCGTCAGCACAGAAAACTCTTTTTCTCAACTGCTCCGCTCATCTTTCTTTGTGCAGAGTCCTGTGGCAGTGTCCAATGTGCATTCGGTGCCGTTTCTCTCTATATTTTTTTTAGGTTAAGGAATATTTTGCTATAATTTATATCTCGAGAACAGCATTAGAAACGTGTTAGCGCTTGGCTCCAGATGGACAGATCATTTACAACTAGCACAATATATTATCAATGCACTGCTCTTTAGAACTGGCTATATAATAGACATGTAATGAAGCATATGAAACATGGATTTCATTTTCAAGCCCTGAAAGGGGGAGAACAGTGCCTGGGAAGAAAACAAACCTGAGGGGGGAGGGGGAGAGGTGAAGGTGGGGGTGAGGAATTGCAGGACCAAAAACGGGCTTGTCCCTTTAAGACTGACTAGAAGGAAAACGAAAAGTCATCAACTCTGAAAGTAACAAATGAAAGCCCAGAGCCGGGGAGCTAATGTGCAAACTTGTTTCTGTCCTCTACGGCTCCATCATTTATTCAGGAGGTAGAAGCAGAAGACGGGGACTTGCATTTGCTTGATACTCAATTATACATTAGTGTACATCACTTGGCAATCTGTTCATATCAATTTAATTGGATTTTAATATTGCCTCTGATCTTGTTGTCCAATTAACAGTACTGGCTGGCAATAAAGCAGAACCACACACTATGTAACACCTTTGATCCCGGCCATATGGAGCTCTTCCATTGATTACCACATTTTCAAAAAATTTCACTCTCTCAATATGGGCTGTGATAAATGGGAGAAAAAGCACATCCCTGATGTGATAAAAATTTCACTTCAACTCGCAACTTCATTTATTTTGTTGACATTCGGCTCTGATTAAGAACAATAAAAAAATCATGCCCTGAATATCATATGCAAATACAACCCTGGGCATGCATCTAATCATGCCATGGGAGCATTACCATGACTAGTCTGGCAACGGCTCAATTTTTTTTTAAAGTGACAGCATACACTTCTGGGCTTGATGTGCAAAGTAGTCACCGTGGCTACTGTCATTTAATAAACATCTGATGTTACAGTTCCCACCCAGGCTAGAAAGAAAGCCCTTGAATTTCTGCCCATTATTATGCTACCACTGGGTACAGGTTGATGCCATTTGGTGCCCTTCTTCTTCATCCTTGCAAAACCCCATCAAAAAAGTTGAGTTATGCAACAGAAGCTGGAGGTGGGGCTTGCCTGCCTCTCTTTTCTCTTCTCCCTCGGGCATCTTTCCTCCTCCCCTAACTCCCTTTCCCTTGCCCCCCCCTTCACCCCCCAGAATGCTCTGGGGCTGGGCCTTTAATTGTAAAGGGGCAGCTGCCCCCAGCACATGGAGTCTGACTGCTCGAGGAAACTTGTGAATGTGTGTACGTGTGCTCTGGTGTTTCCTGTTTGTGTCTTGGAGTTATGCAAGCAATTACGGTTTAATGCCCTGGAGAAACTCTGAAATGACAGGATTAGCCCCCAAGGGAAACAAGCTTCTGTTGAGAAGGATTACATCAACATTTAAAAAAAGAAAAAGAAAGAAAGGGGTGCAGGGAGCTGGGAAACACCCTACTCTGCTCAGAGGAATAACTGATCCTTTCCCTACCTCTATAAGAAGGTTACTAATGGCCAGAGATGGAAAATTCGAGGGAGGCCTCTGTGTAAGTGTCTCCTTTTGCCTCTCCTCCTGCCTGTGGCCAGATACCTCAGGCACTTTCCAAACGCTGTCCCATGAGGACTCTGGGTCCAGTCAGGCATGGACAATCTGGGTCTGGATGCCACTTCCAGAGCTTAGCTGCACTAGTCATCCCTCATACAGGAATGGCTAGAAAATGAAGGTCAAGGCAGAAGCGCTACCACGTGGTCCAGGAGGCCCCATTACATCCATTCTTTGACCAAAATCCCAACAGCTTTTGTATGCAGGAGAAGGATGAGCCTATCAGTTACACGTGTCATAAATTATTTCTTGACCATTAGCAGTTTCTCTGCATCATAACTGTTCTTCAGGCATATTAAATCAGCGAGAAGGAAGAACATGGTAGGACATCTGGGGCTGCCAGATAATTCAGTTAATTTCTATTCCCTTGAACCTGGAGGTGTTAATTTGGAAGCACAACAGCAGAGTCTGAAGAATGCTAATACGTCATTTGAATGATTAATGCAATCAGGGGAATTGGGGGGACCTTTGTTTACTCTTTAATTTTGACATGGCACAGCCAGGATGAGAGTGGCTAATTTTCCAAAGTTAAGGGCAAGTTTGTTTCATTTCAGTCACGTGGCCTGGGCTGGGGTTTGGGGAGCTGGGGGCTACTCAAAAGGACAGGGCTCAGGCGATGGGGGCTGGTTCTGTTTTGTAATAGCTTCAGCCAGGAAAACAGATGAAATTGTTTGTGATCTGCTGAGCCTTGGCCTCTTGGGTGAGGAAGCACTCAGAAGCTGCAGGCTAGAAGCAAGCAGTCAAAAAAAAAAAGGCAGAAAAAAGAAAAGTCTGTTAAAAAAAAAAGCAAAACCTATAGCTTAAAATAGGTGATAGCCTCATTACGTGTATGTATTTTTATTTGACATTTCCAAATTGAGTGGTTTTCTTTAAAAAAGGAAAATATTTTCATATTTATTTAAAGGCCTTATTAGGTAAGAAAGCTACTAAGTTTGAGGCATATTCTCTCTCTCTCTCTCTCTCTCTCTCTCTCTCTCTCTTTCTCTCTGATCTATATACATACACATACTTTTTTTTGAGAGGAGGGCTGTGGAACTGTGATTTCATCAGTGTAGGGGACTCCCTGTGTGGAAATTCCCTTTATAACTGTAGATAGACTAACCCTCAACCATGGTTACATAGGCAATGTCTGGTCTTCCTGAATCCAAGACTAGTCCTCTCTATCTCCCATCCAAGCTGCTTGTTGTTGTGCGTATATGTGTATGTTTGGGATATCAGTCCGTTAAGAAGCACTTATTAAACACTTAATACATGTCAGATACTGTGCATATATACATGCATGTATAACTATAAGTACATACATATTTACAGGCATTTATATACACACATACATATAAACATTCATATGTATATACATACATATGGACCGGATGGGATATTTTTAATGGTACAGGCCACCCCCCAGGTGAGGGAACTTTCTCTACCAGTGTAGGTTGGCCCCTTCTCTGTGACTTAAAGTCTCAGAGAGATGCCTAGATCAGTGAGAGTTTTAGGAGTTCAGGAGTTTGTGGAAAGTCCACAATCAGTGTAAATCACAGGTGGGACTTCAGCTCAGGTCTTCAGGGCCTTTAGGCTGGCTCTGTTTACTATATCATGCCACTGATGATATATGTGTGTATGTATGCGTATATGTATGTGCATGAAAGCATGCAACACATATCTACATATACACATATGCACACTCACAATACAAAATGTGTATACGTGTGAATATATGTGCACATATATATGTATATGTGTATGCAATTTTCAAAAACTATATTAACCGGTGGGGCAGGAGACATTTTAATTTATAGCAGAGAGATGAAAGGTATTTAAACAAGCCTCCTTTTGTATATACTTTGTTGCCTCTGACTAGAAGGAACTTGTAACTATGATAAGGGGAAATTTCAAAGGGCACCTTTTTCCACTAATCAGACACTATAGCATCTCCTCTTAAAAACAAAGGAGGTATTGTGAGAGTGAAAGGGATTTGGCCCCAAGCACTAAACAAATTCTAGAGAGCAGAAAAAACCCTGCAATTATGTTAATAGTAAATTAATGTTTTGCAATTTACCCATATCACCTCAGAATAGGTGTTGTTCAAATGTACCTATTGGAAATATTTGCCAGACACAATGAAGAAAGGATGAAAGTCAAAATGTTTAGTTACATTGAAAGCTGAATGTTTAATCTATAAATGGTAGTTCCCAGCACCAGGAACACATGTTTTCCTGAAGTGCCACCCAGACGCTGGCTTATGGAGGTAATACTTCCAGGCAATAAGATGGGGTGTGGAGCTAAAAGTTCAGGCTTGATGGATCCACAAAAAAAGTCTGTTCTTTTGTGACTCCTCCTTCCCTGGCTTTATCCTCTCAGATTCCTTGTAGGTGCCATTATTTAATATGAAATGGAGTTGACTACAAATTCAGTCTTGTTCTTCATGGAAGATGTTTTCAGGATATGTGAAGTATTCAGAGCTGGACCTTGGCCATCTTGTGAAGATTTTCTCTTACCAGCCTATCTCCCCTTTTGTGCCTCCCCTTCCGCCTCCAAGTCTTATCTTTGTATTTATCCGAGGTCCTCATCTGCATGTTTCCATGTATCCTGAACATTCTACTATTTAGGTCACCTATTTGACTTACGTATAAAGGCAACTCTGCTTTTCTTATTTAGGTATAATAAAATTTAAGTTCGCCATCCTTTTACTAATTAGAAAAAGGTCTAGAAAAAAGTACATTGGAGAGTCCATTTAAAAACCATTGTATAACAGAAAGGGTACTGCGCTACTGGCATTTACATGTCGAGCCTTAGTATTTTTCCAAGTACATTAAAGGCATCATCTCCTTCCAGTCTCAAAAGAACTTTGAGGCAGGTACTAGAGGTATTATCAACTTGTTTTACAGATGTGAAGACTGAGAGTCACGTAGATTTACCCATGGGCAGGATTCAAATTGGTCCCAGGTTCAATTTGATGTCTACTGCATAAGTAGTCTCCAAACTTTTTGGTTGGGTGCCCCATTGGAATTTTTTTTTTCCTTTTGGTATATATGCTAGGGTGGAGTGGTGGTGATTTTCCCAATGGATCCATATAGCTTGAGGATTAAGTTACAACTACCCTGAAGAATAGATTCCCTTTCAAAAAGAAGAAGGTTGGGAGGTTGCCCAATGGCAGAAGGTGGGGGAGCCAAGAGTATTGTGCATCAGTGAGTGAAATGTACATGGTTTGTGTTGAATGCAAGCCCTAAGATAGCTCTTGAAAGGAGGATGGAATTGATTGCACTTTGATTGATCATAAATTGATCATACCCTTTGGGATCAAGGCATAGCCCCACTCTCAGGGGACCTTGGTCCCTGTTTGGGAGATCACAGCATTATACTACATAGCTTCTCATCCTAAGAATTTGGAAGAATAAGACTAAATCTGGGTTCTAGGCCTGGCTTTGTCATTCAATCTCAATGTGACTTTAGGCAAGTGACTTAATCTTTCTGGGCCTCAGTAAAATGACGGGGTAAATTTGGCCTCTCTGAATTCCTCTAGCCCAAATATTGTGTGCTTCTCTATAATCTTAAATCTAGAGACTAGGAAGGGTGCTTAAATTAACTATAGAATACCTCAGAGTGCTTTTGTAAACAATGGTGACTTATGTATTTAACTAATGTCTCTATGTTACATTATGGGACAGAAAAGATAATTGCTGACTGATGGCAGCTCTTACTTTCCTGCTGTCATGGCTCAGCTTCCATACTTCCCTGATTGTGCTAACAAATACTTGATTAGTTTCTACAGGTGATATAAAGTTAAGATGGAGTAATTTTTCTTTCTCTCATGGACATTAGTCTAGCAAGAGTATAAGATCCCCAAATAATTAACTATTATATACAACATCTCATGATAACTACATTAAAGAGATAAAACAAAGTACTTTGAGGTCAGAGAGGGAAGGTCATGTCGAATTTCAAGGCCTAAGGTGCCCGTTATAAGAAGATTCACCTATATATATGCATGATCTCAAGAGTGCCTTCCTTGAATATTTGTTTGTAGGGCTAATGAGGTGATAATTACCATATTCTGAAGAGTAAAGGAAGAAGGAAGAATGAAATACCTGAATGAGTATTTTAGTACTAAAAAGTTTCTGCTTCCAGGGTTGAGGGAATTATTATCCCATCTCCGATGTGAAAATGTCCTGCTCTCTGAGCCTCATGGTCATTATCAATGTGGCCTGTGTTTAATATTGATTAAACTGATTGGTAATTGGATTATCTATAAAGCCAATTAAATGCTGATGCCAGAGAATTGCAGACTAAAAATCAAGTGTAGATCTGTGGATTAGATGTGGGCTATGACCTAGTTTTGTGGCAATGAAGTTTGTTTTTTTTTTTTAAACTAGCTTTTTCTTTTTCAGCTAGTTCTGTGGTAATAAATCTCTAACTGGGTTTTAAGAAATTCTCTCTGTCTCTGTTGCTGTCTCTTCTCCTCTCTTTCTCTCTCTGTCTCTCTCACTCTTTTGATCTCTTGTTCTTTTGTTCTTATTCCCCCACTATCCATATAACATTTTTTACGACCAAAAAAAAAAAAGACAATTGAGAAAACATCATTAAGTACCAACACATACACCTATGTTCCCATCTCTAATATTCAGGTTGCAAAAATGAAAAGGGCTATCACAAATGACATTCTACAAATGATATCTGTATTTCTGTTGAAGGCATCATCATTACTTTCCAGTTTCCCAGGCTTATTAATTTCAGTATTTGTCTACACTCCTACTTGTCTGTCATTCCATATATCTAATCAGTTGCCAAAACTTGCTGTTCCTTTCTCCACAACATATTTTGCATCTGACCTCTGTACACAGAACCGCCACCTTCATTTAGAACCTAATTGCCACACACTTAGATTGTTGGAAGGGGCCTCCTAGTTGGTCTCCCTGCCTAAAGTCTCTCTCTTCTCCCATCCATCCTCCACACAATTGCCAAAATGATTTTCCTTAAACTCAGATATGCCATGTTATTCCCTTAGTCAACAACTTCAATGGCTCCCCATTACCTCTAAGAGAAACAGAAACATCTGTTTAATTTCACAACCTGGTCTCAACTTCTCTTTCCAGATTCATTGTACATTACTCTCTCTCTCCTCTACTTTATGATCTAACCAACTTTGCCTTCTCAGTTCCAAACATGTGTTACTCTTATCTCGATCAGTTTGCACTGGCTGTCCCCTCAGTCTAGAATGAATACCTTCTTTACCTCCAACCCATAGGATCCATTTTTTTCTTCAAAGACACAGTTTGGTGACCATGACTATATGATATTTTTCTTAATCCTTCCATTTCTAGTGCCTTCCCTCCTTAATTACCTTATATTTATTCTTTATTGTATCATTTCTCTCTTTAATATAAACTTTTTTTCTTCATCAGAATATAAATTCTTTGGGTGCAGAGATGGTTTCATTCTTTGTGTCTGAATCCCTAGTGCCTAGCCCAGTTTCTGGCACACAGTGGACACTTAATAAATACTTGTTGATTGGTTAATAAAGCCAACCACAACTTCCTGTCACTCAATTGACTGAAAGGAATAGAGAAGACAAAATCCTACTGTACTGTTTTTGGATTTAGAATAACACCATTCAGTGGAGCAAAATGCCACCTTAAAGGCTAACAGCCAACAAGGTGTTTGCCATGCATATGTTAAAATAATACAAAATTCCTTGAAAGATTCAACAACAGAGAGGACTTTGTTCAATGTCCCTCTGACTATTAATTTCAAGTGAGGCATAAAAAAGATGTACTTTCGCCAAAAGCATTTGTCACTGCTGTAGAAGAGATATGACACAGAATCTACATGGAAGAGGATTCCTTGGAGATAGCAAACTCCTCTTGTTTACAGACCACATTGGAATAACTGCATTAAGCCTAGGCACATTCAAAATCCTCCTAAAAGGGATCCATAATTCTTCAACAGAGTTTAGTTCAACTATTCACATGGGAAAAAGCAAAGAGAGAAAGAGTGCTTGTTGCTGGGTCAAGTCAATAAGCATTTATTTAGACAAATCAATAAGCATTTACTATGTGCTAGGTACTGTGCTAAAGCGCTGGAGATACTAATAAGAGGAAAAAGACAGGTCTACCCTCAAGGAGCTCACTTTCTAATAGGGAAGATAACACATAAAAGGGAAATGAAAAGTGGGAGAGGGGAGGGGTGACTTGGTTGCATTGGAGCATGACAGTGAATTTTGGAAAGTAAATTGCAGATAGTCTGGGGCCTGGATATTTCCTCAAAATGAAAGTTCTGGAGGGGCCCCTACAATGGGAGGAGAGGGCCATAGGAGCAAAGAGACCAAGTCTAGTCTGTCATTACATATATCTTAGACAGTTGCTTCAGATAGTCAATGAACTGGGCCAATAATTGATTAGGAAAATGAAAATAACCAAATTCTTTGGGAAATTTCCCAGTGCTTTTTAATGACCTCCAGCTTCTCCTTGAAACAAAACTCCATCTTTTTAACACCTGATAAGCCTGATGATGACATATGGCTATGAATGTAATATGGAGTAGTATGGTTGCAGATCACACCTAATGTCAATGTAGAGATACATGGTTGGTATGGTTGAAAGATATGAAAGAAGGTATAAAAGGTATAAAGGTATGAAAGGTATAAAAGGTAAAAAGGAATAAAAGGTATGAAAGAGATATATAACCAGAAAAGGAAATAGGTTAGTCATGGTCAAGAGTGAGAAATAACGGGGTGGCTAGGTGGTGCAGCGAATAGAGCACTGGCCCTAGAGTCAGGAGGACCTGAGTTCAAATCCAGCATTAGACACTTAACACTTCCTAGCCGTGTGACCTTGGGCAAGTCACTTAACCCTAACTGCCCTACCTTCCCCTCCAAAGAGCAAAAAAAAAAAAAAAAGAGTGAGAAATAACTGATGTATAACAGGTACTCTCAGTTGATGACCATATAGTATCAAATCTAGAGGAGGGCCTCCAACACATTGGATAGTTCTCTTGTAGAGGTTTTATGAGAGGACATGGAGAAAAACCATACAGGATGAGAAATCATGGGTAGGTATTGCTCAGGGGAGAAATCACAGAGGATCATAGATTCATAAAAGTATGGATGCATACTAATATTTAAATTTTTAGATGGAGCTGTGGTCTTATTGGTATGAAGATTCTCTCCATTGGTACGGATTACTAACTTTTTTGCCTTCTCAGCCTGTGCAATTCTTGTTCAATATCTGTCTGTAAAATTTCCATTTAGGAAGCATTCAATTCATTAGGGGATTTTCTCTAGTTCTTTTAAGACCTTTGGGATGCAAATGGTTGCCAAGAAGGTTAATGCAATCTCAGATTTTGGACTGCATTGAGGGGCACATCAGGACCAATCCTAGAAGAATTTATGAAAATTTCAATTTTCAGAAATAAAAGAATTTACATTTTTTAAAAATAAGGGAATTGATAGTTGGGAAAATATGACAAGAAACACTTAGTCCAAGAGGACAGATCATATTAGGCCAACCAAGGTATACAGGGTGTCCCAAAAGTCTTACTGTGGTTTAAAGTTCTAATAATTTAAAACTGCATAAGACTTTTGGGACACATTGCATATGTCTTACTGGTTAATTTTGTATATTTTAAGATAGCTATTATAACTTACTTTGATTTTGATCACTGGCTTATGGTCAGTACTACAAAGATGAAGTACATGGAGATCCACCTGGCATTTCTGTCCTGTCTGATTTCCACTCTGAGGGACAAGATGCCCTTCCCTGGTTAAGTTCATCACATCTAAACACCACCATGCTGCTAACTCAAGCCTTGATTGACTCTGGCTCCTTCAGCTTCCTTTCCCCTCTGTACAGCGTACTGGAGGATGGAGTCCCCAACTCTTCCCGGCACCTTCCTTCATGGAAGGCAGAAATTGGACTCTCAGAACGTTCCACTTTGCATTTACTGCCCTGCCTGGCTTCAACTCCATAGAACAAAACACCCCCATGCTGGGCATTCCCTCAGGCCCCATCCCACCACGCTCCCCTGCTTTCCTACTTCCTTTTGTGCGTTTTCCCTGCCTTTAGATTGCCAACTCCTTGAAGGCAGAGGCTGTTTTTCTTGTTATTAATGGCATCCTTGCCACTTATCACAGTACCAGATGTGATAGATGCTTAAAAAATGTTTATTGGATTGGATTGGATGTGCATAAATTATCTCAGCCTGATGGTGACCTTGGTGGTTTATCAACACACATGACCATTTAAAATCAAGCTAGTCCAAATATGTAGCAACCAATAAAGTGGTTGTTCAAAAAAATACGGTTTTCTCCAAGTTCTAGCGTGGAAGATTGCTTAAACTAATCACATAGAATATAAGAGACATAATTTCCTGGTAACCAGAGGAAGGACTTTTGATTGAAGTGGTTTAGTGAATAGATTTCTGGATTTGGAGTCAGAAGGATCTGGGTTCCAGATTTGTATTAATTATATGAAGTTACTTAACCTTTTTGAGCCTATCCTTTCCTCATCTTTAAAATGAGATAATGGAACCTGTTGTATTTGTGCCACAGTGCTGTTGCATAGTTTAAACATTTGAAAACAGATGAAGTACTTTATAATATGAGGTTATATAACTATCAAGTATTATTTCCTTTATGTATTATAATATTATGTTTTCATTTTCTATTACTATTTCCTTTTCCTTTGTTTATGTTCGGTGGAGTCTACTGGTCCTGGGACGAGTCACCATCTTGCTATTATTTTTTTATATTTAATGTTTAGCAAACTATTGTATAGGTGGATTAAGCCAATTGATCTTTGGAAGTTGACTCAGAGTATAATAATGATGCAGGTTTTTCTGTAGACTTGCTGGAAACATCTTTGGGATAACTCCAGTAACATGCAGGGAGGCAGGGATGATGTCTACTTCCTCCTATTCCCACAGTTTTGACTTCTGCTAGTCTTCTATATTTTGAGGGCCTTTCATTTGATGTAATTTGGACATCATGAGTATCTGTTGTGACAACATTTCTGAATACCATTACTATCTACTGCCATCAATGCCACAGCCTCTACCACCAATATCACAGTCTCTACCATCTCTATGCTACTACAAAATGGAAATTTCTCAACTTTTGTCCTAGAGGTCTGAAAGAGTTGATACAATTTCTCAAAGTGTCAATGTCAAAAGATGTTGACATATTGGAATGTCATCGCAGGATAGCCAAGATGGTAAGAGGATTAGAGATCACCTTATGTAAAGACTGATTGAAGGAACTAGGGAGATTTAATTTGGAAAAGGGAAGATGTAGAGGAGGTTTGATCATGACTTCCAAGTATGGGAAAAGTACTGAGGAGGAGGGATTAGATTTGTTTTCTTTAGCCCCAAAGGACAGAATTGGAAGTCATGAGTGAATGTCAAGGAAAGGAAGTTTAGGTCTGACATCAGGGAAAAAAGCAAAATAAAACAAAACCTCAAAACAAAAATAAAACTCCCTATACTACCAGATACCTGAAAGGAATCTAAGAAAGAAGAAAAGGCCCTTTATGCACAAAAATATTTATAGCAGCTTTTTATAGTAGAAAAACCTGGAAATTAAGAGGATCCCCAACCATTGAGGGAGGGTTAAATCAGTTATGATGGATGAAGGTCATGGAATGCTCTTGTACTATAAGAAAGGAGGGAATGAGTGATTATTTTTTCTTTTTAAATTTATTTATTTACTTTTAGTTCACAACATTCAGTTTTACAATCCCTTGAGTTCCAAATTTTCTCCCCCTCTCTCTTGTCACCTCTCCCCCCATGGCAGCATGCAATCAAATATAGGTTTTACAAATACCTTCACATTAAGCATTAGTCAAGTTGTAAAGAAGGATTATAACAAAGGAGTGAACAATGAGAAAGAAAGAACAAAACAAAACACAAAAGAGAGAGAGTAAGGAGTTTGCTTCAATCTGCATTCCGACTCTGTAGTTCTTTCTCTGGGTGTGGACATCCCTCCCTTTCCATCATGAGTCTTTTGTAGTTGTCTTCTAACCTTGTTTTTTTGAGAGGAGCCCAGTCTATCA
>CM053581.1:89589659-89613542 GCA_028627135.1 Pseudochirops cupreus | reverse complement strand
AGGGAGAGAAAATAGATTTCTGCTAATTAAAAAAGTAGGGGTATGTATGTGGGGGGGTCCTATAGATTTGAAATGTTGCATGAACTTTCAGATGAGGCCACTCTACTGTTAGTTTTACTTAACAGTTTTACTTTGTTACAAGAGAACTCTCACAAAATAAGAGCAGTCTATAAATAAATGTAATGTAAAAACAAAACATAAAAATTTCAATATAATTTTTTCAATAAAACTGAAAGTGACAAACAAAGAAAAGTGACCCGACAATTTGAGCTGTCTCTAAGTGGAATGGGCTGCTTTGGGAGGTGGTAGATGTCTCCCTTACTGGGTAACCACTTGTCAGAAAGTTTATCAAGGGGATTCTTGTTCAGATATGGCTTGCACTGGATGACCTCTGAAGTCCTTTTCTTCTCTGAGATTCTTTGGTTCAGTGATCTTGCTCTCTTTGGTCCTAGCAAGGCTTCCATGGAGCAGGATGGATCCAGGATGAATTTCTCCTACACAGCTGCCAAGGTGGTGTTTCAAGGACTACAAAGGGACGTATTGGAATGTATAGGTCTGGCAACTGCCTGTCTTCAGTTGGAAAGGTTATGGAGCCAATATCTATAATGAAGAATAGCAAGTTGTGGCCACTCCCCAGATCTGTAACTGTCAGAGAGAGGTTGGCAACCTGTGACAGGTATAATCTGATTCCCACATGTCTCATGCAAAACCAGAAGGAAGGAATCACATCAAGATGTCTCACATCAGCAAGGCAGCGAAGTGTCAAGAGATTCACCTTGCAGCATGAAGACACCGAGGAATACAGTGGGTGGGGAGGTGGGGGAGAACATTCAGGGTTGTTTCTTGAAAATATACACCATGCTGAAGAACTGAACAGGGACAGTGGTCTGTTACCAGGTGTGAAGCAGTCTTACATAATGACACTCCCCCATCCCCAATACTTGGCTCTACCTGATGGTGTATGTGGTTAAGTCTGTCACAGCTGGAGGGACCTGTGTGTTTGTTCTGTGACAGGCAGGACCCTGCTGTCCCTGCTTGGGTTTTAGTGACAAGCAAAAGGGAAGAGGGCTGGTGTTCTCAGTTCAGATAACCCCAAATTTGGATGCATATTTGAACTGTCAGCACCTCTTGGGGCTGCCAGCTTGGGCTGGAAATCTTCTGAGAAACCAAACAACTCTTGGCATCTTGGCACCATGGCCTGGTCTTTTCCCTAAGCAAGAGAATCAGAGACAGAACTTAATCCAGGTAACCTTTTGAAATCAGAAGGAAGGGCTTGGTTCAAAGCTCTAATTTTCTAATTGGAACCCATGTAGATGTAGCTTCTTTACTCCAACACTTCATTGCTTGTATGCAATATCGCCCTGCAACACACTAAAACAAAAGAATCCAGCTTCCTAAGAAGGCTCTCTTAGGATTGAAGGCACACCTGATTTTAAAAGAAATTTCTTAGGAAGCTTGATTCTTTTGTTTTAGTGTTTATTCAGCGCTCCATAGGAGCAATTATGATGTTATCCTTTCTATGCAAAGATGGCAGAGCTGGCCCATCATCCATAGGGTGGATGCTTTGGATTGTTTTTTCAGGATGGTCAGGGAAGTTTACTCTGACCCATCTTCCTTCTCTCTGTCTCCCCTGTGACTTATATCAACTGTGAGAATGATACTAGCATTTAGAGGGTGGTTTTTAACCATGAATGAATAAAAAAGGCATTTACTAAGTGCCTCCTTTGTGCCCACCACTCTGCAAGGTACTAGAAATACAGATACAAAAATGAGTCAGTTTGCCCTTATTTAGCTTACAATTTAGTAGAGGGAGGAGACACACATAGGGAAGAGATGACCTATGCAAGAGAATTTTGGTTTGGGGAGTCACAGGGTGGGTGAGTGGAACTATAAATGGATATTGTCAGTCCCTTTTTGGAAGTGTTAATATTGCACTATTATGTTGTGCTATAGTAGTGAAGCTAATACAACAATTAAAATCATGCCCATTAGCATTCATTCAAAAGACATTTATTGAGCACTTGTGTGTTGTTTAATGTGTCAGGCACTGGGGGATGCACAAATGTTACATAAGCCATAGTTTTTGGCCCTTGTGAAGTTTACAGTCTGGTAGGGAGATTGAGGCACAGAACTTAGTACACACCATTATTTTGTAAGTTATGACAGAAAGTTGCTTAATGAGACTTAACATTGAGAGCTGACCCAACAGGGCCATTATGGAATGTAAACTTGAGTGACCCGGACACATAAAGGCTGAAGGTACTCACCTTGAAGCCAGGCTAGCTGATAAGTTGAGGAGAATCTAAGCTGCTTCATCTCTCTGTGGTGTTGGCTTGGGTTGGCTCTCTCACTCAGGAAGTCCCCTGTATTCACAAACCTCTGGGATGATGCTGACTTTCATGCCTGCTTCTGACACAATCATGGCCTCTCTGGGGACTTGTCAGAGGGAAATTCAGATTGTGTTCAGATTGTGTAAGGGGCTTCCCCTTTCAGCTTTGGGAGGCTAAACTCGAGCGACTGCTTTTGATGAAACCAAATCCTTCCGATTTCTGTTTGATTTGGGGATTTAGTTCCCCTGTAGAAGCAGCAGTGGGATACATTTTTTGTTTTCTTTACTTTCTAAGTGACCCTGACTCACTTTGTGAGTCTAAAATTGACCTGCTGGGGAAAAACAACAACCTCTTTCGACCCTTCTTTCTCTGCCTTTAGAAATATTGGATGTATTCTCTAAAAAACTGTACAAACACACTCTCCCACCAAAATCTCTTCAGTTCAACTCAAATCAATCAGTTGTATTCTGTACAAGACTCTGTCCAAGCAAGGGGCAGTAACAATTTGTTGCTGAAGAAATATGGAAGGAGCTAATTATATGTAACGGAGATATATATTCAAATTTATAAGAATAAGAGCCATTCCTCCAATTGATAAGTGGTCTGAGTATATGAACAGGTAGTTCTCAAGGGCAGAAATCCAGAATATCAATAACCACATGAAAAATTGCTCTAAATCACTACTAATTAGAGATGAGAAAATTAATTTTAAGATTCTATCTCACATCCATCAGACTGGCGAAGATGGCAAAAATCGAAAACAAGAAATGTTGGCAGGACTGTAAGAAAACAGCCTGAATGCGCTGTTGGTGGACCTATGAATGTGTGCAACTGTTCTGGAAAGAAAGCTATTTGGAATTTTAGACACACAAACTTACTAAAAAGTAAATGCATGTCCTTCGTTCCATCTATATCACTACTAGGTCTATACCCCTCAGAGATCAAAGAAATCAGAAAAAATCTTATGTGTACAAAACTATAGTGGCTTTTTTTTTTTGGTGGTGGTGGCAAAAATCTGGAAACTAAGGGGATGCCTATTATTTGAGGGAGGGTTTGTGTTGGGGTGATTATGATGGAATGCCGTTTTGCTGTAAGAGATGAGGAAATAAATAATTTCAAAGAGACTTGGAAAGACTTGTTTGATATGATGCAAAGTGAAGTAAGCAGAGCCAGAAGAACAATTTATACTACAAGATCAACATTATATGAATGAACAATTGTGAAGATTTTTATAGGCTGATGAGACTGGAACGAGCAGGAGAACAATAATACTGTCAAAACAAAACAAAACAAAAAAAACCTTTGAAAGCTGTAAGAACTGTGATCATTAAACGTAGTGACTGCTCATGATTCCAGATGATGAAACATTGCATCCATCCCTTGACAGAGGGGTGATAGATCTAGGATGCAGAAAGAGACTGTGCAGCCTATGAGCTCCTCTGTGCAGTCAATGAGGAAATCTGTTTCGCTTGACCATGCATATTTATTTAAAAAATCATTTGTCTGTTTTTTCCTTCTTGTCTCCCCCTCCTCCCCCAGTGAAGTAAAGGTTGGTTAGGAAGGAAAGAAAATAGATTTCTGTTAATTAGAAACAAAAACAATTTGATAGAAAGGTAGAGGATGGCTATGGATGTAGGATGTTGCATAAGCTTTCAGATGATGTCATTTTATCTTAGTTTTGCTTGACTTTTTTAAAACTTTTTTTCAATGGAGTACGAGTAACCTCTAAACGTTTATTATATAAAAGCAAAACATCGATACATTTTTTAAATGAACTAATTAGCCTATGACAAATAATAAAGCTTCCCTTTCTCTGAATCTGTGTGATGGGGTCTGCTTCTCTCCCTCCCTAAAGCTGTCATGCTCCGGCCAGGATCACTCACTTGCAAGAGTGCTACCAAGGCTATACACATTGGAAACCAAAATTGTAGGGGCAGCCTAAAGAGCACTGGATTTGTAACCAGAAGAATTGGATTCAAATCCTGACTGCTATTTGCTACTAGTATGATTTACAGGAAGCCAACAAACTACTTTAGGTCTCAGTTTCTTCCTCTTTAAAATGAAAGGGTCCCTTCCAGCTCTAGATTATAGTATCCTATTTGAACTAACTTGCTCATAGATAGAGGCATGGGAAAGAAAATTCTTGTACAGTTGAAAGAGCACTAATTTTTGAATCAGAAGACTGGAGTTCAAATTCTGCCAGAGGCACTTACTTGTATGACCTTGGGCAAGTCACTTAACTTCCCTAGTCCTCTGTTTCTTCTTTTGTAAAATGAGGGGGTTGGGCTAGATGCTATCTGAGGTCCATCATAGCTCTAGATTTGTAATGCTATGATCATTAAGGCCCCATGAATTGTTGCAGTAAGAGGAAGTAGACAAAAATCTCTTTCTCCATTGTGGTTTGGTTGTTTTTCAATCATTTCTGACTCTCTGTGACCCCTTTTGGGCTTTTCTTGGTAAAGATATTAGAGTATTTTGCCACTTCCTTCTTCAGTTCATTTTACAGATGAGGAAATTGAGGCAAACAAGGTTAAGTGACTTGCCCAGGGTCACACAGATAGTAAGTGTCTGAGGCCAGATTTGAATTCAGGAAGATGAGTCTGACTCTAGGCCCATTAAATCAGGTACCTCACATTTATTCTTCTGTTTATTTTGCCCTGCTCCTTCAGTTCCTAAGGATCTTCTGGCTCCTGACCATTTTGCTAGGCATCCATCCACCTATTAACCTTGGGTATTCCTGTCACTCATGCTCCTCTGTGCCTACATAGTGTCTGACCCACACCTTGACCTGATTTCTGGCACTCATGTATGCCCTTCTTTTTCCTCCTCTGCTTGTTTTCTGATTTATTTCTTTACCTTGACCTTGGACTCATACATCCTTCTGGGTTCCTGACTGCCAGCCTCGTTGCTGACCGTGCCTGATTGAGAGTCGTGACCTTGACTGACTCCTTCTTCTTCTTCTTCTAACTACTTATCTCATCCTTATGACCCATAACACCCCCACAGTCCCTTTACTATCACTGGGGAGAAGAAATTGTTTTCGTTTTTGTGTTTTTCTAAACTTGGTTTTGACTCTTCTCTGTGTGATGAAAATGACCCTTCCCTTCTTCTGGGTGGAAATTGCATGTGTTTGTTACTGTACGTATGGTATTGTAAACTTGTAAGAGGCTCTGGGCCAGCCCCCTCCTGTTGTAGGGACGTGAGCCATGACTCACCAATCTGAACCTGGGGAAGGAGATAGAGCCAGCAGCAGGGCTGAGACAAGTGTGAAATGTTTAATTGGATCCAGCTGGTGTCAGTCTGGCCTATCCCAGCAAATGTGGAGGACTAATGAAGCCTGGAAGCATTGACCCCAGAAGTTGGTGGGAGGAGCCAGAAAGGGTGTGAGGTGTGAAGCAAAAAATAAAAAATTACCCAACCCTAGGATGGTGCCTTAGGTTGGGGGAAGTGCGCACTGGGTTTTCTGCAGAGATAGCATGACCGTGTGGTTTTGGGTTACAGGCCAGGTGTGAGAACATAAGCATGGAGACCACCCTTCCAGGACATTTTCCAGGACAGTTCTGATACCATGAAAAGAAAGTTTCCTTTTAATGAGGCTTTGTAAAAAGACTATTCTTCCTCAGGGTATTGGTTCTAGTTCAGGCTTTGGAAGTCTTTGGTGGTCACTGTAAATATAAGACACCAATACCAAGCAAGTGGCTAGCTTTATAACCCTACTTCTACAAATAATGCTCTTAATTTCATTTTGTTTTTTAGATTAAATTTTAATTTTTTCCAATAATAAGCATTTATTTTCTCTCCTTTCCAACCCCTCCCCCCCCAAACAAAACAAAAACAAACTTTTTTAGCAAATGTTCATAGTCAAATAAATCCCCTCATTGGCCATGTGCAGAAATGTATGTGTCCTTCTGAATACTGAGTCCATTAGCTCTCTGTCAGAAGGTGGGCAATCTACTTTATGATCATAGTAGGTCACTGCAGTGGTCAGAATCCCTGTTCTTCCCAAGTTGTATGTCTTTACAACAGTTTTGTATAGATCAGTGGTTCTCAATCTTCCTAATGCCGTGACCCTTTAATACAGTTCCTCATGTTGTGGTGACCCCCAACCATAAAATTATTTTTGTTGCTAGTTCATAACTGTAATTTTGCTACTATTATGAATCGTAATATAAATATCTCATACGCAGGATGTATTTTCATTGTTACAAATTGAACATAACCCACAGGTTGAGAACCGCTGGTATAGATAGTTCTCCTGGTTTTACTCACTTCAGTTTGTGGTATCTCTTTTTAGGATGGCAAAGAAATGGAAATTAAGCGAGTGTTCAATAATAGGGAAATGGCTGAACAAATTATGGTATGTGAACATAAATGAAATGCTAGTTGTACTATGAGAAAATGATGAAGAAGGTGGTTTCAGAGAAACCTAAGAAGACTTTATTTAAAATACTTTTCATTTTAATACTGAAGAAACATGTGTTGTTGGAACTGGAAGAAATCTTAGAGATAATTTAGTCCCAATCTCATAGTTTTACGTAAAAGAAAACTAAGACCTGAGGTGAAATGTCAAGGTGAGCAAAGGTGGTCCAGTTAGTGAGCGGTGGATCCTGGACTAGAATTCAAAGGTCCTGACCCCTAGGCAATCCTGTCTCCCAAGTTTTAATTTCTTGTGCAGAGAGGGATATAGTCGATGCCAGAATACAGGATCTGATTCCATTTAGGTCAGTGGCTCACCATTGCTCTGTGTTCCTTCTCCTTATGCTACCATGTAGCTCATTAACACCTCCTCAGAATGGCAGGCAGTGAAGGAGAAGGAAGGTGAAACTCTTAATTAGTCAATTTGGCTACTTGATAGTGGCTCTGGTGGAAGGTCTGTCCTAGGGGAAGCTTGAAAATCATGATTAGTGAGTTGCCTCTGCAGTCTTGCCTCTTTTTACAATGAGAACTTCGTAGCTGAATACATACCCAGGATCCAAAGCATCCCTAGAGGAGCAGACTGGAGATTCTCTGAAATCCCATCTGATATAAACCATATTTGTTGTTCAAGGAGCCTTGCTTAGAAAAATTGTGAAAGAGGTGAAATTTGTCCTGGGTGCCTTCTGTGTCCCTTGTAGCTCCCAAACTCTAATCCCTAGGAATCCAGCATTCTCAACTCCCCATTATTTCCCATGAAAGCTTCCCATTATGGAATGAATTGCCTGTGGTTGTGTCATAAATGTGTAACTTCTACCTTCTTCCTTCATTTGAAAAATAATTTTAAAAGTCTATGTAATATGTCTCCTTTTCTAATACTAATCTAATCTCTTCTCCTCCTGTAAAATCTTTCAGGGATCACAGACAACAAGCAGCTCAGCAATCACCTCATGTAGATCTTTGAGCCTCTTGGGATATAGTTTGTCCACGACGGGTGACTTGAAATCTTTGAAAGCAACAAGGTGCTTTTCTTATCAATTTTTTTTTTTGGTTTTAACTTTCTGTTAATCATTTCTTGTTCAATCCATCCCAGTCTGGGAATCATTCTTGGCACACAAAAACAAGAGTAAAATAAGAGTTAGATTGTTCTTGCTTTTCTCTGGGGTTCGTTATCTTTATTCCTTCTTCTCGGGCATTGGTCCTATCTATTCTTTGTCTTCCTCTTGGCCCCAATATAACCCTTCTCTGTCGTCCTCTGCCTTCATCACCAGCTTCACTCGTTTTGCCCCTGTGCTGCCTAGGGAGTCCTAGGAAGTCAATCAGAGGTTCTGATTATTGGCATTTCCCATTGTCTGTACCAATGATTCTTCTATTGGTGGAGACAGTGGTACTGAATGAATGTGTGAATTATAGGACTTCCTCTCAGTTACTATAAGAACTAGAGATCTGTAGGGAGCCAAAGTTAAGAGATGCTTGGCAAGTTTTCTCAGCTTTTCATGTCCATAGGGGAATTTTAAACTCCCCAATAAGAATATAATAATCATCATAATAATAGCATTTATATAGCTCTTTAAGGTTTGTAAAACACTTTACAAATATCTCATTTTATCATCATGACAACCCTGGGACTGTGCCACTATTATTTCCATTTTACAAGTGGGGAAACTGAGGCAGGCAGTAGTTAAATGACTTGCTCAGAATCACACAGTTAGTGTGTCACACTTGTTTAATTCAACTATTCTTGACTCTAGGTCCAGCACTCTATTCACTGTACTACTCAGTTTCTTCCAGCTCTTTGAGGATAGGTAATATGTTTTCTATTTCTTCTGAATCAATAATAATAGTAATAATGATAATAATAACTGACATTTATATAGCACTTATTATGTGCCAGGCATTGTGCTAAGCACTTCACAATGATTATTTTATTTGATCCTCATAATATGACACAGGGATAGGAGACATGCTATTGTTACCTCGATTTGCAGGGTGTGAGGTGAAACCTCAGAGTTGTTTTGAGGCAAAGATTTTTTTTTTCTCATTCATCCGCTTCCCTTCTTGTCCTGGGTGTATTAATGTCTGTGCAGAGGTGTAATGGGAATGGAAATTTGAAGATCTTCCCTGCTCTCTAACAGGCTGAATGTAATCACATGGAGCCTGTGATGGCAGGAAGGGTGTAGCAGAACCCAGAGGAAGCTGGGAGTCAGAGCAGTTAGAATGGAGGGAGGAGAGAGAATGCTGGCAAGGACACAGGTTTGTGAGTGGCTTTGGGATGGTGTTGTTCTCTGCAATGTTATTGTGTATAGATTTCTTTGTTGCTATGATAAATTCAGTTTTCTGGTGTTGGGATTTGGCTTTCTGGTATCTGAATAAATGTTTTGCTCCTGTCTTCTGTCTGGAGAGTATGTTATATTTTGCAATTCAGAATTATGCTGGCATATTAATAGTCTCTATTGGTGCTACGAATATTGCATTGGTGCTACAAGAGGGTTTTTAGTTTCAAATAATAAAACTCTGTTTTATCTTTTGTAATTGTCTTTATTTCTTGTTTGGTTAAAAATGCATCTCTTATTCATAGCTGTGACAAGTACAAGATCTGTTTCTGTTTTAATTTTTTTTATAGGTTTTCTTTTTTATATTAAGGTCACATATTCATTTTGAAATGTACTATATGGTATAGTGTAAAATTGTATGAGCCTAATTTCGGCCATACTCTTTCTAGTTTTCTCAGCAGTTTTTTTATCAAAGAAGTTCTTCGCTGGGTGACAATTTTCCTTTATATCAAATTTAGGGAAATCAATTTCTGTTGTTTCTGAATCTCCCTTGTCTAATCTGCCCAATGCTTTATCTCTCTCTTGTTTTTAACCAATACCAGATGGTTTTGGTGGATACTACTTTATAATACAATTTAAGGTCTGTAAGTGCTAATCCCACTTTGTTCTTCTTTTCCTCATTTCTCTTGATATTCTAAAACTTTGATTTTTCCAAACAATTTTTGTTATGATTTCATCAAGCTCTATAAAGTATTGGTGTAACATTAAAAGTATTGATTAACTTTGGTAGTATTGTCATTTTTATTATACCCATGAGCACTGAATATTCCATCAGCTATTTAGGTTGTTCCTTAGTACTTTGTAATTGAGTCTATTCAAATCTTTTTTGTGCTTTGGGAGGTTGATTCCGAGATATTTTATTCATTTTGTAGTTATTTGGAATGGGATTTCCCTTTCTATTATTGCTTCATATGTTTTGTTATTATTACATAGAAATGTTTTTGTTTTTTTAGGATTTATTTTGTATACCGCACATGTGCTGAAGCTGTTAATGGTTGCAATTAGTATCTTTGTGGATTCCCTGGGGTTTTCCAAGTAAACCATCGTGCTTTCGGCAAACAGGGATAGTTTTAGATTTACCTATATTTATTCCTTTAATTTCTTTTCCTTATCTTATTGCTATTCTTAACATTTCTTATACTGTATCAAATACACATGGGGAGAGTGGGCATCCTTGTTTCACACCAGTATTTATTTGAAAAGGTTCTATTGCATCTCCATGTCATATGATGTTTGCTTTTGATTTTAGATACATGCTTTTTGTGACATTGAAAAAGGTTCCTTTACGCCTGTACTTTTGGATTTTTAGCAGAAAAATGTTGTGCTTTGTTAAAGACTTTTTCTGTATCCATTAAGATGATCATGTAGTTTGGGATGTTAGTGGGTTTTAATATGATTAATTATGTTGATTATTTTCCTAATGTCAAACCATTCTTTCATTCCCGGTATAAATCCTACTTGATAATAATAAAGAAATGATTTCCTGGAAGAAAGAGTGTAATCTGTTCAATAAAATTTTGTCTAATATTTTTCAGTTAATATTCATTAATGATATTGGTTTACGGTTCTCTTTTGTTGTGTTATCTTTCCTTGGATTAGGTATTAAGACTATATATGTCTCATAAAGGAATTTTGGTAGACATCTCTCTCAACTTTTGAGAATAATTTATGAACCATAGGTGCTAACTAATCTTTAAGCATTTGACACAATTCTCCTGCACTTCAGTCTCTCAGAATTAGATTTATTTCCCTTTTTGGTAGTTCTTCTACCGCTAGATCTTTTTCCTGTCCCGAGATGGGCTATTTAAGATTTTTTCTTGGTCTTCTGATTGTTTGGGTATTTTATATTTTAAAGGTACTCCTCTATTTCTTTTGTGTTCTCAGTTTTATTAGCATATAACTATGTTTGGCGTGTTCTGATCATCTGTTTTATGTCTTTTGTTTTTACCGTGATTTCACCTTGCTCATTTGCTATTTTATAGGTTTGATTTTCTGTTTCCATCTTTTTAATCAGAATAGCTAAGGGTTCATCAATTTTATTAGTATTTTTAATATGTCAGGTTTTAGTTCTGTTATTTTTTGAGTTTTTTCCAATTTATCCATTTTCCTTCAATTCTTAGTATCTTCTCTTTTGTGATGATTTTAGGTTTACTTGTCAACTGTCTAATTTTTAAAATGCATATTAAATTCATTAGTCTTCTCTTTTTTTTTTTATTTCATTAAGGTATCATTTTAAGGATATTATTCCCCTACCCCCTCAAGGACTGCTCTAGCTGCATTCCGGAAATTTTCGCAAATTGTTTCATCATTATAGTTTTATTTTATATGATTTGATTGTTCCTTTTAAGGTAGCTTTGTTCCCATTGACTCTGTTTTCCCCATCTGTGATAACCTCTTTTCATTTGGTACCTCTCCTCTCCTCTTGGGTTTTATTAGTTCTTCTCTCCTGCTTTTATACAGTTACGTGTTTCTACCTCCTCTTCTTTCCTCTCAGTTGGTCAGATAGATTCCTTCTGCCTCTCATCTCCTTCAGCTAGTCCTGTTCATTAGCTTTTTAAAATTTCTTTTTTTTTTTTTTTGCACCTCTCTTTAAAAAAAGGATTTTTTTTACTCTGCTCATTTTACTCTAATCTCTATTCTTTAATTCATATCCCCTACAATCATCTGGTCTCTCTCTTTTCTATGTATTCTTCACACAGAAAACTTCCAAAGTATCCATTCTGGTCTCTTCTTTCAAGATGCTCCAGCCACTGTTTAAGACTTTGAGATTTCTTCCTGGAATCTTTGGTACTTTAAGTCTCCCTTCTCTGATTGTAGTTTCCTTGGAGGTTTGGAGGTGTGTATTTGAATCTGGAAGGGTCTCAGCCTCCTCCCATATTGGGCAATTCACAGTTCACAGCCTAGATCACTCCCTCAACTGACTTTTGGGTGGTCAGAATTGACCCCTGATCAATGCTGTGCTCTTCCCTCAGGCTTGGTGGAGTGCTGAACAGTTCACCATGTGCACAGGGTCCTGTCCTGGCGACCTGTCCCACTCCATCAGTTCCTCAGTTCTCTGGCCTGGCACTGGGAGTTCAGAGCTTGGCAGTGTTGGTACTTCCAGTTTTCAGCTCCCCTGCTCATGTAGGGCTGTGGCCAAACTGGCTGCTGAAGCCTGAGAAAACTCTCACACCTTGGAGCTGAAGTGTCCATGGAAAGGGGGGTGGTCAAGCTGAGGGATAAGGATGGGTTTTGATGTGAAACTGTGTCATGCCCTTTTGCTAGTGCCACCTCGTTATCTGTAGTATGGGAGATGGAGGAGAGTCTTCAGTGGGTCACTATCACTAAGTGTCACTTTCTGGGTTTTGCTTTTGTTTTCATCTTGCTTTGAATTATTGGTGTTGTCCTAGATCAGTGGTTCTCAACCTTCCTAGTGCCATGACCCTTTAATACTCCTATCTGAATGTGGGCAGACCCGCCTGGAGGTAGATAGAGGAGCCCCTGTCTCAGTTCCTAAGACCATTGGAACTACATGTTTTCCAATGGTCTTAGACGACCCTTGTGACCCCTGTGAAAGGGTCATTCAACCCCCAAAGGGGTCGCCACCCACAGGTTGAGAACCGCTGTCCTAGACCATGGAAACAGCTGAAGTTGCTTTCTCTTTGGTGCATAATTTTCATTTTGGGGAGGTTTGAGAGGTCATAGGGGATCAGAGAAAATATCTAATCTGCCATATTGTTGCTCATGTGACTCAGAAGTAAGGAACTTAGATCCTAATGAGGGAAGAGAACACATAAAAAAACAAACTGTAAAAGGGAGGCAACTGAACGTGGAGATGTCCAAGATGTGGTGTGGAAGCCTGGTTCCAGGTGAGAAAAAGTTCACTTATCAGAGCTAGGGGAGCCATGAGTGGAATCCAAGTTTATATTGGAGACGAGAGGAAGATTATGGCCAAAGTATAAGCATAGTGGTTAGAAGAAGGCCAGGAAGTGGATTATAGTACAGGTAGATGAATGACTTGATCCAACGATTAGTCATTTCTGGATTGAGGTCAGCCTAGAAGATGGTCTCTAATAGATTACTCTATGTATTTGTCCTTGTCCTGTTCAGTCCAACAGTCTTATTAATAATTTGAATGAAGGTATAGATGACATTATCAAATTGACAGTAGAAAAAGAGGAAGAATAGATAACACGTTGAATGCAGTCAAGAAGCAATAAAAAAAATCTCAAACAAACTTGAATGGTTTGTTGTTGTTCAGTAAAGTCTGACTCATTGTGACCCCATTTGTGATTTTCTTGACAAAGATCTAGGAGTGGTTTGCTCTTTCCTTCTCTAGCTAACTTTATAGATGAGAAAATGGAGGCAAACAGGGTTAAGTGACTTGCTCACGGTCACATAGTAAATGTCTAAGGCTGAATTTGAACTCAGATCTTCCTGACTCCAGGCCTGGCACTCTCTCCACTGTCACCTAGCTGGCTTGAATGGTAGACAGAATCTAATAAGGTGACATTAAATTGTGATAAAAGTAGAGTCCTTCACTTGGATTTGAAACAATAATTACACAAGTTTTAAATGGGGGATGCATGGCAAGACAGTCTAGGGGCTTTACTATACTGTAAGCTTAATATTAATCAACAGTGTAACTTTGCAGCCAGAGAAACTAAGGTAAGATTATATTGTACTAGTTTTTAATTCTTTACTTCTACTTAGTCAACCAGTTCTTTCCAGTTAGTCAGAATTAGGCACAGACTAACAGTTTCCCTGGGCACTCCCTTTATCTTTGAAAGAATGAAATTATCCTTGGGGCAGCTAGGTGGTACAGTGAATATTGCACCGAGCTGTGGAATCAGGAGGACCTGAGTTCAAATCCAGCCTTAAACACTTAACACTTACTAGCTGTGTGACCTTGGGCAAGTCTCTTAACCCAATTGCCTTGCCCTCCAAAAAGGAAATAAACAAAAAGAATGAAATTGTCCTAAATCAAAAATATATCAGTTACTTTCCTTTTAATAGAGATCTCCAGCAGATATCTGGATAATCAAGGGTTCGCATCATTACCATTTCATGCCTTCATTCCAAGCACAATGCTTATTAGGTAGGCACTTAATAAGTGTTTATTGAATAGTATTGAAAATTACTCGATGTATTTCTTCCACTCATCATCCATTTCTTCCTTCTGTTTGATTGGTCTGTAGAATATACTTACAATAATATCACTTCTCATTCTTTCACTCAAACGCTTCCAACCAAATGCTACCTATCATCTTTCCTCCTTTGATCTTTGTAGTTTCTCATATGATTATTTTTTTATATCTAATCCTTCTTCACTACCTCTTTTGTGTAATCTCTTCCTTTTGAGTAAGAAATTGCTTTGAAAAGCCATTTTCCTATCATGAGTCACATCTCATCAAATTTCAGTGATACCTGTGAGGTTGAATGTGCCACCTTGTATTAAGATTTCTATTTCAACTGCTTTTCTTAGATCTTAAATACTGTATATATGTCTTGTTTCCCCAGTAAGACTTCAAAGTCAGGGATCATGTTTTGAACATCTGCCCAAAGAGACTAGTAGAGTAGCTAGCACTTAGCAGATACATAATAAATACTTGGTAATCAATTGATAGAATTATCTTGAATCATGTTTCCAACATGCCTCTTCCAAGACTGGCTCATCTGAGTGCTTCTGGGTGCAAATCATGCACATTGAATGTTCCTGTTGAATCCATTCCTCCATGGGGAATCACACTTTGTGGCCACTGACTCTTCATCCATTGGCTGCTCAGCAGTTGTCAGCCACAACTTTTTCTTCCACTAACCTGCTTTGGATTTGAACCACTGACCTTCCCATTGCTAATGTGTCAGATTGAAGAGAAGTGTTCTGACTTGCACACCTAGAATTTTAGTATATAATTAGCTGTGAGTTACAATAATGATGATGATGATATGAAGCGCTCAGGGGCCTTTGGAATTTGAGGCCTATAAAAATAAAAATTATTATTATCATCATCATCATTACTATGGAAACGAATAGATACCCGAATAAAAAGATCGTTTCTTAGTAGCAGATCATTACATAATTTCTTATAATAATTAAAACCACTTAAATATATTTTTAAAATTTTATCCACTATCCAGTTAACTTCTCCAGTACCACCTCCTTTCACTATACATGTTCTCACTGGCTCCTATTAAGTGGCTTATAGGTACTGGGCCCTTGGCACTTTGTTTTGGAGAAAATATGCTAGAGACGACTGTTTTGGAAAAAGGAAATCACCTATAAAGTATAATCACCCTATAATAGCGCACCTATACTGACCATGCTATGGGATAAGAAATATGTTTGGGGACACGCATGCTATCCCTGGAGAGAATCTTCTATAAAGGGAGGGCAATTTTATTAGCCAAGAATGCAGTAAAGTTCTAAGCCAATATAAAGGGAGTGGGTTCTAGGAGGGGTGGATGTTGTCGTCAGTCAAGAAAGACTTTGGAAGTTTACTCCACTGTATGGTTGTGGCCTGAAACTGAACTGTCCTTTCTTCCTTTCGTCTTTCCATCCTCTTTCTCTCCTCCCTTTCCCCCTTCCCCATCTAGGTGGTGCAGTGCTTAGAACAGTGGGCCCGAAATTAGGCAATCTGATAGTCAGTCAATAAGCATTTATTAAACACCCACTGTGTTCTGGGCGAGGCAGCTAGATGGCTCAGTGCATAAAGCACTGGGCCTGGAGTCAGGAAGACCTGAGTTCATATTTGGTCTCAGATACTTACTAGCTGTGTGACCCTGGGCAAGTCACTTAACTTCTGTTTGCCTTAATCCACTGGGGAAGGAAATGACAAACACTCCAGTATCTTTGTCACGATAGTTTGTTCCACGGTGGTCATGAAGAGTCAGATATGACTGAATGACTAAACAACAAGAACATTGGAAAATGTGTGCTAGGTTCTATGCTAAGCTCCGGAGATGGAAAAAATGCAAAAGATGATCCCTGCCCTCAGGGTGCTCCCCGTCTAAGGGGGAGGCAACGAGCAAAGAAATACCAACAAGCTACATGCAGGATAAAAAGGAAATAATTAGCAAAGGGAACACGCTAGAATCAAGAGGGCTTGGGGAAGGCATCCTCGGGAAGGGGCAACGCGGGCTGGGACGCAGAGGAGGCCGGGAATCAGTGGGCAGAGCTGGAGGAGGTGCCTGGGGACACGCCTGGGAAGTACCCCGAGCTGGAACACGGAGCGTTCTGCTCGTGGCGCAGCCAGGAGGCCCGTGTCGCTGCACCCGAGAGCGTGTGGTTGGGAGGAAGGCGCAAGCAGACTGGAAAGGTCGGGGGCAGCAGCAGGGGGCCGCCGAGGGAGGAAAGGAAGGGCTGTGAGCACCAGACAGAAGAGTTTATGTTTGATCCTGGAGATGCAGCTGAGAGTGATGAGTCTTCTTCTGTCCTGGCCTTCTGTTCACTATGGGTGTTGTTGTTTAGTTACGTTCAGTCGTGTCCAACTCTTTGTGACTCCTTTGGGAGTTTTCTTTGCAAAGATACTGGAGCAGTTTGCCACATCCTTCTCCTGCTCATTTTACAGGTAAGAAAATGGAGACAAATAGGGTCAAGTGACTTGCCAAGGGTCACACAGCTAGTAAGTGTCTGAGGCCAGATTTGAACTTAAGTCTTCCTGACTCCAGGCCTAGCGAATTATCCACTGAGTCATCTAGTTGCCTCATGTAGCACGTAGTAGGTGTTTAATAAATGCTTATTGACTATCAGACTATTTTTGTTCACTACTGTATACAATATCCCACCCCTGGCTATTCCTACCCCACTCTGTTCCACCAGTTTTTGTCAACACACCAAAGGGTGAGTCAGCTACAGCAAACTTCAAGCCTAACAGTTTGAGAAAATCTCTTTTCTAAACCAAAAGCATGCCTTTGGAAATTGTAATTCTGAGGTAAAGAGGATGTTTCAATTAATATATAACTAGTAGTTTTAGTACCTGAGGGCTTTCCAAAAAGGAAAGATTTAGTTATCAAAAGCTATGATCACTGTACAAATTGTCCCTTTAGCAAAAGGTTCCTCATTTAAATGATCATATTAAAAAGAACAGACTTGATGATGATGAGGGAACTTGGTTAAATGAATGGACAAGGATTTAGGTAACTCGTGGTCTGTTCCTACCTTTTTTTTTTTAACAATAAGGTAGTATTGAAACTGCCTCATCTAACTCTGTGCCACATTTTAATTATTTGAATAAGAAGTTGAATGCATATAATTCATCTTTCAATACTTTAAGGAGTCATGATTTTGTCATGGGTATTTCTTTGAGAGTTATACCAGTGGGATAGTTTATGACACTGAGGCTGCCCTAGTGATGAGTCTCTCTTGACTGAACTAGGCTGGTCTTCAGACAATAGATGTACAGTATGGTGTTTGACTTTTATGAGAATTGCTCTGATTATAGGAGAACCTTAAAAGCCAAGGCTGTAGGAATTTATACTTGATGAAATGAGCAGTAGAGGCAACCTCTATGGTTTTTAGGACCCACTGAAGCCCATGGACTACCAGCAAAGCCTTTGAGAACCAATCCACCTCCATGACCATTGAAGCATCAGAGAAGGACTTTAATGGACTATAGACACACACATATACAGACATGTATATGCATATATACATGTCCACATTTATATGTATATGATTGTAAAATGAGATATTTCTGGTTCAGTTCTTCTTGGGTGGAGGTTGGATCCTCAACATAACTAATATATAGCTAAGTAAAATTGTTTTTAATTGAATAGTGATTAGAATACAAAAGAAAGGAGAAGAAATTTTTAAAATGAAATTTTGCCAAATTGGTCATTTGACATCATGTTGACTTTAAGAAACCAACTGTCTAACTGTGCTTACTTTTTCTCCCACAAGTCAAATTGGTTTCCATGTGTAGTCAGCCATTAAAGTAAATGGACTCAGGGACATTCTTTGAGGGCCTGTGTTAAGTAAAAATTCATTAAGTATTATCTCTCCTGCCCATTTAATCAAGTATAAATTCCTCCACCCTTGGCTATTAAGGTTCTCCTATAATCAGAGTAATTCTTGTAGAGGGCAAACATCATAAAATATGCCTGGAGTAAAAGCAAACTTAAGAGTGGGTTGGTGGGAAACCATGGGGAAAAAAAAATCTTATTAGTCCTTAAAACAAAAAGTTCTATGAGGGGGGAGAATTTCGATACTCCCCTTTTGGTGGGAGTGTACGCACACACACACACACACACACACACACGAATGCACGGAGGCCACTGACCTAGGGAGAGTTTGGGTTGGGGAGGAAGACAAAACGAAGCCATATTTGTAAAGGGCTTTGCAAACTCTAAATTGCTATACAAGTGTAAGCTATTTCTACTACTCTTACTTCTGCTACAGCTACTACTATTATTATTGTTAATATTATTCTCACTGTCTCCTGAATACATTATGCTTATTTCCACATTCATGCTTTCTTTCACTCATGCTGATCCCTCTTACTTGAATGACTAATGTGCCTGCATGGGTGCCCGTTTCTTCATTTGCATCAACTCATACTTAGTAAAAGTCTCTTCTCTTGACATCATGGTTTTTTTTAGGGACTAAGTTCTAATTTTTGTCTTTACAAATTTTTTCTAAGTTCCATTTGAAGCTGAGATCCTGATGAAATTTCACCCATTAACTTTAATAGTGGATTCTGGGATCCTATTTTTTTAAACTTTTTTTTTATTTTTAAAATTAGTTTATTTTTAGTTTTCAGCATTCACTTCCACAAGATTTTGAGTTCCAGATTTCCTCCCCATCTCTTCCCTCCCCCTACCCCAAGACAACGTTCATTCTGATTACCCCTTTCCCCAATCTACCCTGCGTTCTATCACTCTCCCTCCCTCTTATCCCCTTCCCTTCTATTTTCTGTAGGGCAAGATAAATTTCTATACCCCATTGCCTGTATATCTTATTTCTGGGATTCTATTTTTAAAAGAAGGAAACTGAATCATTCATTTCTTAAGCACTTACTATGAGCTGGGCACTGTTCTAGTTCTAGGCATCCAGAATGCAGATATAAGCAGGATGAAAGACAGTCCCAACCCTTGAGGCTGGTTTCCACTAATCCAGTCTAATGTTTGCTTTTGCCACCTGGCATATATTATGGTGCTTGACCTGTACATGAAGCTCTCTGATAGTAGAAGAGACTTAAAAGCAAGGGGTGGAGGAATTTATACTGAAATGGGCAGTAGAGACAATATCTAATGAATTTTACTTAACATAGGCCCTCAAAGAATGTCCCTGAGTCCATTTATTTCAATGATTGTCTGTATGTAGGAACCAATTTGAAGGCCCTTA
This sequence comes from Pseudochirops cupreus, assembly GCA_028627135.1. Classification (NCBI taxonomy): domain Eukaryota; kingdom Metazoa; phylum Chordata; class Mammalia; order Diprotodontia; family Pseudocheiridae; genus Pseudochirops; species Pseudochirops cupreus. The sequence goes on along the minus strand of CM053581.1, from coordinate 89,594,145 downwards.
ACTACCCTCACCCTGTAGAGTCAAGCTGGATATATTTGTCTCAGTGGTCCCCACTTCCTGCTTCTTTGGCTTTTTCTCCAGAGTGCCCAGGACTCTCATGTTGCCCTTTACCACCTCTTGTATCAATCATTCAACAAGGAACCTATATTGTGGGAAGATGAGGCATAAAAAGAATAGGGGGAGAGAAGAAGGTGTCCTGCAGGGACCTGATAACAGAAGAGGAAGAATAATGTCTATGCGAGAGTATCTTTAGTCCAAAAGGAGTTTCCAGATAGGTGACCTAGAGTGTATTGATGATATTCGTGTGCAAAAGGAGGTAATTATGAAGCTTTCGCTAGTGGAGATAACGCAGACGTCCTTTTGTGAAGGAATATGATGTTAGGAGCTGATCAGTTGTTAAGAGTCATCCCCTTGAGGGCAGGGGCCACATTTTCTCCTCTGCAAGGCATTTGGTAGAGTTTTAGAAGTAGAGTCAGAAAGACCAGAGTTCACATTCAAACTCGGACAACTTACTAGACTTGTGACTCTGGATGAGCCACTTTACCTCTCTCTGCCTTGGTTTCCTCATTTGCAAAATGGAAATGGTTATAATAGCACCTACTTCACAGGGTTGTTTTAGGAATCAAATGAGATAACATGCAAAGGGCTTTGCAAACCTTCAAGCTTATGTAAATGTTGGTTGGCATTTTTGTTGTTGTGATTGTTGTTATTTTATTACATTGCACCCTGTTAGATAATAAATACTCATTAAGTGAGGTGAGGTGTATGTGTGTATGTGTGCCATAGAACAGAGCTCAGGAATTTGACAATGAATAGTGGGGACCATACAGAGGGAGAATAGCAGCCTTCTATTTCCTCCTTCCTCTAAAAATATAGCGTATGGCTGAAACACATACCCTGGGCAATTTCAGCTCGTTCCCTATTCAATTTTATTGCCATATGCTGCTGCTTAGAGGAATTTCTCCATCTTTTTTATTTTTATGTTTGACTAACACTCAGTAATCCCCCTAGACTCTACTCAGTTCTCTCACCCAATGGCACCAACACTCAATTCTGTCCTAGCCATCTATCCCTCTGAATCTCTTGGGAAAGCAGACTTGAAGGGTAGGAAGAACATCCTTCCCCCTCCACCACAAACAAGTTATGAATTGAGGAGAAATTCACAGTCATCCAAATCAATGTAAGTCGTTACTACCCAAGGTCTCTTTTTAGAGGCAGTTAGTTGGCCTGGTGGATAGAATGTTGGAAGTCCTGAGAACAAATCTCCCCTCAGACATCTTCTAGCCATGTGACCTTGGTCAAGTCATTTAACCTTGGCTTGCCTCAGTTTCTTCATCTCTTAAAATGGGAATAATAACAGTACCAGGGTTTTTGTGAGGGTCGTATGAGATAATATTTGTAAAGTGTTTTATAAAGCTATTTATATACTATACAAATATATACTATACTATTTATATGCTATATAAATGCTGCTATTATTATTACTGATTTTTGTAAAAGTCATGCTCTCTAGCCCACTTCTCTGGGAATGGAGGATGAAGCCTTGATGAAGCCTCTATGAAGATGGCAGAAAGTTAACTTGGGGCTGGCAGCTATGAGGTGGTTTCTCCATGTCTTAAGTCTTTTGTTTTGTAGATAGCTAGGTTGTACAATGGATGAGCACTGGTGAGGCGGCATTAGGAAGACTGGGGTCATATCTGGCTTCTCAGACACTAGCTATATGACCTTGGGCTAGTCACTTAATCTCTGTCTGCCTGGGTTTCCTTAATAGTACCTACCTCTCAGGGTTGTCACAAGGATTAAATGAAATAAGATGCTTTACATAGTACCTGTTATGTAATAGGCCCTTAAATGCTAATTTCCTTCCTTCCTGCCTTCATAGACACCATCATTTGTAATTTGCCTGCTCCTCCTGTTAAGGAGAGAATGGGCTGGCATTGAAAAAAACAAACAAAAAAACCTGAGGTCTGTGACCTGGACAGGTAGGCAGGGTGCCTGGAAAAGTCTGAGTCGCAGTTTTAAGCTATCATTTTGGAACACCCTATAAAGTTGGGTATATTTGTGTTCCATTTCTTTGTTCTTTTCTTCCAAGTTCCCAGGACTTTCATGTTGCCCTTTAAACCTCTTATTGCTCAATCAACAAGGGGATACGTTCAATATGCCTAGGCACTGTGCTAGGTTTTGTGGCGAATAATAAAAACAGAACAGTCTCTGCTGTCAAGAAGCATGCATTATATGGGAGAAACCACATGTACATGGATAAGTAAATCCACAATGTATGTGGAATGAATACAAGGAGATTTCCAGGGGTATGTGGAGGAACTAGTAGCTGGAGGCATCAATCAGAAAAGTCCTTATGTAGTCTAATTGGCACTTCAGCGGAGCCTTGAGGTAAGCGAAGGATATGGAGGGGTGGAGGGGAGGAGGAAACCCATTTTAGGCATGAGAGACAACCTTTGCAAAGGTCCAGAGGTGGGAGATGAAATAACCTGTTTAAGAAACAGCATGGAGGCTGGTATGGTTGGACTGCAGAGCACATTAAAGGGAATGATGTGTAGTAAGTCTGTAAGGTAGACTGGAGCCAAACCGTGAGGAGCTTTAAATGTCAAAGAGAATATTTTGTCTTATGTCTTAGAGGTCCCAGGGAACCATGGGAGCTTTTTGAGCAGAGGAGTGGCATGGTCAGTTTTATGCTTTAGGAATATCACTTTGGTATAGCGGGATTAGAGAGGGCAGTTATTTGAAGTAAGGAAGTGAGAAGGCTGAGAGACCAATTAGGATCCTATTCCAATAGCCCAATAGAGGAGGGACAGTGTCACGCTAACATAGTAATTCTTTGACTCACTCTAAGATATTAGGGACAAATTGTTATATCTCTGTGATTTTTGCACTTAAAAGAGAACTCCTAAGAGATAAGAGGGCTTTAAATTACATTAATTCTCTCAAATTGTGGAGTTTCAGACAACTTGATAGGCTGAGGGATGAGATCTCTTTTTGGAGGGAGGGGCCTTCCTGTTGCCTCTTAAATCATACCACACAGGTGGGTAACTGCTTACTTCAGGTATTCATAGGGCTTGTATTTTTTGGGAAGTCTCCATTGAGTGCTAAAGGATTTCCTCCTCATAAACTAGAATTTATAAAACCCAGCTTACTTAGCTATCATTCTCACAGGGAGAGCCGAAAATGGAAAAATTCCTTCGAAGAAAAAACACAACAGTTGGAGGTTGTTTGGGGAAGTATATTCAACTGACTGATACAACTGCTGGTATATCAATAATTTCTGGCCCTACAAAAATTAGACATTGGGTACATTGAAGTGGAATGAACATGAGAATTCACGTGAGAAAATCTGAGTTCTAGTCTTCACTCTGGTGTCAAATGTCCATACAACCTTTGGAAGTAATTTAAATTCTATGTGCCTTGTTTTCCTCATTTGTAAAATGGGAATGATGCTTGCTTGTCTATCCAATTTGGTTAATGTGATGAGATGAAAGTCATTAGAAAAGTGAACAGAAAAAATACCACATTGCAAACTTTTATTATAAATTAATTAGCAAGTATTTTATCAAGTGTCTCTTATGGGCTAGTTTTTCAGTAAATCGTGTGTATCCCAGCAATACCACTGCTAGGACAATACCCCAAAGAGATAAAAGAAAGAAGAAAAGGACTCATGCAGACAAACATATTTAGAGCAGCTTTTTTTTTCTGTGATGGCAAAGAACGAGAAATTGGGGTAGAGTTTCTAACATTTGGGGAATAGCTAAACAAGTTATGATTTATGAATGTAATAAAATACTATTGTGCTGTAAAAAGTGATGAGATGGTTTCAGAAAAACCTGAGAAGACTTATATGAACTGATACAGAGTGAAGTGAGCAGAACCAGAACAATTTATACAATAACACTGTAAAAACTCTATTCATTGTCATGATCATCCATGGTTCCATGATACCAAAGGGCTTATGATGAAAATGTACTACTTACCTCCTGACAGGAAAAGGATGATTTCAGTGCAGATATGTTTACATTGATCTCTGTCTCTGTTTCTGTCTTGATGTCCTTCTTTGTGTCTCTATCTACCTATATCTTCTATCTATATCCTTATCTGTCTATTGCTATAGCTATCTATATTTATTATCTATAACTATATCTTAATTTCTATCTATATATCATTCTATAACCATACCCATATCTTTATCATTTATCTATATCTGTCGGTATCTATGTATCTGTTTATCTATCTACATTATATAGCTATTTTTAAATGTAGATATGGATAGAAGATGGATGGGTAGATTTGGTGTAATGCCAAGCAAAGGCAACTTCCAAGGTGTGGATTAACAGCATAGCAAACCTCATTTATTCAGCAAACATTCACAGAACAGAGAAAGTCAAAATACAGTGTAACTTGTTCCTTTAGCAAGTAATTTCTCAATTCAATCCAGGTACTACTCCACCCCTCGACAGTACATTCATTTAGTCAGTCA
>CM053581.1:89511094-89589159 GCA_028627135.1 Pseudochirops cupreus | reverse complement strand
ATCCTCCTTCAGGGCTTCTGAACCAACAGCCAGGTTCCAGGACCTCTATGACAGCAGCACTGTCCTTCACCATCAGGTGAATCTGGCAAAACAACATCAAAACAGACAGACAAAATACTGGCATCACAGCCATGCCTCCTCAGTTCTTGGAAGTTCTGGGTGGCAGTTCTCAAAAGTCCTGGGCAGTTCCAATGGGCCCTTAACAGTCTTTCTCTCAGCAACTCAGGCTCCATGATACTGGATACTGCTCTCCCAAAGTCCTTCTGGCCTTCTCTAGGCTTGGGCCTCTCCCAATTCACAGCTCCTCCTAGTTCAGCCCTCTCTCTTCACGTCAACAAGTCCATCCCACAAGTGGGATTCACAAGTTCTGGGTTTTAACACTCAACCCCAAAACCAAGCCAATACAGGGGCATCTCCAAATTCTATTACCAATACATTTGGATATGGCTAATGGATATAGCTAATTTGGGAATGTGTTTTGCTTTTATTCATTACAAGGGCTTTATTTTTCTTTTTCAATGGGGGGGGTGAGGTTAGAGGGAAAGAAGGCAGATTTTGGTTGTGAAAAAATTTTAATTAAAAAAAAATCTATCTTCAAGCAGCAAAAAAAGTTCCTTCTTGTTGATGGGATAGTTATATGACTCTGTGCAAATCACTTAACCTCTATGGGTTTTAGTTTCCTCATCTATGAAATGGAGGGTTTAGACTCTATGACCTCAGCCTAAGTCCTAGCTCTTCCACTGACTAGCTTCGTGGCCTTCAGTTTCCTCTTCTGTGATGAATAATTGCTTAGGTCCTTTAAAGCTCTTTGTGCAGCGTGCCCTGGGAATCTTGGCTAAGTCACAACCCATCGAAGTGTTCCTGTTAAAAAGGAAGCAAACTAGAAACCCTATAGCAGCTTTCTGTAGTTGTCTCCATAAACCTTCTTTCTATAAACCTCAGTATACCTTTCCTGATCATGGTCTAGAGTAGAATCCCATCCTGCTTTGAAACGCCTTCTGTTGCATGTCTCTGTTCTGTACCTGGAAAATAAAACATGGAAGTGTAGCAGATTTTAGAGCACCTGGGGAAATGCATGGTTTCCATCATGGGAAGGTCTTTCTGTCCTAACCACCTCCCCTTCTTCCCACTCACACATGTACTCTATTGATCCTATGCAATATAGGATCATGGCTTTAGAGCTGGAAGGTATTTTAGAGGTGTTCTAGTCCAGTGTGGGGGAGACAGCTAGAAAGCCAGAGAGCTACTCCCAAAGAACAACACCAACTGCTATTCTCTTACCCTACAATTCCTTCCCATCCCCAGCTCTTTGGGCAGGCTAGTGGTTCAGAGGTGTAGTGAAATTTATACTCAGATCCAAGTTCCCAAATCCAATTAAGGCTCAAACTCACACAGAGTTTTAGAAATAGAGTAGACCCAGAACCAATAGGACAGGCTGAGTTGCCAGTGAGACAATTCAGTTCAATAAGCATTTGTTAAGCAGCTACAATAGGCCAGGCACTGTGCAAAGTGCTGGGAATACAAATAAGAAAAAAGAACAGAGGGGTGGCTAGGTGGTGCAGTGAATAGAGCACTGACCCTGGAGTCAGAAGGACCTGAGTTCAAATCCGACCTCAGACACTTAACACAAAAAACTAGCCATGTGACCTTGGGCAAGTCACTTAACCCCAATTACCCTACCTTCCCTCCTCCAAAAAGCAAAAAATAAAAATACAAAAAAATTATTTAAAAAAAAAAAGAAAAAAGAACAGACCCTGCCCTCAATGACCTTAAAATTTAGTGAGGTGGGGGGCCTACAGGCGGTGGCTAGGTGAAACACTGTATAGAGCAACAGCCCTGGAGTCAGAAGGACCTGAGTTCAAAACCAGCCTCAGACTTAAACTTTACTGTGTGACCCTGGGCAAGTCACTTAACCCTGCTTGCCTCAGTTTTCACATCTGTAAAATGAGATGGAGAAGGAAATGGCAAACCATTCCAGTATCTTTGCCAAGAAAAACCCAAATGGGTTCATAAAGAGTTGAGCAGGATTGAACAATAAACAAATTGTCACAAGTTTTCTTCTTAAACGTTGAGAGATCATTGCTCTAATTGTCCAGCCAAGTAAATTAAATGAAAACCAGCCTCTAATGTGAAAAGAAAGCTGCAAAAAGAAGTTTATTGTATTTAGAGCTTTTAAATAATTTCCCTGCAAGTGGATATATAATTTAGTTGAAATAAATAAATGCTAAGGTTATTGCAGAGCGTCAAATGAGAAGCTGGCATTAAAGCAGGAGATATCAAGGTTTGAATAATTATGCAGTTAACATTATTCACTGAAGGAGACCCTTTGAAATGTGCCTTTGTGTGTTTGAAGGTGGTTACAAAATGGTCTAATTATGGCTGACCCCTGAGAGCTTATATCTGGAAACCAGAGTTAGAGATCACGGAATCCTGAATCTCGATAGAGCCTAGAAGAAAACTCGGGGGTCTTCTGGGCCACTGCCCACATTTTACAGAGGAGGCAACTTGGGCCCCCAAAGTGAAATGATTTGACCAAGGCCACCTAGCTAGTAAGTGTAAGGAAGAATTAGCCGGGATACCCATTAATCAGCCCCACCCCCTTTAACTTCACATACACTGTTCTTTCCAGAGAGTATTTCCAATGTTCTGGGGAGACTTTTCACTTTCTTCTCTCTTGAGTCTGCTGAGATGTTAATGATGCTTGGAAATCCTTAGGAGAAAGTCATTTTTCACCTCATGATGTCTTTTTCTTTGCTTCACCACAGTCTGGGGAAGAAGAATATTTAGGGAAAGATGATGAAAGATATGGGTTGTGCAAAGTTCTTTCCCTCAGCAAAATCAACTTGCAACCCCAAGGAATTTGGCTTCCTCAGGGTCAAAGCATCCATCTACCAGCTACAACTAAAAAGAGGCCATGGACTGATCAGGATGGGAGGGAAGATACCAGTACAACCAAGAGGCCTGGACTAGATTGAGTATGTGAGGTGAGGTTAGAAGTTTTACATAAATGAAAAAATATTTCCCAAACCCACAAGATATATGGGCATTAAAAGTCAACACTAAGACCTCCCCTCCTAGATGATACAACCCACATGCTTTGAATTTTCAGAGCAGGTATGAATAGAGTTCTTGTAATACTTTATATATCCAAACCAATCTGAGGAAAAGCGGTGTTAGGTGTTAAAGACCATGGAGTGTATTGTTGATGAATCATGAGATTTAAGATAAAAGAACAGAGGTTGGCAACAAAGCACAGTCTGAAATTGGGGGAACCCCTTTTCAGGATAATGGTCCTTTTGACCTTAGTGATATTACTTAGCAAAGAAAATTGAGAGAAAGGGAAGGATTTTAGGGAAAAGCAAAGTACCAGCACCTATTGATTCCAACACAAATCATAGGGTAGAGAGAAGAAACAGGTGGTCAAAGGTAGGTTTTCAGGAGCCTAGAAGCATAGAGACCTGAAGGGGGTTCAAAAGAATCACGATTGGCGCAAGATATCCTAGAGCTAAGGAAAGAATTGTTGGAGCTCAAATACAGAAGCTGCTTCCTCACTGATAGGCCTGTGAGGAATCCACAAAGATGACTGCTGAGTAGAAGGGCATTGTGGCCTTGGCCCAGGAGGCGTGAGGTGGTTGAGTCAGGGCACTGGGAAATCATATTAGTTTCTGGAAATAGTTCCAACCCAGGCCTATCTCATGCAAGACATTTGTGTGAGTGTCCAGATAAATTCAGAAAAAAGCACTCCTCATTGTATTTCTTTCTTCTTGCATGTAGACATTTTCATACTTTTTTGGGGAGAAGAGGAAGCTTTATTTTGTAGTTTTCTACCTACTTTCCAGTGTTTTCTCTTTTTCCCCTTTCTTCACCCCTTCCTTCTCATCCTTCCTTTTCCTCTTTCTCTTTTTCTTCTCTACTAGATGAGAAGCCTATATGACTATTTTCACTAAGTACCCCCCTTTGTGTGTTTTCTAATCTCATCAAACTAGCTTATCGGGTATTCACTGTTCATGTCATTTCACCTCCATGCCTTTGTTAGGTATTGCTCTACATTTCTGCACTCCTTGGGATCATACCTCAAAGGGCACCTCTTAAAGTCTTTCCTGATCTTGTTTTGTTAGAATTTTCTTCCTCATGAAATTACCTTAAATTACTTTGTACACAATTTGGATTTACTTACCTGTGTAATGTTGTAGCCTCCCTTCCAACCAACCCTCCCCCCCCATAGAATGTATTCTCCTTGAAGGCAAGGACTGCTTGTTTTTGTCTTTGTTCCTCTGCCTTATAGCACAGAGCTTTGAAAGTAATAGATGCTTGTTGATTTGTAGAAAGCATGAATCCAGAGCACACTGTGGAAACAGATATACCAGCTAAAGGAAGTTCTCACTGCATTAAATGCCTGTTGGTTCTGGAATCTGTATGAGACATCCACTCAGAAATCTGGCCACCTAAAACGACATGGAATTGGGCCCCATGCACATACTTTGCTGAGGCAGCCAAGACACTAATTAATATGACAAGGTATCAACACTGAGAAGGTACGGTCCAATGGGGTATGTCTCAGAATAATGGGATAAGCTGAGAGAAAGGAAAATTGGGTTGAATATCAGTGGAAAAAAAATCACCTAAAATAAAGGCCTATTATACTGCAGAATGGTCTCTCAAGGGGAATGGTAGCAGGGCCAGTACTGGAATCATTTACAAGTAGGCTAGCAAAAGCCCCTGAGAATATGCTGTAGGGAACAATTCTGTGTTGACAAGAGGGTGGACAAGATGACCTCCGAGGTCTTTTCCATCTTTAGTGTCTATGATTCTGTGATCGTACTCCTTTCACTGAAACCCTCCAGCTCTTACTACTCTCCAGGGCCTAAAACCTAGGAAATAATTGTTAGTAAGATAACTGGAGATGAAACATTTTTGTACAACTTTCTGGTCCTTAACCATCTTTTCCATTCAAAGTCTAACCAAGAAAGGGGAAAAATAGTAGAGGAAACACTGGTCGCATGTAATCCTTGCAAATGAGAGAAATCCACATTATTATTTTAGGCTGCACACAAATTCAGGAGGTGGAGTAGAAAGACCATTCATTTTGGAGCTGGAAGACCAGGATTTGAATCCTAACCCTAATGTCTGTGACCCCAGATGTCATTTCATCTTTGTAAAATCTCAGGTTTCTGTTTTATAAAAAGGGGGGGATTGGTCTCAAGGACCTTCTTAGCTCAAAACTCTATGAATTTTGTCATTTAAAAACAAAAGATTGTATTTAATAAAAAAAAAACAACTAAATACAACCAGTTTGGTTGTATTTAGTATTTTTCCACAGGTGGTTTTGGTGTTGTGTTGAGAGAGCCTTAGAATATTTCTATGTCCCATAGGCTGTCGAACAAACACAGATGAACAGCCCAGATAAGAGGCAATGTTCTATCAGCTCCATGGATGGGGCTCCTGTGCATTTGCATTTATGTATTTCAGAATTGTTCAGGCAATAAATTACCCAAGATGTCAAGCTCTTGGAGAGAATAGGGATGACCTGCTTTAGGGATATACTGTCTAGTCTGAATCTGACCTTTTGCCTTTTCCTTATTTCTTCCTGGGAGAGGGGAAGTCGGGGAAAGCAAAATACTAAGAATCAGGAAGAATTAAGGTGGTGAAAAAGATCCCAAGGATACGAAGTTTGTTTGTTTTTTTTAAATTAATGAAAGCCAAGGGTAAAAGTGAGCATTGGCAGTCCTGAGTTACTCAGCTCCCACCTAAGAAGGCATTTTCATCATTGCCTGCTATTAGTGCTAATTGTGCTGATGAAGAGTGAGGAAGGGCAACCCAGAGTGTGTGTGTAAACCTGACTATCCCAGGGGACTTCCTCCTTCCATTCTAAAGCATAAAACCTTTAAGTTGGAATTGACCAAAAGGGCCATCTTATACAATCTCTTACCCCTAGCAAGAGTCCCTCACAGGGGTCCTTGATAGAATCAAGTGTGGGGAAACTGGGCATCCCTATCACTTCAAAGTTCTTTCCATTCTGGCTGAAATATTCCTCCCTGTATCTCCTACCCATTGATTCTAGTTCTTCTCTCTAGCAGAGAATGAAACTAATCTCTTTTCTCCATGACTACCCTTTAAATATTTACCCAGGGTTTCCTAACCTGGGGTCTGTGAACTTGAGTTTAAAAAAATACTTATACAAAAATACAATATAATCAAGCTTCTTTGTAATCCCATGTATTATATTTTATGCATTTACAAATATTATTTTTGAGAAGGGGTTCATAGACTTTACCAGACTGATGAAGGGGGCTGTGAAACAGAAAAAAGTTTAGGAATGTTTGGATAACTTATAGTTCTATCATTTGATAAGCTAATTAGAGTTAAAAATATTGAGATGTGTTTTTGTATGTGACAAAGCAACATTTATTTTGAAGAATGCATTTTATTCTTACTCTGTATCCAAGAGTCTGAGGCCTTCTGAGGTTTACATTACTAGACTACATAAAACTTGTTTAGATATTAGTCTGACCCAAAGCAACATGTTGTGAAATTTTATCATCCCTTCAGAGATATAAGGTTGCAAAACTGACAGATGCTAAATGAAAGCCCAGAAAAGGCAAAAGAAATTCCACCCAAAGACTGCTAAAAAAGATCCAGTTTTCAAAACAGGCAGGTAACTAGAATTACATGTGTTTGGAGACTCAATTAACCAAACAAGCCAATATTCCAAACGTGTATAAAATCTGAAGCATTAGCAAAAATAAATACCGAGCATAAGTTTGTTTTTTCTTCATGAAAAACACCAACAGCGCTAAACATGTTACAATACAAATTGAGTTGGATATTCCTTAGGTATACATCAGAGATTTAGTAAGCGGCCAAGCCAGCTAAATGTTTTCTGGATTTGAATACCGTAGATATTTATAAGGATTTTATGAGAGAATATGCAATGAACATCATAGCAGGATGGTATCAAACATTTTTTAAAAATTAAGATTCCTTTTCTGAATCTAGTCTGTAAAATGAAATGATTCAACTAGAATATTCCTAACGTATCTTCTAGCTCTGACATTCTTGAATTCTAGGACCTACATAGTAGAGGGAGGATTGGAATTAGAATCAAAAGATTTGAATTTTAACTTCTGGCATTCCTACTTACTACATATATAATTTAGAGAGTTACTGTATCTCATTGGTTCTCCCCTTCTTCTATTTAAAATCATGGGGGTGGACCAGATGATCTCTAAGGATCTTTCTCACTCTGAATCCCATGGCTCTTTAAAAATACATTTCTTTATTTTGTAGATAGAAATACTGCGGATCACTTACTTAATTACAGTTAGCCAAACAGCCAGTGAAAAGAGAATAACATCTAAGAAAATTACTAGTGAATTCCATCTTTCCTTTTAAAAAAAATATGACACATATTTCAGCATCTATTTGATTTCATCGGTGTGCGTACTCCCTCTGGGCAGATAGTAACCTATCTGAGCCTTCACATCCCATGCAATTCTTGTCAATGACTTTCAGTAAATCTTCCATGGAAGATCCACCCAATGTGCTGGAAGCCTTCCCCTATTTCTTTTAATATTTCATGCAGACTGGTGCAACACTTAGCCTGTCTGCTGTGATCATTCACTCTCGCTATATTCTGGGCCTGTCTCCTTTTGTGGTCCTTCATGGCCTTGATGATGTTTTTACAACCTCTCTCGTGCACAAGTGAGCGTCAGTAAAATGTTGGTGCTCATGTATACCCCTGATAGAGATTTCCATTGTCTTTTGAGTTGTGTGAAATTTTGTTTTTTCTGAGATCATGATGCTCCAAGATTCGTGTATGTCATATATATGTATACATACATATATGCAGACGCAGAGAAATGCACAGTACATATATACATTGTGTGAATTTTATATTATACACACATATCTATTTATACACATATGCATGTATTGTACATTCATATAGGGATATGGAATGAACCTATGGTTTTATTGATATGAGAAACTCAAGGTGAATACCCTTCTCTCTCAGTGTGGGTTGGCATCCTTATTGCAACATATAGTCTTAGGAAGATACGTTGAGCACTGTGAGTTAAGTAACTTAAGGGTCACACATCCAGTATATGACAGAGATAGGTTTGAAGACAGGTTTCTTGGCCCTGAGACCAACTCTCTCTTTCCTATTCTGCCATACTGACATATGTCTGTGTATGTATGTATGTATGTATGTATGTGTGGATAATCATAACTCACATTTAATATAGCACTTTGAGGTTCGCAAAGCACTTTAAAAATATCTCATTTTTATCTTTATAACAACTTTGGGAGGTATATGTATCTCTGTGTGTGTGTGTTTATATGTGTGTGTAGATGTATGTATGTGTATGTGTATAGATGTATATATATATGTTTCTCTCTCCTCCCTCCTCTTCCTCTTCCTCCTTCTTCTTTTCTCTCTCTTTCTCTCCTCCCCTTCCCTCCCCTTCCCTCTTCTCTCCTCTCCCTTCTTCTCTCTATTTGATTTATTTTTCAAGGGTGGGGTCAAGGTCTGTGTTTTCATTAGTGTAAGGAACTTCCAGTGACAACTACTCTCCACCAGTGCAGGTCACAAACTGTTTTGCAAAGTATAGCCTTAAAGAGTTATCTAGGGCTCTGAGAGGTTGTCAGATCAAATCAACAAGCATTTGTCAAGTTCCTACAAAGGGTCACACAGCCAGAGTAAGAAGTAGAAACCGAAGCCAGGCTTTCCCTACTCTGAAGCCAGCTCTAGCCACTGCACTACCTTGCCTATCATTTCTGGAAGACTATTGGTATTAAAGGGAATAGTGCAAATGTGAATGGAAGTTCAGGATCATTGAAAACTGTGTATAACTTATTAAATATGATCTAATTAAGTATATTTCTCTTATTTAATTCTTGGCCCATTTCATTGTTTACTTGTAGTACCTGCATAAGATAACTATACTGGTGGACTAACTGAACATATGTAATCAGTAAGGAAGAGATAGGACTAAGCATTCATATAGTGCCTACTATGTGCCAGGAAGCGTGCTAAGTATAATAATAATTACTACTAATAATAATGATTAATATTTGTATAGCTCTTATTTTGTGCCAGGCACTGTGCTAAGTCTTTCACAATTATTATCTCACTTGATCCTCACAATAACCCTGCTATTTTTGTACCCATTTTACAGTTGAGAAAACTGAGGCAAACAGAGGTTAAGTGACTTACCCAGTAACTTGTGCAGTTAGTAAGTGCCTGAAGCTAGATTTGAACTTAGTTTTTCTTGACTTGAGACTGAATACTCTATCCACTATTCCACTTGTCAACTATATCTGGTCTGGACATTAGCATAAACTAGGAATGGGACTCAAATTCTAGGGAAATGTGGACCCTGTGGATAAAAGATTTAAGAAGGCAATTAGTTGAATAAATAGAGCCACAGGATAGAAAGGTTATCATTAAAACACTGGTCACATTGCCAGTTTATAGGGGGAACATAGCCCAGTATGAATATTTTAAAATTCCATAGGCAGTATGCTTTCTTGATGATATTAACGCAGGAAGATGACTTTTGTTTATTCAGGTCCAGGTATTATAGATTAGTGTCCGTCTATGTGAAATCCTTTCCATGTTAGCAGAGCAATGGACATTAGGATGGAGAAATTTAGTTGAGTACCACAACTGAACCCCTTCTGGCTTCTGCCCATTTGTGATCTATAGCAAGTGGGATCTTTAAGCATGGGTGGTGCTGAAGAACATCACCAATTTGTCTTCCAAGGATCCAAAATTGGTGGTTCATTCAATGCGGTAATAAGAGGTTAAGACAGTTTGGAGTAAAGCCTGGGTAAGGTTTGTAGGATTGGTACAGTGGCAACATCATGGTGATCAGGTGTTTCTGGGTTTTCTCTGCTTGTGTTTTTGTTGTTTGTGCACCTGGCTGCTGATCCCCTTGGGGGAATAAGTGGAAGTACATGAGATATGAGCATATTTCCCAGGTTTCTATGTTCAGTCATGATCATGTGCAGAGCTCAGACACAGCACATATTAATCAGAAAAGGAAGCTATGCCACAGGTTCAACTCAAGACGGAAGAGGCATAGTCAGAGAGCAGTTGTTTTGAAAAAAGATCTGGTGGTTTTGAATCATCAATGTGATATAGTAGCTCAAAAAAGCTAATGCCATATTGGGTTACCTTAAGCAGGGTATAGCTTCCAGGAAGAGGGAGGAGATAATTCCACTCTGCTCTCAATGGAACTCTTTTTAATATTTTCTGTTCAATTCTGAGTGCCATAGTTTAAGAAGGATATTGATAAGCTGTACAGTGTCTAGAGGAGGGCAATCAAAATAGCTAAGAGTTTTAAGTCTGTGTCAAAGGAGAACCAATTAAAGGAACTGGAATATTTAACCTGGAGGAGAGAAGACTTAAAAGGGATATAAGCGCTATCTTCACATTGAAGGTCTATCTCTTGGAGGAGGGATTACACTTGTCTTATTTGGTTTCAGAGGGCTGAACCAGGAGCAATCAACAGAAGTTTGAAAGAGTCTAATTTAAGTTTGATGCCAAGGGGGAAAAAAACCAAAACAGAAAAGACAAGTCCTGTAGTACCAATGCAATATTCACAGCACTGCCGGTGACTGTAAATATGCCAGCATAGTTCTCAATCACAAAATGTAATAGACTCTCCATATAGAAGACAAAATCAAAACATTTTTGTAGACACCAGAAAACAAAATCCCAACTCCAGGAAACCAAATCCACCATAGCAACATAGAAGTTAATATACCACAACACAGCAGAGAACCATACCATCCTTTAGGTTTCCCACAAACAGAACTCACAAACCTAGCTGTCTCCCTGGGTGTGTCCTCTCCTCCCTCCATCTCTAACTGCTCTGACTCCCAGCTTCCAGTGGGCTCTGCTCTACCCTTCAGCAAACTCCTTCCACTACAGGCTGCATGTGATTATATTTAGACTATTATGGGGCAGGGAAGACCTTCAGATCAGGGAAGGTCTTCAAATTTCCATAGGCTTATTAAGGGGCAAGGAAGATCTTCAAATTCTCATTACTGTTACAGATAAGTCCTGATAAATTAGTTCTGTCCAAAGTGAAATGAGTTGTCTTGTGAGATGGTGGGCTTCCTTTCTTTGAAAGCCTTTGATCAGGGGCTAGATGGTCATTTGATATATTATAATAGAAATTTCCTTTGTGTGTTGGTTAGGTTAGGTAGTTGCAAGGTTTCTTTTCTGCTCTCAGATTCTGTGAGACTGAAATGATTGTCATGCTAAAACAAAAGATATCAATCAAACAAAACATTTTTAAAAATTAAAATAACAACAATAAAAAGATGAGCTCAGCTTTTGCTTATTGTAGAATTATAATTTAGTTGGGGGAAAAATAACTGTCTTCAACGTGAGGATGACTGGATTCCAAGATAGACTCAGTTATGGATTATGGGAAATTCATTCACCATATTTGTGCTTTGTCTTTTTAACTTTCAATAAAAGTTCTCTATCCTGCCTTACTAACATAATACACACAACAATGAAAAGTTTTGATTCTTTTGGAAGGAACATCCCTCTTCTTCCTTTTATGGATATAGACATTTAGGTGCAGGAATGGGGCCAAACAATGTGTCCAAGTTCACGTGGAATGTGAACAGTTTGGGAGGATAGAGTGGGTCTCGTTTTTATTAATTTGGTCCTCTTTTCACTATACTACTGTGATCAGCTCTTTGTGATCCATTAATGAATTTTCCACTTCATGGATGAGACCTTTTCTTTTCTATTACTCAACTGAGTCCTGGATTTTCAATTTAATTGAATTCAATTGAAGAAAATACTTATTAAATAGTTTGTGCAAGGCATTGTGTCAGTGCTGGGTACATAGTGAAATAAAAAGTCAGTTGAGATATTGATTGTTTTGTTTTATCTGGACTTGTGATTCATGGATATAGGGAACTTCCAGGTAAAGAAGCCCTCTCAACTACTACATATCTACAACTGCTTAGTAATACGTAATATTGGGCAGTTTTCTTGGGATATTAAAAGATTAAGTGACCTGCCCAGGATCACACAGCTAGGTGGATAGAGTCTTGGATGGTAGATGGATCTTGAGTCAAGAAAACTCATCTCCCTGAGTTCAAATCTGGTCTCAGACAGTTACTAGCTGTGTGACCCTGGGCAAGTCACTTAATGCTGTTTGCCTCAGTTTTCCCATCTGTAAAATGAGCTAGAGAAGGAAATGGAAAACCTCTCCAGTGTCTGTGTCAAGAAAATGCCGAAGAGTTGGACACAACTGAAAAAAACAACTGAACCACAACAGCAATCAGAATCACAGCCAATATGTGTCAGAGGGGGAATCTGAACCCAGTTCTTTCTAATCTGATACCAGTTCCCTCTTCTCTACCCCGAGCTCTACCTCATTATTCTTATTATTCTCATTATTCTTCTTATTATACCATTTATTACCGTATTTAATTGAATTCAAGTTGTCAACAAATTTGTGTTAAAGTGCTTATCACATACAAAGAGTCTGGTTTAGTACTAGAGTTACTAAGACAAAATCAAAGAGAAGTCTTTGCCCTCATGGAGTTTTCATTCTCCTGAGTTTTTGATGTATGACTTGAAGCACAAAGTAGTGGTATAATGAAAGACTTCATTGAGGATGAAATGCCTGAGGTGAATTTTGAAAGAAACTAAGGATAGTATGCTACAGGGGCAAGGAAAAAACAAATTCTAAGCATGGAAGGAAAGGATTTAAAGTTTGGTACCTCTACATCTATCTGTCTGGAAGCAATTCGGGTTAAATGACTTGCCTAAGGTTGTACAGCTAGTTAAGTGTCACTTGACTGAGGCTGAATTTAAACTCAGGTCCTCTTGACTTCAGAGCTGGTGAAGATGGTATATTTATTAAAACATTGCTTTGACAATTTTAACTGAGTTAAAATACTAAATACTCTGAGATCTAGTGACACTGACCTTATTCTCTCTCTCTCTCTCTCTTTCTCTCTCTCTCTCACACACACACACACACACAGACACACACAACACACACACACACACACACACACACACCCCTAAATAGTCCATTTCCTTACTCTACTTCATTGGCTGTTCCCCCATGCCTGGAATGTTCTTCCTCTTCATCTCCATCTCCTGGCTCCCCCAACTAAAATCTCACCTTCCACAAGAAATCTTTCCCAATTAGCCTTATGCTACACCTTCCTCATGCATTTATCTTCAATATATATCTTGTGTATAGCTTGTCATACAAAGTTATGCAACTGCTGTCCCCCTCATTAGCTCCCTGTGAGAAAAAATCCTTTGCTTTTCTTTGTACTCAGCACAGTGCTGGGCTCATAATAGGTACTTAATAAATATTTCTTGACTAGCCTTGAGTTGACCAGTCATTAACACTTATTAAGTAGTTGTGTGATTGGTCAAGCAATTGGTTAGTGAGTAAACAATTCATTATAAGTGGTTGAACCAGTTTGTGTGTATAGACCCATTCCTAGTGTATGCACGTGTACCTCCAAGGTAGAGTAGGTAGATGATGCCAAAAGAACCAGTTTAAAAAGGAAAGTGAACTGGGGCACTTACTTGAGTAGAATCTTTCCTCTATTACCTTGACTTTATTCCATTCCTTCCTCAGTCTATATGAATTTCTTTTATATTCATAAATCACTTCCTTTGCACTCTCTTAGCTCCTAGATTTTAATTCCCTTTTAGGGTTAGTAGTTAGTAGAATTGGTTTGCAATGCTGCTCTCCACCTTTAGAGGCTACCATTTTATATCCATATGTTATAGTTTAAAAATTCCTTAACTCTGAGACTATATATACTATTAAATTAAGAAGCATACTAGTTCATTACTTTTGTTAGCCAAAAATTGCATAAAATGAATTTACTTTTTATTCTCCATATTTGTTCTTATTTGAAATTGTATAGATAGTAGAGAACTTGAAATGACTTTAAAATATTTCACATTATCTATCTATCTATCTATCTATCTATCTATCTATCTATCTATCTATCTATCTGTGTATCTATCCGTCCTTCCTTCCTACCTACCTACCTACCTACCTACCTACCTATCTTACACCTTCTTCCTGGAGAGTTTTAGATCAACCCCAACTTGCCCATCAGGGATTGTATTGGCAATTAGCTGGACATTTTTGTTTCTCTGTTAAGAGCAAAGAAATAAATGACAGTGTGAAATTGTTTGTTGGAAGTGACAAAGTATGACTCAGGTTTTCATTGGAAAGTCAGGAGAAAATTTGGGGAGAAGAAAGATGTACCAAGAAGGCCCCATTGTGGCTATGGCTTCTAATTTTGTGCTTCTATCAGGCAAGGGATTAGTGCCTTCAGCAGTGGAGATATTTTTAGGGCATACACAATAGATTTGAGATAGTAATTCAATGCTGAAACAGTTTGATGCCCTATGAAAACTTTCAGAAGAAAATTTAAGAGACTCAAATGCAATGTTTTGTGACAATAAGTGGCCCAGAGTTGAGAGTAGTTAGCAAAGTAGCACTTGGCAGCAACCATGGGACTTGTCCATTAACTCTGTATGCACTATTAATGCCATCAACCTGCTTGAATCTGTGGCCAGAAAACCGTCTCAGAGGAAAAGAGAGTTAAACCTGGTGAGAGAGAGAAATTAATGGTAATGAAAAAAATGGAGCCATTTCTTGAAGTAGAGATATGTATATTGAGATTATGAAGTTTATGGAAAAGAGTCTTCCTTCCTTCCTTCCTTCCTTTCTTCTTTTCTTCCTTCTTTCCTTCCTTCATTCCTCTTCACTACATTGCCTCTTAATGTCATAAGCTTAATGGTTGGTCATAAAATATTTCCTTTCCTCTCTCCCTCTCTCCTTCCTTTTCCCCCTTTTATACCTTCCTTATTTCCTTCCTCCTTTTTCTACCTCCTTATTTTTCTTCCTCCTTTCCTTTTCTCCTTCCTCCTTCACTTTTAAAAAAAAATTACTGATTTTAGAAAATCCTTTCCTGTGAATGAAACTCTTCACTTAAGGGTGATATGTTGTGACTTATGAAAATTTGAAATACCTGTTATGGCTTGGCTCTCACTTAGCAGGCCTGTATTTGTCAGTTGATGATTGAAGTTGTAAATCAGTATTCTTAGAACTGGAATTTCCAATAGAGAAGCAAATCGCTGCAAACATCAGTTTTAAGAATAAAATAAAATGAAGCAAGCAGTAATAATAATAAAAAAAACCTTGACAGGCAAATTTGCTGTTACACATTGTGCATTTCTTTTCAGTCCTTCAAACTTTCTGAACACTATAATTTGTTTCTAGTGCAGCATCACTATCATCAAAGATGTTGGACTTTATTAGCTCCACTGTCTCAGGAATGTCTTTTTTTTTTAATCTGAGAAAGGAATGAATAAGAGTTTAGCCACTTGCGTCT
Organism: Pseudochirops cupreus; assembly: GCA_028627135.1. Lineage (NCBI taxonomy): Eukaryota > Metazoa > Chordata > Mammalia > Diprotodontia > Pseudocheiridae > Pseudochirops > Pseudochirops cupreus. The sequence goes on along the minus strand of CM053581.1, from coordinate 89,573,742 downwards.
AAGTATAATCACTTTTTTTCTTAGCAGATGTCTTATTCTTTCTTCAATGAAAGAAAGGAAAAGAAAGAAGGAAAGGAAGAATGGGGAAAAAGATGAGACAGGCCTTTTATTCTTTTATAGGATAATTTGAATCTATTTCAAAATATCTTTTTTTTTAACATCTTGCTCTTTTTTTGGTTTAAAAAAAGAAACTATAAACATTAATAAAAACAAATAAACAAAAAACTTCTCCCCCCGTTCTGATTGAATCCTTCCTTCCTTATAACAAAGATAAACAATTAAGTAAAAACATCTAATTTACTGACAACATCTGAACATTCTGCCCTCTCTGCTGTAAGGGGGAAAAGTAGATTTCATTGAAAATAGATCTTTTAGAAAAACCAAGGCAGCTAGGTGAACAGGCTTGCTCAGTTGTTCCACTGGGTTCTCTGAGAGGTTTTTAACCCCTATAACCACTCAAAATGATTAAGAATTGAAGGAATCATATGAAAAGTATAGTTAGAGGCAAATCAATTAATAAATAATGTTTGAAACCAAAAAATTCTCCTTCCTAATGAACATTTGTTCTTATGTGATCAGATAAGATACATCTTCTAGTGTAGAAAGGAAATTAAGTTGGAGGAGTGGAGGCTGAGCTGATAGAGAAGCTGCTTCAGCAGTCTATGAGACCTGAGTAATAATGTCTTATAATGGGGGCAAGGAAGTCTCATGTAGGGAACCACAGGTGAGGAAATTCCCTTGATTGGGGTATACCTGCAAGTGTTCTAGAGTTCTTAAGCTTTCTAGGGCAGTAGTTAAATGACTTATCTAAGGTCACACAGCCAACACGTACCAGAGATGGATTTGAACCCAGATCTTTATGCCTTGAAGGCCCTCTTTTCCATTTGCTTTACTGCAAAGCCTCTCGATTCATCATAAAAACCTAAGCTTAATGGTCAGTCATAAAGTCAAAAATCATTGACTTTGACTTGTGTCTCAGAACTGCCAAGTTAAAATAAATGTTCATTTCTATCTAAATACATTTAATTTTGTTCTGTGTGGTCAGTTCACATGTTGAATGAACTATTCACCTTTGGCCCTTTTTGAAGGAATGATTCATTCTTCCTTTTTCTTCAGTGCTCCATTATTTCTTTTGATGATTAGACTCAGATCTGAAGGAAGTTTTTTTTTTTTAATTGCAAATGAAAGTTTTTGGAATATCATATTCCAAATTTTCTTTTGATTTCAGGGAATAATGGAAAGATCACTGACTTTGAAGTCAGAGTACTTAGACTTAAATCTCACCACTCTAGTATCTTTGCTAAGAAAACCCCATGGACAGTACAGGTCTACTGTAAGTCCCTGGGATCATAAAGCATTAGACATGACTGAGCAACAATAGTAACAACAGAAATTCAAGGTTCAGAGGAAGGTTTTATATGTTAAAGGAGAAATTTTTGACAGATGTGCAGAGAGAAACTTACTGGGATTGATACTCTGTATTAATGATCGATTTACTACTAAAGCTAAAGACATACCTTTCAACCTTTCCAAAAGAAAATTAGAATGATAAATTATTGTAGCCAGAGGATATGGAGGCCAGCTGTTCTTTTCCTAGTTGGTAGGAAAAGCTCCTAGGATCTCAGCATTCTCCCTTTTCCCAAGGTTTGCCATGACTGCCACCCTGGAGAACTATTTCCACCCCAACCCCACGCTGCCTTCCTTTCCTGATTGGAGATTCCCTTCCTGGAATACCATTTTTGGACCGATTCCACTCAAGCTTTTACTTCACTCTTACCTGGACTGTCTCTTTGGATTTTTCTTCCTTCTCCATGCCTGCCACATTGCCCACCCAGTTCCCATTTATGACTCTTGTTGTGTGTTGTCTTCATCAAAATGTAAAGTCCTCAATCACTGGACCTGGCTTGTTTGTTTTTATTTGAATCCACAATATACAGTGAGTGTCTGGTACATAGTAAACATTTAATCAATGCTCTCTCTCTCTCTCTCTCTCTTTTCCTTCCTCTCCCTCTTCTCTCTCCCCCCCTCACTTTCCCCCTTCCTCTCCCACTTTTCTCTCTCTTTTTCCATTTTCCCCTTTGCCTGTTGAATTTCTACTTATTCTTCACAACCCAACTCTGCTGGTGCCTCCTCCATGAAGCCACCTTCTAGCTCAATACAACCTTCCTCCTCGAACCTCACATAGCAGCTTGTCTTGCAATTCTCTAATGCACTTACATATTTTTGTGTGTTGTAGTTATCTATCCGTCTATCTGTCTGTCTGTCTATCTGTCTATCTATCTATCTATCTATCTATCTATCTATCTATCTATCCATCTACCTTTTCCCACTGCTACATTGGCCCTTTTCCCACTACTACATTGTCAGCTCCTTTCGGACAGGTAACATGTCTTAATTAAACTTTATAAAATGGAATACAAGAGGTCCTTAATGGATATTTCTTGAGTTGTGGAATTAAACTAATGGAAGGGAAGATGATTCCATTTTGAAAGTCTCTGAGAAGGGCATTGCTTTTTTGGGGGGAGATTCCTAGTAAAATAAGAAAATTAGAATGATGAATTACTATAGAATAATATTGTACAATAATAAATTGTTATGTGAAGAGAGCAGCTAGGTGGTGTAGTGGATGGAGAGCTGGGCCTAGAGTCAGGAAGGCTCACCTTCCTGAGTTCAAATCCAGCCTCAGACACTACTTCTATGACCCTGGGCAAGTCACTTAGCCCTGTTTGCCTCAGTTTCCTTACCTGCAAAATGAACTTGAGAAGGAAATGGCAAACTGCTCTAATATTTTTGCTAAGAAAACCCCAAATGGGATCATGAAGAGTCAAATGTGGCTGAAAAGTGACTGAACAAGTAAAATCAGAACAAACATTTGAAGTGCTGTTGTGATCCATTTACATCATTCTCCATCTTGGTATGGTGCTTAGAGCCCATCAGTAGGACAAAGAAGGATTGAATCTCAGAGTTGGAAGGGGCATTAATCCATAGTGTACCTGCACAGGAATTCTCTCTACAACATGGCAAGGTCATGAAGCCTCTATTTGAACAACTCCAGTGATGGGGACCTCACTACCTCCTTAGGCAGTTTTTTTTTTTTGAACAGCTCCAAATGTTAAGAAGGTTTTTTTTCTTATACTGAGGAGACATCATGGTACCAAGGAAAGACCTGGGTTCAAATCCTGCCTCTGATATTCACCACCTATGTGACCTTGGGTAAGTCACTGTGCCTCAGTTTCTTCATCTGGACAATGAAGGAGTTAGACTATCATTTGGCTTTTAAGGTGCCTTCATAGGTCTAGATCTACTGTTATGGTATTAGAGATCTGTCAGCCTCAATCTGCCTGAGACTTCTACTTAACATTTAATTAGAATTTCCAAAGAAGGGACTGAGAAAGGTTCTTCTCTGCCCCTCCCCCTTGGGGGGAGGAGAGGAAGCTGAGGCTTTCTATTTGCCCCTCCTCCTTCCCTCTTGCTCACAAAAGGAACAGCCAAGGATCAGATAAAGGAGGGAGAGGTGCAGGGCAGTCCTTAATGAGGCTGTGTTCCTCTTCTTCCTGGGTCTGGTTACAGCCCCTCCGGCTGACAGACACTGTGTACCATTGAGGTGTGAGTCTGAGGGACACTAAACACTATGGGGTTGTTCCCCAGCATATCAGTCTCATGGTAGCTCCTCCCCTCTCCCTACCCTCCCCCCTGCTGTGGACTTTCCCCTGAGGGGCTCCTCACATCTAGTCCAGCCCCTGGCTTCAGTTTGCTTCCAAACCGTCCCCAGAGCTGGCCTGGCCTTTGTTTGGCCGTGAGAACATGGGGAAGAGACAGAGGGCAGGAATGTGGTCAGGTCACTCCTTCTCTCAGGTTAGGCCCTGGCCCCACGGAAAGAAAGAAAGGGCAGATCTGTTACTATTCATTCCTCTAAAGTACAGGGAAGTAAACAGGACATGAGAATTCGAGCTGTGTCCCCAGGGTGTCCTGGCTGATGGTTTTATGACCCTGGAACAGCAAAAATGGGCTTTTATGGTTAAGCTGGTGGGTGAGGATTAGCTCCTGCCCTCAGGGCTTTCGCTGTTGTCCTTTCCATCTCTCTGGGTTCAGAGGGCTGGCTTTGACTCCCAGGGTGTCTGAGACTGGAGTGTACTGAGGTTTTCCATAACGGGACATCAGGTGGCTGGAGCACAGAATTGGGGAGAGACCCTAAGGGATCTCCTAGCTGAGCTCCTTCACTGTGCATCCAAGAAGACTTAAAAACCCATAGAGGCAAAATGAATCAGTGAAGGCCACACAGCGAGTGGCAGAGAATTGTTTTCTTCCTGGTCCAACTCCAGTGTTTTCCCCTATACAGTATTACTGTGCCAGGAGGGCTGTGAATGTGGGGGGGGGGGGAGAAAGAAAAAGAGAAAATCGGCTAGATTAGGTCATTCCTGTTCTTTAGGAAACCCCGTGGAGTTAAAGGGAGGAGAAAACTGCCCCTTGACTCCCCTTCTCTTTGTAAGCCAATTGAGGGAGGGACCGTGTCCCACTTAATACCTGGCACAATGCCCTCTGAGTGGAGAAGGGGAGCTCAATACAGTTTTATTGGTTGATGATAAAAATATTTTGTATTTGATGTTCCTTGAAGAATATGAGGATGGTAGGGTTTAGAACTATCCAGGGCCTTAGAGATCCCTGGCTGTGATCCCTTGATTTATTTCATATCCATCAATTAACCCACGTAAATGTCAGTCACTGTGATAGGTGTTGGAATGAAGAAACTAATGCTCTGAAACGTTAAAAAAAATGCATGAAAGAGATCAGAAGGAAGTTTGGAAGGAGAGATGGATGAGCAGGGCAGTGTTGGTACTGAATTAAATTGAACATATATTAAAAAATTACAAGTTGTTTATCATAATCATGTTTCATTAGGGAGAGAGAGAGAGAGAGAGAGAGAGAGAGAGAGAGAGAGAGAGAGAGAGAGAGAGAAACTGAGGTTGAGAACTTTCCATGATCACCCTGGTAGTAAACAGTAGAGTTGGGGTTTAAACTAGGTCCTCTCTCTCTCAAGAGGCAAGGCACTTTCTGCTATAACATGGCCCCCTGCCTTTACTTTGATATTCATCACTGAATTTGATAATCACAATCTTGTGAGGTTGTAAGGGATGGGATAATGAAAAAAGCACTTATCTTGGAATTAAGAAATCTGGGTTCAGGTTCTGTCTAAATCACTTACTGGCTGCGTGATCTTGAACAAGTCACTTAACATCCATAAACCCCTTACCTGTGAACTGGGGACAAGAATTCATGGAGCAGCTAAGTTGCCCAGTGGTTAGAGTGCTGGACCTGAAGACAGGAAGACTCATCTTTTTGGAGTCAAATCTGGCCTCAGACACTTACTAGCTCTGTGACCTTAGGGCAAGTCACTTTGATGGGGTGTGGACCCAAGCAGAGACCTTCACTCTTTACCCCCAAAAGAATTTGAGTTCCATTTGTCCATAGTCCCTGGAAAACCCCACCTTGAACTCTCCTTGAATCTTCCCACTTGATCTTGCTTTTTATACCCAAATCTGTTACTCTTAACCTAGCCTAGATCTCCATGGTTGGTTACCTCCTGATTGCCTGGGGCTACTTCCCACCCTTGATCCCATCAAAATCCCATTTTCTTGGTTCCTGGTGCCAGACCTCTAATCACCCCAGACTACTTGGTCAACCCTAGATCCCTCCCATGATCTTTCAGTATATAAGACCCTTCTCCATGAAAGGGCTCACATTTCTTGAGTCTAGCCAATATGGTGGATTTGAAAGAAACTTTGATTTTTCTTTGACTGAAAGGAGGCTTGGATCGAATTCATTTGGGCAGGACCTAGAGAGTTGCTATTTTGGGGTCCTGAGCACCCCTAAAACCCAACAACTTAGCCCTGTTTGCCTCAGTTTCCTCATCCTCAGTATATTCTTGTCTCAGTCATGCTGGGAGTCAAAGCTAGCCCTCTGAACCCACAGTGGTAGAAAGGACTATGGGGAAAGCCCTGAGGGTAGGAGCTAATCAACCAGCTTAACCATAAAAGCCCATTTTTTGCTGTTCCAGGGTCATAAAACCATCATGAGTTGGAGAAGGAAATGGCAAACCACTCCAATATCTTTGCCAAGAAAATCCCAAATGGGGTCATGAAGAATTGGACATGACTGAAAAACTACTCAACAACAACAACAATGATCTCCTAGAGTTAGTGTATGTAATAATATTAATCTAGACATGTATTGTTATTGCCAACCAGAAAAAACAAGTCCCAAGAAGTAACCTGGGTTCTATCTAAGTCCAACTTTCTCAAAAATGAACTGTTCCCCCTCATATGGTCTAGAATCCATGATTCCCTGATTCTCAGTCTTTTAATTTACCAGGACAGAAAATTAAACTGGATAATTCTTATTTCATTCTCAGATATCTAGTAGAGGAATCATGATGAGCACCTTTTCCTAGGTTTGTGGTCCTTCAACAATGGTTAGGAAGCCAATCTGGTCACTTATGAACTGGGAAAATTGCCTTTCAAAATGACAGGGGCACAGAAAGGTTGCTTCCAAGGAGGTCTTTGCTTCTGATAGGGTAGTGAATTTTTATGGAGATGATTAATGGTCTTTCCTAGTTCCTATAACCTAATATTTAGACTTTGAAAGTCTCTCTAAAAATGTAGCCATTAATATATTGAGTGGTATAGTGTGGACTTAGGGGTACCAGGTTGAGTATCTGTGGCAGGTTGAATCAATTGTAATCCTCATTCCATCAATCAATTAATCAACCAGCATTTACTGAATATTTCATCACAGTTCTAGGAGCTGGATGAACACAGAATTCAATACTTCAACTATTCAGTTTAACGCAGCAAGCATTTATTAATTGCCTACTGTATATAAGACATTATGCTGAGTACCTGCAATATTAATATATGTGTGTGTATGTGTGTGTATATGTATACCTATGTGTGTGTATGTATGTATGCATGCCCACACATGTGTATATAAACAGTCCCTGACTTCAAGGAGCTAACACTCTACCGTAGAATACAAACAAGTAAGGGGATAGGTAAATCCATGTCGTGCAGTGAATAGAACTCTGCACCTAGAGTGAGGAAGACCAGAGTCAAACCCTGCCTCAGACACTTACCTTTGGCAAGTCACTTTACTGACAGTCTCAGTTTCTTCATCTGTAAATGGGGATAATAATAATATCTAGCTCTCATAATTGTTTTGAAAATGAGATAATATTTGTACAGTTATTTGCCAGCCTTAAAGCACTATATAAATTCTAACCATCATTATTATTATTATTATTTTATTATCATTATTAAAATGAGGAAGGGAAAAAGCTCTAGCAACTGGAGAGGTCCAGAAAAAGCTTTCTGTAGGAGGTGAAAGTCTTGCAGGAAGCCAGGGAATTAAAAAAGCTAGATTTGAGGATGGGGAGAGTATTGCAGCTATGGGCCAGAGGACAGAGATAGAAGACAGTGTGTTGACAATGGATGGCAGGCCATTGAAAGGCGGATGGGACTCAGTGTATGGAGAGATTCAAATGCTAATCTAAGGAGTTTTTACCTGTTCCTCGGTGCCACTAAATGATGAGGTGCAGGCTCTGGGAGCCCCCTTGAGCTCTCCTTGAATCTTTGAGGTACAGGCTCTGGAAAACCCCTTGAAGTCTGATTAAATCTTCCCACTTGATGAGGCATTTGCAGAGGCCATAAGTTTTTCATTGTGGCTGAGCCCAAAGCTCTGTTACTAGCCTAGCCCTCCATTGTCCATCTACTTCCCACCCTTGAGCCTATCAAAATATCAATCCACCCTTTCATTGACCTCATTAACTCCTCCTGAAAACCCTCCCCAAACTCCTCCTCTAGACCACCCCTAGATTCCTCTGTACATAAGACCCCATCTTCCCTCCATGTGGTGTGAGAGCGCCATAGAATGACCTGGCACAGATTTATTCTGTGACAGACTTATTCTGTGACAGACTTATTCTGTGACAGACTTACTCTGTCCTGCTTGCCCAATGCAAGCATCACAGATACCTAGGCTCCTTAAGAGTCTACCCAATATGGTGAACTTTTAATAAACTTCACTTTTCTTTGGCTGAGAAGAATTGAGTCGAATTCATTCTGCAGGACTCAGCATGTTGGTATTTTGGGGTCTCCAGAGCACCCTAACCCTCTTTATGGGTAACTTCTTCATAAAGATTTTTAAATAGGGAGTGATGTGGTTAAGCATGGTCTTATGCATATTAATTTGGTAGTTATATGGAAGACAGACTGGAGAGGGAAGAGACCAGAAGCAAGAGAGTCCGCTTAGGAGCCTATTGCTGTAGCCCAGGTGAGAGGCGTGGTCTAGGGAAATTAATGGCTGTGTGAGTTCAGAGAAAGGGATTATGTGGGAGAAGTGAGCAACTGGTTTGAAGTGGGGGCAGAGGAATAGGAAGAATCCAGGCAGACTCTGAGGTGGTGAACCTGGGTATGTAGAAGGATGACAGTATCCTTCAAAGAAATTGTGGATATTTGGAAAAAGGAATGGAAAATATCACTATTAAGTTCTATTTTGATATGTTGAGTTTGAGATCAATCAATCAACTTTTAGTTGATTAATAACTTTTTATGTACCAGGTATGATGCCAACCACAGTGAATAAAAGAACAAAAGTGAGAAGTGAGGCCCTGAGGTAACTTCAGTTGTAGTTGGGTGTTACAATATGGTCACAGACAAGGTGGTATAGGGTAAAGACAAAATAACTGCTTGGGGGAAAGGGTCACTAACGAGGGGGGATCAGGAAGAGTCTCTTGAAGAATGTGGTGTTTGAGCTGAGCCTTGAAGGGAGTTAGGAGTTTCAAGAGACAGAGGTGAGGAGAGAAAGCCTTCTAAACATGGAGACAACATGGGGGTGGGAGAAGGAATGTCATGTAGAGGCAACAATGAGTAGGCCAGTTTTGTAGGAACATAAAGTGTGTGAGAAGAGTAACAGCCTAGAAAGAGCCTAGAAAGGGCAGACTGTGAAGAGCTTTGCATGTGAAAAGAATGGGCATTTTACTTTGAAGGCAGTTTTAGACATCTTTCGGTCCAAACCCCTCATTCGGCACCAAAGGAAACTGAGTCCCTGAGAGGTTGAGTACTTGTTTGGGGTCATACAGATAGAAAATGGCAGCTTCAGGATTTAAATTTAGGTCCTTTGACTCCAAGGTCAACATCCTCTACTTTTATAATGTTGAGGATCAGAGTAGCTGGGGAAGAAAAGAGGATGTACAATGACTGGAGTTTAGAACATTAGATTCCATCTAGTCCAAAACTGGACTTTGAAAGCTGAAATCAATGATGTTGCCACATGTCTCCTGAGCTTTTCAAACAGCAATCCTGTTCAGTACAATATATATTTCTTCATGACTGCTTTTAGATCAACTGTATCTTTCCTCCATTGGAGTGATTTTGCCTTTAAGATTTGGTCCTGGTAAACTCACTTTCCCCTTTCCCCACCCCCATTCATCTACCCCTAAACACACACACACACACACACACACACACACACACACCCCAAAAAGAAATCCATATAATGTCCACACCAGAGGACTCTTTCCCCTGTAGGGTTGGGGAAAAAAATAACCTTTTAGTTTGCTCTATATTGCAATCTTCAAGGCTTTGGATAAAATACAATTTATGCTCACTAGCTTGGAGGATATTGTTCACTAGAGGTTGATACCCTAGGGAACAGTTTCAGGAAGCAGGCATTAAAATGAGTTTCTCAGCCCCCCTCAGTATCCTCTGAAAGTATTGAAGCCGGGGTGGGAGTCACTTTCACACATAGCAATTGAGAGCAGAGAGCAAGCTCCCAATAACTTCATTAAGATAGCTCTATTTCTTTCTACAGCAGAGGGCAAGTTTTAATTCTGTGTGTGTGTGTGTGTGTGTGTGTGTGTGTGTGTGTGTGTGTGTGCGTGTGTGAGTGAATTCTCCCTAGTTTGAAGGTGAATTATTTGGAACCAACAAAGTCTGGGTTGTAAAACAGCGACTGAAGTGATCAAGCCTATTGCCTGTGGAGTAGGAGCTTGAGAACTGATTGACATTCTAGGATTTGTAGTTCAAGCATTCCTTCTCAGCTCCTCTAAGAATGATCTTGATCTTGACTAGCTAGACTTGAGTCATGCCTGGGGTGGGGGTTAGGGGGTGGTTTATAAAAAAGATGTGTAGTGTCTATAGAACAGACTGGCAGAAGGGAGATAGGATTGAATGAGCAGATTGACAGTGGTAATTGGAGCCCAGGCATCTTCTCAAGGTCCTGCTTGGGACCTCATGAACAAGCCCAGGAGAAATGTCACACAAAGGCCATAGGTAAAGAGGGGGAAAGAAAAGAGATTTGAACTATGGCAGAGCAGGGAGAGATCCAGGTGGGCTGTTGAGTCTCTGCAGGCGTCTTTGAACAAAGATCTCAGAGTGAAGTTGACAGTTGTAATCATGTCTTCAAGGACTGAGAGAAGTTCTAAAACTACTACTCTTTTTCCAACACTACTCTTTTTTCAGCTTCCTCTCTCTGTGCCTGTCCTGTAACAGGCACTATTATATACTTTTATTTTTTTAATCTAAGCATTTCCTGTATCTTCATTTTGCTTCATACAAAAAACAATCCAAGGTTGATCATATATATATTTTATCCATGCTGAGAAAAAAGGAGTGGAAGAAGCCAGGAAGCAACTTATAATACACAAAATTTAAATTTGAATAGGATGCCAAATCTCTGTCAGAATGTTAGGAATTCTAACTGGGGGCTCTGAGCTATTTTGACTATAGTAATAATTTTCATTTCTATAAACTCCATTAAAAACAGAGAAAGGGCCCATGTAGACCTGAGGGCCATTTTATCATCCCTAGGCTAAAATAGAAGTAATTGTTGTAACCAGTTGTGGCTGATTAAGTCTACAGCCTCTGATGTGAGAAAAGGATGGGAACATAGAGGGAACAGTGGCCAAAGAAAAGATTATATCATAACCCCCTTCCCCACTCCCTCCTGTGGAGATAGATGAGGACTGGGAAGGATTTAACTCTATCTCTTTCCAGAAAGGAAGAGGGAACAAAAAGGATTAGATAATGACCAGCCAACTCTACTCTAGCAGTGACGTTCCCTGGTGTTATACTTGGAGCATTTAGGGTCTGTAGTGCTTAATCTAATATTTGATTTTAGGTTATTTTGTAAAGTTTTGTAGGTATCTCATGTATCCGAGTCTTTCTTTTCAATGTAACTGAAAGTTCCTTGTGGCTAGGGGCTGTATCTTCTCTCTGTTCTCTGTCTGCTGTAAGATCTAGCTTAGTATTGGTCATGTTGGTATTCATTCAATACACTCTCACTGAGTTGAAGTGACTTTCTCCTCTAAGTGCCATGATAAACAGGCTAACCTGAAACCAACCAAAAAAGGCCGTGTGTGTGTGTGAGTGTGTGTGTGTGTGTGTGTGTGTGTGTGTGTGTGTGTGTGTGTGTGTGTGTGATTGATCTAGGCGAGAAATAGTTATGGAAAGACCCTGTTAAGTTCACATGTCAATTACTCTACTCCCATTTCATGGCCCAGCTCAACTTCTTGATCCCTCTGACCACTTCCTCCCATGTGGATCTTTTCTCCCAACTACCATAGTAATTTAATTTGTACCACCCCTTAATAGTCATTGGTGCTTCTTTTTACTCTTATGTTATGGATAAATTTAGATTGTAAGCTTCTGGAGGACAAGGTTATGTCTTCTATTTTTTTCTGTTTAAAAAATGCCGCAGCAGAGTTTCTGGCATGTAGTAATCTCTCAAGCAGGATTTAATGAGAATGACTGAATGAACAGTGAATAGAAAATGCAATTTGAGTTTTCACTCATATCATTCTATCTTTGATGAATTGGTACTGACTTCTCACAGAAGACCTCAAAGGAAGGCAACCATTTAAATTTAGAACTTAAAAGCAGCTTGTAAAAGTCACTACGGCTTACAGGACATTGGATACAACTGCAAGACATCAGCCTTGGATTCAAATCCTCTTTTTGTTGTTGTTGGTTTTGAGTTAACTGATCACTTCTCTCTGTCTCTCTGTCTCTGTCTCTGTCTCTGTCTCTGTCTCTCTCTCTCTCTGCCTCGAATGGGAATAATCCATCTCTATTCCTTCAAGGCTGAGGAGTGGGTGTAGGTGGGTGGGCAGAAGGAAAAGCAGTAACCACCGCTTATAAGCACTTTGGAGACCTCATGTGCTCAATCATAAAGGGCCTAGAAAAAGTCAGTGATAATGACTGAGGGGACTGGTGTGATGCTGGCATGGCTTCAGTCCAATCTTCCAGGATGCAAAAGAAAGGTATTACAGTTTTCCAACCATCAGAATTGTCCTGCTGGGTTGGAAGTGAGGCGTGGAAAAAACCCTCAACTGACACTTGGCAGCATAGACTAGAATGAGCTTTAATTGAATGCATTTCATTTTAAAAGAACTGATCAGGGAACTTTGGGGGGAGCTGATTGTTCACCACTGGAGGCACTCTCCCAGTGGAAGGGTTTGCCTGTCAGGGCTAAAGTCAGTATTTTTTTTTTCAGGAATTTAGACTGACATTTCATTTACGATCAGAGAGAAACATGTGCTTAGTTGATTCCAGCATAGTGGACCTATTTGGGTTTATAGAATGTATTCCCCATTCTCCATCTTACTGCCTTCCTGAAAACTAGGCTAATGTCTCATTTTGCAAAGGGGGGGATTGTTAGGGGAAAGTTTGGGAGTGGGGAGGGGCAGGAGGAAACAAAGCTAAACCAAAGTAAAAACACTAATAGTTTTTCAAGGTTGGATCCAAACAGTGCTTTAGCCTCACTGGAGGGCCCTGTGAACTTGACCTGATCTTGATGAGTTTGAAAGGCTAATCCACTTGTTCTGATTCCAAGCATTTGCTAGTTAGGATAGCTGGTTGACAGGATACAATCTATATTCTGCAAAGTCACAAGCCATTTACAACAGTTTTTGTACATTCTTAAAGTCCCCAATGAAGTAAGCTTTCATTGCTGGTAGAAACTGATAATAAGGATATTGAGGTGGAAAAAAATCTCTGATTTTGGACTGGGCTCAGTTTCCTTTGCAGCCTTGTTGGGGTCATGGAGGCCAAGCAGGGCAGGTCCTTAAGGACTGACTAATCTCTGCTTTAATTATTGACTTCTCTTAAACCTTACTCCATAGAAATTGAAATGAGTTTTGCAGAAAAAGCAGATGATTTAGAAATATCTCAGAATTCTCCCCTGGCTTTGCTGAAGGCCTGTTATTCTTGGCCAAAGAGACCTCATGGTCCTGGGCTATAGCTTTCCAGCAGTTTTTACAAATCACTGGTCCATCACAAAACCTTTTTGGGTCTTCCAAATGGCAGTGGCTCTGTGGACCAATACTTCTCTTAGTCATTGGAATGACCAATTAATTAATGAGTATTTAGTGTGTTCCCACTATTCTCTGCCCAGCATACAAGAAAAGCATGATCTCTACCCTTTGGGAGCTTGTGGGGAAGTTAGTTTGAAAGACAGCAATAACCTATGTGAAGTGAATAGAGAGCAATAGAAGATGGTTGGTGATCAAGATCTATGTTGTGTTGGCTTAATTTGGGAGAACTGGCAGAAGGTAAGAGGAGGAAATGATTGTGTGAACTGGTTTACTTGAGGGATTTTCCTTTGGCTTTCCAAAGAGTGTGAACTGAATTGGAAGAATGGGTTGAGCTTGGTAAGGCCTCTCCATTACCTTTCAGTGCTCTCCACATCAGCAGGCTTAGAGTACTCAAAAATCTGTCTCTAACTCATAGGCTGAGTCCTTCCCTTATCAGCCCCCAAATAAAAAGATAATAGACAGGAAAGGCAGATGATTGCATTTGTGTCAGGGTTTACTGGGTGATTTCTGTCAATCGATAAACGTTTATTAAGTGTCTACTATATTCCAGGCGCTGAGTTAAGTGAGGGGAATACAAAAAGAGAGCCTCTGCCCGCCAGGGACTTACAGTCTAATAGGGGCCCAACATACCAATATATGCATGCACACACAGAAATGTGTATGATAAATAGGAAATAATTAACAGAGGGGAAACTTAAGACTTATGATGGAGTGGGGGAAGATTTCCTATACAAGATGGAGTTTTTAAGTTGGAACTTAAAGGAAGCCAGTGGGCAGAGATGAGGAAGGAGAACATCCCAGGCATGGGGGACAGTCAGAGAAAATGCCCTGAGCCAAGAGATGGAATGTCCTGTTCATGGAACAACCATGAGGTCAGTGTCATTGGATCAAAAAGTACATGGCAGGGAGTAAGGTGTTAGAAAACAGGGAGCAGGATTGGGCTAGGTTATAAAGAGCTTCAAATGCTCTTCTGAGGATTTTGTTTTTGATTCTGGAGGCAGTAGGGAACCACTGGAGTTTATTGAATAGGGGCTGACATGGTCAGATCACTTTAGGAAAGTCACTTTAGTGACTGGAGGATGGATGAGAGTAGGGAGAGATTCGAGGTAGGCAGATCCATTAGTAGGCTGTTGAAATCATCCAGGTGTGAAGCAATGAGAGGCTGCCCCAGATAGGTGGCAGTGCTAGGTGGCACTGTGGATAGAGTACTGGACCTGGAGTCAGGAAGATTCATTTTCTGAGTTCAAATCCAGCCTCAGACACTTATTAGTTGTGTGACTTTGGGCAAGTCACTTCACCCTGTTTGTCTTGGTTTCCTTATCTGTAAAATGAACTGGAGAAGGAAATAGCAATCACTCCAGGATCTCTGCCCCAAAAAAGCCCCAAATGGCATTATGAGAGGTTGGACACAACTGAAACATGACTGAACAAAAATCAGAGGAGAGAAAGGTATTCTTGAGAGATGTTGCAAAGGTGACATTGATAGGCAGATATGAGGGGTGAGGGATAGTGAGGAGGACTTATAGGCTGTGAGTCCTAGGGATTGGAAGGATGGTGATGCCCTCTATATTCATAGGGAAGGTCCAGGGAGAGAGTGTCCTATAAAACATAATGATTTTCTTTATCCTGTTCTGATTTCTATTTGGTTTAACACATAGGCAAATATGCCCATTTCAATGACTTCCTCATATGTCTCTTGTCTTCTCTTTTTAGTCCATCTATTTATAATAATAATAATAATAATAATAATAAATAGTAATAGTTAGCATTTATATATCACTTCAAGGTTTGCAAAGCACATTACAGATGTTAACTCATTCTGTCTTCCTGATAATCCTGGGAGGTAGTGTTATTCTTACTGTCTTTTTTTGGGGTGTTTTTTGGAGGGGGGGAAACAAGGCAATTGAGGTTAAGTGACTTGCCCAAGGTCACACAGCTAGTAAGTGTTAAATGTCTGAGGCCATATTTGAACTTAGGTCCTCCTGATTCCAGGGCCAGTGCTCTATTCACTGTGCTACCTAGCCACCCCCTCTTATTGTCATTTCACAAATGAGGAAACTGAAGCGCAGAAGGATTCAGTGACTTGGCCAGGGTCATACAACTAAAACCACTTGAAGCTGGATTTGAAGGCCCGACTTCTTGACTCTAAGTTTAGTGTTCTATCCATTGAACCATCTAGTTGCCATATAAGAAGGGACTTAGAGATGAATGAGAAGAAATATTTTGCTCTGATTTTACTGGACCTTCATCTCAACCATCAACTATTGAATGTCCAGGCAGTATGGTACAGTGCAAGGGTGGGGAACCTGTGGCCTCGAGGCCACATGTGACCTTCTAGATCCTTAAGTGTGGCCTTTTGACTGAATCCAAATTTTACAGAACAAATCTAGACCCAGTCAAAAGGCCTCACTTAAGGGTCTAGAAGGTCACATAGGCCACAGGTTCCCCCACTCTGGTCTAGTGGGTAGAAAGCTGTCTTCAGAGCCAGGAAGATCTGGATTCAAGTCCCATGTCTTATATATACTGGCTCTGTGACCCTGGGCAAATCACTTAACTTCTCCATGCTCTAGCCAACTCTCTAGAACTATAAAGGGCAGAGGTGTGACTGGCATTAACTGAAAGGTTTTCTCACCTGGGAGTTCCCTAGATCAATGAGGTCCTAAGTCCAATCATCCCTATCTAAATCTCTCTGCTAAGGTCATGTGAGGGAAATTAAAAGATGCCTCAGGAACCTGCAGTTTAAGTGGGTAGAGAAGACTGATGCTCAAGAAGCTAAAGCTGACAATGCAGGGCGGCAATAATTAAGTGCTAAACTGTGTGTTATAGAATGCATGTGCCACAAGATTTCAGCTGATGATTTATGGAAGGGGTAAGCCTTGTTGAGGACAGCTAGGTGGCATAGTGGATAGAGTGCTAGGCCTGGAGTCAGGAAGACCTGAGTTCAAATCCACCCTCAGACACTTATTAGCTGTGTCACCCTGGGCAAGTCAGTGAACCTCTATTTGCCTTAATCCACTGGAGAAGGAAATGACAAACCACTACACTAACTTTGCCGAGAAAACCCCATGGACAGCATGGTCCATGGGCTCAAGGAGAGTCAGATGTGACTGAACAACAAGAACAGGGACAAAAGGTCTTGTTGTATGGGAAGAATTTGGATAGGGAAAGGGATGCAGAAAGACTCCTTGGGTAAGACTGGAGGAGGCAACAGGAGGGGTGAGAAAAGATTAGAGGGAGAAGTGAGCCTGAGGAAATGAAGGGGCTGCATGGTGTCAGATACGGGCAGGCAGGCAGAGGGCAGGGAATGGATTTTTTCGGACTTTGAAAATCAGGAAGACAAGCTTAGACTTGACATGATAGACGCTAGGGGAGACATTAAAAGTTTTGGGTAGAAAATCGTAGTGTTGAGTCTCATTACAAGACAGTTTAATTAGAAAAAGCAATGGGGGTTGCTGGGTTGGTAGGTTATTAGATAGTGATAGATTAAAAAATTAATAAAACATTTTGAAAATACTCATCAGAAAACAAAAGAGTACATAAAGAGACACAGATAGAAAAATAGAAGAGTTTTGTTATTACCCATCACCTAGGCGGCACAGTGGTTAGAGCCTTGGGCCTAGAGTCATGAAGATCTGACTCAGACACTTGCTAGCTGTGTGACCCTGGGCAAGTCACTTAACCTTGGTTTGCCACAGTTTCCTAACCTGTGAAATGGGGATAATAATCAAACCTATCCTCTGGGGTTGTTATGAGGATCAAATGAGATAATAATTGTAAAGCGCTTATCACAGTATTTAGTATATATTAAGCGTTAGGTAAATGCTAGTCATTATTGTTTTTATTGCTGTTATCCAATCAAAGTGAACATATGTGTGCCTATCTATACTTCCTTAAAAATGAGTGGTACATAGCAGAAACTCACAGTTTCTTATGGAAGGCTTTTTTCTTGTTCCTTTTTGTATATTAAAATGTTTCAGTGGTTTTGATGATTGTTAAATTCAAGATAAAAAAGAAAATTAAATCGAAAAAAGACACAGTGGCGTAAAGCAGTCACAGTTGAGGTGCGGTGAATTATGACGGACACAACCCCCTCTGTGCTACTGGAGTTGCCACTCAAGGGGAGGGAAAGCAGGGAATTTGGTTCCCCACCTTTGTACTTCGGGAAAGTAGAGTTATAAAGTGGAAAGAGTGCTGGATTTATAGTGAGAGGGTCCCAGATCTTCTACTGGCCGCTAGTGTGACCTTGGACCAGTGCCTTACTCTTTACAGGTCTCAATTTCCTCATCTGAAGAATGACAGGTTTGGAGCCTTGCTAAACAGCCTCTAAGGTCTTTGCCAGCTCTTGATCTACTGGAAGATTCTGCATCCAAGAATAGCAGGAGGGAAATACCTGATAATTCTCTTGGCTGTAGACTGTGCGTTCCTTGAGAGTCTGAGCTGTCGGTTGCCTTTCTTTACCCCCAGAGTTGACCATGGTGCCTGACATGTAGTAGGTGACTGACTAGTCAATCGAGTGACAGAAATCTCAGGCGAAGCAGACATCAAGACCAGCTCTCTGAGTGATCCCAGAAACTCCAGCTTCCTTTCACTGTACTTCCAGCCTGAACCTTTCTGTTAAGAAACCTATTCTCTCCTGGAGTGCAGGGGAGGGAGAAGAGAACCCTTTAAAGTTTTCAAACCTAGGCCACATGAAGAATTGCCATAAGGAGTCTTCTTGCTCTGTGTGGCTGTTAGACTTTCTGTCACTTCCTCTTTCTTCTTGGAAGCCCAAATTATTTGGTACCATATTTCTGCTTCTTTTTTTCACTTCCTGTGTTCTTTGCCTGGCTAACTAATCTGGGCTGGGTTGCCATTGAAACTGTCCCAGAAATGTCCCAGTAATGACATTTTCTGGGGAGATATCACCCAGAGGATCTGGGGCTGCATCCATTTAGATTCATCTCACCCCAGAGTACAGGTAGTAGTGTGTCCAAAGGGTGTTTGCACGGATCAAAGAGATATATGTACTTCTTCCCTCTGGGGGATCACTATAGATCCTAATTAGGATGTGTGTGTGTATGTGTGTATGTGTGTGTATGTAGAACACAGCAAATATTAGGACATTGGGAGAAGAGTTTTTTTTTTTAATTTCCTGTTTTAATCCAGTAGTATGATATGCACAAATTAGCAAGCAGATTTGAATTTTTGCTCTATAAATCAATAAGCTATCACTTGGCACGTTCTTGGACATGCACACCATCAGTAGACAGTGTAGTGCCCCTTTATAATTAAATGCTGGGAGGTTTCACTGGGCCTATTAATATTTTCTTTTATAAACTAACCCATGGGCCCATTGCTGCCCACCTCCCATGGTTCGCCACCATGCCATTGGAACTCCACCCACTGTGCCAATGGACTCTGCTTCTGTTTTGAATCTACAAATGCATGGAACCATAGAGAATGAAAACAATAGATTGCTGCTGAACTGGGTGAATCTGAAGGGAGAATTGCTCAATTCCTTCTATTAGGGACCAGTTTGAAGAATAAAGAAGATTTTACAATGGCTAATCTCTTCCCCTTTATGGATTTTTCTATGAAGCTAGAGTCCTGATATAAGAGAAGAAGTCTGTTGTCATTGGGGAAGCTAGAATTTAGGAAAGGATGAATTCAAGGGAACTGGACAGTGAAATTTATGTCAAGTTGGCATTATTATCAACAGCTCTGTTTCTTTAAGGAAGAGGGCGGGAGAGAAACTAATTGTCTGAGCCTATGTGAATGGGAAATTTCCCTCCAGTTTCACTGCCTTTGGTGGAAATAGAGAGAATTGATCTGGCACTCTAAGCTTCCTGGATTTGATCTACATGTGAGGTTGCTCAAATGGTGATGCTATTCTACAGGGCTGATTGTGGGAGTCTCAGCCAAGAGGCAAAATGGGAGAAAATAAAAAATTGGTAGCCACTACATAAAGGAACCCAGAAGGCCAAAGTAATAACTTTTTAGAGCATATTTACAACCTCTCTTGGTAGGTCTTGGCATAACAAACTACAACTGCTATGGTCAAGATGATCACTGGGTGAAGCCCCACTCCACTCTGTCCAGGCCTCCCTGAGAGTGAACAAGCTATTGAAACTATACCTCCCAATGGAGGGTTGGATTGCTGTATCCCAGACCCTCTCATTCATGGGCTGTTTGTGCTACACTGACAAAGAGAGAGGATTTTCTGATTGTCTCTGCCACGCTGACCTTTAGAGTGTTTACTTTTTCAATCAGCTTTGGGGAGGCAAAGCTGAACTCTCTGGTATAAGCAAGTCCAACACTCCTCTCCTTTTTCTACCCAGAACCATTTGGAGAGATAACGCTAGGGGTGACAAATCAGCACAAGTTGTTTTTACAGGTGTAAGAACCCAATAGGTCACTAATTGACCTGTGCCTAGGCTTGTGAATCTGGACGGAGCTGTATTTGAAGAAGGCCACAGCATCATTTACACTTGCCAACCCTTTGTAATCTTAATCTCTTTGTTGCTTTTATGTTATACTGGCCCCCCAAGGTTAAAGAAAGAGATTTAGACCTTAAACACAAATCCAGCCTTCAAGCTCTGGAATTATCTTTGCCTTTAAATGCAACTGATCAATGCCCATTTCTTTTGAAAATAAAACCCTTTTGAACCTTGAAAGCCTTCCACTGTTGAGCTATGCCTAAGTGCCACATGGGGAAATGGGCAGAAAAAAGCCCATTTTTCCCTTAGTGCTTGCATTAGAGGTCCTAAAGTTCAGTCCAACGCAATCAATTTAATTGGCGCTAGCTCTAGTGACAAATTATGCTGGTTTACACTCCAATGTAGCACAGATTCCTCAAACGCTAGGGAAGAAGGGAGATACACTTCTTGGTCTCTACTTAAAGAGGGCAACAGTATTGGAAAAGGAGCACATTTAATTTATCACTGTCAGAGCAGGTGCAAAGTTTAATTCTAACTAAAAGCATTAAACAATTAACCCAGACAGTCAGGCCTTCTGAAAATGCTCAGTTGCAGAGAACACATGGACCAGATTACCAATGGAAAAGTCAATGCTCGTCTTTTATGCCACTGAATACCTCCTTACGCTTTTTTTTTTCTTTTTCAAATAATGAAAAGCTACTACAATAAGGTCACTTCTAAGGCCTTTGGTAGATGCCTGAGATGAAAGTATCAGATAAGGGTGTACTATATACTCAAAGATCAAGAAAGAACTGTCTTTTAAGTCTTATGTTGACAGCCAGGAGAGTAGAAATTGAGAGTCACGTGCTAGTCAAAATAAATGTGATTGTTTAAATTTTTGAGTGATGCAATATGCCACTGAGTGCCTGGTATATTTTTTTTGAATGACTTTTAATCTGGGTAGGGAACTCCTAGTATGAAAAATCTCTCCATTAATGCAATTAACCATTCCTCTCTAATTTATGGTATTAGAGCAGGGGTTCCTAATCTGGGGTCCATGGACCTCAGGAGGTTCATGGATTGAACTTGGATGGGAAATTTTTTTCTCCTATCTTAATTTTTATTAACTTCTACTTGAAATTTTGTATTTTCTTCGATTATTTATTTTCTTATAAATTATTCTAAGAAGAGGTCTAAAGGTTTCACCAGATTGCTAAAAGCGTCCTTGACACAAAAAAGGGTTGTTAAAAATTCTTTTCTTAGAGAATTTCCTGAGTCACTGAGAGAATATGTCTCTTGTTCACAGTCAGATAGCTGGTATTAATTAGAGAAAGGACTTTTGTTTCATGTCTTGCTTACTCTAAGGCAAATCCTTTCTTCACCGTACCACACGGTCTCTCTGCCTTGCACTGGGGAGGAACTTAATAAATGCTAATTACATTTCAGTTTAAATAAATGTTTGTTGTATGAATGAATAAAAGGCCTTTACTGAACACTTACTATATGTCAAGTGCTAGGGATATAACAACAAGAGCAAGACAGCCCCAGCCCTTAAGAAGCTTACATTCTAATGGAAGAGCTAGCACATATAGGAGAGGGGTAGACTGAGAAAGGAATTTTGGTCTGGGAAATTACAGGGGCAATGAATGGAACGTCATTAATGCACCCTTTCCGGTGAGAGTGGTGACAATTATAATTCTCAGAGAATGAGATTGAAAAGGGGTGTGTGTGTGTGTGTGTGTGTGTGTGTGTGTGTGTGTGTATGTGTAGGGGTAGGTAGAGTACATGACAGCCACAAGACAGGAAGGAAAATGGGTGGAGTGAAGATGAGGACAC
The DNA here is from genome assembly GCA_028627135.1 of Pseudochirops cupreus. Taxonomy (NCBI): domain Eukaryota; kingdom Metazoa; phylum Chordata; class Mammalia; order Diprotodontia; family Pseudocheiridae; genus Pseudochirops; species Pseudochirops cupreus. The sequence continues at coordinate 89,552,145 of CM053581.1, read as the reverse complement.
TTGGACACAGAGAGTCTAGAACAAAGTGGCTTGACTTCTCCCATGTATAGACGACTGTGGTCAGTTTTGGAGAGTGGAAGTAAGAGTAGCAAAGTCAATCAATAATTGACTTTGAATGGATTCTAAGGTTAAGCAAGCTAATTAATCTCTTTGAGCCTCAGGGATAAGACTTGAACATCAATTCCCTACCTAATGGGTTAACGTAAGGATAAAACAAGATAGAGGTGTGATATAAGGTATTGTTTTTAAACCTTTCTCAAAATGATCTCAAGAGGATCATAGCTTTAGAATGAAAAGATATGTCAGCTGTCATTTAGCTTTTCATTTAACCCTTTCATTTAACAATTGAGGAAACTGAGTTATTGTGGATTTTTCAAATTTCCTCATTCCCCTCTCAGCCATTTAGTTACCAAGTCTTGATAATTTTATCCTGATGACATCTGTTCTTTCCACTCACATGGCCATCACCCTAGCATAGGCCCATATCACCCTTCAGACTGCTGTAATAGGCCTGACGTTTCTGTTCTATCCAATCTGTCTTCCACATAGCTGCCGTATTGACACTCCTAAAATGCAGGTCTGTCTATGTCACTTCCCTTGCTCAAGAAGCTTCAATGACTCACTCTTATCTCCAGCATAAAATAGAAACACCTCTGTTTGGCATTCAAAGCCCTTTACAATCTGGTTCCATCCTACCTTTCCAAAGTATTGCCAGTTACTCCCCTTCATTCATTTCAACTTCCAGAGAAACTAGCCTACTAGCTATGAGCTTTAAACATAACCTTCCATCTCTTGCCTTCCTCTGTATCTCTGGCCAGTTGTTCCTCCATGTCTGAATTGAAATTGGAAGGAACTGATGCCTTCTTTTAAAGTCCAGTGGAAGCACTATATTCTATATGAGGTCTTTTTTGATCTCTGCCCATTTCTCCATCCCATTCTCTGAAATTATTTTGCATTAACTGTGTATATATATATTTTGTTTACTTATCTGTATTTAATTGCCATATTGGCTACCTCAAGTGAACATAAGCTCTCTGAAGATAGAAATTGTTTTATTCTCCAATTTCTGGCACCCAGTGAGTGTTGGATAAGTAGTTGCTGAATTGAAATCTTATGCTTAACATATTCATTAAATGTAACCTGCTAATGTAACATTATAACTATCTCTATTTTAGTACTTTTCTTTTCTGCAGATCTTAAGGAAATAGTATATTTTGAACATAAGTCCCAAAGTTTCCATTTGAACATTCTTAGAGCAATCACACTCGTGGCCCCTCCTCCATATCCCCTATCAGGGAGTCCCACTGTGCTCTGCCCTGATCAGACAGTATGTGGAGTGTTGTGTTCAGCTCTCGGTGTTTTAAGAAAGAGACTGATTAAATGTAGAGTGTCCAGAGGAGGGGAACCAGGATTTTGGAGGACTTTGAGAACATGGTATATGATCTGTTGAAAGAACTGGAAAAGCTTAGCTTAGAGAAGACTCAGGGGAAATATGATTGCTATCTTCATTTAGCAGCAGGGTTCTCATATGGAAGAAGGATTAGACTTATTCTGTTTGAACACAGAGGATAGAAGTAAGAGTGATGGGGGGAACTTGCAAAGAGGAAAATTTAAGCATGGCATTAGGAAAAAACCTTCCTAATGATTAGAGCTATTCAAAAGTGGAATGGGCTACCTAGAGTGGTAAATGGTTTCTTCCTAAAAACTAAAGTTGGTAAGGTATTTGGATATTCAATTGAGATACTTTCTGTAACTTTCTTGGGAGGATCTGGATTTGAAGCCAATATAAGTGCTGGGATTTATCATCAACATTCCAACATTCCAATAAATAGAACCCATAGGATGTTTAGTAAAAAGAACTAAAAAAAAAGAACCAAACTTAGATACTGGAGACCTGGATTCTAGACCTGACTCTGATACAAATTACTATGTAGTCCTCAGGCTAGTCACATATTTTCTCTGGACTTCAGTTTTCTTACCTATAAAATGAATGGGCTAGATCTGGAATCAAAGATTCCTTCCAGGCTTGTAATTCTATGATTTTTCACCACTCACTTTTGTCCTCAGTCTCTTGTAGTCTGGGCTCCATTCCCATCACTCTCCTCAAACTGACTTTTCAAAAGTCATAAACGTCATCATCCTAATCATCAGCTCAATGGGACCATGATGCCATTGTCTATTCTGTCCTTGGGAAGGAGCCATTACTTAGTCCTCACACTTCTGTGACCCTTACTCTCCTGATTCTTTGGCTGATCTAGAGTCTTGTTTCCAGAGCCACCCCCCACCTTCCCACATTAAACTCATTATATCTCAGCCTCATATTTGGAGTGCTGGATTCAAAGTCAAGGAGAACTGATCTTTGTACCCGATTCCACACATCAGGTACCTACAAAGATACTTGTTGTCTAACCTCCTCAGCTGGCCAGGGGGTGATTAGGCTTTTTGGAATTCATTAGGGGTGAATTTAAAGAAATTATAGAAGGCTATTCTGTGGATCATGATAATCATTGGAATGTTGTCATGGAGGCAACAGCATATAGTAGTAATCCAGACTTTAGAGTCAAAGGACAGATATTTAGCAGAAATTCCTAACGAATTTGGGCATAGAAATGCACAGAAATTTGGGTGGCAATTACTATGCAGCCCGAGACTCCTTTTTGCTCATACCATACTATGGCCAGAGTTTTGCAGCATGGCACAGCTGATAAAGCACTGGACTTTGAGTCAGGAGGACCACCATTTGAATCCTGCCTTAGACACACAAGGGCAGCTGGGTAGCCTAGTGGATAAAGCACTGAATCTGGAGTCAGGATAACCTGAGTTCAAATCCAGCATGTGTGACCATGGGTAAGTCACTTAATCTCTGTTTGACTCAATTTCCCCATTTATAGAATAGGGACAATAATAGCATCTCCCTCACAGGGGTGTAAGGATCCACTTTATTTATTTTAGTTTTCAACATTCATTTCCACGAGATTTTGAGTTACAAATTTTTTACCCATCTTTCCCTTACTCCCCACCCCAAGACAGTGAGCCTACTGAATATTGTAAGGATCAAATGCGATAATATTTATAAAGCATCTTGCAAACTTTAAGGTACTATTATTAATACTAGCTATTATCATTAACTATAACATATACAGTACTGGACTAGTATTTTATATATATATATATATATATATATATACACATACACACGTACATATGTATATACATACATATATACATGTGTGTGTGTATATATGTGCATGTGTATACATGCACACACAAAGTATTGGCCTTGTAGATCAGAAAGATCCAAATGCAAATGCTTCCTCAGATGCTTAACTAGTTGTGTGACCCTGGGCAAGTCATGTAACCCCTTAGCCTCCATTTCCTCATCTGTAAAATATAAGGGATGATCTCTTATATGCCTTCTATCTCTAAACCTATGATCTTATGTTTGGTACAAGCTACATGACCCTGAGATAATTCCTTAATCTCCGAGTCTCATTTTTCTAATCTGTAAATTGAGAGTAATAGCACCAATATCACAAAGCGGAAGTGAGGATCAAATGAGATAATGAGGCTAATGCGCTACACAAATCTGAAAGTGTCATAAACAAGTTCTTGTTGGAGATGTTATTATAAATCAGAGATCTCCTTTATCATTTTCCTTCCTTAGAGTTCTTCAAGACATTCACCGGAATGAGGTTCCATAGGTTTTGTGAACCTCTGGGAGCTAAGTGGACATTTTTTTCTACCAACTATGGGGTTGGAAACATCCTGAGATTAAGGAGCCCCTTTTAGGAAAATATTCGCCTGTATGCCACCTGTTTACCTTAAAGACCTGGAAGGACATGTCCATATCAGACTACTGGCGGGTCTCATTATTCCTAATTTCTACCAAAAGGAAGACCAGGATGGGATAGAGCAGTGACTCACTCGAGGTCTCAGGCAGACTACCCCATGCATTTTGCTAGTCGCCAGGAAGTGTGTAATTCAAATTAGTGGTCAGACTCCCAAAGCTCTCATTTATTATATCTAATTGCAAAATAAGGAATCTTACATGCATGTGTCTCATCTCCTATTTCTCCATTATTTGCTATACTCATTCATCTAGATTTAATTACCATTTCACAGTAGTCTCCATGAAATCTGGTTAAATTGCCAATCGTAGCTATGATTTCGGGAGTCCTCTATGACATAATGGTGTTAACAAGATCTATTCCCCTCACCCCTCCCTTCTTCTCTTTGCTTTGCTCCTGCCTGGGCCTCTTCCTCTTGGTCCATTCAAGCCTGGGGAAGCCTGTCCAGACAGCTATTTCCCATACAAACCCTCCTTAACAGCAGGGTAAATCCTAATGTCCCAGGTACAAAGACTTCCTGGGAAAGGGTGTGTGCAGGTAGATAGAGGAGGAGCTGAAAGCAGTGGTAATTAATATATCTCTGTGATGATTTTAGGATCTTTGGATTAGAGGGCTTTTAGTCTTGATGGAAAGGAAGAAAACAGAGTTTTGGGAAGTGGAAAGCTTTTGAAGCTACTCTTTTCCAAAGTGGAGAGTTGTATGAATGTGTGTGTGAGTGTATTTTCAAGTCCCTTTTTATTGCTTTTATCTTTTAAAGGAAGGAAAAAGTACAACAATAATAAAAATACTGACATGCATTTTCTTATGATCGGATAAACATAAACAAAAGTAAACCAAACAATTTCCATAGTGAATTGTGTGTGTGTGTGTTTAGTATGTGGAGTACTTCTGGATTATCATCAAGGCAACATTTATGGCTGCTTTAGAGAAATAAAAATTTTAGTAATAGATGATTATACACACAGTTCATCTTTTGATGGGGGACGCAGGAATGGAAGAGGCCACAAATGATCTTTCACATGGAATGAAATTTTTGGAGGCGTGATGGTGGAAGATGGAAAGGTTTGGGCTGCCAAGCAGTGCTCTGAATTTAGCATTTAATTATCAATTACACTTGTTTAGCTTGGCTGCAGAGACAGAACTGATAGCAAGAGATAAAAGTTTCAAAGAAGCAAATTTAAACTTTTTGAGAAGAAAAGAAATAGGATATGGATGGAAGAATGGACATAGACACAGAGTGCAGGAATTTCATGCATTTTAACTGATATAAATCAATTGGCATAATAAGACCAAGTGGAGACATTTGGAGCCAATGGCAATGCCATTTTAGAATATAAATTTGTAATATCTTACAAAGGAAGGATGGTGGAGGATCATGTGTAGTATTCTCTCATATATCAGTTGAGTTAAAAGAAAATTGAGTGAGAGATCCAGCTAAACAAAGCTATGCCAATGACACCGTGATGAAAATGACACAACAACAACAAACAACAACACAACAGAATAAAAATGGAAAAGATCTACAAATACTTTTTGTAACAGTTACGTGGAGCAGTAGATAAAGCACTGCAGAGTTCGAGCTCTTGTTGTGTATTTCTAATATGACGGTGTTTGTATGTTCAATTTTGGCATGAATCGGTTATTTGCTCTTCGCTGGTTTCTCATCAGAAGCAGTGCTAATGTGCCAGTGATGAATTTTGGCAAGTTTTTCTTTTTGTTTGTTTCTTTTTGTTTTTATTTTTCAACAGCAAGCAGTGACAGATGAAAATGATAACGGGCGAGGCTATTAAACCCAGAGATTAAAGAGTGCATGAACTGAGAGGACACTACTGCATAGATTCTATAGGTAGCCATCACCATGTAGATTCCATGGACATTAATGAAGAGAGTAGAGGCAATGAGAGCTTTCTAGCTCAAAGGTATTCGGGCACGGCTGCAGAGTGGTACCCTGCCTTGGACAGGTGGACTGAAAACTCAAATGAATGGACCAATGAAGCTTTGCAGCATGACATATCCATATCCATATCCATTTTTTTGTCTTACTATGATCGTTGCTATTTGTACCTAACATTGTGAGTCTCTGTAGTCTGAATCACCGATTTCAAATATCACTAGCCTCTTCCTGGAATTCGTTGCCCAGGGTCACACAGCTAGTGTGTTTGAAGTCAGATCTGAATGCCGGTCTTCATGACTCTAGACCCAGTACTCCATCCACTGGATATTTATCTGCCCCAATATATTCACACCACTACCATTTCAATTTTCTTGTCCGTAGACCTGATTATGTCACACCATTGCTTAATAATCTTTAGTAGCTCACTATTTCCTATTGAATAAAGTTTAGACTCCTTTGTCCAGCTGTAAGATCTTCCATGTCCTGGTCCCCCCTTACTTTTCTAGTCTTGTATTACTCCAGTTTTCATCCATTTTAAATTCAACTCAAATGGGGAATTCTAGCCTTTTACCTTTGGTCTTAGGTCTCTAGGTTTCTGCCTACATTTTTCCATATGACTGGAATACCCTTCAACCTATCCTTTGACACCCAGAAGCATTTTCTGAGACCTCACAAATAATTTTGTTTTATAATTCTCTAATGCAATTATACTGCAATATTGTATATTTTAGCTATCTGTATTGGGACCTTTTTGCCTCCTAAATTGTCAAATGAAATAATATTTGTAAAGCATTTAGTGACACATAAGTAGGTACTCAATAAATTTCCTATTTCCTTCCTTTCCCTCCTCTCCCCAACCCTCACACTTAAGATCAGGGTCTCTACCTTGTCTAAATCTTTTGCCTCCATCAATGCCACACATAAGCAATGAATATGTTTGTCATGACTATAGAGTCATTGCTACTTGCATTTCATTTTCAACCAGATAGTTGCCCTTATTGGGGGCAGCGGGGAGAGTTTTCTTTTATTTGGAGTCTGGTTTGGTCAGTGCTCTCCTTTGTAGATTTCCTCTTCTGTGTTTCAAATTATGGATGTTTTCACAGGTCCTGATGCAGATGACTGAGAAAGCATTCTAGAAAAGAATGGAGGCATTGGTTTACAAAGTCCACTTCCTATAATTTTCCTCTGTATTTCGACAACTTTCAATGTGAGACCAGTTTTCTAGAGAAAATGAAGCAGTCACAATTCTGGCTACTTTCATTATTGGAACTTCTGAGTCATGGGTCCATGATCTTTCTTCCTTTTGTAGAACTGATCCTAAGAACCCAATCATTTCTTGGGACTGGCAGATCCCTTGGGAAACCTTGGGTTTCTTTCAGGCACAGTACTTTTCCCACTTGGAAAACCTTAGAATTGCATTTGGCCTGGGCATCTTCCCATATTGTCATACAACTCTGTGACCCTAAAAGCCATATCTTTGCTTTCTAACAATATGACCCCTTAAATCATCATGCTGATTCATTTGCCTCTGAGGAAAGGGAGTTGGGGGGCAAGTCCCTTGAGGAAACTGCCTGGAAGTTGAAGACCAAGTCCCAAGACAGGGAACAGAACACAGCAAATCAATCTGAGGTAGCAGACAAATCACAAGCCCCAGTTGCTGTTCTTTCCTTTGCCATTCATACACCTGTTTTAAATGCCTTGTACTTGTCACTTCACTGTTATCTTGGCAAATGTTTGGAGACACAGAACAGGTAGTAGAGTGACGGAACAGACGTCTGCCACAGAGCTCACCCTGGCCTTGTTAAAATTAATTGGAAAGTAAACTCTCTCAGAGCAGCGACTTTCAGAGAATCTTCTCTCGTCTCCACCTCACACCAAGTAACCGCGCAGGCTGTGTGTGGTTCCAGCATCCTGCCACCACCATCACTGATGTGACAAATTGGTGTTTTCCCCTTCTGGTGTCTTGTTTCCTCTTAACTTTTTCCTCTGGGCACCATCCTCTCAGTTACATTGAAGTGACCCTCGCCCCCTCATACGCCTTCTAGTTCTCCCTCAGTAAGTTCATCGAAGTGAAATTTGGATCTCCATAAAACTGGGGTTCATTGAAGAGAAGTCTTTAGGCCCACAGAGGTGTTCTACCTGCTGCCAGCAAAAGAAACTCAAACAGTTTCTTCAGAGAATTTTTGAAAATGAGCCCCCATGAAATTCTGCTTTCCTTTTCCTGGTGGAGACACTTAACAAATTGTGGAGTTGTCACTGTGGCTCTTGAACCACAGGACAGGTGGATATCTCTTTGTGGTGGTTTAGGAGTGGTCTTGCTTCCACTCAAGAGTTTAGAATAGGGAATCTCTTGAGATGACTGATGGTCCTAAATTCTCCTAGCCCAATTCCAAGTCCTTGTATTCCTACTGAATTTCTTTTTTTTTCCCCATTGATTTGTTTATTTACTTTTAGTTTACAAGATTCAGTTCCACAATCTCTTGAGGTTCAGATTTTCTCCCCTCCCTTCCCTCCCCCTTGGTGGCGTGAAATCATGTATAGGATCTGCAAATACTTTCACATTCCGACTGAATTTCAAGAGGACTTGTGTATCCTTTTAGCTTTTCTGAGTGTCAAATGACTGAAGATGAAATCAGTATTCAATCCTTGTGTGGTTGTTGCACTTTTCATGTGAATTAGACTCATCTCATCAATTAGACTATAAGCTCTCCAAGGGCAGGAGAGTCATACCCTTTTTTTCATACCCCATGGTACCTAGTGTAGTGAATGTTCTATAAATATTTGTTGAATGAATGTTTCAGGCAGGAGGAAAAGTCTGGGAGATCTAATTTCCCTGCCGGTTGAGCTGATTGATGCCATCGGATCCCTGACAGATGTCATCCTTCCAATGCCTTGGCCTCAACTGTAGTCAGGGACTGAAGGACAAATAACCAATGCCCACCCACTGCCTAGGAGACAGCTTGGTTACAGTGTCACAGGCTGTGGCCACACTCCAACCTTGAACCAGCTAATTGCTTTAATGGAAATCTTGCCTGGTTGTGATGTCTGGGCTCATGCAAAAGAACAGTCCTCAGGCTCACTGCTGCAGTGTGAACATAACTACAGAACTTTGGCTATTCAATTTCCTCCCACGGGCATAGCATTAATATCCTGGTGCCTTGGAATATTTCCATCAATGGGCAACGTAGAGGTTCTTGTTGCACTAGCAATGTGAACTGTGCTATCTGTAAACCTCTGGGATGAAACAATGCAATTTGCCCTGGTATCAGTGTGCTGTTGGCATGGTGAATTGTTTGCCCCTATGTTGGCATGGATTGAAGAATTCATATTCATATGAATTTGAATTCAAATTTGTTACTCGTCAAGATACAGCAAGGATCCACTGTATACCAGAATCTACAACCCCACAAATACTTTCTTTGTCTAAATACCTGTGTAGTCATCTCATCCCATAGAATGATTTGCAAATAACTCCCTGAGAGCCACATTGTCTCATTATACAGTGACCTCAAACTTTTCTCAGAAACAAAGACCCATCTTTTTAATACTAGGATCCTGCCAATACTTTTTGTATGTCTGTGAGTCATAGAAAACTACAGACTTTAAAGAATAAAAATTGGATATCCTTCAGAGGTCAATGGGAAGGCCAATGGTGGGTGTGAGCAGGCTGCAACCCATATAACAAATAAGAAGCTATAAAGAAGATGCAGAATAACGGATGTCACCAAAGAAATGTATAATCAGAAAAGATGGGCTGGTTATGTAGCAAGAGCAAAGAATAACTAATTGCTAGACAACCCATTTGCCCTACTGGTGTACTCCAGAAGCCGGGAGGAATAGAGGAAGGCCCCCTCTGCAGTGAGCTCCTGAAAGGTCGTGGATGACAGTCAGACAGGATAATCAGGAATGAGTGAATTGCATCTTTATTCTTGGGATGGGGCATCCACATGGACGAGATCACAGATCCAACAATAGCTCTGATACTATGCATATGACCTTAAGCAAGTCACTGACCCTCTTTGAGACTCAGTTCCATCATCTACAAAATGAATGACTAGATTTAATAATTCCAACCTGTGATCCTATGAGGTCGATATTAGAAATTAAACGCATAGCCCCTCCATCCATCCAAACCAGTTAAACAAACAATTTCCTAAAACAAACAACTTCCCCTGCCAAAATAAAAAAAACCAAAACCAAACCAAACAAACAAAAAAACCCAAACCACGAACTTAGAATTCCATAGACCTGGCCTGTATTTTTGCAATGATGATGAAGGAACAGGCAGTATGATATCAAAGGACTAAAGACAGATCACGAGGCCAGCAACATCCCTGGGTGCCTGACCACTAGGACAGTGTCACCTCAGTTTTTCAGGGGGGCCTGCAGAAACAGAACCCTTTTGTCTTTCGACAATGGGAAGGGAACAGGGGTGTGCTAGAGTCAGCTCTAACCAGCTTGCCAGAGTCCATTGCTGATTTTTCACGGTAACCATTTACACCTTACAAGTCAGCTACCACTACAAATCAGGGCTTGATTTATTGTTTTGTTAATTGTCTAAACTTGAGAAAGTACTAATTATGCAGATTAAATTTAGATGTGTGCATACAACTTGCCAACCCCCAAGTCCCTCCAGTTGATAAGCATTTACCATTATACCTTGGTAGTCTTTTATTAACAGTGCTTGAGCTTAGCAAGAATGCAGTAGAAAGCACAAGGAATAGAATCATCACCAGACAGGAGGCGTGGTGAATGCAGGCTAAAAAGAAATAAAAACTGGTATTTAGATAGCCTTTAAAGTTAACAAAGTGATTTATGATTATTATCTCACAGAAGTCTCTTAACACCCCTATGTCTCCCCAATTAGAATGTAAGACTCTTGAGGGCAGGGTTGTGCATTTGCCTTTCTTTGTATCCCCAGCACCTAGCACAGTGCCTGGCACATGAAACTCAATGAATGTTTGTTGACTGACTAACACACTATTTGGGGAAACATTGTAAATGGATAATGAGCTGTGCCCAGAATTGAGGATGTGGAGAAAATCAGCCTGGACTGCCTTTGGGAAATGTCAAAGTTATTCCAATGCCCCCAATCTTCTGGAAACATTGGCCCAGCTTCCTACCAGCAATGTTCTTCCCAGGATGATGTACAGTTTTTGAGTCATGAGACATGAGAGGAAGGGAGGGACCATCAGGGGTCTGCCACCTAGCAGAGTCACCTGGAAGTGTGGACATTTGTCCAGTTTACCTTGTGAAGATCATCCATTCATCTGAAGACGAGTTTTTTCAGTTGCCAGACAGAAGTGGTTTTGGGCAACCAAAGGGCTGGAGGAAGAGAAATGAGGGGAGTTTATGTGAGAGGAAGTGTTTGTGTAAAGAACAGGGAAAGCAGTGTCTCTACAGTCACAGCTGTGGGCACTTGATGGTCACTCCCTGATCTCTCGTTTGGTCCAGTAACGTGTCTTGTGACACATTGATCCCAGGATTTTTGTTAGAGGAACTTCTGCCTCTCCCCCTTCTGCCCTTTCACTCCCCCTTTTTCTCCTTCTCCTCTTCTCCTCTTCCCCTTTTCCCCATTTCTTCTCCTCCCTTTCTTTCCCAACACCTTTTTCCCTTTTCTTTCCTTTCTCTTCTCTCCTCCTTTTCATTCTCCATTTTCCCTTTCTCTCTCCCCTTTCTTTTCTCTTTTCTTACTTGCTTTTTCTTTTCTCTTCTTCCCTCTCCTGTTTACTTTCTCTTGTCTTTCCCTCTTCCCATCTTCTTTTCTGCTCACTTCTACCCCATCACCTTCTCTCTCCTTCATTCTTTTTCCTTCCTCAACTTCTGTTTCCCCCTGTCACCTCCCTCTCTCCTCTCTCCTTTTTCCTTTTCCTTTCCTCCTCCTTCTCTCTCTCCTTCTCTCTTCCACTTTCACCACTTTAGTCCTTCACTATTTTCTCTCCCTTACTTTCTATCTTAGTCTCTTTTCTTCTTTCTCCCTTTCCTACTCTCTCATCTCCCCTTCTCTCTTCTCCTTTTCTCCTTCCTCTTTTATTCTTATCTCCCCTCTTCTCCCTCTTTTCATTTTCACCCCTTTTCTGAGCCATGTTCTGAGTTTGAATTGGGTTTGGTGGAAGATAGCACTCTTTATTTGGATACGGTGGCATTCTGAGATGCACCCGCCCCCCTTCACACTCACAATAAATATGAATGTGCTAATTCTAAAGACATTTGTTGATACACTATTAAAAAGCATGATCTGTTTTCTGCTTCTGGGTAAAGAGGGGAGCTGCAATCTTTCGTGGCTGTGTCAATGTAGCCCGTGTTATTATGTACAGATGCGCCAGCTGCAAGTAGACATTATCTCTTTCATAGTGCTAAGCACTTTACAGTGGGTCACCGAGGTGCAGCTCTCAACCAATAGATCTAATTGCAATCCTTTTATGTTCTCTATGATTGCAGGTTTCTCCAGCACTATAAACAAATAGTAATCAACTAAACCTGTTACCTCTGAGTAGAGATGTCACGATATGAAATATTAACTGCTTAAAATACAGTAATGATGGTTTAAAATGTATTTGTTTCTTGAAGGTAAAAAAAAAACACCCACCACACACACACACACACACACACACACACACACACACACACACATACATACACAGAGAAAAGCAGGAGTATGAGAGCTGAAGTCTGAAGGGCCCTCTGGCTCTTTCCCCCTCCCTGATAAAATGAAAAATTGTGTCTGTATACAGCATGTTTTATGTGGTCAAATATAGCATAAATATTGTGTACATCCTATGCCATAGTAACAACGTGTTAGTAGCATCACCAAAGAACCTGGATTCAGTGGCTACATTTTAATGATATCTTAATGTTTAATACAGGCCCAACTTATGTTTTGTGATATGTCTAGTCTACCCCAGATTAAACCACTTGTATTCTTATGATCCAATCAGCCTGCTCTCCCTCCTCCCCTCAAGAAAATTTAGACACAAAATCCTAGTCCATGGTAGAAGACATGGCATTTGGTTCTGCCAAAGGAAGGCTAAAGTTCTTCTGTTCAAGTGGGGTAGGGAACAGCAAATGTATGGGTGGGTCTTGGGACTGGAGCTCTTAGGGATTTGAAGCAGTTTGGAGTCAATCTGTTTCTCTGTTTCTTCCTCTTAAACTCTGGCCTTTTAATTCTCCAGAATGTATCGTCCTCTAGGGACGTTTGATCTACCATCTTGGCGGAGTCAGAACAAGTGTATGTAAGGGTGGGATTGAATGATATTTACTCAATCAAGTCGCTTCACTAATAGTAATGTGAACTACCATTTATATAACATTTAAAGTTTACATAGCACTTTTCATGTGTTATCTCCTTTTATCACTCACAGCAACCCTGAGAGTTAGATATTATTATTATTATTACCCTCCACTTTACAACTGAGAAAAGTGAGGCAGGCAGGTTAAGTGACTTACCAGAATCACACAACTAGCAAGTGTCAGAGGCAGGATCTGAAATCAATTCTTTTTGATTCTAAGTGTAACATTCTATCTCCTACATCACCTCACTGCCCTCTTGTTATTTTAAAGAAAATGATAGCATGCTTAATCAATCATTCAATCAGTCACTGGCCTTAAAGTAAGTCCTTTGAATTGTAGTGATATTGTAGAAGAATCATATTTTGATAAGCTGAAAGAACTTGACCATGCCCCAGGGGTCCACTATATTCTTTCAAGCTAGAAAACTGGGTTGAGTCAAGTACAGATTTCAGCTAATCCCAGTGAGAAGGAAATGCTTCCATAGGAAGGAGAGGCTTTGGCTCAGGCTTCAGCCGAGGTCTCCTCTCCACCTTCCCCAATGGGAACTTCTTGAATACCCTAAGGACTGGAGAAAAAAGACCTTGCAGCATTCAGGAACTATAAGTCACCCCTTTACCACATAAGTTCACTAATCTTGAGCCCACTCTCCCCTGGATTCTCCACATACTTGTGGGACAGTGTGCCAGACTTTTAGGGGATATTTTGTATTAACTGTTCTTACTGTTGTTGTTCAACTCTCCTTCTGGAAGAGGACATAGATACACTAACAAGCCTCACTTTCTCCTCTGCAGTCTTCCAGTGGCAAGATATAGGTCAGGACTACTGGAGATGGTCCCCGTTCTTATTGTACCCCTTTAGTGAATGCTGTCCCATATTTGGAAATACTCCTTTTTACAAGCTACTTAAGGTTGACTGAATAATTCTCAACTGTTAATTTTGATAAGCATGGGTTGTGTGTATGGGGGAGCATACATGTGGGGTCTTGAGCTGATAGCATTAGCTAATCACCTCTAATCCTTCAAGGGTACCTCTAGAGCAGTGGTTCTCAACCTGTGGGTTATGTTCAATTTGTAACAATGAAAATACATCCTGCATATCAGATAGATTCATAACAGTAGCAAAATTACAGTTATGAAGTAGCAACAAAAATAATTTTATGGTTGGGGGTCACCACAACATGAGGAACTGTATTAAAGGGTCATGGCATTAGGAAGGTTGAGAACCACTGCTCTAGAGCCTTAATTTAGCCCTTTCCACTTTTTGGATAACTCTAGCGATTAGGAAGTTTTCCTTACATCAAACCTACATCCACTCCTCAGCAACTTCCAATCACTATTTCATAATTCTACCCTCTAGAACGAATACAACAAATATTCAAATACTTAAAAGATTGGTACAATGGCCTCTGGAAGGCTGCTCTTCTCCAGGCTAAATATCTTCCATTCCTCTGAAAAATCTTCCCACATTCCCTAGCTCCCCCTCACATTCTGGCTACCCTCCTTTAGACGTGGTCGAGTTTGTTAGAATCCTTTCTGAAATGCAGCACATGGGACTGAATTCAATTTTTAAATCTATGAGCCTACAAGGGGGTTTTCACCCCCTCTTGGAAGACTCCCTTGCTTAATTAACTTTAGTTAATTTTTTGACTGCTCTGACAAAAGGGTGACTCTTATTGAGCTTTCAGGGCAGTCAAACTCTCAGATCTTTTCCATATGATACCTTGTCCAACAATGCCTTCTCCATCTTGTACAGTTGATTTTTTTGAGTCTAGTTGGAGGACTTCAGATTTATTCTTTTTAAATTCAATTTTTATTAGGTATATATATGTGCAGATAGATAGTTAAAGCAAAACAGTGTTTGCTGTGGGCCAGGCATGTGTTTGTGTATGTATATGAGATCATAGACTTATTTCATTATTGATTTGATATCATCTGTATTCAGGACTATGGTGAAGCCAGGTCCAACAGAGAGTTGATTGTTAAATTTTCAGTATAAGCTTGTTTAATGCAGATTAAACTTAAAAGTGCGTTATGCATACTTTTTTGGGGGGGGGGGAAGAACTGAGTGTAAAACATTTACTAGCACCCTGCTATCTATACATTTATGTATATGTGAGATCACAGACCCATTTGAATCTATATTTGTAAGAATATATGTATGATAGCAATAAATGCCATATATACACATATGTCTACACACATACACACAACACACACAGACCATCTATGGCACCTTAAGGTTTACAAAGCACTTTTCATAAGTTTTCTCATTTGATCCTCAAAACTACCTTATGAATAGGTTTCATTTATTTTATTGATTATTTTCACTTTACAGATGAGGAAAGTAAGGGTTTCAATGACTTGCCCAGCATCACACAGCTAGTAATCACCACAGGGAGGATTTAAACTCAGGTCTTCCTGACACCAAGTCTAACACTCTGTCTGCTGTACCAGTTAGTCAGTCAGTTACCGTTTATTTGCTGTTGTTGTTCAGTTGATTCAGTCGTGTCTGATTCTGTGACCCCATTTGGGATTTTCTAGGCAAAGATTCTGAAGTGCCTCCTAATTGCCTGCTATGTGTCAGGCATTGTGCAAAGTGCTGGGGATTAAAGAAAGGCAAAAAATAGTCCCTCCTTTCAAAGAGCTTATAGTCTAACGGGAGAGAAAACATGAAAATAAGACATATACGGGATAAATTAGAGATGACCAACAGAGGGAAGAAGGCACTAGCATTAATGGGGATGAGGTAAATCTTCCTGTAGAAGGTGGAACTTTAGCTGAGGCTTGAAGGAAACCTGTGAAGCTAAGAGGCAGAGATGAGGAGGGGGAGCATTCTGGGCATGGAGGACAGCAGGGAAAATGCCCAGAATTGTCCATTTTCAGATATTTTGTGTAAAGAATAGCAAGGAGGTTGGTGTCATTGCATCATAGAGTAGGCAGGGGGCAGGGGGAGATTAAGGTATAAGAAGACTAGAAAGGTATAAAGGAACTAGCTCAGGGAGGACTTTAAAAGTCAAAAAAAAGATTTTCTATTTAATCTTGGAGGTAATAGGGAGCCACTGAGGTTGTCTCATGGTGTTTGCTTGGTAGCTTTCCTGTGACTCCTGAGAACAAAGGATGAACAACAACAACAACGATGAAGCTGAACATCTCTGGGGAACTAAAGTAGTTCACTTGGCATGTGATAATAAACTGACATTTAGTACTCAATAATTTTTAAGAGCATGTATATATGTATGCAATATAGACACACATGGATATGCACACATATGTGTATATAAGAATGTATACAGACATATACATGCATCCAGAATCATATATACTACTGTTATACCTACATATCCACAAATACACACAGAAATATATTCTACCTACCTATCTATCTATCTATCTATCTATCTATCTATCTATCTGTGTATATAGACACACACATACATACAAGTATATATATATATATATGTATATATGCATATATATTCAAGAGAACCTGTGATCTCATCAATTCAGTAGTTTCTACCAATGATGCACATTGTAACTCAACTATCCTTGTTCATTCTGTGTGACACTTGCCCATACTTCCCCAACGTTTGCCTCAGGGAATCTGCCTAATGTGGTTGAGGCTTTCCTTGATTTCTTCTCAAATTGAGAAGGCACCAGTATAGCACTCTGGATGTCTTTTTTTCACCCCCTTGCTTTCCCCATATGGCAGCCCAGCTACTCTTCATATATGTAATTCCATGTTAACATTTTTTTTTACTCATGCTTGTCTTTTGAGTTTTTCTTCAGTTTTGCAACCTGTCCACACCTACCATGCACCTCTCCATTGCCCTTTGTGTGTTATTTTTTCCATTTTTTTCAGAGGCAGTGTATACCTGGTCTCATTGCCACAGAGCAATGGTAAATGGTAAAATGGCAAAATATTAGTCTTGCAAAGATAGGTCTTTGCTTTCATGAGAAGCTTGGGGTTATTAAAGGAACACTGCAGTTCTCTTGAAAGAAATGCTGCCTACTTCCTCCTCTTGTGCAACCTTGGATTCAACTTGTGTGTGAGAGTGTATATGTGTGAATGAGCATGTGCATAAAAGCACAAGTATGTGTGTGTATATATGAAATGTATATCACATACATACACATACATATATAAACACACATATAGTTATGGTGCTCAATTTTTCACCCAACTCATCTAGCTTGCCCACAAGAGTCTTCCATGTTTGTCTGAGGATGTGAAATGCCAGTTTTTTTTAAAAAGAAAGTTTTGTATTGTGGTGCTTAGCTTCCCTGTGTTTGCTCTTAATGGAGCTGAATACCTCTTCAGAACTGAATTGGTTCACTTACCATAAACTGAATGTAGTCTTCTATAATTGTTTCAAGAGAATAAATCTTGTCTCCTCTACTAAACTGTAAGTTCAGTGAGGGCAGGGACTGTCTCATACTTCTTTTGTTGTGCATGAGATAATATATGCAGTGTTTTGCAAACCTCAAAGTACTATTTAAATATCAGTTCTCCATTTTAAAGAATTTCAGAATTTCAGATCTGAAGTGGCCTTGGAGGTTATCTAGTCCAATGCACATGTGAACAAGAATTTTCCTCTAAACGTGCTTGACTAGCAGTCAACCAGCTTTTAAAGGAAGATAGTGAGGGGGAACCCTTTACCACCAAGGCAGACCCGTTCAGTTATCCCAAGTGTAAGGAAGTTTTGGGTTTTGTTTGTTGTTTTGTTTTGTTTTACTATATCAAGCTTAAATTTACCACTTTGTATCTTCCATACATTTGTCTTAGTCCTGCTATCTGGGGACAAATAAAGCAAGTTTTATCCTGCTTTCATAAGCAGCCCTTTGGACACTTAAAGATAGTTCTAGTTGTTTGCATGTTGTCTGCCCTACTAGACTGTGAGCTCCTTGAAGGCAGATACTGTCTTTTGCCTCTGTATCCCCAACACTTAGCACAGTACCTGACACGTAGTAGTTGTTTAACAAATGCTAATTGGCTATCACTTCTCATCCATAACTCTTCAGCAAGCTAAATATTCCAAGGTCACAGAACACAGAATCATAGAGATTGAGGATTGGAAGGGATCTCAGTGGTCATCGATCCAAATGATAACCAAAAGGAATCTCCGCTGTAAAGTATCTGATGAGTTGTCTTCCAGTCACTTCTTGAAGACCATCTCTCTAGGTAGCCCATTCTACCTTGGGACTTCAGCATCCTCATGATCTTCTTTTGGAGACTCTTCAGTTAATCCTCACATAGAATGTTCTCTAGTTTTACCATTATCCTTCTAAAAATACAGTATGTGGGACTGAGTGAATGATCACCTCCATAGTCTACTCTGGCATAATTCATCACCACTAACACTAAGTTGTGATTCAGAACTGGAAGGGATCCTTAAAATAATCTATTCTACTGGTTTCATTGTAAAGATGAGGAAATTGAGATTATAACAGCAACTTGGTTTTCTTTGTTTGCTGAAACTCCTTTCTAAGCTTGAGGTTCCTGGGGGCATCAGTTCCAAGGACCCCTAAGCCTTCTGATACTTGGTGATTATCCAATAAATACTTCCCCTTGCCCACTGCTCCTCTTCTTCCTTTGCCTGCCTCTCTCCTTGGTCCTTCAGGGGAAGATGCTGCTGCTCTATTAATGGGACTCATCACATTTCTTTCCTTTATACCTGTGTGTCTTTAATATCACACATAAGGTTAATTCAGTCAAAATACCTAACAGGGGTGGGATGGAGAGAAAGAAAAGGGAAAGGGAGAGACAGTCAAGCAACATTTTTGGGGTAGGGTTGGGGTCATGGGGAGGAGAAGGAGGTTATTGTATAGACCAAAAAAACCAGCTAATTTACTCTTTTTCACTTTTCAACCCATTGTTCTAGCTTCCTATAAAGTCTGTGTGAATGTCTCTGTGCGTCTGTGTGTACGTGTTTCCTTTTCTTTTGAGTTCCATCATGTTCTTGCTTGTGATGTGATGATCCTGGCTTTATTCTTTTGAGGAAATGTAGGGAAATAGCTTGTGCCAGCTGGGATCATTGAGAT
This sequence comes from Pseudochirops cupreus, assembly GCA_028627135.1. Taxonomy (NCBI): domain Eukaryota; kingdom Metazoa; phylum Chordata; class Mammalia; order Diprotodontia; family Pseudocheiridae; genus Pseudochirops; species Pseudochirops cupreus. The sequence continues at coordinate 89,533,075 of CM053581.1, read as the reverse complement.
GGGGGTTTTCTCCATCAACTGCTTGGCAAGATGCATGAATGGAATTATCCGTGGGTCAGCATTTAACCCAAAGAGATCTATGTGGCTCTCACACAGGGGAACACTGTCAATCATTTCTCCTGGGGAGCAAAGAAAAATGGTGAGGTTGGGGGAAGATGGGTGGGGTCAGATTGGCTTGGAAATAGGCAGTGGGTTCCTTTTGCTTTAACATGGATGTAGGGTAATTAGCAAAATGTGTACAGGGTTTTTTTTTTAATCCATATTCATACATCCTTTTCCACAAGTATAAACAATCCAGCCTCTATTATTTTCATGCTTTTGTAACTCCCCCCTTCTCCCACCACCTGCAGAGCGCTGGGGCTGCTCCTGCTTTGGGGAACGAAGGGGGCTTGTCTGCTGCACTGCCTGTGGATGGGGAAAGTCTCCATCCAAGGAGATGAGGACCAGCTTGGGCATTTGTGTTCCTTGCCTTAGGTTTTTAACCCTTTGTAAAGCACTTTGGTTCTTGCAAAACAAATGAAAACAAAACAAAACAAAACAAAAAACCCCAAGGAACAATTCTGTGAAGGAGATTCTCATTTGAAGGAGGCAGAAACGAAGGGGCATAATGACTAAGTACCCTACCTAAGGTCACCAGACTAGAAAGTGACAGAGCCGAGGCTAGAAACAAGGACTGCTTATTTTCAACTTGGGCTCCTTCTCTGAGCCTCAGTTTCCTCATTTATTAAATGAGGATAATACACTTAGACAGTCTCCTTCTCAAGATTATTGTGAGGAATGTATAGTAAATGTTCTGTAATCTTAAGGTTGTTGTTATTATTTCCATTAGACTGATGCCTAATTCCTGGGTTGACTTTCTCACTGGCTTCCCTGTTCTCTACTACCCACTAAGGCAATGAAATAAAAAGGGATTTAAATAAGAAGGATGGAGTCTTCCCCTTCAGAAAACTGTATGTGGAGTCAAGAAGACCTGAGTTTGGATCTTGCCTCAGGCCCTTAATATTTGTATGATCCTGGGCAAGTCACTTAACCTCTTCCAGCCTCAATTTGCTCCTCTGTAAAATGGGGATTAATAATGGCACCCACTTGCAGAGTTGTTGTGAGTACCAAATGAGATAACATGTGTAAAGCACTTTGTAAACCTTAAAGCATCGACTAAATACTAGATACTGTTATAATTATCCTTCCTTCTCACGGGCATCTGCTTTCATAAGCTGACAGTCCTTCTAAATGTGCCAGCCTGTGGCCATGCCTAGATGCCTACAAAGCTTTCTCCTTTCCCTGACACAATGGCAATGCTGTGGGGATTCTCACCCTCTCCTTAGAGGGCTTATAATGCAGCAGGCTGGGAGGATATGGCACATACCCAGGCATGCTATTGTATGCAATATCTCCTGCAGGATGATGAATAAGAGAGAAGTAAGGGGCTGCATGGGAAGACAAAGAAAGGAGGTGATATTTCCAACTGTGGGTAATCATTAAATGCAGTTAAACCATGGCAATTAAAATATTTCCTGGGAGAAGTCAAGAAACCTCAAACAGTCAGTATCTCTCTCAACTAGTAGCTTGTCTGACTTGGTTTTTGTGATCTTTTTTTTTTTTAAATGCAGATTTCCCATTTGGTCTGCACAACAATCCTGTAAGGTAGCTGCTAGCCTTATCCCCATTTTACTGTCTGGAATGTTGAGGCTAAGAGAGGTTAATCATCTCACCACGCAGCTAGTAAGTGACTGAGGGAGGATTTAAACTCAGGTTTTCCTCACTCCAGGCCTGATACTGTATCCACTGCCCCATGTGGCTTTCTTTTTAGAAGGAAGGCACTGGATAGAATTTAAGTTCCTTGGGAACAGAGACTGTTTCAAACTTTGTAACCCACAGTGTTTGGCACAAAGTAGATACTTAATACTTATTAAGGTTGTTGATTGATTGATTGATCCTATAAGGCTGGTGGGGGCTTAGTAGATAGTCAGAGAGTCAGAAAGTGAAGTCAGAAAGACCTGAGTTCAAATTTGACCTCAGACACTTACTTGCTATGTAATCCTGGGAAAGTTGTGTGACCTGTTTGCCTGAGTTTCCTTATTTGTAAAATAGGGGAAAATAATAGCCTCTACCTCTGTAACTGTAATCAATTTAGCAGATACTTAGCCCTTGGTAACTTTTAGCCCTAAGTTACCAAGGGCTAAGTATCTGCTAAATTGATTACTGTTGCATTGTGCATGACTGTTACAACCTCCCCAGATTGTTGTGAGGATGAAATGATATAGTAATTATAAAGTGCTTAGCACAGGGTCTGACACATAGTTAGTGCTATATAAATATTAGCCATGATTATTCTGTTGGTTTTACCTGAATCTGAATACTATTTTGGATTTGAGTTAGCAAGTATTCCTTGAGCACCTATTATGTACCTAGCATTATACTAAATGCTCTGTGGATACAGAAATATAGGATCTCATTTCTGCTTTGGTAGCTCATAGTCTTGACAAGAAGACAAGATCCATGAACTAATTAGCCAACAATATGAGGTATTATAGAAACAAATGCTAAATTGGATAAAGTGATTAAAAGAGTAGTAGAGATATACATTTCTCCTCACATGAAAAGAGGGCAATTGAATACAAGGCAGGCTTTTAGAGGCTGAATAAAGTTGGGTTTTCTTTGGCTATTGAGTTTAATCTAGTATAAACTATAGTAAATAAGATATTGACCAAGGGTTCTTAATTTTTTTTTTTGTCTCAAAGGATTTAGTTCTAAAGACAATAATGTCTTGAGGAGCATCCAGAGGAGGCGAGTAGCCAGGATAGTGAAACACTTAGAAATTGTGACATATGATGGACCAGTGGAAAGGACTAATGATGTTTAGCTTAAAGAAGACTCAGGAGAGAAATTAAAGTTGTGTTCAAGAATTTGAAGGGTCCTTATATAGGAGAAATATTGAATTTATTCTGCTTGGGCCTTGATGGCATAATTAGAAGCAATTCAATGAGCATTAGTTTATTTTTATTTTTAAATTTATTATTATTTTTTTAGTGAACAAAAATCTATTTTCTCTTCCCTTCATCTCCCCTACTTCTTTGGGAGAGGAAGAAAACAAATTCTCGTGACAAATATGCACAATCAAAAAATGGAATTTTCTCATTGGCCATGCCTTAGCTCATTCTCACCCTGAATCCATCTCTTCTCTATTGGCAGATGGGTAGTATACTTCCCCATTGGTCCTACAGAATTCAGGCTGGTCATTACACTGATCAGATTTCTGAATTCTTTTAAAGTTGTTTACCTTTCCATGTTGTTATTATTATAATATAAATTGTTCATCTGGTTCTACTAATTTTACTCTGAATTAGTTTCAGTGAACATTTACTAAGCACCTATCATAAACAAGAGAAAAAAACAGTTTCTGGCCTTAACAAACTTACTTTCTGAGGAATAGATTTAGGCTCCTGTAAGATAAAACTTCACAGTAACAAGAAGGAAGTATCTATTCTGTGTCAGCCACCATGCTAAGTGCTCAACAAATATTATTTGATTTGATCCTAAAACAGCTCTGGGAAGTAGGTGCCTTTATTATCTCCATTTGGAAGTTGAAGAAACTGAGGCAGACAAATTAAGCGACTTGCTTAGTATCGCACAGCTAGTGTCTGAGGCCAGATTTCTTTTCAGGTCTTCTTGAGCCTGGGACTAGTACTCTATTCATTGTCACCTAACTGCCCTCAGCATCAAAAGAGTGATCCCAAAGGAAAAGAATGCCTCATAAGGAAATGGATTAGTCATGGGATTATTGGAGGTTTTCAGGAAGAGGAGAGATGATTCCTAGTTGTGGATACTGAAGACAGAATTCCATTTCAAGGCTTGATTGCACTAAATGCCTTCTGAGATGGTGTATCACAGAGATTCTGAGCTCTGGCAAACAGTAGGTGCTTAATAAATGTTTATTGAATTGAATTAAAGAGGTTTTGTCCTATCTTGCAAGGTACTCTAAGAATGTCACTTAAACCCTTGGTATATATGTCAACTGTCGTCTCTTTTTAGTATAGACAATAATACAGGTTAGGGTTTGATGCCTGGTAAGGAGGATTGATGAGAAATGAGACATTAACTACAAACCAATTGGGAAGAAGAGTTGATTAAATTTTCTGAAATGTGTAGAGAGCAGATTTGCTAAGAACACTGGCTTTTTGGAAGAATCTTACTTCAGTTCTGCCTTCCCCATTCTCATTCATGCTTTTTATTACTTAGAAGTATAAATACAATCTTATAGGAAACTCAAGAAATTTTAAGAAAAGCTATAGATCAGAGCAGTCTTTCTAAGTCTAGGCAACAATTGACTGATGGGTTCCAGAGAAATCTTGATGTCTCCCTAAATCTTCTCCTATGTCTACTTGTGTTTGCCCAAAATTTCATTGCCAGAGATTTCCTTCAATAGAATGTAATCTCCTGGAGGACAAGAACTGTTTTTCATTTCTCACAGTTTTTGGTGCCTGCTACTAAGTTTAATAAATTTGGGTTGGATTGGGCATGTCTCTTTGGATTGGATATTTGGCAGGTGCTAAATTTTTGTAGTGTGCCGTGATGTGTTGCATATTTCTACCTTCTCCTTTTATATACTGCATTTATCACAAAGTCTAGGATCCTTAAGGATTAGCCTTCTGTAATTTTCTGATGGCAATGAATTGCCATCATAAATCCTTTTATTTCCCTAAACAAATTTGCCCAGCTCAAGAATTTGTTCAATATGTCTTTGTCATCATAGTATTAGATGAATTGAACAAATGAATGAATGTATGGAAAAAATTCTTAAGTGCTTATTCTTATATTAGACACTGTGTCACATGCTGGAATTACAAAAGCAAGCATCTATGACTAGCTGTGTGCATTAAGAGGATACATCCTAATAGGAGAAGACAGCACATAAAGTACAGGTGGAGTTGAAAAGTTTGTGTGTAGGCACAGGTGGTGAGAGTAGGGTGAAGTTTGCAGGATGGCTTGGAGATGGCCAGGAAGTTGCATGGTAGGTCCAGGGTATAGCTAGCTAAAGTAAAAACTTGCCAGTCGGAGCCAGGGCCACAACTGTAAGAGTTTGAATTTTGGTGAGAGGGGAAGAGCAGGAGGCTGGAATGCAGTTTTGGGGATAACAAGAAAATGAGGTTCACATGAATGTCACCCAGGAAGAATCTTTCAGTTTTGCTCTTGGGTGTTCACCTTTCTATATGTTGCTTACAGAAGTAAACAACTTCGATTTACATTCCACAGATCCAATAGTGTATGCCCATTATCAGCTTTTACACAGAAGAGTGCTATGGGCTTATTCCAAAGTGTTTCTGTCAATTTTTGACCTGTTTATATTGTGCTCTGAGAATGTCTATCAATCCCCTTCCCCTTTATTTCTTTTAAGAGTGAGTTAATGATTTTATAGCTGTCTTAGGGGAATGAATTTGTGTTTTGTTAATATTTTATTATTTTGGTCAAAATATTTTCCAAAATATGGCCCATTTTATAGTTTTGAAAAAGCACATTTAGACTGGTAGGTAGGTGTAAATTGATTCAAACATGTTCTTCCCATTGAGTTTTGATTTCAAGATGCCAGTCTCTTAATAGAGTCAGCTATAGCTTTCTCCTTGATAGCTTTATGCTTGATGTGTTGAGCCTGTAGGAGACTCAGGTTTTTGTAAGAAATCCCTTCATCCATTGGTTCTATTTAACCTTAAGATTCAAACTCAAATCTCTTTCTTTGGTATACATTAAGAATGATACACTTCTTGAGTCCAAATGACATTTTATTATCATTGAGCCCATGAGGTGAAGGTGCCATTTAACATGTTTTTCTGTGGAGCCATATAACTTGATGTTATCCATGGGTATCAAATGATTAATAAAATGTTTTTGTTCAACTCCCTTTTAAACTTAGAAGCCATGCTGTTTCTATTTAGATGAGAAAAATAATTGAGTTAAGGCTAAACAGAAACATCATGGGCTTAAACTACTACTTTATCTAATTTTTTTGGTTGGACCTATGATTTTTACCAGTATAGGACAAGGATGGGGAACCTGCTGCCATGAGGCTACATGTGGCCTTCTAGGTCCTTAAATGTGGCCCTTTGAATCACAGAATGTGAAGTTTGGATTCAGTCAAAGGGCTACGCTTGAAGACCTGGAGGGCCACATGTGGCCTTGAGGATGCAGTTCCCCAAATCTGGTATTGTGCCTGGTAAGGAAGGACTTAACTAATGCTTATCAGCACCTTCTCTGAAACTTCAAGTCTTAGAGATTATACACGATTATAGTGAATCAGAGGCAGAAACTGACCAAGGTCTTCCTGATTCTGAGGTCACCAATAACATTATTCCGTGTTGTCTCTCCAAACTAAAGATAATATTAATACTGGTGATGATGATGATGAAGATTTTTGGGAAAAGATGATGAGTTTCATTTTAGACATGGTGCACTTCAGCTGCCAGTGGGACAGCTCTACAGAGATGTCTTCAGGCAGTTCAGAATGTGGGACTGGAGATCAGGGGGTAAGTTAAAACTGGAAACTTTTAGTCATCTAAAGAGGTAATAATTTAAGATATAGCCGTGGATAAGATAACTAAGGGAAAGGGTATATAGACTGAGAGTAGAAGGAAACCAAGGAGAAAACCTTGGTAGAAACTTACATTTAGTGTCTGGGATGCATTCCTTTTCGTCCTTTAAAGCTAAAGTCAACATCTTCTTCACAAATTCCTTTTTTAAATTGTCCCCATCCAAAGTGAACTTGCTTTTTTTAGACCTCAAAAAGAAACTCATTTTGTACTTCACTAATATATTTGCTATTTTCTATTATAATTATTGATTTATATCTCATAATTCCCTTCTCAACTGAAAGCCCATGGGGACAGGCAATTAATATTTTCTATCTTTTTTTTCTCTTCCAGTCTCTAAAATAGTACTATACATACAGTTAATGCTTAATAAATGTGTGATAAATTTTTAAATTGAATCTCCTCCATAACTTCACAGTTTTGCTTATGATAGGTCTTGCTGTGGAGATTGTATTTTGGCATAGAGATAGAATAATTTTAGACACATGTGAGCTTTGTGTTGGAAGGAACCCCAGAAGTCATTTTGTCCAACACACTCAGTTTACCTGTGAGGAGATGGAGTATATACTTACTTGCTCTTTATGCTGTTTTCTAATCAGGGAGAAATAGAGCCATGACAAGAGATAAGGGTTGAAGAGTGGAGAGGTAGAGCTATCAGTAGGATTGGCAGCCAGGTACAGGTAAGGACCCTTTAGATACTGCCCTACCCACTGGGCAGATGAAGAAAATGAGACTCAAACAACCTTGGGCCTTGTCCGAGGTCACATAGTTAATTAGTGGTCATCAGGACCAGAACACAGATTTCCTGATTCTCCATTGGCTAAGTGGTACTCTTTCCACCACACTAGGCTATCAGGTAATTGAGAAAGCATTTGCTTCTATTGATCTTTACTGGTATATGAAGTCATTCCCAGGGATCAAAAATTTTTAGATGCATACACTGTACCTAGTTTTGTATGATATAGGTCTACCAAAATTCCTTCCAACACAAAATGGGTCTAAAACTGTCCACCTCTATGATAAAATGCAATCTCTACAGCAAGACCCACCATAAGCAAAACTCCGTTTGCCAGATTAGATAGCCAAGGTTCCAACATCTATTGACCCAATGAGAGAAAAACCAAAGTCAGCCTAACTTCTAGGGGGTAAATTGGAAGAAACAGTTATTAGTCTGTTACGCTACCATAATTCCACAACAGATCCTTGATTTCATCAAGGTGGATTATCATTGATCATAACTCATTCATGTCCTCTATTGTGCGTCATTCTCTTCTATGTTCTCTTATGGATTCTCCCCAGGGGATCTACCCAATGTGCTTGAGACTTTTGTGCACCAGTGCATCCTTTGGGCAGTCCATTTGTTATGCCTTGCTACTACATGACTGACCCTCCCTAACCTTGTTTGTGATCTATAAAATACAGTGTTTGAACTTAATGGCCTCTAAGGTCTCTGCCAGTTCTGAATGGATGATCCTATGATTATATGGTTCAAAGATGATATCCCTCATGCTGCTTCTCTCACAAGGGTCAGACGTCATGGTTGAAACTAAGCAGCTGCCTACTTAAACCCACCATATGACTCTCCACCGCCCTTCGGGTCACCTGTCACCTTAATTCTTCAGAGACTGTTGTTCTCCAATCAGAATTAGTAGCAAATATATAGTATTATAGGAAGATAATGTTAATAGGGTGCCAATATAAGACTCAATTCAACAGGAACACACATAAATTTCATATTACATGTCTAAGACTGCTCTGGGTACTGTAGAGAGAAGGGTGAAGGCACACAAAAAGTATGTGATGGGACCTAGGGGCTTCCCTGTGTTCTATGTGAACAGGGTGACTGCGTTTCTTACTTCAAGATTTGCATTAAAGTAAATGTAGCAACATTTCTTATTTCATCAGTCCTGGTATCTCTTCCACCTACATAATTCACAACAAAATTCTTCTCCCTATCTGTAACCAGTTTGGTAGAAAGGCAGGCAGGCAACAAATATTTTTTAAGCATTTACTATGTGCTAGCCACCGTGTAAAGCAATGGGTGTACAAATACAAGCAAAAAGAAGGGCAGTTCCTGCCCTCAAGGAGCTTACATTCTGATGGAGGAAGATGGTACATAAAAGGGTAAAAAAAGCTGAAAGAGCCAGGGAAAGTTCCTGGAGAAAGGAGGCTTTGATTTGGGCTTGGATGAATGGTTAGAATTTGCAAAGGTAAAGTGTGTGTGTGTGTGTGTGTGTGTGTGTGTGTGTGTGTGTGTGTATGTGTGTGCATGCGTGTGTGCATGCATGTGGGTGTGGGTGTGCATGCATGTGTGTGTGCGTGGGTGGGTGGATGTGGGTGTGCATGCATGTGTATGCGCGTATGTGTGTGTCTGTGTGTGTACATGCATGTGTGTGTGCATGCGCATGTGGGAATGGTGTATTCCAGGCAGATGGAAGGTAGAGAGCAGAGGGAAGAACATAGTTAGCAAAGGCTTAATAATGAAAAATAACAACCATAAGCATTTACATGGCGCTTTAAGGTTTGTACTCTTATTAATTTGATGCCCTTATAATTCATCACAGGGGCCTATTAGCCTTGCTCTAGTTCTGGCTCTGATTCATTCTGTTGGAATTACTCCTGTATGGGGGGCTCACTGTTTTGTGAAGCACCCCATTTCATTTTTGGGTGCCACTAAATATACGTATATATGTGTATATATCTGTGTATGGGTATATTTGTGTGTGTATATATAATATGTATATATGTACATCTGTAATTCTACACATTTGAGCCTGGCATAAAGGATAGATCCTATGGGGACAAATATAGACTGTCCCAAAAGTCTTAGTGCAGTTTTAAGCTTTTTTTAAAAATGGCTTTAAAAAAACCTTATATACATACATACATATATATATATATATATGTATATATTTGGTTTTGCAGGGGGGAAGGCAGGGCAGTTGGGGTTAAGTGACTTGGCTAGTAGGTGTTAGGTGTCTGAGGCTGGATTTGGACTCAGGTCCTCCCGACTCCAGGGCCGGTGCTTTATTCACTGTGCCACCTAGCTGCCCCCCAAAATCTTATTTTCTACCACTCCTTTATAAAAACTTTTCATTTCATCCAGACAGACTTACTCATTTTCCCCTCAGTTTACTAACTCATTCAATCCACTCCAAAACATTTAAGTATTGATTATGTCCCAAACATTGTGCTAAGTGCAGAGGATAATAATAGTACCAAATTAATTTAATAACGATAACAAAGCAAAAAACAATTCCTGGCCTTAAGGAGCTTATATTTGAACGGGAGAAGAACCACATCCATATACAATACATACAGAGTAGGTGAAAAGTAGCTCATGCATTCTTGACTTCATTTATTAGTTCCCTTTCCTAATGAACATTTTGTGTGTATATGTTGTATCTTCCCAGCTCAATTTTTAAGTCTTTTGAGTCTAGAATTTCAGAATTGGATAATCTAAATCTTGTCCGTGCCTGAACAAAATTCCTTCAACAACATTCTTATTATTGACATGTGATCATTCAGCCTTTGTTTGATGATCTTCAGGGAGGATAAACCAATTATCTCCCCTCTAGGAACACCCTAATTGTTAAGGACTCTGTATCAAGTTGATATTTGTTTCTTTTAAACATCTCCCCCTTGTTCCTGGTTCTTTCACCTGGAGTCAGGCAGAACAAATTATATCTTTGTGTATGACAACCTTTCAAATTCTTAAAGACAACATTTCCACTAAATCTTTTCTTATCCAGGCTAATCCTCTTTCTTTCAACTGATCTTCATGATCTTGGTATGGCACTCTTCACCACACTACATGCCTTCAACAGAAGCTCTCTGATTTATCAATGTTCTTTATAGAATATGTTACACGGAACTAGATATAGAATGCCAAGTATGATCTGATCAGGGAAGAGAACAGGGTGACCATCACATCCATAATTTTGCTGTTATATTTCCTTAACACAGCCTAAGAGCACATTAGCAATGTTTGACTCCTATAGTTACACTGTTAATTTATATTAGCTTGCTGTCTGCTAACACTCTTGTCTTTTTCAGATAAACCCCTATCTACTCATGCTTCCACATCTTGTTCTTGCGAAGCTGATACTTTGATATCTTGAACCCAAATGTAAGACTATATGTATCCCCATTCCCACTCCCCTGGCAGTTGAGATCTTCTTAGATGCCAACTGTCATTTGCTATCTCTTCTGGTTTTGGGTCATCTTCAAACATAATTGGCATGCTGTTTATAGCCCTTCTTCCCATTTAGATCAGGGAGCTGTCTCTATATACTTTAAATCATCCACAGGGCACTTTCCAGACACTAAGTAAATATTTGTTGAATGAATAATGAGTTCAGCCATCCTCTACATATCTTTGTTTTGCTCATAGACCAGAAGTTACTATTCTTAACCTCTTTTAGGGGTTATTGAAATAGCAACCCAGACAATCTTGCAGTTACATCTCTATATCATAGGGTAATTTTTCAGAAAGGACACTCAGCTCCACATCTGGTTTCAGCAGCTGCCTGTAGATGTCTGGCCATGATATATCTTGAGCCTTAGCTATATCTGACCTATTCATTGCCAAATCTTACCCACACCTGCCTAATAAACTCATTGTTTTCTATTCCAAGGCCATTATTTTAGAGGACAAATGTTGGTTGAGGGATACTGGTGCTGATGGGAGACATGGAGAAGAAATGTATAGTGGATATATGTTCTCCAAAGGTATTGTTGAAATATTTCCACGTAAAGCCTTCTGAATCTAGAAGCTTGGCTACAGAGTTTATTCTTCTCCTAAAACCCCAAAGGCAGAGAGAGTAGCTTGAAAAAAAATCACTAAGAAGCCCTTAACCTTGTAACATACAGTTTTTGCTAAAAATATATATTAATAATATATTATTGAGCGAGCATAGATGAAGAAGGCCAGGGAGAGAGTAAGCAATAAGAGTGTGAGCAAGGTCAGTGCTCTTTGCCCGCGGACTCTACAATCAATAAGATCTGGTCAATAACTGCTTTATTACTACACTACCACCCGGAGCAAAATCATTTTTAAATTAAGAATATATTTTGCAAAACTGAATTAACAATATTGAATATTTTGCTCTTTGATATGACTAGCCTTCAAAATCAAATTATTAAGTATGGAAAATGCTTACTGGGTGAGGTTTTTCTTTCTTCCTCTCAAGACTCTCTCTCTCTGTCTCTGTCTCTCTGTCTCTCCCTTCCTTTCTCTCTCTCTCTCTCTCTCTCTCTCTCTCTCTCTCTCTCTCCCTCTCTCCCTTCCTTCCTCTCTCTTCTCCCTCTCATCTCTTCACCCTTTTTCTATCCTTTTTTTTTTAATGGCTTGGGAAAGAAACTACAGCAGATTTTTTTATGCTGCAAATTTGGATGTAAATGAGCATTGAATCTAGCATTTCAAAATTAGGAAAGGAAGATGTATTTGCTGGAGTCCAAGAAAACCGCATTTCCTCTGAGGCAAAGGAGCAAGCATGGAAAATTGGGAATTTTCCACTTGTGTAAAACCAGTGCCAAAAAATCAACCTTTGGACTTTTGTAATCTTTAGCCAGGTATGAAATCTCACCATTTCCACCTCCAGGTTATCCTGTCCCCAATCCTTTGTTCCACGCTCTCCTCCTCCGGCTTCATTCCATAGTTAAAGGGCTTAGGGCACCTTTTTATATGGCTCATTGTCACTTTAAAGCTACCCACTAGACCAAATTCTCACAAAAGCCACCAGAAATTTATAAAGGCACTATCTGGATATCTAAAACAGCCATAGAACATAATGTCAATACTTAAAGGACTTTCATAGTCTGTGGGAAGGGGAAACTAAGCTGTACCAAGTAAATTTATTAATGGTACTTTGGGTAACCTATTAATTGATAGCCAACAAATAGGGGACCAGTGACCTAGGAAATGATTCTGACTGACTCTAAAAGTCCTTTTCTGCCTAAATGCTATTAAAAGGACCCTGTGAACCCCAAGAGTGCCTTTGAGAGAACTGCCCTCTCTCCTCAGCCCTTTGCTCTTAAATTCCACTTCTGAAGAGTTCACTCTCTAGGTGTCGTCACCTTAAAGGGGACAAATGTTGGGGTGGGGTGGGAGGGGGGGACTTGACCAGATCTTTGGAGGCTTCTTCTAGCTCTAGCTCTTTGATACTATGCTTCCAAGATCTCTTCTTTTGCATTTGAAAGATTTTCTGGAAATGAGGAGAGCAGAAAATGAAAGTTGTGGAAGGTTAGTAACTGTGCCCGGGATTCTATACAAGCATTACAGATAAGATAGGACTAGCATATCTGTTGTGTCTGTGCTGCCATAGCTCAGGTAGACCACTCAAGGACCAGCTTGTGTAGATACCTTGCTTTCACTACTGAACCATGTGTATTAACAGTAACAGTGGTCAAGATCTGCTTGTTTTTTGATATAAATTTTTTTTTCCCCTTGGTTTCTTTGCTTTAATAATAAAAATAGCTGCCATCTATATAGCATGTTAAAGCTTACATATTGCATTACTTCTCTTTTCTCATTTGGTTCTCATAATTCCCCTGTGAAGAAGATGCTATTATCATTCCCATTTTAAAGATAAGGGAACTAAGGCTCCCCCACTAAAGCTCCCCATTTTTCCAATAAATTGAATGCAAATATTAACTGACTTTCCCAGGGTCACACAGTTAGTTAAGCGTTTGAATCAGGATTTGAACTCACTTCTTCACAACTCTATATCCAGAACACTATCTACTACGCTACCTGGCTGCCTTGGCCTTGCATAACTGAAATTTCAATTCCAGGCCCCACATACTACTGTCTAGATGACTCTAAAGATACAAGTTCTACCAAGTCTTTGGGCTCACCCCTGCAATCTGATTGTGGGATGGACTGGTGCAGAGCTAGAGTTCCCCAGGAAAGTCAGTACCTCCTCCTCTTCCTGAGTAAGCTCTGAATTCTGCTATGAGGACCAAGTGTGGTTCTTTGTCTTTGATCCCATTCTGATCCAGTGAGAGATCCTTTGGTTTCCCAGGAATGGGATTTTTTTTAAAAACGGTATTTTATTTTATTGTTCCGTATTACACATCAAGACAAGTTTTAGCATTCATTTTTATAAGTTCAAGAATGGGATCTTGGAACTAGAAGAGCAATGTTGATGACATTACTCTAGAGCAGCAGTTCTCAACCTGTGGCTTATGTTCAATTTAAATACATCCTGCATATCAGATATTTACATTACAATTCATAACAGTAGCAAAATTACAGTTATGAAGTAGCAACAAAAATAATTTTATGGTTGGGGGTCACTACAACATGAGGAACTGTATTAAAGGGTCATGGCATTAGGAAGGTTGAGAACCACTGCTCTAGAGCCAAACTAAGATACTTACCCTTTGAATCCTTCAGTTATTTCAGTACTCTTGTTCTACTCACATAGATTTGGGGGAAAAGCCAAGAAGGCACTTATCATGCATGTGAGTTAGTTTTCAGGTTTCAAAGAATTTATCTGGCCAATTTGGTAGAATTTGGATCCCTTTTAAATGCTAGGAGCAAGAAAGAGATTTATTGGGAAAGACGTCTTAACCTGGGTTTTATGAAAACACAAACCACGTATATCTGTGAGGAGGATGAATTCTCATTTCTATCAAGCATGATTGAGGGTATTCTTTGGTTTAATGAAAGGAAGATAATAGAACGCCGTAACCTTCTTGTCATCTTTTTATAAGAATAAATGTTTAAAAACAATCTGTGTTCTGTGGTATTTGAATTGTATACAGAGGTAAAGGAGAATTCAGAAAACCAGCCAAATTCATTTCAACTAAAAAATTTTCAAGGGAAAAAAAGGAAGTTTTCATGAAAGTGATTTTACCAGAGATTTGGAAACATCCTACAACTGAAAAGATAAGACATCCTAATAATTAAATCACCCAGGGCTTTGTTTCCCTCCTTTTTAGTACTGACCCCCAGGAAAATATCTTGTGGGGAAATGGCTGAGAGCAGTTTGTAGGGCGTAGGACTAAAGATTTTTTTTTTAGGTGGGATTCCTGGGAGGGATCATACAATGGTGGTATTGGATGCTTTGTGTCACAGAACAGAAATAATGCAAGGTGAAAGCCTTCCTGTAGACTTCTTTAGATGCCCATGCTAAAGAATTCCAAGGCAGGAAGTTGGAAGGGATAAGGTCTTGGGAGCCCTGCCTTTGAAAGTACTAACTTGAGGTCCCAGATCAGGCCTGCTTCCTCCATTAGGCCATGCTTGCCTACCATAGTCTGTATGGGCCTTCTACCTGCTAGGAAGCCCTCCAGAAGTTCTCATTTCTGCTCTTGTTCCTACATTACCTTATACGATGAGTGTAGTTCACTTTCACACGTATCTTCTGTAAAAGTACGAAGTGTGGAAAGGACCATGCCATTTCTTTTTGTTACCCTTGTAGAACTTAGCACAGCATTAGGCATATTAGAGATGCTCAATAAGTATTTGTTGAATGAATGAAGTCTTCTAATACAGGGGTTCTTAACCTTTTTTCTGTCATGGATCTAAGCATCTGGTGAAGCCTATGGACCATTTCTCAGAATGATGTTTTTAAATAATTAAAGGAAATGCTAAATTTTAGTTAGCAGTTTGTAAAAATGAAGATAAATTTTTTTTCCCACCCAGGTTCAAACCCTTTGAAATCTATCTATGGAATCTGGGACTCAAAAGTTTTAAAAACAAACATTAAAAAATTGTTGTTACACGTAACCAGGAAATAAGATATACAGGCAATGAGGTATAGAAATCCATTTTGCCCTACAAGAAAGTAAGGGATAAAGGGTTAAGGGGAAGGATGGGGGGAGATATATGAGAGGACAGACTGGGGGAAGGAGTAATCAGTATGCTCACCATCTTGGGGTGGGGGTAGAGGAGAGACGGGAATAAAATTTGGAACTCAAAATCCTGTTGAAATGAACGTTGAAAATTAAAAATAAATACACTCTGAAAAAAAAGAAATCTATCTATGGACCCCTTTGTACCCCCACTTAAGAACCTGAGTTATGAATGATTGTGTCCCTGTCACCTTCTGTGTTTTGATTTCCTCTTCTTCATTCACATGCTCTCCAAACCCTAGTAACTTCAGCAGGGGCTGAAAGACACTCCCTCCCCTCCCCCCAACTCCTTCATCTCTGGAGATTGCTGGAAGGAGCCCAACTCTAACAGGCCATTCATTTCCCTTTCTTGTTTAGGTTCCTTCCTTCAACTTTGGCTCCTATCTTCCCTCCCTCTCACTTAAAGCAAGCTGTGAGGTCTTTTCACCCAATTTAGACCAAATTCACTGTCTCCATAGCATATACAATGTCCCCAGGGTGCTGATGATGTACCACACTGGCTTCAAGTATGTAGAAAATTATCGCTGGCCCATCAAGGCATTGATCAAGGCAAGGGAGCATCAATAGGGCTGAGTAAAGTAGATTTATAGAGTCTGGAATAACATGTTCATGTGCCCATCATGGTAGCAAGGGTTCTTTCTGTGTATTCCCAATAGGGCTCTAATGCCTCTATGCAAGGCCCAGCTCCATTGAGTGACAGGTGCAAACAACGGCCACATGAGTTATTTCCTTTGGAAACCACAATTGCGGCTGAAGCCAACGGATGTCAACGGTGCCACTTGGCTGTTTGATGGTTGTCCACTCAAATAACTTTGGCCTTGAGAAAGGTTTTTCCAACTCAGCTCATAGAACTCTGGAAGCCAGAATTTTTATGACAATAAAATAGCCATTTCCCTCAGCTCTAGGAAACTTTGTAGAGGGGACAGAGGA
This sequence comes from Pseudochirops cupreus, assembly GCA_028627135.1. Lineage (NCBI taxonomy): Eukaryota > Metazoa > Chordata > Mammalia > Diprotodontia > Pseudocheiridae > Pseudochirops > Pseudochirops cupreus. The sequence goes on along the minus strand of CM053581.1, from coordinate 89,516,705 downwards.
GATGAGGGAGACTCAGTCTTGGATCTCCCTGCCTCCCTAGTCCTTTCTTAAATCACAACAGATATTTTGGCTTGGTCTATAGCATTGTCCCCATTATCTGAGGAAGTTCTTCTTGGGGCAAGTGGCTGGAGTTCTGCAGGGATCATCTTAGCAGAGGCGGTAGAAGGGGAAACATCTCAAATTAATCTGGTATCTAAAAGTCTGGAATTACAGGATTAATTAGCTCTGATGTAAGAAAAAAGTACAGTTACATAGCTTCCAGCAACACTGTAGTGTTGTAACAAAGGGACTTTTCACCAGGTAGACCCATTTTCATTTATTGATACTCAGGAATGGCTATGGGGACCTCTTTCCCTTACTTTTCCTCATTGAAAGGCCATTGAATCCAATTTTTTTTCATTTTATAGATGGGGAAACTGAGGCAAAGAGAGTTTAAGTGACTTGCCCCGTATAGTATGGTTAGTAAGTCTCTTGAGGCAGGGTTTTAACCCACTTCTTCCTGACTCCTAAGTCTAATATCCTATCTACTACACCAAGTTACAAATCAGTAGCAAGATAGTATTCAGCATTAACCAGAGAGGCTGACTCTCATTGAATAGAAACTTCAAAACCAGAAAACACACACTTGAATAAAGAAAACACTTCCATGATTACATAATTCTTCATTAACTTAATAATGTCAACATTCTACATTAAGTGGAGGATTATGCTGAGTTCTAGTTGTCTTCAAAGATCAGCCATTTCTCTGGCCATTAAGGAACATGGAGGTTAAGACTGAATTCAATCAATCAATAGACATTTTTAAAGCACCTAATGTGGGCCAAGAACTGTGCTAAGTGCTGGCCTAATTATGGTTTTACAATTAAGCTTTGAGAATGTTCAATATGTGGGATCATAAGATCATGAAATGAACATGAAGAGGATCTTAAAGGTCATAGAGACCAGTTTAATAATTTTCCTTACCTTGTGTTCTGTAATTATGTGAGGAGTCAGAATAAGTGTATAGACCCAAATAAACTTTTGTTCTTCACAGTGGTAAGAACAGGAAAGAGGGACACTCCATTATCTTCACTCTCTCCACCTACTCCTAGAGCAGGTGCAGGGCATCGATAACCATCAATGAGGAGAGAAGCCCGTATTAATGGGCTTTGTGACTTCCAGTTACAAGTGAGTAGAGACAGGCAAAGAAAACGTACTATACTCTACTAGGTGCAACACCTATAATGTCTTACAGGATCACAAATTTAGACTGTAGATTAAAACTTGGGATGTTAATTATGATGCCCCATTTTACTCTCAGGGATGGAAAAACTGGGGACTTTCTTTTGCTAGCAACAACTTTACATCCAAGAACCAACCTTGAATTTCTAGGGTTTGACAGTTACTTTTAGGAAGACCAACTCCCAAAGCCAGGGAGAACTGAAAAATGGAGACTGAGAGAGAATCTTTGGGATCCCAATTTGTGTTATCTGCAGGTGTGTTCAACAGGTATAAGTCAGAGTTGAAGATTAGGTCAGAAAACAGGAAACTGACCCTAAAATGATGTGACAGAGTTAGAGAAAAATTCTGTGTGGGCATAGACTGGAGAGCTAAAAGAGAAAGCATGTGAAAGTAAGGCCAACAGAATACACAGGAACAAGACAGCCATAATGGCCTAGACAAAATAGTCAGGGGCGAGTCAGAGAGTTTTTAATAGTTGGACAGGTGGACGTAATCCATCACCAGATCTCGTAAGCCATATGAGGCAGTGGTGGTGAGACAGCGCCCAGTTTATTATGGACTATGAGTGACTGAAGTCAGGTTCAAGAAAGATGAAAGATTGAAGGCCCGTGTGAAACATGTGCAGTCCCATGGTGAGTAGAGCTGACTTGGCCAGTGATGAGGCATGTTGAACTTCAGCAGACAAGAAACTGAAGGAGCCAATAGATGGTGGAGTGAGCTTGGGGCTTGAGGGAGACAGAGCAGGAAAGACAATGACTAGAGAGGGAATCCTTTTTTGTCAGTGAGCTAACTAAGTGTTCTCTTAAAATCTACATGCACTTTCCCTGGCCTGGGTAGAAACCTTGAGTGATCACTTGACTTAGTCTTGCTTCTTGATATTACTATAATTAAACCCTTTTTAACGAAATTGCTTCCCCTTTTCTAATGTTGGCAAAGGAAACACTTCACGATTCCCTCTATCATTTCAAGGAAACTCAGCCGCAATTTAGCCACAACATTCCTTGAAGCCCAGAAGTTCATCTGAATATATAACCCTTACCTCCCCTACTCTGTCAATCAGTCATTCAATCAATCAACAATTATTATTTGCCAGACCCTGTGCTAAGAACTGGGGTTACAAAAGAGGCAGAAGACTGTTCCTTCCCTCAATGAACTTACAATTAAATGGGGATGACAATATGCAAACAAATATAAACAAAGCAAGATAGAGACAGGATAAATAGGAAATAATTAATAGAGGAAAACTCCTGGAATTAAAGACGGTTGGGGAAAGTTTCCTAGGTGAGATTATAGGTGGGACATGAAGAAATCCAGGGATGTCAGTGGTAGGATCTAAGGGTTTTCTTTATTATTCTGAGGTCCCTAAGACAACCAGGGCACTTACCCCTCTGGCTTCCTCTCACCAAGTCTCTACTCGGTCTTCAGCTGCAGCTGGCTCCAACCCACGGGGTAGAGAACGCTTCCCCACAGAACGACACCAGCCTCGAGCAAGGCGGCTAAGTAACTTTTATTATAAGTGATTACTATTGTGCAAGCTTAAGCGGCCCTACTCTGCCTTGCCTGTTTCAGTCTTCTCCTGGATCTTGTCCCGGGCCGAATCCTTTTTCCCTCCCCGCCTCACTCCTGATATCTCTGTTCTATACTCTGTCCCCTTTTGGGGGGTCACAGTCCAGTGGACCTATCATGTACTGCCCCAAAGCTGAGGAGGTATCTCTCGTACCATGCCTGTCACACCCACTGCCTTGCGTGCCAAGCCCAACTCTTATGGTTGGAAACTTGCCACATCAGCGGTTTCAAGACATGCGAGGACCTCGACCCTGGCCCCAGGCAGTCACGCTAGCGCCCCCGAACTTGTGACCGGGTAGATGGAATGGAATTTTCCTTACAGTAGGAGTAGAGGGAGGACATTGCAGGCATGGGAGAAAATGGATTAAGTCTTCCTTCGTGGAACAGCCGTGAAGCCAGTGTCACTGGATTGAAAAGTCCACATCAAGGAGTGGGTATGAAAAGACTCTATCATATTCATTCATTCTTTTTCTATCTTCACTTTGTACTTTTGTTACCTGCCTCTGCCATCTGTTCTCTAGACTAAAGAATAGAATTCTCATTTCTTTTTGCTTCTCTGAGAACCACGGGGCCATCTTGCCAACCCTTGTGTCATTTTTGTTTTTTTGCATGTGTATGTGGTTCACTCAATCCATTTCCATATTTTCATGGCTAGGGAGGGTCCTTCTGCGGTGGTATTTTTACCCCTGGGTGGATCTGTGCTGTGAATAAATGGAGCCATTCCGGGAACATCCCCAGATTGGCCAGGTGGTAGAGAAATTTGCTCTTTCCAAAGTGCCAAGTCAGATAAGCAACTCTGGCCCTTTCTCCCCGGACTCTATGCCACTGGAACAATATCTCACCATAGTCACAGAAACCATATTTAAACGGAGGTGGGAAAGGATGAAAATAGACCCATAAAACCTATCCACACAAGCTGGGAAAGCTCTATTATCAGCTGCCTGTTAGAAAGACCCCTACTGAGGATGACATAATTATTCTGTGTGGAATTTGAATTTTAAGGCGACAAAAATCAATCAATAAATCAGTGAACAAAAGTATCTTGGCATCTGCTATGTGGCAGGTACTGTGTTAAGTATCTCAGGGATTAAAGAGAAATTCCTGCTTTCAGTGCACTTGCTATCTAGTCAAGGAGTCAAGATATAAGAAGACACGAGAAAGTGAAATGGAATATCATGTCAGTTCACATATTTAGAGCTGAAAGAGACACCAGGGGCCATCAAGTCCAACCCTAGGGTTAGATCCTCAGATGAGTATAAATGAGTCAGATACTCAGCTGGCAGTTGAGGTGGAATTCAAACCCTCGTCTTTCTCACTGCAGGTACAATGCTCTATCCATTATGCTAGTCTGCTACTCATACAATTAATTCCCAAGTTAGGGGGAGCAAATTATATTTGCTGTAGGAAAATAGGAAGGGGAAGGATAAGGGGAAAAATTAAGGAAGGCTTCATGGAGGGGAAGGAACTTGAGCTAGGCCTTGAAGGATTAGATATGTGGCATTCCAGGGAGGGGAAGCACTTATCATATGTGTGTGTGTGTGTGTGTGTGTGTGTGTGTGTGTGTCTGTGCCTGTGTGTGTGTGTGTCTGTGTGTGTGTGTGTAATGATTCCTATTGGGGGGCCCTAGAAGATAAGGCTAATTAGGTGGGGCAGAAGAGGTTTACAGAGAGCTTTGAATAATAGACAAATTTTAAACTTGGTGGGATAGGTGAATAATAAGACTTAGAGATTCTTGAATAGAATGTAAGTGGTATTCACAGAATCTCATAACTACAAGGGACCTCAGAAGTCCTTCAATCTGACCTTTAACACAAATTACATTTGTGTAATATCCCTATCAAGAGGTCATCTAGAGGCAGGCTAGGTGATGCAGTGAATAGAGTGTTAGGCCTGTAGTCAGGACTACTTGAGTTCAAATCCAGGCCTAGACATTTACCAGGTATATGATCCTCAGCAAATCGTGTAACCATTGTCTGCTTCAATTTCCTCAACTGTAAAAGGCACCTAACCTCTCAGGGTTGTTGTGAGAATCAGGGCCGGGAACATAGTAGGTACTAAATAAGTGCTTGTTCCCTTCATTTTCCCCTTAATTTGAAGACTTCAAGTAATGGAGAACTCACTGCCTTTTAAAGTAGACTATTCAATTTTGAGACTGCTCTAATTATCAAGAATATATTTCTTTAAGATGGCAGCATAGGAGCAGCAAAGTATCACAGCTCTCACATAGCCACCTCAAAATATCCATAAAATATGACTCTAAACAAATTCTAGAACTCTAAAACACGCACAAATATACTTATTGCTAACCATCTCAGCACCTGGGAGCTGAATTCAGACCCCCCCCACCCCAAAACGGCAGCTTGACCCTGGGTGCAGCCAGATGAGCTGAGCTGCAGCTGGAGCTTCAGAAGAGTGGATCTGCAGCAGCTGTGGCAGTTTCCAGAATTATCAAGCCATAAGGGAAAAAAAAAAAGACTAAGTGAAAGGTCAGTGGGACTTGGCTAAAAATCCGGGGAGAAAAGCGGTCCAGCCAAACTGCCCTCAGGGCAGGGAAGCAGCAGAAGCAGAAGTCCTGCACCTGCCTCCACATTGCCGCTTCAGAGCTCCTGGCCTGCAGACTGCAGAGGGGCCAAGCGATCGTTCAGAGGCCAAGTGCTCTCGCGTTGAGCAGCCTGGATCTGGATCGCGGTCTTCGATGGTGGTCCTGGGGTGCTTTTTCAGTGAGCCAGAGCTGGTGAGGGCCCTAGCAGCCTCCTAAAAGCTCCGGCAGCTGGGAAAACCCCAGCAATTTGGGACAGAGCTTTCCCCTCTGGAAGCAGAGTTC
>CM053581.1:89493585-89510594 GCA_028627135.1 Pseudochirops cupreus | reverse complement strand
ATCATCCCCCATCTCATCCCCATCCCCCCTACTCTCCTGTAGGGCAAGATACCCAATGTAGAGTGTATGTCATTCCCTCCCTAAGCCAAATTCAATGAGAGTAAGGTTGACCCATTCCCTTTTGCCTTCCTGTTCTTCCCCTCCATTGTAAACAGTTATCCGTTCCCTCTTTTATATAAGATAATTAACCCCATTCTGTCTCTCCCTGTCTCCTCTCATTATATTCCTCTCCCACCTCTCAGTTTCACCTTTTAAATATCATCTCTTCCTGTTCAATAGATTCTGTGCCCTCTGTCTATGTACACATATATAACACATTCGCATATATATTCTTACACATATATATACCTTCCTATATAGATAAATGTGAATGTATACCTATGTATACATTTATATTCCCTTCAACTATCCTCATACTGAGAAAAGTTTCGTAAGCTACAATTATCATTTTTCCATGTTGGCATGTAAATAGTCCAACTTTGATAAGTTCCTTGTGATTTCTTTTCCATGTTTACCTTCTCATGCTTCTTGTATTTGAATGTCAAACTTTCTATTCAGCTCTGGTTTTTTCATCAAGAATGCTTGAAAGTCCTACACCTCATTGAATGATCATATCTTCCCCTGGAACATTATACTTAATTTTGCTGGGTAGGTGATTCTTGGTTTTAGTCTTAGCTCCCTTGATCTCCAGAATATCATATTCCAGGCCCTTTGATCCCTTAATGTAGAAGCTGCTAGATCCTGGGTTATTCTGATTGTGTTTCCACAGTATTCAAATTGTTTCTTCTTGGCAGCTTTTAATGTTTTCTCCTACAAGAAGCCCTTCTTGATTCCCCTGGATTTTTTTTTTTGCTCCACTCTCCTCCTCTGAAACTATTACTTCATATTTATATGGTATATAATGTGTATTTACTTAGTGTTGATTGTTTTATTAGAAGGTAAGCCACTTAAAGGCAGAGATGGCTCTTTTTCATGTTCCCATCACCTAACTAGGACAGTGACCAGCACACAGTAGATGTTTAATAAATATGTATTGAAAGGAATTGAGTTGATTGAACAAAGTAGACACTTGGGAAAAGTTAGCAGACATTGATGGAATATAAAGCTGACATGTACTAGGTTTTACTTTTCCATCTTGCTGTCTCTTCTCACAATTGCTACTTAATTCTCTCTTCCTCTCCTCTCCTCTCCTCTCATCTCCTATCTTTTCTTCTCTCTCTTTTTCTGTAACCACTAGATAATCTCTAAGGTGGCTTCTAACTCCAAAACTGTATGTACATTTAGGTCTTTTTTTTTTTTCCAAATCTCTATCAGCTTTCAGACACCAGATTTATATGCGTTTCATCAATGAAAATACCTGCATCCAACCCAGGATGCCAACAAACTCTCAGGACTCTCAAGTTCAAGAAAGCTGGGGAGATGCTGACAATTAGTCAAGGCCCTGAGGGTATTTTTAAAATCTGCTGATCTGCCTGTAGGGGCCAAATCAGAGTCACTCTCAGGGGCTCTGAATTAAAATCAATTGAGTAGATTAAGTACAGTGGGACCCCTATATTACACACAGGGGTTGGAGGGCTTCCTAGATCAACTATGGTGTTACTTCACGTAATTACATATATAGTTTGCAGTAAAACAATGAATGCCTGAATCAACATAACATGATCTATCCAATAGTTTCTATAGGAAGCAAAGTTCTTTTGTGGTCCTAAATTTCTAGGCCCTGGGAACTTTTTCTTTGTGCTATTGGAAAGCCTCTAAATAGGCGGAAAAAATAGCCTGGTATTTCCTGATCTTGCTGCACCAGGGGAAAAATGTCTTCATGAGTACTGAGCTCTTTCTAAAGGCCCTTCAGTTAAAGCTTTAAATAACACTTAGTTGTTTAATGAATAAAGAAAACCATCTGGTCTAGCAGGACTTGACTTGAGAAAGATAACAGGTCATTTCTGGCCACTTTTATTGGAACAAAAATAAAGTTGAGCATTTAAAGGCCTGAAATACGTTTATTCTGAAGTAAACACACTTGACCCAAGACATGGAGATGAGAGGTCAGTTCATGTCATTTTTATTTGATGGTGACCCAACCAAAGTTAATGAAAGCTTTTACAAGGCTCCATTACAGAGCTCATCTAGGCTCATGCCGCGTGGGCCCTGCTTCCTTGTGGCTATTGTCATCTGGGAGAACTAAGAGCATCTGCAACTGCTCCAGTAGACTCCTCAATCTAGTCTTATGAAGAAACGTTGAGAGTTCACAAACACTACTACCCAACATAGGTGTAGCCTTGAATAAAGTTGTCTTTACTGGTGCCAAATGGAAGCCATAATGATTTTGCTAAATGACATTGCTCAGTGGAAATGCATACACAAAGTAGAGTGTCAGGCACATAATGGATCATCAATTCAGTTTGACAATACTTCAAGCATCTATTAAACTCCTTCTTTGTAAAAGGTACTATATTAGGTGTCAGAAGTACAAAGACAGAAACAGAAAAGAATTTGCCCTCAAGAGGCTTACAGTTGACTACCTATGGCTTCAATCATTGATTCTTGCCAGCTTCTGGTGGAAAACATTTAATGTCCATAAAATGTCATCATTTCTCTAAGGTTTCTTACTGGTGCTTCCTGAACCTAGAGAACTGATTGAAATCAACTTGTCATCACGTGAAGGTGATTCCATGCAATTTGTTCAAGCACATGGTTCACTCCAAAAGAGATGTCATTGTGGTATATGTCCTTTGGCTCAGCTATGCCACTACTAGGTGTATACCCCAAGGAGATCAAAGATAGAAGGAAATGATCCATATGAAATTATGGGAATGTTTATAGCACTTTTTGTCATAGAACTATAAGAAAAATAGGTATCTCTTGAGCAAGGAATGGCCAAAATGTGTGGGAATAAATCTTTTTTAAAATTTTTTCTTCTATTTGGTTTTTTACTTTTATTTTTTAATTTTTTGAAATAAATTTTGGTTTTTTTAGTTTACAACATTCATTTCCACAAGATTTTGAGTGACAAATTTTCTCCCTGTCTTTCCCCCACCCACCACCCCAAAACAACGATCCCGCTGAATACCCCCTACCCCAATCTGCTCTCTCCTATATCCTCCCCCTCCCCATCCCCCCTCTGACTGTGAAAATAAATCTAATGGAATATTATTGTGTCTTAAGAAATGATAGGTATGAAGAATCCAGAGGAACTTGAGAAGACTCATAAGAAAGTAATTTATGTGATGACTGAAATAATGTAAAGGAAAACAACACAAGATATCAGGATTCTGATCAATGTAGTGACCCATGATGATCCCAGATGACGATAGATGGTAAATCATTCTTCCTGCCTCTTGGTAGTGAGATGTTGAGTCATTTTTTTCAGTCATGTCCAACTCTTTGTGACTCCATTTGGGGTTCTCTTGGCAGAGGTATTGGAGTGCTTTGCCCTTTCCTTCTCCAGCTGATAGCGAGATGGTGAACTATAGACATGACACTAAGCATATATTTTTGGATATGCCAAAGTATTGATTCATTCTATTTGATTGTATTTATTTATTGCAGAGGACAGTTCTACTGGGAGAAGAAGTTATCAGGAAAGGAGGTGTTGTTCAAAATTAAAGAGCATCAATAAAACATTTACAAATGAATAAAAGAGCTGCCACTGACTAGGTCTACACACCTGCAATAGAGTTGGAAAAGACCCAAAATTCCAGTGAGTCAAATTTACCATGGCAAAAACAAAATACCATACTTAGCAGACAGTCCTGTTCTTTGCCACATAGAAGTAAGTCTCTGAAAGGTGCAGGAAATTGGACTCAGTGTGTAGATATAGTAGAGGACCTCCCATTGTTCCTAGGGATGAAGAGAACAGCTGAACTGACTAGAGTCTGGTTGCACCAGTATTCAGTAGTGGTCATAAGAATCTATATCGGGAAAGTAGGAATGGTGCCAGCCCTTATGTGGTGATAAATGAAGAAAGCAATAAAATTGACTGATGGGAGGACAGGCAGAGAGGCCAAGTAAAGATGGAAGGGGCAGTGCCACTATAACATCAGTGGTGCTGGGTCTTGAGTCTCTTACATCTCATGCTGTTTTTTGGTGAGCAGAAGGTACCAGATGCCTCTGTTGGTTCAGGTCATAGCTTGTGCTGCTCCATAGTTCACACACAGCATTTACCAGAATGAGAGCAGGAACTGAAAACTGCTCAATCAAGATCCTGCCTACAGCAGCCCATTTGAATTGAACCAACTATTCCATATACATTCATTCCAGTTTATCTAAATCCTCCCTATGTTTCATGGGCCAGGTCAAATCCTGTTGTTGGTAGTCTACTCTCTAAGTATCTGGTATGATCCAGAACTTAACACAGCGTCTGGCACATAGTAGGGGCTTAATAAATGTTGGTTGATTGATTGATTGACCTTGAAGTAAAATCAATATCAAGCTGGATTCTGACATTTTAGATGTAGCCAAGGGATAGCGACTTTAAAGCCAGAAAAATTGGTGATGTAGACCCCTTTGCCCAGAGGAGAAGCAAGGGCACACAGACTGAAATAGCTAGTGACTGATGAATGCCCATGAGTACAGCCTCTGATTCCAGAGGAATTCTACCAATCCTCGAGTTTAATCTTATCTGACCTGTCCAAACTGGAGCATTTGTAAAAACCTCCAGCTCCCCTAGCTGACGTCATTATAAAATTGCATAGTCCCTAAGATATATAGGTCATCTGGTGGTTAGGCTATATCAGTATACACCTGACTTCCTGGGAGAAGTGCAGTTTAATTTCTCTGAACCAAACAAAACAATATATAAAGAGGAACTGGGGGAGGGGAGAGAAGGTATCAGTCACTGGCACAGTGTAGAGATGGTTGGAAAGTAATGTGGAAACCTGGTTCTAAGCAAGATTAATGTTTGTTGATGGTATCAGTCAAAATCTCCATGCAAATTAGTAATCTGATAGATTAGTATATTCATTTTTGAGCTAAAATTTCTGAAAAGTAATCAGCATATATTTCGAACTTTATATGTTAGACAAATATATACTCATTTTAAAGGAGAAATCTTTTGTGAGTAAAATTCACTGGGTAAAATTTGTCCAGATATTGATTGCCAAGATAAAATGATCTATGGTTGACAATATTTCCATTCTACTGGAGAATTCTGGGGAATCAATTTGTTGATTACCACTTTCATGACACCTTCCCCAATCACAACAACCCACAGTCATCTTCTCTTGTGAGCCCATTAGCACTCATTGTTTCATTCAATTTAATCCTAAATTATATGCTGTCTTTTTTTTCCTGTCTTCATATGTTTTAGTCTTGTGTCTGTCCAATGAAAATATAGGCTCTTTGAGGGCAGGAAATGTATTCTATTCTTAATATTCTCCTAAAGTAGGAATTTTATGATATATTCCTTCATACAAAATTCCCTACTACCTGGAAATAGATGAATGAATTTAAATGGACCTATACCAAGAAAAGCGCAAATAGGATGACGGGAGAATTGGACATGACTGAAACAACTCAACAACTACAATAATAATTGGAAAGACCATTAGCAATGATCTTGTGCAAGGAAGCTAAGGTGAAGAATCTGAGGTTCTAAGAGGATTATTTGAATAAGCAGAAATAGGACCTAACTCTCCTGTAGCCTCAATTTTTTCTCTAACACCATCCTGTCCATGAATGATTAAGTATTTAGTATTTAGGGGAGAAAGTATAGTGAAGTAGACAGAATACTGAACTTGAAAGCCAGAGAGACCTGGGATCGAATATTGCCTCAGATACTTATTAAGCAAATTATCTTCTCACAGTTTCCTCATCTATAAAATAGGTGTGGGACACCCCCAATAACACTGTTGTTAGGATCACATAAGAAAACCTAGGCAAAGTGCTTTAGAAATCAAAAAATGCTGTATAAATGCCAGTTATTCCAACTCTATTCCCTAAGGATACAAATTCCAGTTCAACTCTGCATTTATATGAAAGAAATAAACTTCTCCATGCTTTAACCCAACAAGTAATCTCTTTGAGAGGCAAAATGAGAAGGAATGGGGAGACCCAGTAAGCTGCTAGGAATCATGGAAGTTGAAGAACAAATTGTAGAGTCGGGGTATGATGACAAACTCATCCTATGTGAATTTGAACCCAGATTTGACTACTATCAGTTCATTTAATGACAAAGACCAACACCCTGTTTTGTTTGTTGTATGTGTTTTTCCCCTGGAAAAAAAAATAGAAACTTGACTCAAGATTTGGTTGAGAGCCAGCAAAAATGAATAGTAATGAGGCTATTTCAATAGAAATAGCTTCATTACCATGCCAGCGGCTGATAAAACCAAATGCTCAATTCTCTCCAGCAAGCAAGGTGCTAAAAGCAGTGTCCTTCCGCTTGTCTGAAGGAAATAATCCAGGGTTTAACAATTAAAACTATCTTCTTAATTATGCTCATTCTTAAATTAGCCAAATTGTGGGGAGAGGGATGTTATACTACATTTTCCCCACAACTTTAAAATTGATTAAAGAGATACTGAATGTTATCAAGGTCTTTAAAAAAATATATTTCTTTTTGTATTTCAATACCCTAGGAAATAATGTAATAATATTGTCCAAATTCTGATGAAAGATGGTTTTGGGAACCATGAGGCACTACTGGCCAAGAACCAAGCTTTGGGAGTCATCAAAGACTATCAGAAACCTCCCTGGTGGTTTGTTTTTTGTTTTCTCACATTCAGGGACAATAAAGACTGTTCATTAAACTTGTTAGCAAAATAAAGTCACTCAGATGAACTTCTCTGCTGCCCTGATGCAGCCACTGCATTAGGAATGAGAGCAGCAGGCAGGATCAGCTTCCTCATCTGTAAAATGAGAGGTTTAGATTAAATGAACCAAGGTCCCTTCCAGTTCAAACATTCTGGGTTTCTAGAACTCTAGAAAGGGAGCCTGAGGCTGAGCATTCATCTTCCCTTCTTGATTATAACTTGCTCTCAAGCTAGAGGAAGATAGAAAAGAAATAATCATGAAAGATGGAGAAAGGAAAACCTTTCTCTCATCCAAAGTCTTCCCCTCCACAGCGTTTCATTTTAATGGGGAAATATTTTTTTTCCTTAAAAAGTCTAATAGTAATTTTATAAGAGTAAACAGCTAACACCTAGATAGCTAGAAAGCACTTTAAGGTTTGCAAAATGCTTTACATATAGAATCTCATTTGATTCTTCCAACAAACCTGTGAGGTACACATGAGGACACTGAGGCTGAGGGAGTGGTTTGCCCAGGGTCACACAACTGGCTAAAAGAGAATGCAAACTCAGGTCTAACTGATTCCAAGTCCAACACTTGCTGTAGACGAAACTCCAGAGGGTCATTCTTCACTAATCCCACTTTGTAACTTTCACCTCATCTCTGAAGATGAGGCTAAGACATCTCTTTCTCTGCCTCTTAGTCAATGTAATCTGACTCTCTGCTCTGGCAAGTCAAGAGTGCTTAAAACCTCCCCAACCATTTTCCAGTTCATCATAAAATCTTTCCCCTTCATCTGCCGGCCAGTGTCGCCTCTCCCTTTTCATGGTGCCAGTCATTTCAGTCAGAAAACTACAAGCAAACTGAGTATGGAGTGTACGTGGTGTGCACAGTCTCCTCGCCCAGGCAGGGTCTAGGGGGTTGGGTTGGGGGTGGGAGGGTGTCTTTCCATGCCATTGCAATCAAGCCTTTTAACACCAAACAGTACAAATTGTCCACTGGGGACAACTTGAAAAGTCTCTGCAACGCACAGCGTGCCGTGGTTACAGCCTGGCTCCCACGGAGCAGCTACCATTTATGGAAGACTCTTACAAAATATCTTACAGCCTAAGTTTGGCTGTCATCTAATATTCAATTGCAAATAAAAGGGGAGGGGAGCAGAGGAAGGGGACATAAGAAAGGAATCATCTTAGAAGAATGAGTCTGGCATTCTCCCCCCCATCCACCCACCTTAGTAAGACACTATGTCCCACAAATACACCAGCCCAGATACTAAAAGTAAATTCACTTGTTAATATTCAACCATACTATCTGGTTATGGTACAGCCTAGCAATCTAGTACTGATAGGTCCATTCTTTCAGAGGGACATACCACCGATAAATCAAAAACACCACCACTGGAGACAGCATTGTGGGGAACCAGCTGGCATTGCTTATATCTGTCCTAAGTAATCAAAAATCACAGCAAACTTCCTTTCGGAATGCCTAACCACAAGACATCACAGTGACCAGCCTGAGCCCGGATGCCTGTGTGCTCCAGGGGGGCGGTGGGGAGAGGATAGCTTTATTCTTTATGACGTGGTCAATCAAGCCTCACTGGAATTTCACCCCCAGCCCATTTTATCTAGACTGTTTCCCCACCATCTCCAGGGAAGGCGACAGTGGGGAACAATGTAGCTTTGCAGTACTCACTTGTCCTTGGACAAAGTACCTCGGGTGAGTATCCTGGGTTGGTCAATCATTAAGTAACTCAGACTCCTTGAACTCTTTGGACAAATTAGCATGCCCATTCTGCAGAAGGCAAAGCAAGATAGTGGAGCCCTAAAACCCAGGGAAGATAAGGTCATATGCAGCAGGTTGCGGCACTTGAAGAACTTAGCCTAGGATCCTTATTTAGCCTCCTGACTAATTCATTGATTGCTTTTCTTCCCTAGATCATCAATCAATCAATGAACATGTATTTATTAGGTTCCTACCATGCGTCAGGTACTGTTTTCTTTGCTAGGGATACAGATATAAAGAATAATCCCTGCTCACAATAAACTTACATTCTAATGGGGTGGAGATAAGAAATATATATATATATTTCTTAATTTTTATTTATCTTATTTATAAATTTATTCATAAATTTTTAATTTATATACATATATACACATATATAATGAATATAAAATTAATACATAGATACATAGATATAGATTTGATAAAATTTGGGTATATATACATACACATATATGTATGTACATATATACATACATGTATGTGTATATATGTATATGTGTATACATATATATATGTACACACACACACACACAGGCAACTAGGTGCCACAGTAGATAGAGTGCTGGGCCTAAAGTCAGGAAGATTCATCTTCCTGAGTTCAAATCCAGCCTCAGACACTTAGTATCTGTGTGACCCTGGGCAAATCAATTCACCTTGTTTGCCTCAGTTTCCTCATTTGTAAAATGAGCTGGAGAAGGAAATGGGAAACCATTCCAGCATCTTTGCCAAGAAATCCCCAAAAAGAGTCTTGAAGAGTCAGAAAGAACTTAAAACAACTGAACAACAAAACAAATACACATACATACAAGAAGTAGTTAAACACAATGTACTAGGAGGGAGGGAACTAGCATTTGGGGAAATCAGTAAAGGTTTCATATAGAAGATGGTCATCCCCAAATGCCAGTAAGACTAAGGTTTTGTCAGGCAGTTTTCAGATGAAGAAATTAAAGTTATCTATAATCATATGAAAAAATGCTCTAAATCACTACTGATTAGAGAAATGCAAATTAAAACAACTCTGAGGTACCACATCACACTTATCAGATTGGCTAACATGACAAAGCAGGAAATGATAAATGTAGGAGAAGACATGGGAAAATTAGAATACTAATACATTATTGGTGGAATTGATCCAACCGTTCTGGAGAATAATTTGGAACTACACCCAAGGTTATAAAGCTGTGCATACCCTTTGATCCAGTAATACCACTACTAGGTCTGTATCACAAAGAGATCATAAAAAAGGGGAAAGAACCCACATGTACAAAAATATTTATAGCAGCTCTTTTAGTGGTGCAAAGAATTGGAAACTGAGGGGATGCTCATTAATTGGGGAAGGGCTAAACAAGTTGTGGTATATGAATGTAATAGAATACTATTGTTCCATAAGAAATGTTGAGCAGATGGATTTCAGAAAAACCTGGAAAGACTTGCATGAACTGATGCTAAGTAAAGTGAGCAAAACAAGGAAAACATTGTACACAGTAGCAGCAACCTTGTATAATGACTGACTTTGTTAGACTTAGCTCTTCTCAGCAATGCAATGATCTAAGACAATTCCAAAAGACTCATGATGGAAAATGCTGCCCACATCCAGAGAAAGAATTGATAAGAGTGTGAATGCAGATCAAAGCCTACTATTTTCTCTTTTTTTCTTTCTCGTGGTTTTTCCCTTTTGCTCTGTTTCTTCTTTCACAACATAACTAATGTGGAAATATATTTAATATGATTGCACATGTATAGTCTGTATCAGATTGCATGCCATCTTGGGGAGGTGGAAGGGGAAGGAGGAAAAATTTAGAAGTCAAAATTTTATATAAGTGAATGTTGAAAACTAAAAATAAATGAATCAATTTGAAACTTAAAAATAAAATTTAAAAGTTGGAATAAAAAAAAGACTAAAGTTTTGTGATACAAGGTCAGTCGAGGTAGCTTCCAAAGCCATTTTCCTTCTTCCACGCCAAAAATAAGGACATTTCTCTAGCCAGCACCATACCTTCCTCTCCTGCCTCATCAGTTTCCCTGCTGAGACTCACTCACAGACACATGTGTAGCATTTTCTGCTCCAGAATCTCACTGTCAGTGCATTTTGATAGGGTTGGATTCAGCAGCATTCTCTAATTACCACAATCTCTACCTATTGTCAGTCATCTGACCCTGCCATATGGTCACCATCAGGTGGGCCAAAGTCCTTTTGATGTGACATTCCAAGTCCCCTATAATAGGTATCATTGAATCTGTTGACATTCTTACCACATAATTTAAATGTTTAAGAAATAGTGTATAATATAGTCATGAGTTTTTTCAAAAAGATCTCTTTCTCTTCTGTCACAAACCTCTATTTCACTGCTATTTTTCTAGAATCATAGATTTAGAGCTACAAGGGACATTAAAGTTTACCCAGACAGACCCCTGCATTTTATGGAGAAAGATGCCCAGAGAGGTCGCAGAGATGCCCAGTGTCACAGGTACTAAGTAGCAGAACCAGTCAGGTTTCTGACTCTAATCTCAGCTCTGCTTCCTTTCTACCTGTGTGATGCTTCACCTTCTGGTTCCTCCATTCCCTCCTTTGTAAAACAAGGAGCTGGACTAGATTATGGCTAAGGACTTTTCCAACTCCAAATCTATCATGTTATCACATTGCCTTTTCCCCAAGTCTGTCATCAGGGTTCATGGAATGAGAGGTAGAATGATACAACAGAAAGATCTCTGAATTTGATACCAAAGGACTTGAGTTCAAATCCTGACTCTGATACTTACCATCAGGGTGAGTTTTAGGGGATTCCCTTAAATTCTCTGGGCTTCAATTTGTTCCATTGTTAAATGAGGAGATTGGAATAGATATCTTTTGATGTCCTTTTCAACTCTGAATCTATGAATAGGAAGATATGCTTTCATGGATTCCTTCAAGACAGGAATATCAAGGACAGTATGCCTGCAGCCTGGGGGGCCTAGTTATGGGGCCTGCATTTGTCTATCTATTCCCACTCCCAGCCAAAACCATGCATATGGTAAGGCACAAAAATGACATAAAGCCCAAAGACATTATTTCAGCAGGCTGTCAGCTATTACATAACCACAAAGAAATCCTTTTGTAGATTCTTACAGCCCCACCAGTCAGAACACATGGGATTCAGACGCTGGTGTTTTCTAGGATCCTATAGAGTATAGGGCGTTGCATTAGAAATCTCTCAACTCACGCAAATACAGAACATCTCCATCCTTCCTACACACTTTCATCATCACCATCCATCATAGTCAGTGCTTTATTAAGCACTTACTACACACCAGGTATCATGCTAAGTGCTGGAGATACAAAGGCAAAAATGTAGTAGGAGACATGTCAATAACTATGTATGTACAAGGCATATACAACTGATTAAGTGGATTTCTTGCCTTCAGATTTAACCAAATTGGAATTCTTTCATCTGGGTCCTAACTTTCTAAAGAAGGAGATCAATGGAATGTCTAATCACCTCTAGATGATCTTGAATCAGAGATGAACACAACATCTTCTGAACTCACAAATCTTCAACATTCAAGTGGCTTTGTCCTCCCAGCAAGGCTTTAACTTGAACCATTCATTGCTAGAGTCCATAACTCTCAAGGATTATTTACAACATTCATGCTCCTGAGTTTATTCCTGAAACCAAGGCCCATTTTTATCAATATTTTTCTGATGAGGTCATGGAACAGTACAGGCTCTGAAATGGTATAGAAGAGGTTCACCCAGAGAGCGATGGATCACAGAGACTATGTAAGCAGGTCGCCATACCTTAAGAATGAGGATGATATAGCAGAACACCATGGAGGAAATCACCATTCATTGCTAGACTCCATCATTCTCAAGGAGTATTCACAATATTAATGCCCCTGAGCTTCTTCCTGAAAACCAAGGCCCATGTTTTTTCATACCAATATTCTTCTGGTGAGGTCATGGATCAATCATACAGTGACAGCAAGGTATCACCCACGGACAGCTCTCATGCTCCACTGGTGTCCGCAATACCACAAAAGAACATAGGAAAGGCCTTGAGTACATTGGGTGGATGCCACCGAGGATGGGCAGCTGATAGATGAACTGTCAAGTGCACTATTGAAAGGAATGGCCCCAGCAGTGAGAACACCGATGCATTTATTGGAATATTATTATACTTTAAAGAAGCTCTTCCTTCTAGAACATTGCTGAGAAAAAGTGTCCAAATATTGATTTTAGGAGATTTCGTTTATATAAACCTATCTATCTATATGTCTGTAACCCTGTGCCTTTTCAACCTGACTAACCGGCACACCCAGCTTGTTTACTTTCTATGTACATTACATTCAAGTCCCTGGGAACCCTGAGGAACAAGCTATTAATTGAACGTGGAGAACCTAAAACAGACTTTCACGCTTAAACATATATCATATAAATGTGAACATAGTCATACTTACTCTCCACAGTGATTAGGAATATTAAAGCCTGAAGGAAACACCAAAAGCAGACACCAGTTCAATCAATCAATCAACATTTATTAAGCGCCTACTATTCACAGGCAGTGCTACTTAAGGAAAGCTCAGTGACTTACCCAGCATGACTCTCTGTTCCAAATTATTTCGTATTAGCCTAATATAGTCCTAAATACCCAGAGACTTTTCAGGATAGACCAACCCAATTTTCAAGCTTGTGTTCAGAACTTTCTGAACAAAACATACTATTTTCAAAAAGTATAATCAGCTTGAAAGAAATAAGTGTGACATAGGTGGATAGTATTTGCTGGACCTTCTTAAGGCAAACATGCAGGTATAAAAAAGTGAATGTGCCTCCCACGTGAAGACATCAGATAAGCTTAGTCATTTGTCTACTGTTGGGGGGAGGGGTAGAAGGGGGGCCAGCATGGCAGTGTCCACCCCAGCCTTCAGCCTCTGCAGCTATTTCATAAACTGAAACTAGCTCCATTCAAGGAAAAATGAGTCATAAGAACAAAGGGGCAGGTCAATAACCCATGCTCAAGGTCACATTTCTACAAATACCTGCTTGTTCTCAGATAACACCTGTTCTGAGTCTCAAACAAAAAGGGGCAGGGCTCTATCGATAAGTTCTTTGCCCTGTGCTATAGGGAGAATCATGACCCCTAGCCCTGGTTGAAGAAAACACAATGAGAGAACAGACTCCCTGACATATCCCCAGTAGGTCAAGTTTCTTCTTTTTTCTTCCTAACAGCACTTCTTAAGAAAACTAATTGGAGTTGGAAGTTTCCAGGTGTTCTGGACAATCTGCGCTCCAGTATAAATTCAGCAAAACCTGAAATGATTATCCAAAGGAAAGGACAGCTCTTGCCGTATTCATTCACTATGACTGGCCCCTAGCCAGTGGAAAATAACCATTAGGAAAATGTTCCCCTTTCTCTTTTCTCTTTCAGTCTCATATACCAAGAATCTGTTGCCATAGAAAATAGAATCATAGAGCTGGAAGGCTCCTTAAAATTACTCACTCATACAATAAACACACTTCAAATGTTCTAGGCACAGGACTAGGCGAAGGGGAAGATAAAAAGATAAATATGACATCATTAAGCTGCTTCTAATCTTAAAAAAAAGAAGACAAGATACATTAACAAATAATAGAAAACAATAAAAACCAGCATTTATATAGCACTTTAAGGTTGGTACAATCCTTTATAACTAGTATCTCATTTTGTTCTCACAAGAAGTCAGGGAGGTAGGTGCTATTAATATTATTCCCATTTTGCAGATGAAGAAAACAGAGGTGAAGTGATCACACAACTAATTTATGAGGCCAGTTTGGGACTCAGGTCTTCCTGACTTCAGGCCCAGCATCCACTGTGCTACCTCTCTGTATATTGTAATTCTGTAAGGGAGCTTTAAAGTACTGTTATTTCAGAACATGGAGAAGTCACCCAAGAGAGTTGCTTTGTTGAGCAGTTATGGATTCAGCTGGGCTTTGAATGATTTCAATAGGCAGAGATGAGGGAAAAGGCATTCCAGGCAAAGGGAATAATGTGAGCACAGGAAAGCATGGGAAGCATTTAAAGAAAGAATTCCAGCCAGTGCCACATTTTGTAAATAGGCAGATTGAGAGTACAGTGGTGAAATGATTTGTTCAAGCTCACACAATGAGTGACTGATCCAAGACTGGGACCTGTTTCTCTTGACTCCTAGTCTGATGTTCTTTCTGCAATATCACTTTGTCTCTGTTTAGCCATGGAAAATCAATGGGGATCACTTGTCAGCAGAGGGCTAGTGCTAGGATTAGAGTCATAAAAAGGGTTATTCCAGAGTACTGAAATTTAGAGGACATAAAAATCCAATTCCCCTGACTCCAAACCCGGTATTCCTTCTACTGCCTCCTCAGGTGTCAGTCTTGTCTAAGAGGAAGTGAGAGGTCTACGAGTGAAGATAATTCAGAACTGAGGCAAAGACAAAGATGCCAAGGTTATTTATATACAGGGTCAGCATCTTCCTTGGGCTGAGACTCTCTGTCTTCCAATATTGTTCATAATGATCCTTAACTTTCCAGTTGCAGATTTCTTGCCAAGATATCAAGCATGATAATATCTGAAGAAGATTGAAATTCATGCATTAGATAAACATGAGAGAGAAAGGGGAAAATTATGATCAAGGAAGAGAGGGCTTATCTTGACTAATGGTCCTAAATGACGCCATTATAGAGGGAGGGAATTCTGTAGTAAAGTACACCCTGTTTCTATTCTGTCCAACATCTTTGCTGGTGATTTAGATGAAGGCATAAGTCAATGGCATACTTATCAATGTAGATACAGATCGGGTAGCTAGTTGGCATAGTGCATAGAGTGCTGGGTGTTGAATAAGGAAAACTCCTCTTCATGAGTTCAAATCTGGCCTCAGACATTTACTAGCTGTGTGACCCTGGGCAAGTCACTTAAATCTGCTTGCCTCAGTTCCTCGACTGTCAAATGAGCTGGAGAAGGAAATGACAACCTCCTCCAGTATAAAACCCCAAATGGCATCAGGAAGAGTCAGACACAACTGGAAAAAGACCCAACAAGAACAATAGAGACAGATGTAAGTGTAGATATAAATATAGATGCAGCTACAGATGCAGATAGATATATTCATTATGCACCCTATTAGACATCCAGTTCTTGGAGAGGTGGGACTGGCATCTTGTCTTGTCTTGTTTTTGTTCTTCTTTGTATTCTTAGCACTTAGCACAGTGCCCAGCACGTAGCAGATGCTAAATGAATGATGGCTGATTGGACTTGTACAACAACATCAAGATCCCAAAAGATTTGGCCAGGTGGGAATGATTCAATGCATCTAGCCAGATTAAATTTAAAAGAGATCAAGTATACAAGCCAAACACTTGGGTTCAAATAACAGACTACACAAGTCTAGAAGGAGGGAGGTATCACTGCACAGAAAGTTCATGTAGAGAAGTGACTATACTGCAAGCTTAGTGGGGGTTAACAGTGAACCATCTGCCAAAAAAAAGGCTACCAAGCTATCAGGCTACATTTAAGGGAGGGATGAGGTTCAGAAAGAGGGAGGCAATGAATCCATTGCATACTGACCTAGTCAGAAAGCATCTAGAGTACTGTTGTCGGGTCTGGGAACCATGTTTTAGGAAAAACACTGACAAAATGCGTCATCTCCAGAGGGTGCAGACAAGATAGTGAGAAAACTGGAAATTAGGTTATAAGAGGATTAGATGAACTGGTTGAGGTAACTGGGGCTATTTGCCCTAGAGGAGAGAAGAATTGAGAGGTTATGATAGGAGGTTTCTAATATTTGAAGAACTGTAATGGGAATGAGAATTTGAAGCTCTTCCCTGCCCCTTAATAAGCTTAAGGGAATTTGAAGACCTTCCCTGCTTTGAAGATATACCCTGCCCCCTAATAGGCTGAATGTAATCACATGGAGCCTGTGGTGGGAGGAGTTTGCCAAAGGGTGGAGCAGAACTTGTAGGAAGCTGGGAGTCAGAGTAATTAGAGACAGGAGGGAAGAGAGGATATATCCAGGGAGACAGTTAGGGTTATGAGCAAATGTTGGTTTGTGGGAAGGCTAAAGGATGCTGTGGTTCTCTGTGCTATTATGACTTAGCACCTTCTTTGCTACTATGATGGAATCAACTTACTGGTTTGGGCATTTGGTTTCCTGGTGTCTGAATAAATGTTTTCCTTTTGTCTTCTATATGGAGAGTCTGTTATATTTTGTGATGGGGCACTATGCTGGCATATTTAAAGTGATCATTGGTGCTGTAAATATTGTGTTGACACTACATCTGGGTGAGGGGGAATTAGACTTGTTCTGCTCAGAACTAGACAGCAGAAACAGCAGTGATGGGTATGTTTCAGGAAAGCAGATTCTGGCTTGATGCAAAGAAATATATTCTTTTTTTTTTTAAGAAATAAGCTCAGAATTTTATTCTTTTTTTTTTAGTTTATTTTTAACTTTTATTTATTTTAGTTTACATCATTTCCACGAGATTTTGAGTTACAAATTTTCTCCCCATCTTT
>CM053581.1:89483218-89493085 GCA_028627135.1 Pseudochirops cupreus | reverse complement strand
TTTAAGGTGTTATTTTCTTCAGTCAGGTTGTTGACTTTCTTTTCATGATTTTCTTGCATGATTCTCATTTCTCTTCCCAGTTTTTGCTCCACTTCTCTTATTTGGTTTTCAAAATCCTTCTTAAGCTGATCTATGGCTTTTAGGAAGTCTTCATGTTTCTTAGAAGCTTTTGGTGTGGTAGTGCTGACTGTGTTGTCTTCCTCCCATTCCATGTTTTGATCCTTTTTGTCCCCCAAGAAGGAATCTAAAGTTCGGTTGCTGTTCTTACTTTGCTTCCTTTGCCTGCTCATGTTGCCAGTCAATTACTTGAATTTTTAGCTCTGTGGAACTCTGCCTCTAGAGGGGAAAGCTCTGTCCCAAATCACTGGGGTTTTCACAGCTGCTGGAGCTATTAGGAGGCTGACATTTTTTTGGCGGCCCCCACTGGCTTTGGTTCAATGAAAACGCACCCCAGGACCACCACCCAAGACCATGATCTGGATCCAGGCTGCTCAACACAAGAGCACTTAGCCTCTGAACAATCGCTTGGCCACTCTGCATACTGCAGGCCGGGAGCTCTGAAGCAGCCACATGGAAGTGGTGGCCCTCAGCCGCTTCTGTGGCCTCCTTGCCCTGGAGGCAGTTTGGCTGGACCTCTTTTCTCCCCCAAATTTAGCTGAGTTCCACTGACTTTTCACTTTGTCCTTGTTTCTTATGGCTTAATAATTCTGGAAACTGCCATAGCTGCTACTGATCCACTCTCCTGAAGGCTCCAGCTGCAGATTGTCCTGGCCACCCTGGGGCTAAGCCACAGTTTCAGGCTGGGCTGGTTTTAGCTCCTAGTATGCTGAGATGAGCCCTTCCTGCTGAGCTGCCTTCAGAGGGAGGTGTATTTTTGTGAGTTTTGGAGCCCTAAAATTTGTTTAGAGTCATATTTTATGGGTATTTGAGGTGGCTATGTGGGAGCTGCAGAACATTGTTGCTTCTATGCCACCATCTTGGCTCTGCCCCCGTGCTTGGCATTCTTAAGGATCAGGAAAATACTCCATTCTTTTTAAAATGGGTGGATATCTCTTAGCTTTTCTATGAATCCTATAGAAACACTCTTTGGTCCCCAAACCTCCAAATTAGCAATTTGGGAAGAGATAGTTAGAACGTATGTTTCTAGAGGATCAGTTCAATGACTGAGACGTCAGACAAAATGCAGAAACCATTGGAAATATAATTCAAGTAAGTGTTCAGGACTTTTCTTTATTTGCTTCCTAAAACTATGTTGTCTTTCGATTTAGTGACTGTAAGAGGGTCTGTGTGAACAAAGAGAGGTGGCTTGTTATTGGGGCTGACATTGCAGGAGGTGCTTGTTTTCTTTGAGTGTGATGGAGCTTAGTCAGTCAGCCTACTTAATGTGGTACACTGGAGGTAGTAGATATATTATAGTGGGGTGAGTACTGGATATAGAATCTGGAGGCCCAGGTTTCAGTGCTACCTCCATCACTCATTAGTTGTATGAATGTGGGTAAATCAATTAACTTAGAGCTCTTTTTTCATCTATAAAATGGGGATAATAATACTGAGGCAGTTAGCTAGACCAATTAATAGCATCCTTCATCCAGAGGCAGGAAAACCTGAGTTCAAATCTCCAATTAGACACTTGCTAGCTGCGTGACCCTAGGTAAGTCAGTTAACCTCCACCAGTCTATTTCATCGTCTGTAAAATGGGAATAATGATAGCATCTACTTTCCAGGATTATCATGAGGATGAAATGAGATGATTTTTGTAAAAGGATTTGCAGATTTTAAAGTGCTTCAATGACAACAACAATGATTATTACTGCTTGCACAGTACACAGGGCTGTTGTGATGAAAGCGCTTTATAAACCATGGAATTGTCATCTATCATTGTTATTATACATGGTGAGCTCCTAGGGGCCATGTATGATGAAATGGGCATTTGGGTGGAATTGGTGATCCAAAGGGGAAATGGCAAGGTCAGGAAGTGAGAGTGGTTGGAGATGCCCTACATCTTCTCAGCCTTCCAGCTGGGGCTGCCTCTGGAGCTGTCTGATTTCAGCTCAGTCTCTTTATAGAAACTCTCCCTCCCATCTCCCTCCTCCCTGATCTCTGCTCCCTCCTCCCTCCTGTACAGCTCTTCTCTTTCTCCTTTCACTCCAGTCTGGAGTAGGCCAGCTGGGGAATAGGGGAAGGGAAAAAAGTAATTGAAGTGCTTAAGAAGAATTGTTTAGGGGGAGGGTCAAAAGGAGAACAATTAAGAGCGATGTGATAAAACTGAGTGGAGAAGAATTTAGTATGAATATAATGATCAATTTCCTAATAATTAGGTCTCTTAGACGGCAGAATAGTTCCCCAAGAGGCAATGGTGGGAACCCCATTGCTTGGTCATTTATAATTAGACTGGAGAAAGCACACTTGGAAAATCCTGCAGAGCCAAGTGGCACACTGGGAGGGGGATGGGCACTGTGACCTAGTGGGGCTCCACTGTCTCTAATTTCTGTGATTCATTGATGAGAACATAATTCACTGATTAGTTAGGCATCCAAACTTTAAGGAGTTTATTGGCTTCTCACCTCACCTATGGCCCCTTTAAATTGACCAGATATGTTATCTTCAAAGGGAATTAAATGAGCAGGGCAGTGACCCTAGGCCAGGCCAGGTCTTTCTCTTTTTCACCAGACATGTTTAAACACAAAAATGGACATGATTATCTGCTGGTTGGGGATAATAGAATGTAAGAGTGGAAAACATGAAGAGAGATAGAGGATAAAACATTTGTTAAATACCTACTGTTTGCCAGGCACTGTTGTGCTAAGTGCTGGGAATACACAGCCAACAAAACAAGATGGTACCCACTCTTCAGGAGTTTACATCCCAGTAGGGGAAAACAAGACATCAAGGACAGATGGATGGAGGATCAGAGGAGAGGGAAGTTAGCTGAGCCTGGTCAAGGCTGGGAGCAGACCAGAGAGTGAGTAGGAAGTGAAGTAGGCAGTAAGATAATGAGATTCTGTGAGTTGGTCTCAGGATGAACTCCTCCTTAGGTAGTCCAGGAAGCTGGTGGGGAGCGGAGCAGACCAGAGAATAAATTGAAAGTATTGTGATTTCATTCCATCTAGTGGATGTGGGCAGGGTCAGATGCTTTTTCTTTAGGTAAAGTAGATTCATCACTAAAATTTGATCATCAAAATTCATTGCCAAAAACCAACTTCTGCCACTGTGACTCAGCTGTCTCCATTTGGAACTTCATCCAGTGCCTGGGGCCTCCTCACCCTGGGACATCCCTCTGCCATGGTTACTTCTTCTCTCATTGGGAGGTCTTTCCAGGGCCTCCATTTGGGGGATGGGCCCAGCCAGCTATGCTTCATTTCCCTTCAGGCACTGCTTCTGACTCTCTGCACCATGCCCTGGTGGGTGCCTCTCCCCTCTTTTCCCCTTTGCCCACTCTGTCCCTTTTATAGTTGTCTTCTCCCATTAGAATGCAAGCTCCTTGAGGGCAGGCACTATCTTTCTTCGTGTTTGTATTTGTATCTCTAGCATTTAACACAGTGCCTGGCACTTAAGTGTTTAATAAATGCCAGTTGCTATAATCCCTGTTGCCATTAATTAGAAACATTTTGGCAGGAAATGCCCTTTTTGGGAATGGCTGGGTTTGCTCAACATTGAATGTTACATAGATTTCAGACTAACATGACGCTTAAGGCTGACACTCCTTTGAGTGAGGAAATCAGCTTTCCCTGGAGCTGTGCCTGATGGTTCTTTCTTCTCTGACCAGTTCCTCCTCTACCTTGTGTAGGTGCTGCATAATGAAGTGAGATTGCCTTATTAGTTCATAGTTTAGATCTTGACTTGGGCTTTGCCATGTCCAATGTCATTGTCCTCTCCAGAACCACTGGTTTTGTGGAAAGGTCAGTTGAGTACTTGAAGAGTGTCCATTGGAAAGCGTCACTCTCTGGGATACTTTTCCTCCCTCTTTTTCTTTTGAAGCATCATCAAACACTGTTCTCCTTTTTCTCACTTTCCTTTCTCCCTTCTTGCCTTATCATTCTCCTTCCCTGCCCAAGAAAATCTGAGTTTAGTGAATGTGTGAGTGTTGTAGACTAGGTACTGGGGCGTTGTGAGACAATCTCCCCCGTACTCCCACAGCACTCACTTTATCATATTTTATTTTTCTGGATCTTCTTAGGGCAGGGGTGGGGAACTTTTAGCCTTGAGGCCATATGTGTCCCTCTAGACAGTGCAGTCCTTTGACTGAATCCAAACTTCACAAAACAAATCCCCTTAATAAAAGGATTTATTCTATAAAACTTGGACTCAGTCAAAAGGCACCCAAGGACCTAGAAAGCCACAGGTTCACCTGTGGACATTGCAGGATAGATGGACATTTTCTTAATTAGCCTATTGGGACTGCCTGCTGTTTGCATCTTTATTACATAATCACAGAAATCAAGAACTGGAAAGGATGAAAGAGGTTACTTAGCCCAACTCATACATAAGCAAGTGTCCTTCCTGTAAGACCTCCTACAAATCATTATCCAGCAACTGCCTGAAGACCTCTGCTGAGAAATCTGCTGCCTGAGAGGAAACTGGATGACTGAATGGACAGAGCTTTGGACTTGGAGTCAGGAAGACCTGAGTTAAAATTCTACCTCAGATACTTAGTAGTTATGGGACTCTGGGCAAGTACTTAAGCCTATCTGCTTCAGTTTTCTCATGATCAAATAGAGATAATAGCATCTACCTCCAGGGCTATGAAGATAAAACGATACGATATTTGTAAAGCACTTTGCAGACTTAAAGTACTGTATAAATGCACACCATCCTTATTATTATTTCCTTCTGAAGTAGTTAGTTCCTGTTTTGGATATCTCTGATTGTTAGGAAGTTTTTGCTAACTTAGACCAAGTGAAAAATATGTCTCCCTGCAATTTGTACCCATAGCTCCTGGTTCTGCCGTCTGAGGCCAAATAGAACATGTGTAATTCTTCATCACGAGTACCCTTGAAATACTTGAAGATGGTTATCTGTTGCCCCTCTAAATCCCATCTTCTCTGAGTTAAACATTCCGTTTCTTCTGTCCTTTCTCTGAACCTTTTGAAATCCGTTCTCCCCAAAGCTAGGGGACATGTGCCTGGCTTTCTTCTCTCTTGTATCTCCGGCTCCATGATGGAGTGATCGCTTGGCCCCAAGGCTCCTGTCATTTCTACTTCAGCAGCCAATTCTCCTTGTTTGTCAGAATCAAGTCCAGAACGACACTTCCCCTTGTCATTTCCTTCTTATTTGAAAGGATGGAATTATCATTAAAGCAAGTCTCAAATTCATCTGTTGCCCTGATTTTGTCAGACATTGGTGGGAGTGGTGGTGGTGGGGAGCAGCGGTGGTACAACCCCTAAGAAACACGGTCTGGGATTGTGAGAGTTGGCTCAGCCAGTGACGTCCACTGTAAAGTTTATTATGCCTGTCTACTTTTTTTGGGGGGGAGGCATCATTGATCCTACTCTTTTGCTTTATAAACTTTTAAGTAATAGTGGGTACATCATTGACTTTGGATCCAGGGATATGTGGGTTTAAATCCCACCTTAGACACTCAGTTGTGCAGAGCTCAAACTTTCTCAGACTAATTTTCCTCATCTTCAAAATGGCAATAATGATAATAGCACTTAGCTGACAGGTTGTGAGAATTGAATGAAATAACGTAGGTAAAGTGCAAACCTTGAAGCATTATATAAGTGGTAGCAATTATATATTCATATATATGATATATTTACATACATAGTGGTGGTTTCTATTATGATTATTATTCCATCTCTCCCATGTAATTGAGAATAAAATATGCTGTTTGTTAGTATATTACAAATTCTATTCTCAAGTGTTGTTGCTAAGACCTTTGTGAGATGAGAGAACATCTCTTTGGTTCCTCCCTCGGAACATGGCCACCTTTATAATTATTATTTTTATATTTATAATTATTTATAATTATATTTTATCATTATTATTTTAAGACATGTAAAATCTCTTTTATTTACTCTTCCTTCTGCCTGTCGTCATCAGATGAGTGAGTAGCCAGCTGAATATAGTTTTTGCAGTCTCTCCCTGAGAAACCTTGACCTAATCTATCATATTCTCCAAGTCCTAGCCTGGAGATCAATAAAGAGAACTCAGCTGTGTCTCCTTCCAGTTCCTTGGAATTTGGGATGTTTTTGACAAATGTAGAGGCCACGACTTTAAAGTGTCCTCAAACAGACACACACGGACTCTCTCTCAGCCCTCAAGGGCTCTGAGATGTGTCCAGCTCGGTTTGGCTCTGACTCAGAAGAAGGGCTGAGAGACTTTATTTATTCCCTGTGTTGATATTTGGATGTTTCTTTTATTTTTCAGTTTCAAATGCCTTTTCATCTTGTTTTCACCTTTCCATCTGGCCCAGATTGAAATGGTGTTAAATACTTCTATCTGGGGTGTCCTGGCTTTGGCTCTCAGCCACATACCCTCTGGGCTTATGGTTTCACCCCCAAATGGTCATTTGGAAAAAATCACAATTCTTCCTCTCACTAAATATACTTGTCAGAGATTTTTCTTTCAAGGTCTTACAGGGTATAAGTTCTCCACCTCCCCCACCTCCACTCCACCCCACCCCCATTGCTACACTTAAAAAAAATTTTTTTTATATTGCTCTATGAAGCTGGATTCTAGGTCCATTTCCAGGGTGGTAGATAGGGTTTTGATGCTAATTGAAGGAGTGTGTATTATACTGGGGTGCCTGATGGTGATGCAGATTTAGAGGATTGCTGGGAATCTTAGATTAAATACCATTAAAGCCAACTTCTCATACCCCTGCTGTTCAACACTCACGTGGGGAGAGCTGAGATCGGATGTGCTGGATTCTTTGTTCAGGAAAACCATATGGAAAAACAGCACAGCAATAAGTCTATAATCATGGCCTACAACATATGGCCTTTTGGATGCCAAGAGTGATCCTTCTTTACCCCCAAGGCATTACACACAGTTTGGTTTCCTTGTAAAGAAACTGAGGTAGAGGGCTGGGGCCTTCTTTCTGGGCAGATACAGAGGGCATACTATTGGGAGTTTCCAGGATGGTGGCTACATGTGTTATTTCATCTGAACTGTACAATAGCCCCATGGTGAATAGAAGGCTGGTGTTTCTCTTGCTTCCAGAGGATGATACTGAAATGGAGGGGTTAAGTGATTGCCTAAGGTCATATAGCAACAGCTTGGTAGCAAAGACAGGGCTAGACCCCAGATCTTCTGACTCCTATCCCAGACTCTTACTTATGTGATGCTACCTTATATATCATCATAATACAGTGTAACCTAAATAGCGTGGCAATCCACTAGTATCTCTCAGATACTTCAAAAGACTTTTAGTTTTTCAAAGTTCATTGTGGAGATCTAACACAGTTCCCAATTTCTTGTTGTCCATGAAGATTGGTTGAAATTGTTTTTCTTATTTTCTTTCCAGATGGAAAACAACAACAACAAAAAAAGCCAACCAGAGCGGACGTGGATCTTGAGGAAGTTAAGGAAGTAGAGATTTGGAGATAAGGAACCTCAGAGATGATTTATTCTAATCATCTATCACAATCTTACCAAGAGCATAGCAGGCCTTTTATTTTGTGAATCAGAAACTGAGTCCCAAAGAGGTGGTATGATTTCTTTAGCCCCCTTTCTGGATTTATACTATAACTACTGTAACTGAAGCTCTCCTTACCTGTCATCTGCATTGCTAAAACAGACTCCTTATTCATCTCCCTACAACACTTCCAGTCTCTCTCTTCTCCTACCAGTACTCTACAAAGTGCATCAAACAATCTGTTACAAACACAAATCTAACCATGACTCCCCTCATCAAAAAGTCTCAATGGCTCCCTAGGGATTATGGACAAATACCAACTCCTTAGTTAAATTTGCACCTAGTAGACATTTAATAAATGTTTGGTGAATGGCACAAAGTCATACACATAGCAAATATATTTGATTAAATTAATATATTAAATATATGTTAATATAGAAATATATTTAAATATATATTCAATTAAATTTTAATATACTCAGGAATTGAATGTAGGTCCTCTGCCTCCAGATTCATTTACCACCCCTCTACGTGCTTAGAACTAGTCCAGGGATGCACATTCTGCCTCCAGTTTTGGAGCTAGACCAATATGCGTCTTATTTCTCCTCTTACTTTTGAAAACATATTATAGCCATATTTAGGAGACACATTTGTGTCTGAGATGCTCTCTAATTTGCAAGCTTCAAGGAGGGAGAGAACGAAGAAGGAAAGAAATTATCATCTATTCCCCCCCCCCCAAAAAAAAGGAAATATTCTTTTGTGTATGTGACTTATCATTTTCCTCACTTTCCTTCCTGGCTCTTTCGTGTCTTTTGTTTTGTGTCTTTTTCTGCTCTCAATTCTTTTTACTCCCTTAAGTAATCAAAATTTTTGAATTCTTCTGGATACCAATTCCTCCATTGTTCATCCCTCTCCCAGTCAAAATTTTGAACACAAACCCTCTAAGATAATTGCTCTAGCATTTCCTTACACAATTTCATCCACCCCTCCATTTACCTGCCTATCCATCTCTTTATCCATCCATCCATTTATTCATTCATCTAAGCAATCAATCAACGATTCTTATGAGGTAAGTGATAGACACAGTGGGGCTATTAATAAAGAAGTATAAGGCATGATCCCTGCCTTCAAGGAATTTACAGTCTGGTAGATGAGTCAAAATTAACACTCATACACATATACAAAAAACCCAGTAGTGAACAATAAAAGAGCCTCTGTCATTAAATGTGAATTTTGCTACTCTTTTCCCTCTGCTCCCCTTTCCAATTCCATGGAAAAGGAAAACATCAATCAATTAACAAAGGTATGCCGGGCGTGTTGACTGAGCTCTTTTGGGGGGTACTAGGTGCTTCGCATGTATGAATGGGTGGAAGAC
Organism: Pseudochirops cupreus; assembly: GCA_028627135.1. Lineage (NCBI taxonomy): Eukaryota > Metazoa > Chordata > Mammalia > Diprotodontia > Pseudocheiridae > Pseudochirops > Pseudochirops cupreus. The sequence goes on along the minus strand of CM053581.1, from coordinate 89,484,131 downwards.
TTGGACCTTGTCCCTTGACCTTCCAGTCTGGTTCAAGACTTGTGATTCTGTTAGTAGCTTTAGAGCCGATTCCTGCTTACTTGTCAGGATGGGTTATTTTTTGTGATGGGGTCTCAGAGGATTCTCCAAGGCATTTTCCCCAGTCAGGAAGATGGTTTACAAACCCGGGAATCCATATCAAATATATCCATACTTTGAAGTTACTTTCTTCTCCCCCGCCCCCCTCCAAAAAACCCCAAACCAAACAAAAGAGTAAACATCTGTAGAAACTACTAATTTCTTGATCACTGTATGACATCAAATAATTTGGGACCTGGAATTCAGTTCCTTTCCATCTCTTTTAACTTAATTCAATTCAAACATTTATTTAGGGTACGCTTATACAAGAGCCCTAGCTTAGATGCCAGCAATGTATAATTCCAGAAACGTAGAGTCTAAAAGTTGGAAGCACTCCAGCAGCTTCTGCATAGAGAATAGAGTGTTAGACCTGGAGTCAGGAAGATATAAATCCAAATCCTGCCTCAGATACTTACGAGTAGCTAGGTAACCCTAAAGTCACTCAGTCTCCCCTGATCTCAGCTTCCTCACTCATAAAGTAAGAGGACTGGACTTGATAATTTCTAACACCCTTTTCGGTTTGAGCCTAGCACACAGTGCCTGATACATTAAAAAAAAACAAAACACTTAGTAAATGTTTATTAATTGATAGTTGACATTAATTGACCTATCTGGTCCAGTGGTACTTAACCCTTTTGTGTATGTCATAGGTTTCATTGGCATTCTAGTGAAGCCTATGGACTCTTTCTCAAAAAAACATTTTTAATGCATAAAATAGAATGCACATGATTACACAGACATCCAAATTTTGAAATTCGATTATCAAAACTTTTTTTAAAAATAAATTCACAGACCC
>CM053581.1:89470718-89478218 GCA_028627135.1 Pseudochirops cupreus | reverse complement strand
GGGACAAAAAGGGTTAAGTGACTTGCCCAGGGTCACACAGCTAGTAAGTTTCTGAGGCCAGATTTGAACTCAGGAAGATGGGAGTCTTCCTGACTCCACTGTACCACCTATTTGCCCTTTATATGCTGATATAAAGTATTAAATTATATGGTTTAAGCAATTAAGGAATAGCAACTCATATATTAAGGAATGAGTTTTCATATCCTACTGGACAGGACATTATTATAAGAAAGATCTGTGGATGTGGCAACCAATTTGTTAGTTGGTTAGAACATTGATTCATTAATTAAATAAACATTTATTGAGCACCTGCTATTGCCCAGTGCTATGGGAGATACAAAGACATAGAAGGCAGAGGAAGACTCTGCCCTCCTGAAATTTATAATCATATTGGGAGTAAAAAAAGACGGGAGCATGAAGTTAATGAGGCCAAGGTCATAGTAATTTTTGAGTGCAGAAGGGTCAGACTGATTGCTTCAAAGAGACCAGGGCATATTCTCTTTCCTAGTCAGTCATTTGACAATGGTTTTTTTGTGTATTTTTTGAGCATCTGTGGCCAGTTAGATTAGTTGATTGGAATATGGTGCTAATGAGCCCAATATGACAAGTTCAATTCCTATAGGAGCCAGTTGGCTTCAAAAAGAGGGAAAACTCCTTCCTCTAAGCCCTGTCCATCTGTCCCACTGCACGTGCTCTTGGTCACAAAGTGGCCCAGGTGACACAGGTCAGACAGTCCAGGGCAAATCCATCATCATTCCTGGAAAAGCAATGCAGAGCCAATCTCTTCCCAGTTGTTGGTCAGTAGCATTATCTCCTTATATGAAGGATGATACACGAAGTACCTTGCAGTGTACAGAATTACATATTAGGGACTGAGGCAGAATAGGGGCACAGGGCAAATGCAGATGCTAGGGGAGAAGAATTGAGTGGTCACTGCACAGCTGGTGTGTCTGGTGAATAGTTCAAGGGACTTGCATTATTCTGCATCGATGCCCTCGGAGGAAGAAAGGATTGTAGGGTTTTCTAATCACTGTTGCTTTAGGCTATTCCAAAAAAACCCAATTACCTCTCCTCCCAAATCAAAATAAAACAAACAAAACAAAGCCCTAACCAGTCCATGAATTTTCAGGCATTTATTCTTTTGCTATCTGGGAAGGTTTGACGTTGAACTGAAAACCCCCAAAACAGTGGTTCCTGACGATTCTCTGCAGACTGAAATCATGGATGGAGCTGTCCTGGGAGATGATGGTGTCCAGAAGGTGTAAGAGAAGAAGATCAGAAGGAGCCATGACCTCATCATTGATTTGAAGCAGGTGTTCTAGCTTGACACACCTATCTCTGCTGTTTCTCAATGAATAGAGGGGTCATCAGAGGCCTTATGGGGTGGGGGTGGGGGTGGGGGGTAGGGAGAGACAGAGGGAGAGAGAGAGAGACAGAGACAGACACAGATACAGAGAGAAAGAGACAGAGAGAGAGAGGGATAGAAAAAGGGACAGAGACACAGAGACAGAGACAGGGACAGAGAGAGAGAGAGAGAGAGAGGGAGGGAGAGAAGAAGAGGGGAGGAGAGAACACTTGAATAGACTGAAATTATACTTTGTATATTGCTCTTGTGAATGTAGCTGGAACAACCTTGCAATCTTGAATGCTATTAGTACTGCATAGTCAGATGAGTGATTGGCTAACATGACTTCCAGTTTTCAGCTAAACATTACTGGAGAATATTGAACAGGAAGACAGAATTTGGGTATATTGAGGCACAACAATCCACCCATCTTTAAGGTCTGAATAGAAGCTAGGCTTTTGTACCCTAACTCTTCAAGTGCCTTAGGGTGGACTATAGGGACTGTCTTTTTGCCTCAAGATAGCTTCAGTGTTTAGTTTAGCACAATGCCTGCCTCATAATAGGTGCTTAATAAATGTTTTTTGATTGATCTTCAATATGTATGTATATATATATACATATATATGTGTATATATATATTTATTTATATACATATATATGTATATACACACACACACATATACATATACACACATACTTTTTTCCTGCTTATGAGAAATTTCATTTTCAGGGATGGATGGTGGATGTATATTCAGATCAGTTTGGTGTTTGCTGTATGCCAACTATGTGCCCTGACCTAGGCTGGGCATGTTGAATTGATGGGGTGTCTTTGTTTTTTCTTTCATTTGCAAGTTTTTGCTACTTTTTCCTCAATTCTTCTCTTCTTGGCCTTCCAGGAACAGGAAACAGGATTATAGATAAGAAAATGAGGCAGAAAGATTAGTGACCTCTGAAAAAATTCCATGCTTTGGTGACTAGGTGGGGGGAAAATCCCTTGACGTCTGGAGAATGCCCTTTGGACCAGGCCATTATTTTGTCTCTTGGATGCCATCTGAAAACTGAACTACTTCTCAGAATTCAATGGGAGATCCTAGGGGAACAGGGAACAGGAATTGGAGGTGGGCAAATGCACCAAATTCCACTAATAATCTCCCACTGGTTTTTCTGAACAAAAACAAGAATAAGGGGCATGATTTTACAATTTGCATGCAGACATTATGCAATGCAATCTCATTTGCCTCCTCCTCTGCCTCTGCCAAGCCCATTCCTTTCAAGAAGCTCTTGTTCTCATGTGTAATCAGATTTCTGACCTATCTTGTGACTGTTCTCTTAGGACTGTTACAGATGACTCCTCTAATTTACACTATTGGACTTCTGTCACTTAATGTTTGGGTCCAGAGGCCAACTCCATCTCCTCTAGGGCTCAGCTCAGTCTCTCAATGTGTCTGCATATTGCAACACTTCTACTTGATTCCTACCCAGGCACTCTGCCTTACCTGCCTTCTTGTACCATCATAGGACCTCAGGATCATAGATTAAGTGCTGGAAGGAAGCATGGAGGTCATCTATTCCAATACTTTGCCCTCCCAATCTACAGATGAAGAAATTAAGGCCCAGAGTGGATAAGTGATTTGTCCAAAGTCACACAGGTAAGGTGGTAGAGCGGGGATTTAAACCCAAAGAGAGCTTCAAATCTAGTACTCTTTCCCCAGGACCATCTAGCCTTCTAAAACTTGGCTCCTCTCTCTTGAAGGTTAAGCTAGATAGTGTCATGCACACATCTGGCCCCTTGAGGATGAGGATTACTTCATTCTTTATATTTTATCCCTGGCAACTAGTTCAATGTTTGGTACAGAGTAGGCGTTTAATAAATGCTTGCTGATTTATTGATACCTAGAGATGGAAGTACCTTTAGGAAATACCTATGTAGTCCAACCCCTTTCATTTGACATATGAGATATTTGTGGTCTTGAGTAGGTAGGTATGTAACTTGTTTAAAATCAGGTGGCTTGGGGGGAGAGGGGAGAAAATTTGAAGCTCAAAGGATTGTGGAACTGAATCTTGTAACTAAAAGTAAACAAACAAATCAATAAAAAAATAAAATTGAAAAAATATCAGGTGGCTTGCTCAGGATCCTACAGGCTAGAGAGAGGATGATCCAAGGATGGAGTCAGGACCTGAACTCAGTTTGCTGACTCCAGATCAGCATTGTTTACATTGCACAATTCTTCTTGGTCCTATTGGAATCTCTGTCAGTCAGGAATTAGGGACAACACCAGACATCCCTCCACTGAATACATTCCTTGGGCTTGGATTCACTCCAGGAAACACAGATACCAGTCTCAGTTCCCTGAAGCATGTGGGGTGTGGCTGGGCCTTGAGTACGATTGGCTTCCTCCTCCAGAAAACCAAGATGGTGGCTCTGGTTATTAAACCTCTTTGCCCTTCTCTCTGATTCATTATAGAGTCTGGCAAGAAGACAGATGGTTAAAATGTACAGCTCCTGTGCTTAAAACCTTGAGAGTGTGTATTTTTTCCCTGCAGGCTTTAAAAATATATATAAATGTAATGCGCTGCTTTGCTCATAATGAACAAAATGTCCAAAGTAGTGCTTAAAATAAATTTTGAACAAATAGAAGCTGCATCTGGAAACATGGTTGGTTAATGGGGAAGATATCTGTTTGGTGTGTTTTTTCACATTTTTTTTTTCTGTAAGCAATGCTCTGAAAAGTTCATTTTATATCAGAGCAGCTTTTTCTCGAACCTGTTTTAAAGTTAATTATCAGAGGCTTGCATCTTCTATCTCCTGTCTATGGATCCCTGCTGGGTTTGTTGTTTAGCTTTCCTTGGGAAAGAACCGTGCGGTAGACGATCATCTACTTGGTGTCACAGTCCAGGGAATCTAACTCGTCCTAGCTAATCAGCTTAGAACATCAGTACCTCCTTAATGTGGGATTTGGGACCTTCTGGATGCAGGGCGAGGAGCTGAACTAGTCTGCAAGCACATCACTTTATTCCTTTTGCTTTAAGCAAGAATAATTTGCCTTTTTTCCTCTCATCTTTCTTCCTTGTTGTTCTGCCCCTGAAAACTGTGCGGCAAAAGCAACCTCCAGGGTGGACAGTAAATCTTCTGATGCAGGCAGAGCAGTGATAACATCTGAACTGAGGGTGCTTTTCCAGGGCATGCTTGACAGATGTAGCAGGGCCTTTTAGGATTTAGTACTGGAGCGTATCTATTACCCGCGCTGCAGCACAGCTTGGCAGGAGTTGTGTGGTAATCTCCCATGAATTCTGTCTGACTTATCAGAGCATCTGAGCAGGTTCCTGCAGGATGCGGAATCACTGCATCAAGTTGGGAAGAGACAGAACGTCCACTTTGAACTCTTTTTAACTCTTTGCCATGTGCTGGGTTTCCACAAGGAAGCCTACTTCTCTTGCCCCTGTGCCCCCCTGCTCCTCCTCCCTGTCCCCCCTCTCCACATCCCACCCCCTTTTTTTTGAGATTCCACTTAGGTTTTTGCTTTCATCCCACTTGCCTTGGAGTGTATGATTTCAAGAGACCAAATTTAATTTCTAACATAGCTAATAGGGCCAGAGTGATTACTCTAATAGCATGGCAGCCTGCCTGCCTCTTTGGCAGGGTGCGGTAATATGATCCATGTGGTCGGATTTTTTTGCTGTAGCTCAAAGAGGGGCCCCTTGACTCTGCTTGATCGAGGGGCCAGCCCAGCACCCAGCCCCCTGCCCAAACACACATGTATGAGCTACAACTGGGGGCTTGAGACAATGCTGCTGAATGAACCATTCTCATCACGATAACAATTACCTTGGCATTTTATAAAAATACCAAGATTGATCACAAACACCAAATTGTTTAGATCACAGATTAAAGTTTAATTTTGGAGTTTTGCTTTAGGGTTAGAATTAGCTCCAGAGTGTGAATTGCATAGGAGGTGCTATAATTTGTTTTAAGGATAAGGCCTTCAGGCTGCTGTGCATAAAATGAGCATGATTCCTTATTCCCACGGTTGATTTTTGAATGGGAGTGCAATTAGAATTTTTTCACCCAGAAGCACATACTGTACAGAGCAAAGATAATACCTTGAATGCATATCAGCTTAGGGGACCTCTCCTGGAATTTTATTTATTGTTCATCCAGCCCTAATGCAGAGAGATCTATGCTTACCTAAACAACAATAAAGTTACTCTTTAATTTGAAGTCTGGGATGTTGGCGAGGACTCTTGCAGAGGCTTTGTGATTATCAAGTGAGATTTCAATGGTAAATTTTAATGCCACTCACAGAAATGTGCAACCAGCTATTTTTCTTCGCAGAATGGAAACTATTAGAAACAAAACACCAATATAACAGCGGCCTCTCTTAATCCTCAATCGCAGAAGAGATTTTCCTGTCATAGGAGCAAACTCTGCTGCCGAGTGGTATTGAACAGCTACCTTCTGCACAGGAGAGGTATGTGGGAGATATTTTTCTGATTAATGAAGCTGATCACATTCATCCTCCACTGGAGGAACGTAAGAATCAATAGCCACAGAATATTCATTTAACCTATGAAACAGAGGGGAACTCTTCCCTCCTCTGTCTGGATAGCATGGTCAGTGAAAAGCCTGATTTGACCACTGGATAATGTGAAAAAAAGGGTACAGTTTGGCTCATCTCTCTTTTTGATGCTCATATGGTGAGTCTGGGAGAGAGGACCAGTGTAGTAGTTCTTAAGTATGGGAGCACTCTCAGTAACCTATGGCCCCAGGGAAGATTTTCTTCCCCCAAATCCGAAAGATGTTGGATCATCCAGAATGGTTTTAAAATATTTCCTAAATAGTGTAAGCTACTCTTAAAATCACTGGAAGTTAAGAGAAGGAGAATGAAAGCTTAGTTCAATTTAATGAACATTTATTAAGCATCTCCTTTCTGTAAAATACTATGCTAACCGCTGAATATATAGAATGGAAGCAATTCTTGTCCTCGATGAGCTTACATTCTATGAGGGAGGGGAAGGCTGTAGTGTGATACTCCATATATGCCAATAAGTCAATAAAATTCTGTACAAAGTAGTACACTAATTTTAAGGTGTGTGGGGTTGGGGGGTGGGAAGGGTGCTAACAAATGTGGGTGGAGATAAGAAAAGTCCTCATGTGGGGCTGGGCTTTGAATGCAATCTAGATATGGGGGACCAATTTTGCCAAGACAAAAAGGCAAGAGATAGAATATTGTGAAATTAAAGACAATCTGTTGAGGTAGATGCTCTAAAGAACTTTCTTAAAAAAAAATTCATAATTCTCTCATCTTAAAACTTCTAGATCATCTAGCCCAGCCCCCAGTGTTTTACAGATGAGGAAACTAAGAAAGTTTGCAGCCGTCCACTGAACAATCTCACTGTGCACTTCTCTGCCCATGGGCAAATTTATCAGGTTGTGTTTCATTTTCTATTGAACAAGTTATTGAACATAAGCTTTGGTTATGAAATCATAATACACTTGTGCTATGACATTTATATTGATGAAAAAAAAAGTGTTCGTTTATTACCAGGTCCAGAGAATACAAATCCTCACTGTGGGCTCTATTATCACATGCAAACAACACTTTAAGTAAATGGTGACTAAAAGCGTTTTTGGCTCTATAACTACAGGATACCCAAACAATGGGTTGATTTGGTCAATTCAGTCAAACAAGCAGCCAATTTATTGAAAAAATCAGTCAACCTAGTGATTGACCAGTTGATTCAGACCAAATGGCCCATCAGGCAGTGGAATAGAAAACCAGCCAGAGTTGGATTGCCACGGAAGCCAAAAAGAACATGCAAAACGACTCATTATATGAGGTGCCAGAGAGAAGAAAACCCATGATTTAGATTAGGAAATTCCCACTTTCTCTGAGCCACTGAAACAACCTGGGAGGATCGATTATTTACATTGAAGAACTTCATGTTATTGCTACCATTTTCCTGGAACCAACCACCCCAAAGTCTGGTACTTTCTCTGCCCTACTGAAAATTTGGTTCAGTTCAGCAAATATTTGTCAAACGTCTGCTATGTGCCAGGCTTTGTGCTAAGCACTGGGAATACGAACCCAAAGAGGTAAATCGGACAGCTCCAGACCTCCAGGGGCTGACATTCTACTGGGGGCGTGTGTGTGTGC